>CP136878.1:29798334-30398334 GCA_033000465.1 Sciaenops ocellatus
GACAGACGCCGAGCTGGGCTGACTGCTGTTGGACTAGTCAGTAATATTAGCTGTCCATATTAAATGGTATTACACTTTGAAAGTGGGGCATTAAATCTTAACTAACACCAATTTCTATGCAATGTTGCTTTAACTTCATTGCAAAGACACAGGCGAGTGCATTTTTTCATGCATAGCCTCTTGTTGTTGTTTAAATGAAGACTGAAGCTGATGATTCAAATTATTTAAAGGATTGTAGTATGTAGCCTATAAACACACTCACTGTACAGTATGTGTTGGTGCTCCAAAAGCAGTGTTTATGTCTGTGTGTATATTGTGCTGTTACATGAAGGTGCCTTTGTTTTAATAAAACCTTGTGCCTGCAGTCGGATATGCTCTGACAGTGTCTGAGGCTTGAGTTGCACCAGGTTATAGTGTTGATATTGATCCTTTCTGGAGTGCTGTAATATCACTGCATGGTACAGTTATTTTATGAGCAGAGTTGCTGATGTTGCATAGAAGAACATGGTTACACACACTTCTTTTAAAGCAATATTTCACTCTGCGGCTTTCATCAGTTTGGAGTTTAAAGATCTGTTGTCACCGTTTGAATTAAAACTCCTTTGTTGTAAGTGGTAATGGGTATGGGTCTGATTTCCCTCTCTGATTGTTTCATTTGAATAATAGGACTTGAAAGACAAGAATACAGTATTCTAAAGGTTCAGTGTGTCAGATTTATTTACAGAATATGACAGAAATGGAATATCATTTTCAGACCTCTGCATGCATTAGTTAAAATAAGATATCATCCTGTTTTTGGTACCTTACACTGATACTTTTATATGCATCAATATAAAACCACATAGTGGTCCTTTTCTACGGAGTCCACCACGTTGAAAAGCCATGTTTCTACTGTAGCCCAGAATGGACAAACTAAACACTGACTTTAGATAGGGCCTAAGCTGACCCTGTGCTGATTTTCTTTTCTGTCAACATCTGTTTTCAAGGTTAGGAATGAACTAAACGAGTGTTTATTTCATTTCAAACCACCAGCGTCAACTGTTGTCCACTTTGTCTGCTGCAGATGTATTTTGGAGATCTGAGACAAAAACCATCAGCACGGGGTCAGAATCTGCACCTTTTAGTTCAAGACACATTCTGAGCCGTGTTTCAGAGCCTCAGTTTGAAGCAACTCGATCGTGTTTTATTGTCACCAGAAACAAGACGCTCTAGTCGGACGACCTTGAGACGGCTGTATATCCAATGAGCGTGCAACAGGAAACTGGGGCGGGCAGGAGGGAGGCAGTGCACACACACACACACACACACACACACAGAGTAAGTACAGCGGCTGTTTTTTGAATCTTGTGATCTGGACTGGTTTCAGTGTCCGTGTGATGAAGTAACATCCCTGTACTTCATCAGGGATACACAGTTTGACACATTGTTGGGAAGTGCAGTATGTTAGTGCGCAGCACAATGAGCACTGATAGCCACTGATAACAGCACCACCCACAGAAAGTCAAACTTGAACAGTGAATCCAACAAAAAGACTGGCCTCATGCTGTTTGACTGACATGTACAGAGACTAACAGTGATGTGTGAAGCCGTGTACCTGGAGCTGCTGCAGGACGTGCTCTCTGGGTTGGACCTGGTGTCTGCTGCAGCTCTGCTGGTAGGCCACCATTACCTCTGTCAAGGTGAGGCAGCTGTCAACTAAAATAGAGGAATACACTCATTCACTGCTTTAATGCCTCTACATCCCAGTGAGCCACCAGCAACCATTCAAAAGCGCTTCAGGGGCTTGGAAATGCCATACGGTAAACTGTGCTGTGCTCCGAATGTGCGTGTGTGTGTGTGTGTGTGTGTGTGTGTGTGTGTGTGTGTGTGTGTGTGTTTGTGCATACTACAGGGAAGATGGCAGTCAGTGAGAAGTGAGAAGGACATGAATGTCTGTCTGAACAATAAATCAACCAATCAGGCACCTCGATTTATCATCCACAGCCTTATGGAATGGGACTACAAAGGATTTTGCGACTGACACACTTAAACATTTAGTGTATCCTTCAGAGGTTGGACTGTATTTCAGATGGCATTGACGATGATGAGGTGATAAAAGAAAAACAAATAAAGACACAGTCATTGAAATGATACCTGTGAACAGTAGATCACAAGGTCTTCTTCTTTTTTTATTTATCCAAGGATAAAATAAAGAACGGGGGAGGAGGGTTAGCTTTTACTTTCTGTTTGGAGTTCTCTTTACTTGAGCTGAAAGCTTATCTTAGTCCAAAGGCTGCTAGCAGGAGGACACAGCTAGCTCGGCTCTGTTCAAAGGTAAAAAACAAACCTAACACTTCTAAAGATCGCTAATTAACACACTGTATCTCACTCGTATGTGTGTATGTATGTATGAGTACAGAAATGTAAAAATGACTGTGTCTGTGGTTTTAGTAAGAGCTATGCTGTGAGTTTCTGTCCACCCTGCTGGGTTACTTTAACCCCTTCCTCACCTGTGCTCTCAATCAGCTTCATCTGGTCAGCTAGCAGCTAACTCATCTTCATGTTCTTGCAGTCAGACTCGTTTTATGCACCATTTTGAAAAAGAAACATGAAAGTGCTGACTCAGCACTCAGCAGAACCAAAACAGAAACTACAGCTATAACCCTTATCTCTGGATTTATTGAAGGACAGGGCAGGTCTCTGCCAGAATGTGTCATTTGTGACGAGAAGCTGCTTAATGACAGCATCAGGATGCAAAAACATCACACCTGACGTGTGTGTGTATGTTTACAAGGGCTAAGCTTTTCTTAGAGACTCACTGCATTAAACAAATGAGGTTTTAATTCTAATATTTAGAATTTTAGATATTTAGATGGTAGGTGTGTTTTTGAACCTTCACACAGGTTTCCAGTCTGTGTGCTAAGTTAAGCTGATCACATAGCTCATCATCATAACTTCTTTTTTACTAAAGCCTTGGACAGACCAATTGACCAACTGAGCAGCACAACCACTATAAACACTGCAACATTTACTCTTGAAGAACAGTGGCTTTCAATTTTGAAACTAAAATTATCTTTTGATTGACATGATATTAATCTAAAATAAAACTAACTACACCAATATCCAATAAAGACAAAGTATACAATAGAGAGTGGGTAAATATAGTGAGTGAAAGTGTGCAGTAGAAGGATAAAGTGAAACGTTTTTTTTGTTTTTACATTAAAGCCTATTGGAATGCAGACATTCTTTAATTATTTGATGTTTTTAATTAATACAGAAGACCAAAGTTCACCAAGATGACATCATGATATTAAACAGCAGCTTACCCTGTCTGTCAGTGCTCCTGTGCTCAGCAAATCCAGACACAATCTGTTCATCAGGAGGGAAGGACACATGCTTCTCTCCTTTGCTTCTCTTCTTCTGGTTCTTGTTGGTTTGTTCTGCTCCGTCATCACTCTGCTCATCATTGTCACTGCAGCGGGTCATCCCTCTGTTTAGGACTTCAACATGCAGCTCCGAAGTGCAATTTGAAAGCAAAGGGTCAGTTCATGACAAACAGTCACCCTGTCGACAACCGCCGTAGCCTGTCACCTGCAGGAGCCATGGAAACAGTTACTGAAGTAATACTAATTTAAAGAAGGAGCAGAACTGTGTGCAACAGTTGATCTAAAAACAGTTGTAGCACCGGCCTTCTTGGATGTGAAGTGCGGTTCTCTCCACTCTGTGATCACTTGGAAAGACAGGACACTAAAGAAACAATATCTTATTCATGAGTTGTGCACCGGGTTGCAAGTGAAACACAATACGTTAGTATCAAATGACACATTTAAAATAGGCAAGCCTCTGCACATTTACATACCTATTCAAATTCAGCGCTTACAGCAACATTCAGGAGAACATACACACTGAGATGGGCAGGGATGGCAGAAGAAAGTTTATTTTGAACCAGAGTATATGCTCGTTCAAAATACGGCGGATCATGAAGTGGCAGAAGTGCAGTGAGGCAGAACTGAATGTTAAAGTGATATCTGCGTGGATATCCATAAACTCTACTTTTTTTGACGACAATAAAATCAAACCAAACCAAAAACAAACCAACATGCTTACATTCATGTTTATGTCATATGTAAAGTGTTTGTGCACATTGCTATCCATAAAAAGAGGCATGCAGTAAAAAACATCCTTTATTTAAAACATTAATTGAGACAAATATGTGCAAATTGTTGAAAATACCCTTCAACTGACATTTCAATCACGTGAACTTCTACCTTCACAGTGACATTTCAACCGTTCAGTGATTACTTAAAAAACATTGTTTGTGATGAGCAGGCAGACTGCAGAGATTGGGAATGTTACAGTATGTGCTCACAGAGTAAAGTATGGAGTGCTGAGGTCATAGATGTGTTACCTAATTAATTCTACAATTTTCTCCTTTCTTATCTGCAAAATCATCACAATTCAAAATCAGCTGTGACTGCTGACTGAGCAGATTTTCACAAAAAAGTTCCTGAGTGATGCTTTAAAGCAAACTAAATGTCTGTCTAAAGCTTCACAGGAGGTAACATTACCGACTCTTTGGCTAGACATCTAGGCTCAAGGCCAATTAGTTGGTGATGATTTGATTAAGTGCAGATTTGTTTGCTAATGGTGTATGCACCACTAGAGCACATTACAAATTTAATTATTGCATCATAACCTCTCATCTTGAGATCATATACCTTAAAGAGGCCCCGAGGTCAAATCTACTTTTAAGGCCTATATTATTTCACGATTATCCCACTACAAACAAATTACTAATTACTAATTAATAGATACACACAGTGACTTGAGGTAGTTACCACGGGCCCGGTGCAAGCTAATTTGATAGATACTAGCTTCACTGTATTGTGTTATCACATGATCAAATACAGACTTGAGAATGGACAACATAAACATACTATTTCCCAATAATCATCATCACACCGTCTTTATCTAAATAATACTGCCAATGAAAATAAGAAGTCGTTGATTTAAAGGCACAATGTGTCAGATTAAGGGGCTCTAATCACAGACTAATATTCATAACTATGCTTCCATTGGTGTTTCATCACATAAAAATAAGAAGCATTGTTTTTGTTACTTTAGAATGAGACTTTAATGTCTACAGATGCCGTGGCTCATTTTCCAGAGACTGAACTGCCATGCTTCAACAGTAGTCTAGAGTGGACAAACTTAACAGGAGAAGAAAGAGCAGCACTCACACTAACACAAACAGTCTGCTTTCAATGCTATCACTGTTCCTTTAGTGTGTTGATGCGAGCATGTAACATAGTGTTATGTTTGACGTGCATGTGTAGCGTATGTAACAATAAATGGGCTTCCTCACCTGTTCAGTGATCCCTCACGTCACACACCAAACTCCCAAACACGCTTACGCAGAATCTCTATCGTAACTTACGCTGCGTAATCGACCAATGGAATAGCAAAGTGTCGTGACGCCACTTCCTGACCGGTAGTTTTGCGGGAAGTTTGGTCGTCTCACAGTTTAAGTCACTGTCAGGAATAAACAGCAAAGTGAAGGTGTGTATTCATGCTCATCATCATGTAATATAATATGGAAATGTCGCTTTGACCGCAAACGTCGCAGATATCTCGGAGAGTCTGATATTAAACGGCGTCATGTCGCATCTACCGCGAGATGTTGATGTTAACGAGACAGCGCGGTTAGCTTCAGAGCTAACCAGCATGTACAAGACATGAAATGTTAATGTTCATGTTCATGTTAAAATAACTCCTCTAATGGGGCGTTTGTCGTCCTGCTCTGCCCGGAGACGTGCGTTTGTTTTCAGGCAGCAGGCTGTTACATTTCATTACACATAACGTCATTGGGTGAGTTAACGCTGCAGATGCGTCACGTTAATACAAAGTACCGGGAAAAATCAGGATGCGGTTAGCTAAGTTTGCTAGTAAATACACCGAAGATGAAACCTTCTGTTAGTCACTCATGTTTCGATACGTTAAAGTGCGCCATGTGAGGACTGCTCACAGTGTACACTTGAGTTCAAAGCTCTGAAAAGCTAAAGCCACAGTCGTGTGTGTGTTTCAGATGCCTCCAAAAGGCAGAGCTCCAGCTAAAAGGAAGCTGGCAGAGGAGTTCCCACCCGGGGAGGTCCTCACAGACACCGGGAAGAAGGCATGGAAGCTGGGGGCTCCAGTCGGCCAGGGGGGGTTTGGTCTCATATATCTGGGTAAGTTACGATGGAAGGCTGATCAGCCATATCAAACGCCAAACATACAATGCTAAAAGACACCTACAGATGACTTGAAGTAACCCAGACAAACACTTAATGCTTACTTATTTCATATATTTAAACTGTGTAAGATTTAACGTGCACAGACAGACGTTTCAATAATTGTTTTACTGTGTACTGATATTATTATTTGTCCTCTCTCAGCTGATGAGAAATCTGACAGACCTGTGGGTGCAGATGCTCGCTATGTCATCAAAGTGGTAAGACTAAACAACCTGGAAACATGATCTGTTGTTGACATGCTCTCTGTTTTCTATACATCACATGTACACTGTTTCCTACAGGACCTCCTTGATACAAGCACAGCCCACTTACAAGGGTGCAACCTTCACTTACACAGTGTTTACGGAGGCCTCTGTTTTGTTTTTAAGAAGTTGCTAAAACAGTTCAAAATACTGAGATGTTGAGATGAATATTTCTAATTTTATATTCACATAGTGTGAATGATTTATGGTTGATACCACAGCAAAAGGGAATAAGTCCTGGGGACACACAGAAGAGAATAGTACATTTCCTCTAACAGAAAAAGTCACAGCACACACACTGAGGACCAGCTGCAGTGTCTGACTCAGATTCAGGGTGCCTGGCAAGTAAACCCACCATGGTACTGTATTCCCTCTCATCACTGGCCTCTGTTGGCCTCAGATGATCTGTTCATTCCTGCTCTGGCCGTGAACTAAAGCTAAGGCTGCATGACAACAGTGTTGTGCAGGTTCACAGTACACACTTTTCCTCCCTCATCAGCTGTGCGTTGATGTAATAACTTCCCTGGAAACTTTAAGTGAAGTATAATTTCCTCCTGGCATCTTTCTACTCTCTTTTTAAAAAAGAGAAAAATGCAGTTGTAACTCAGCAGTGTGCAAGCGTCGTTATCTTTTGTTGGAGTTCATTAGTTGCAAACAGATATGTTCAGTTTAGCTTTCACCAAAAACATGAGCACATTCACCGAAACGCTCTTTTTGTGCCTTCATGCACAGCACTGCGCAGCAGGGTGGACGCAACTCATATTTTGCATTGACTACTGGCTACTGCAACAAGTCCCTCCCTCGCTGACTCTGTGAACTCTGGCAGTATCAAATCTGTTGTCTCAAAACTCAGTGCACATTCAAGTAGCTGCTTTTCAGGTTTAGCCGCTCTGACGTCACTTTCAGCCATTAAAGTGACTAACGTCTGTGGCAGTGCAAATCAGCTGTCACTAATTAACGTTCATTCAGTAACCTGATGGCAGAACAAAACTTGGCTGCGCCGACTCTCTGCAACCAGTGTGTGTACTGAACTAAAGATTGTATATGAATAATATGAATTATTCCTACAGAGTGAGATGTCTTCTCTTATGGCGTCACATTCCTCCAGTTAAAGTTTGCTCCATGTTTATTATAACAATAAATGATTTAATCAGCATTAGGTAAATCAAAGTATTGGCTCAGGCTCCTGCTGTAGTCTGAAACATTTGGGTTTACAGCCTGTCCAGCATAGGTTTGGTCAGCATAATGATACTGTAAGTGGGGATGCAGCCATTCATTTCTCTATTAACCACTGTCTGAAGTGTCATCTTTGTAACCATAAAGCGTGTCTGTCCTTGAAAAAGCAGCACAGAGTTAAGATTTGAGGCATTCAGTGCAACACAGACCAACTACAACAAAGCTGGAAAAACAGCATGTAATCCTCTCAAAGGGTATTACACCGACATAGCACATCAATAAACAATAAAACAATCAAATATATTCTACATCCGTGGTGTTGTGAAATATATCAGTGCATCATAATCACGAAAACAGGATTTTTCATCAGACCGTCAACATGTATAATTATTGCATCTCTAACCATAAGACTATACATTTATGAATCATCAGAAAAATGCTGCACTGTTTGTCGTGGTAGATAAAAAATACTTTAATACAGTTGTACTCATGTTGTTTTCATTATTGATTAGTCTGTAAGAAAATAGTTCCAACCGTTTGTCACGAGGTGAGTGACGTCTTCAGATGAGTCCAGTATCTACAGATGTCTGTTTGACATCATAAAAGACAAAGAAGCAGCAAATATTCTTAATTGGGAAGCAATGTTCAGAATTTAGTTTGTGTCCTAACTGATGAATCCATTCAGAGTCTTTATTCAGGTTTACTGCCTCTGTGTCATGTGTGTCTTCTCTCAGCTCTGTGTGTGTCACAGAGGACACAGACTGTTTTGAAATAGTCTTTAAATGCTACATTTCTTGTCAGTAACTCGTCATATGGGAACGCCTTCAGCCTCGTGTGTTGTGTGTGAATATTTCTTTGAATGAAAACTCAAATCTGGCATTTGCTCCTGGTGTTCTTCACCACTGTTTAGGAAGAAGGAAATAATGGAACCAATAACAGTAGAACCAGCTGTTACTCCTTTTCTTTCTTAATAAGTGTATGTGGTGCTGATGTGAAGAGCGAAGTAACTGATAAATATTCTTCAGTGAGTCAGTGTTTGCAAAGAAACTTTAAAATGTTAATTTAAGAGAGGAACTAGTTGTAAGACTCGTCTGTGCAGTTACATCAGAAAATACTTTGTCCTCCTTAATGTCAGTCAGACCTCTGAGTTGGCACAAATAACAGGGCTCCAGCAAAAAACAAGGTTCAAGGTTCAGGGTAATCTTTATTACCCCCGAGGGGCAAAAAGTTTCCCCAGCACGAGACAACATAAACCAGTGATGTTCTTCATTTTCTAATCACGTTTGTGACGGCAGATTTATGGAAGATTACCGTTTGTTGCTTATGTAGATGCAGATTTCTACTATTTATCAATTCCTTACTGTTAGGCCAGTTATGCCTTTCCTGGTTTATGTGCAGCAGTAACATGGCCACAGCAGCACAGCCCCTTATTTATTTCATTTGACCTGTTCAGTTGAATCTAGACATAAATGGATTTGTTGTTTTGTCCACAGGAGCCGAGTGACAATGGACCGCTGTTCTCTGAGCTCAAGTTTTACATGAGAGCTGCTAAGCCTGATCTGAGTAAGCTACCTTATCATTGCCTATAAACACACACACACGCACACACACACACACACACACCTAGAAGTATGTCACTAAGCCAAAGTTAGCCTTGTGATCATAACACAGCATAGTCTCTCACCACCAGGGCAAACAAATAAAGAAAGCCAACTTTCTTAATTAAAAAAGACAATCTTGTAGCTGAGGCACGGCGGGGCCCTGCAGAGGCAGGGAAGCTTTTGGTGGCTGCGCCATTGGCCCCAAGGCCACAGCTTTGCATTTTATATAATAACAATCCAAATGTCAATCTCCCCTGACAATTAACTGTTATATTACTAAGGAACCAAAGGCTCATATTTTATTCATGCTGGAATCTCACGTTGTTGGTAAATATTTGTCCCAGCAGCAGATTAGCTTGCGGCCGCGCTGCCCAGCTCTCCCCCATGGAATTCTACTCTTATTACTTTGAGCATCACAGCCATCACCCACTTACACCCCCACCAGTTAACAGTGTGTTCACAGGAAGTCCTTGTAATCAGAGTGCGTTTGATTTACATGGTGTGCATTCAGAGATGTGTAGTTTTAAGACATGCTGTGCCAGAAAAAATGTTTGAATCATTTCTCATAAGTGTCCTCTTGTCCTGCAGTTCAGACCTGGATGAAATCTCACAAGTTGAAGAGTCTGGGAGTTCCAAGATACTGGGGCTCAGGTCTGCACGACAAGGGAGGGAAAAGGTAAAAGCACACTTCCTCATCATCATTCAGATCATTTTGTACTTTTTCAGTTTGTTTTATGACGTTAACATGTACAGAGGTGGACAGTCTAAAACAGCACCTGAACAAAGCCTGTTGTTCTGTCAGAGAACATTGTTTTGTGTTCATATTTTCATACCACGTTTCATCTAAATAATTAAACAAGTACAAAATGTCTGCAACATAGAAAAAGTACATGTACAGTGTAAGAAGAAATGAAACTCTTCGTCAATGTGCTGTTTTCTAAATACAATGAAATTTGACAATTTACTCATAAATTTGCATTCAGCGATATGAAGTTTAGCCATCAGAATTGTAAAAGATTAGAAATTAAAAATTAGATTAGATAGTTTAAATCAGAACTTGTGTTTCATGTCGTCCTGTAGAATATAAAACTGCATGTTTACAAAATAATATGAAATAACTGTCTTCAATATGGCTGCCGATAAAAGTACAAAGGTTTTTCAACTTAGTTTCACAAACAGGCAGCAATGCAGATAGTATCTTTCCTCATTTTTGATCATAGCTGGTTTATTAAGTTAATTATTATATTGAAATATTGGAGATAAATATTATTGCCTAAGTAGGCAACATACTGAAAGAACTGTGCCATTCTACTGAAACAAACATGGTGCTGTGTTATAAAACTTCAGTAGCATCACACAGTTAAAGGTTACATCTCTGAGTTTCTTGTGAAAGCCGACCACATCAATGTAAAAGAAGTGTTACTACTTTCTATGGAGCATTCATGTTTTTCTCTGTGAACATGATCATTATTATATTATCTCATAATTCTGAGATAAGTTTTCATGGGGGAAAAAAATCAGCTCTGTTCTCTGAATTCATAAAGACAGGTCCAGCACACTCTCCATGGCCAGGTACCAGCTCTCAGCCCACCTGAGCCTAACCCTAGTCCTATAACCAGTCTGCAGCAAGCTCCACAGGGCCCAGGCAGGGATCCCAGCCCTCTGAGTCTGACCCAAAGCCCCATAACTATAAGGAAACAGACATTTGATGGAAGAGACGAGTGTGTATAATGCTGATCTATCTGCCTGCCTCGCTGTCACTGTTAACAGAGATTGTGAGAGTGTAGTTCATACACTGCAGACTGGAAGATTAGGCTTCATGAGCTCGAGCGTGCATGCCTGTTCTCAGCTCTCGTTCCATTTGCCTTTGTTTTTTCAAGTGAATGCAGTACTGTTCCACAGGTTTCTCTGCAGAATAACATTAAGGTCTCTATATAGATAAGAATGTTTTATATATATGTATATATATATTTGTATCTTTTGCAAGACCTGCAGACATTGCCAAATGTCTTTGGGAGTCCATCAGAAAGTCCTGCTGTTCTTCTATTGACCTTTACTGCAATAATAAAACAAACGCAGTTATTTCCTCATACATCAGGTACTTGATCAGATGCACTAAAGAAGAGTTGTGTGTACCTTCCAGGTATAGGTTCATGGTTATTGACCGGCTCGGCACAGACCTGCAGAAGAAGTTTGAAGAATGTGGAAGAAGATTCCCCAGAAAACTGGTCCTGCAGCTCGGTCTTCGGCTGGTTGGTTGTTTTATGATCACACAGCTTCATTTCGCTGATTTGCTCTATAGACCCGTCTCATGGCAAAGCAAGACAAGGACAGGCGTAGCTTATAACACAGACAGTGGCTCCATTCCATTAAGTGTCCCAGTAAGTCATGTCAATGAGTGAGCATGCACGATAGCAGAGCACTAGAACTGGTTAACCTAAATGTAATGCAGCCATGATTGTTATTAATTCCACCTGTGTTTTTCCTGCTTTGACGAGTCAAAATGTCTGCTGTGAAAATGTCTGTTAGTCTCATATCATTGCTCAGAGATGGTAGGGGTTATGAATTAATGGATATCATTGTTTTTTTCCTTGTTTAGCTCGACATTCTGGAGTACATCCATGATCATGAATATGTGCATGCTGACATCAAGGCATCCAACCTGATGCTGAGCCACAGTGATCCCAACCAGGTCAGTAGAAGCATCACATGATCAGATTCCATTCTGAAAAGGAAACATGCTTCCACAACGTCACAGTTTTAGCACTGTGTTTGTTAATGCTGGGAAACTACTGTGACCTCAGCGCTGCTCCCTGAAAGCACCGAGATGATTGTGTTTTTTGATCATAACACACTTGTGCTGCTTCATTAGATTCAATTAAGTCTGGAGAGGTGCGTGTGTGTGTGTGTTTTTCTAGCAAACAATGCAGGGGCAAATATTTAATTTGAAGATTAATAATGTATCATTGTGTGTTATTAAATAGCTATTTATAAATGGTAAAACCGGCCCCTCAGGATTTTGATATTAGGTAAGGATTTTTTGTTGTTGTTGTTTTCTTTATTAAAGCCAATAAAAACTAGTAAATATGCACAATGCAGACTACATAAGAATAATGAAGCTCATGTAGGGAAATTTAATTTACAAAAAGGTGGAATCATCTGCTCCCCATGCTTTCAGTCTTTGAGCTAAGCTAAACTTATACTGACTGTATATGTTTAAAGGGTTAAATGTGGCGTTGTTCCTGGTGTGTGCATGTCTCAGTTGGTGTCTCTGGTGTGAATTGTAGGTTTACTTGGTAGATTATGGGCTGGCATACAGGTATGCACCTGACAGTGTCCTGAAAGAGTACAAGGAAGACCCCAAGAGATGTCACGACGGCACCATAGAGTTCACAAGCATCGACGCCCACAAAGGAGCAAGTAGGTACAAACACACTGTTTGTAGATTTGTGACGTGAAGTACAGCTTTGAAAAGCAGGTGTTATGTCTTTGGTTGGGTTAGTGGTGAGCTGGAGTCAGGAGACTAGTATGCATATGCCTAATAGTATGTGTATGCATTCAACTGCCAGGCTAGCTGTTTCCCCCCGTTTCCAGTCTTTATGCTAAGCTAGGCTAACCATGTCCAGCTTCGTACAACACATAGACATGAGAATGATATTAATGTTCTCATCTCATTCTCAGTAGAAAGCACAAAGTACAAAAATGTGGAACTGCTGTGAACAGCACATTTCGTCCGTACACGCCTGTTCTTAAAAGAAGCTCCTGACAGTATTTGCTGCTGCTCATGTGGTTGTTTGGCTCCAGCTGCATGTAGGCGGAGCGACCTGGAGATCATGAGCTACTGCATGGTTCAGTGGCTTTGTGGACGCCTGCCCTGGGAGGACAAGCTGCAGGACCCCCTCTATGTCAGAGACTCCAAGATCAGGTAGGGGAAACACACCTGCATCACCCTCCTTGACAGAGTTCTGTCAGTGATTACATGAAGTTGTGTGCTGATGATGCAAAGCAGTTTTACAAATGATTCAACTGAGACGTTTGTTACTGGTTTCCCTCACAGGAGTCAAGAAAACATCTCTGAATTTATGACCAAGTGTTTCTCCAGCCAGGACAAGCCAGGTGAGAAAGATACATGCCACACACACACACACACACACACACACACACACAAAGTGTCTCTTCAATTAGTAAAATGGTGGATTAACCTGTAACGATTGCTAATCCTCAGCACCGCAGCTCATTTTCTTCACACTAAAAGTTTTCACGATTAAGCTGTCATGACCTCACCTGGCTGTGGCCTAAAAAGAAATCAATGTTTCAGTTAGAGATTAGAGGAGTCCTTGGTTTAAGTCAGTAGTCTACTAGTTGATGCACTTCATGCATGATATTAATTAATTATCTAATCTATATCTATCTATATATATATATATATATATCTATATCTATCTATCTATCTATCTATCTATCTATCTATATATCTATCTATCTATATATCTATATATCTATATCTATATCTATATCTATATATATATATATATATATATATATATATATATATATATATATATATATATATATATATATATATATGTATGTATATATATATGTATACACACTATATATATATATATACACACTATATTTTTTTTTTTCTTTTGGGGGGGGGGGGGGGGGGCCTTTTTGAGCTTTATTTGACAGAGACAGCTTGAAGAGTGACAGGAAAGTGGGGAGAGAGAGAGATGGGGAATGACATGCGGAGAGTCACAAGTCCGATTTGAACCCTGGGCCTCCGCGCCAAGGACTGAGCCTTTGTACATGGGGCGGAGCTCTACTGACTGAGCTAAACGACACCCCTAAATATATCATTTTTGGTCATTGGAGAATGGTTTGACTTCAAGGGCTGAGAAAGAAATAACATTGTTACACTGTGCTACATTACAGAGAAACACAGCTGAAATCTGTAAAACATTTACAAGAGGCACAAAACAAGCCACAACACTAACAGTAAAACTGTGATGAATCTGAATGTGTCAGAACAACCAGCAAGGACGCTCGACATTTTGCAGTGTCCTGTTGATCAAATCACAGGGATAAATGACCTCCATCCTCCCTAAAAAAAAAAAAAAATAAATTAACCCTTTTGAACTTATCAACACAGTGCATAATGTTACTTACAAGCCTTTCCTGTCCCCGCCTGAACCCGCTCATGTCTTGGTATTCCCTGGAGTCGGAGCTGCTGTAAATCACCTCTGTAGTATTTTCATCAAACTGGCTGTGGAGCCGGGTTCTGTTGCCTGCCCTCTGGTTCTCATTCTGGTATGGCACCCCAGCAGCTTCCCCTGTTGGCAGCCCAGCCATAAACACCAACTGTACATATACTTTATATTCATCCATAATTGTTGAGTCTCTGTAAATAATATTATAAGGAGTGCAGTGTCATGAGATAACTTTAATTATGATTTGGTGCTATATAAATAAAATTGATTGAATATCTAATCATAATCTTTTAAACTGGGACTACCTGGTCCACACACACTGCAGCAATCATTTCTCTCACAGACTGTAAATGGCCGCTTTAACATTTTGTACTCTCGTTGCCGTTTTGATGTTGACGCTTTGACCCAGGGGCACCGGAGACGAACGCCAAACATCACACCTCCTTCGTTCTGCTGCACTGAGCACACCCAACCAGTTGTTACAACTCCATCTATGTTTGTGTGTGTCAAGTCTGAGGAAAGTCACACCAAACAGAATTATGGTGAAGACTGTGTTGAACAAATGTAGAAATGATGAACTTTTACTATATTCACATAAATATATGCATATATTCTGTAGAATATAGCAAGATAACAGACATATCTCACCTGCCTACCTTTTCTGGTGCCACTGGTGCATACGTAGACATAGAGGCATGGAGCAGGTTGCAGTCTTTCAGCCTGTGGTACTGTTGTGTTGCAGATGAGATCCAGAGGTTCATGGAGGAGGTTAAATCTCTGGAATACCAAGACAAGCCACCATACGACAAGCTGCGCTCCATCCTGCAGGCTGGACTGAAGGATATACAGGCTAAAGATGACGGCAAGCTGGAGTTCACCCCTGCTAATGGAGCTGTACCACCTCCTGCTAAGGTTGGACACATACACACACACAGAAACAAATAGTGTTTGAGTAATACGTAACTCAGTAATTCAAGTAATAAAAGTTTGTGTAGGAATTCTCTCCTTCTCAGGACCATGCAGTTCTTATAGATATAGATAGATAGAGTACTTTATTGATCCCCGAAGGGAAATAGAAGTAGAGGTAGTTGACAGCAGAGGGACATTAGCAATGGCTGCTAGACAGAATGTATTGTGTGACTACGCTCCGCACCAGTCAGAGAAAACTGTTGAAGTTGTACAGATATATACAAAAATATATGCGCTGTACTCTGAGCTCCATAGTCAGACTGGCCATCAGAGGCACACAGAGGAACTGTGGTGGGCTGCTCTGTAGGCCAGTCCAGCAGTCCATTATACAAAAACAAGAGCGACAGAGAGGACACTTTGATTATGTAGCAGCTCTTATCAAAGAGCTCTCCTCTAAGATCCTCAATGACGTTCAACTGTTTTAAGACAGTCGGGATAAGATACGCAAGGATTGGGTTTGTCTGGTTGTTTAACTGTGTCTGTGGAAACTTTTCATTAAGTGCATGTGATGAATATGATTGTGACTCGTGATTATTATTATTAATGAATTATTATTATTGATGAGTCTGTTATTGTCACTTTTTGTGAAGCAGCCAATGACAGCCTGGATGAGATGGGACGTGCTGCAGTAAACCGTTGTAAATGTTAAACTCGTTTGCTGCTGCTGCAGGGTACATGCAGTGCTTGATTTTTACATGCAGCACAGTTCATACATTTTAAACAGAAATATTGTAGTGGATCACGATAAGTAATTGTGTTCATGATTAATAAAAAGGTACATTTTAGTTTTGGATTATAATGACGTGATTGAGGTGACATGGTTTTCAGTGACATCCTGCTTATTTCAAGACCGAGCTACATTCTGCATGTGTTAGAACTGCAGGGCTTTGTAGTAAAAGAGACTTAAATATAGTTGGGGAAAATATATTTTAGCATAATCTTGACTAAAACAACCAGATTTCATGCAGGTACACTATTGAGGCCACGCCCCCTACCTGCACAGGTGATTTCTGTACCTGGACCACACTTTAGAGCCCAGAGCACACAGAGACTATTGAAGACACACATTTGAGCTCGTGGACTACATAATGTTGTTCAATGAAATAATTCAAACTTGATAAAGTTCTACTTACAAACAAATCTGTTGAAATGTTTTTTAATTCTTTTATTTTACATGTTATAACACATATTTATGTTTGGATATGATACACTTTGTTTAAATTACCCCAAATTTACAGTTAATTCCCATTATTTTCCATAATTCCCATGGAGTTTCCGATTTGGAATATTTCCAAAATTCCTTAGCTTAACTTCCCATGGAAAATTTTCGGAAATTTTTCCGGCCCCTTTGCAACACTACTTACAGAATCCTAACACTTTTTTGGATCCAGGGTTGTACATGATACAATGCCAAAAAACAAAGGCTACAGATCTGTTTGATTATTACTTAACAACAATTAATATGTGACAGTGAGAAGTAATGTCAGTGTCACTATTGAACAAAATTCATATTATTTATATTTCTATATATTCTTGCTTTCTATCCTACCACATGTCCCTACAACTCTTCTTCTCCTCTCTCTCTCTCCCTCGCTCTGCTCTTGCCCCCCCTCCCTCTCTCTCGCTCTCTCTCCCTCCCTCTCTCTCGCTCTGCTCTTGCTCTCCTTCTCCCCCCCTCTCCCTCTCTCTCGCTCTGCTCTTGCTCTCCCTCTCTCTCCTTCTCCCTCGCTCTGCTTTTGCCCCCCCTCCCTCCCACTCCCTCGCTCTGCGCTTGCCCCCCCTCCCCCTCTCTCTCTCCCTCCCTCGCTCTCACTCTGCTCTTGCTCTGTGCATATGGAAGATGCCACCGGGGACATGGCGTTGCCAGCCTAAAGGGTTACCGGGCCCCAGCGCTGGTTATTGTATGTAATTATCCCGCCAATCTGTTCACCTCAGCGGGCGCTGCATGGTGATCATGAGGTAGCAATTGTCAAAATGGAAGCAAGAATGAGAAGGGGCGCGGGGGGGGGGGGGCACGGAGCTGAGCGATAGTTGAGGCTGAGAGTGGAACTTCATTATTGAGGCCTGGGAAGGAGGACGGACGGACGGAGGAGTTGATTGCCTTCATTAAGTGCATGACATGTCTCAGAGGCCACCTTTTCTTTCTCTTTCCTCTGCAGACATTACAGTGGCCTTGATTTCTATAGAGAGGGAAGAGATCATAAAGTCATAGATCATGCAAAAGCTGTTGATATATTAGCAGTGATTCTGAGGAACCTTCATCTTTGACCTCACTGTTCAAATGCACTTTACAAGCAGAAAACCAGAAGGTGGTCAAAACAGCAGAGCACATAATCAGATGTTTTAATGGATTCATGTCTGTAAGACGGCTGCTGGGATGGCACAGTGATAATTGCATTTTCTCAGACTTCACACACAAACAAAAGGCTAGAGGCTCCAAAATGTCAGGTCGCCTCATCGCCAAGTCAAAGCCCTCGCCTCTCCATCGAACTCCCCATCAGACAACGCTGCAGACCTTGAGAGCTTCGACAGACTCTCTGCTTCTTGATTTCAGTTACAAACACAAACATCTTCATTTAAAGACTTGAGAATTAACAGGACCATGTCGTAGTTTGCATCAATCATGACTCTGAGCTGTGTAAGAAATGTAAAATGACTTCTCCTCAACTGTATGTCCATGTTCACCCACCTTCAGATAGTCATAAACACGCTGATGTCCTTTCTCTTCATTTTGTCCTTCTAGAAGGCCACCAAGAGAAAGAAAGCAGCAGCTGAAGCAGGACAGGGTGACACTGATGGAAGTCCCATCAAGAAGAAGAGAGTCACAAAGAAAAAAGGTACTGATTCCAAGTTAAAGTACGTTCAGGGGTTGTGCTGTATGTCATGATTGGTAAAGCTGATGTCACTTACCAACTAGAACAAACAGCATCAGTGACTACCATTTTACATCTGCATGTTTATTCAGTGGCACACCTTCAACATTTCAATAAAAAGAGCAATGGGGCATCTAATATTTTGTTAGGCTAATGTTACACTACTGGAAATCAATCAAACAGTGGTTACCAGTGCTGATTGGCAGGACATGACCCGCCCTACTCTACCTCTGACTGAGGAAGTACTTGTTGCCTTTGTTGGTTTGGGTCAGTTGGGGTAAGAATAAGGTAAGCCAATCAGAGTCAGAGTAGGGCAGGCCATGGCTATGCCATCCTGCGGAAAAAAGGCAAATGGGACACAGCCCCAATTTGGGGGTAATAAATGATTGATACACAGGCACACACGATCTCCCTCTTTTTCATGTCCGTCTATATGTATGGGATTTGGAGAGAGGTGGCAGTGGATGGATACATCACACAGCCAAACAATCCAGGGAGATACATTTTATTAAGTTGTACACAGAAGAACTACGAGGTGGATCGGCAGGCTGGATGCTGTGTGGCTCACTGAACAGATCCATTCTCTTCACTTACAGTTCATGAACATCACATGGCTGGTCATACCGCTGTAGTCTGTTTGAAGTGGTACGTCTGTGCTTGGTACAGTAACATTCACCAGATATGCACAGAAAAACCAATACTGATCCCTCCCAAGGTTCAGGTCATAGGAAGCCCCACGTTATACATGAAGTTCCCCAGTGGAGAAGAGCCATCAGGGACTTGTGTCTTCATATAACACTCAGACAATAGAAGATGCTTTTACTATTTAGGCACAGTGGGGATTTGAGTATCATGCTAATGTCAGCATACTAAAATGATCACAATAACAATACTAAAGGTGTATTGTACTGAAGGCATTGCATGTCCAGTGGCATTAAGTACAGACTATGAGAAGTCAAGGACATGAATGAGAACAAGCAGTGTCAAACACTGTAAATTGAAGTTAGTGTCTTTAAAGGAAAAGATGTTGACTGTCCTCCTTAAACATGATGAATTCTCCCTGACAGACGTGAATGGAGTAAAGAAAAGTCCCAAAAAGACTCAAAGACCAAGGAAGGCACCGAGCACTGCAAAACAGAGTGAGCCCAAATCTAGACTGGTGGAGATGGGCACACAAACGTCACCCGGACTGGCCCTGAAGTCCAGAGGCAGGACCAAGAAATCCACCTGAGTCTTCAGTCCTCCTTCCATCCTCCCGTCTGTCCTCTGCTTCTTAAAAAGTCACTTTTTTAAGTTTTCTAAAATTTTCTGTCTGTTACGCACTGACGTGTTGCTTTGTATTTGGCGTGGTCGAAGTTAGATCGATTGTAATAAAATAAATGAAAGTGTCCATCTTGTTTTTAATTGAAGATCTGCAGTTTAATGGAAAGAAAACTATGAATTCAATTATGTAAAATCAATTATCATCATAGTCATTCTAAAGTGTGAGAGGAAGTCCTAATGGCCCGGGACGAGGGAACGAGGAGCAGGACTCACTCCTTGAGTTACGTTTGAGAGGTGTGAGACGAGTGTGAGTCCCCAACTGACTGCACATTTCTCTAGATGAGGTCCTCTTAATTAACTGCATGTTGTTAATATGAGTAAACCTGTGTGCCTCCTTAAAACAGTTACTGAAGGCCTCTATCGAGTGACACCATGGATCCACTGGGGGACAAACGCTCACACTGGCAACAACTGGAGGGACATGATTAGGAAATATCTTCCCAAGCTGAGTGGATTTCTGTGGTTATCATCCACAATTAAGGCATAACTATTATAATAACTAATAATGAGTAGTTTGATCAGAGATGTTGGCATGTCTTTGTATAGGCCAGTGAAGAGGAGGGCTCCACAAGGTGTCATCTGTCCACCATCTGCTAATACTATTTATATTTAGATAATTAGCAGACGTCCAATAAACAGGAATACAGGAGATATGTTGGCTTTGTTGAAGGTGCAGTATGTTTAAGCTATTCTGACTCAACACAACATCAACAATGAATCAAGACGGTGTCCATCCATGTGACCAAATAATCCAAATACAACAATAAAGTTCACTCAGATCAGTTTTATATACCCACTCGACATACAACAGCTCTGCAAACTTTGATGAAGGTTCTGATGTTTGTGTTGATGTTTTAAAGAAGGGTTGATTCAACGTTCCTTCAGGTTTAGCTAGATGACAAACAGCTCTCTAAAAAGGAGCACTGTCATTTATTAATAATAATTCTAATAACTACTTTTATGGCACTTTTCATGCAAGGACACAGCCAGCAAACACAAGATCTAACAATAATAAAAATCACAATATTGCAGGACTGAATGGGTTTTAGTTAGGTTGAACTCATAAACTGGTCACAGTGTAGATTTAGTTTTAATTCCATGAATACATTGAATATTATGTCCTGGGTTACTTTAGTCAAATTTTGTAAAAAGGGATTTTTGTAGATGCAACAAGCCAATCAACATGAATATGAAGGTCACATTTGACTCTGTGGAACTGCTCAGCCTGTGGTGTTAATGCACAGAATGATGAACACGTTCAGTGTGAAGACGTGCCGCTCTCTGTCCACCTGCTGCTGAAATGTTACAGTTTAGAAAATGTTGTGAAACTTGCGTCACATCGTCATCATCAGTTATATTTCATCGCAAAGACTGGACGGGAGAAAATTTCACACATGAGAAGCTGCTGATGACAAGCTGTCCATTTTCCCTCCATCCACTCTCGTCTTCAAGCTTATGGACCGTCCCCGATGGGACCCCCCACCTTCCTCATTAACTCCCACCAGGCTCCACTCTCCTCCCTCCCCATGGAGGAAGGCATGTCCACTAATATCAGTGTTGTGAGGGCCCCCATGGGCCCCTGTGGCGGCTGGTGGCTTGCCATCGATTGTTCCAGCCTCTTCAGGAGTAAAGGGCCCCCCTGCCTGGCTTTCCTCTCAACCCACCTACCCACCCACCCACCCCCAACTGACCTTGGGGGCGCCACAGCCACGGTCCCGCAGTAGGTGGCAGTAGTACATAATGATAGCAAATGGATGTAGGGGTGGGGAGATTGGAGAGATGGAGGGTGAAAGAGGGACAGCACTTAAACCCAACACTACCATCTTTTCTGCTTGCAGAGAGGTGCACAATTTCACCCCGGCCGGCCCTTTTCATTTAGCATGGATGTGTTATCCACTGGCCAGCCTGGCAGGCAGTTGTTGCCCCTGTGTTTGCTGTGGTCGGCCTCCGATCGGCGAGCCGGCAGAGCATGAATGCCTCGCAGCAGTTGCCTAACCACCACTCTCACGATACGGATGACAGCCCTCCCTGGGCCCACATGCCAATAACTCAATAACAGTTTCCCCGGCCGGTGGCTTTCCTATGTTTGTGACAATTGTCAGTATTTTGGTGGGGTGGGCCGGGAGGGGATCCAAAGTGTTCAAACTCTGATGTAAGTTTTAGCTCAGGCAGGTTTTTAAGGTGTAAAAGTTCAGATGTAGAGAAAAGTAGACTTTTCAAGCCATGGATGTGACTGACAGGCCAACACTAGACTTACACACCAAATATTTAATGACGTGATATCCTCCCCAAACCAAAGATTACCATTTATGTTTTAAGGAAGTGCACAATAAATGAACTCTTTGTATCTCTGTCAGTGGATCTGTATTTGAATCAGTCCAACAGAAACCAGTCACACAGCAGAAGCAAAACCAGAGTGCAAACCAGAAGGCAATGAATAACTTTGTCATGACTTCATGACTGAAGAAATTAGACCTGACTCAGGACTTCATATATAGTCAAGTCTTGAAACTGTCTCAATGTCTTCATTAGCATGTTTAAATATGAGTACATCCAAGGATCACATGACAGAGAGAACAATGGGCTGTAAAGGTTTAGTGACTCAGACAATCCATTTTTTACCTTGTGAGCTTTTCCGCAGTCTCAATTCATTTTGATTGTTAGATTGCCAACATTTTCGACACCTTCATAATAATTATGTGTTAGTTGTGTTGCAATTGTTCCAGCTCTTTCGATTTAAAAAAACTGATTTGGTCATTTTTAGCGATCGATCAGTTTGTAAAGTTTTTCAGAAAAGTAAATCTGACTGTGAAGAAAACTGAGTCGATCAAACTCAAAGTCAAAATCACTAAACCTGGAAGTTAAGTTCTGGAAGCAGTGTGGAACTTTGGGTTCTGAACTGTTTAGGAGCGCCATCCGTTAAAGAAAGTGGAGGCGTTTGAAGGAGATGTGCATCTATGAAAACTTTCACAATGCTGCAGTGTATGAAGATTGTATCCTTTGTCGTATGAACATCTGCTGGGGTGTGTTCTGCCTCGCAACTCAGCAGCCGTCAAAGCGGTATTCCCTTTTCCATTTGTTTGTTCTTTGGCTGTGTTGTGTTCGTGTGGATACACGGGATATGTGGGTGTACACACAATCATGTGTCCATTCCTGTAGCTGCTGTAGAGTTTAGGTCGCAGTATTGCAAACACAGGAGAATGTCACCTCAGTTGAAATATATGCACATTTTCTGATTGCCTGAGTTGAGAGTTGTTGGATGACTCTGCAGAAGAATGAAAGTCACAGGGAGAAAGTGTTTTGATGGTCCCTCATGTCCATAACTCTGTGTGTTTGTGGCTGACCTGTTCAAAAGTTACAAAATGCTTTGATTATTCTGCTGAGCTTCCATAAATGTAGGATCCTTTCAAATGAAGTTGCACTAATATATAATAGTTTTTAAAAAAATATTTTTTATCGACAATGGATCAAAAAAGTGTGTAATGTGAAAAAGGTCTAATAATGTAATACCTGCCGATAACGTAATCATTTTGGCCATTTTGAATGTAATAAAGCCAATAATGTAATAACATGCCAATAATGTAATAACTTAGTAATAACTAGACTGATTAGACTTTTTTGTCTAACACTGAACAAACACGGAGGTCACATGACCACTGTTCTCTTCCTGAATTCTAGCACATTCCACTAAGTGATCTAACTACCATATACACTTCACAGTAATGAATGAAATAATATTCCTCCATACATGAAATTATGAATGTACATATCTAAGCAAATAAACAATATTCTAAATAAAGATTTTGTACAACAAATAATTCTCAAATTGGCTCTTACAGTCATAATTAATGTAATGTGTATCATAAAATGTTATTACGTTATTGGCTCAAAAACTTTATTACATTATTGGCATGTTATTAACTTATTGGCATTGCTGCATTTAAAATGGCCAAAATGATTACGTTATTGGCAGGTATTACATTATTGGACTTTATTACATTATTGGTTGCTACAAGGTCGCTAGTGACAAACCCATAGAATCATTACAAACTCTGCAGTTCATGTTGTTCACAGCAGTACTTGCACTACTTCTGTGCCGGGACCTCTGTTTGCTTTTCCAAACCGGGACTGTGCAGACTATGCATAAGTATACTGTAGTATAGTTTTTTGTTGACATTACTATAGAGCATTTAAGCAGCTAAATATCCAGATATTTTTCCTCAGGAGTTGGTAGAGACCAAAACCGAGCAAAGAGAAGGATGAATATTGGACTGGAATGATCACGCTGCTCCATGTCTGCAGAATGTCCAGATCATCAACTGCTTGTTAACATATAACAACATATTAAGATGACAGTGTGTCAGATGTTTGCACTGTTTCAAAGTGACCAAAAAAATCTGCACTACTGCAGCTTTTAAGTTTTCAGCTGAAGGGAAGTATGAAGCTAACGTTGTTAAACAGCAGCATTGACACTGTGAACTAAATCACGCCTTTTTCAAGACATTTCAGTGCCTGTTAGGACAGAATTAGTTCTAAAAAGGTTCATTTCATTGTCTTTTAATCTAAATCATATGGACCTCTTTGTCTTGCGGTTGTGAATAATATGCTGTGTCAGTGGCCTCCTGTGTCTTCCCTCTACATTCCCAGGTTCTTCAATTGTCACAGCTTAGACAGTAAATCTGCATTTCACCCTCTACCCTCACCTAAAAAGAAAGTAAAACAGAAACTCTGCCTCTCCCCCGCCTTCCACCCAAAAAAGTACAATAAAAACTCTCCAACAGTTGCAATCATCCACACCTACCTCCTCCTGAAACTCCTGGATGAAAAGACACAGTGGAAATTTCACTGTGTTTGTGCTGTAATTTAGCCCTTCATCTCCCCTTTTCGTCAAAAAAACAGGCCCCCTCTCCCAAAAGACAAAAATATGCACACCGATTCCAGGTGTGGGGGGGGAGTACGTGGGTGAAGTTACGGTACATTTGCCATTCTAGTTGTGTGTAAATATTAGAAAGCAGCAGGTTCCTGGCGTGAAGAGAAGCCAGCCAAAGCGGCGGCACTAAGACAGGCGTCCTTATCGGTATTGTGTTCAGACTCCTGCGTGCTCCTGCTGTTTGTAATCTGCAGCCGCCGCTGTGAGCAAAACTGGACAGGCATTTATTGTCCCAGCAGGAGGACGCTTGACAAGAGAATGTTAAACACTCCGCTACCTGCAATTTTCAAAAGGCGATAGCAGACATGATAAAATGTACACATTTAATTTCATTTTTTCTTTTTCTTTTTTTTTTTCTTTTTTAGTGGAGGGAGAAGCAGCAGAGATGTTGTTGAAAATGTGTGTGTGCGTGTCTGTGAGTGGCTGAATGTGTTCAGTGAGGAAGAACAGGACGAGTGTCAACAACTCTTCCAAGAGAACAGGAGTGCCAGAGAAGGCCGACTGCAGGCCAAATGGGAGCTTTAATTTGATTTATTGCTGGCAGTGGTGTTGACTGGGCTCAGCGGTCATCAAGAAGACGTGTTCATCAGCACTCAATCCCAACCACACACGCACACACACACACACTAATGTATCCTACTGTAGCATGTGGAATTAGGTGTCACACAGGACGCAAATACTTCTGGGGCTCTTTTAGCTTTTATGTTGTTGTTGACAACATTTGCAACAGGTCCGTGTAGTGCAGGGTGTACGGTACGGACCTTTTTAAGCACAGCATGTGTGTTTTCACATTAGCATTCTTTAACAAAACCTGATTTAAAAAAGAGAGAGAGAAAGCAAAATATGGCCACGGCTTTGGCAACTATAAACCCATAAAAATCACCTGGAAATTCACAATGTGTAATTGAATTCACTCACATTTGATAAAATCCATGTGTGACTCAGAGGTTTCACGACTCAACCCACTGGGCTCACGCCAAAATTCCAGTAGTGTCTGAATCAAACCATCCAGATCAAATATTGACACAAACTGAAGTATTTAACAAGATGTGTGAATAATAATCTACACTAGGGTGTCCATATTTTCAAAACCCCAATCTTAGACCCTGAGGTGCACCGCACACATGCACACATGCCCGTATGCTTACACCTTTGCTGTTTTCATTAGGATGGGGCACTTGGTGCAGTAAGCCCTCTTTAGAAAAGACCAACTTTTCAGCATGACTGCTAACCGTTAGCATGCTGACAGGTTCTGTCAGAAAGAGCTGCAAGCGTCATAGCCTATGACTCACAGCCTAGCAACAGCCTTGACAATGACACATTGATTGACTGACACGCATGGAGACAAGTCAGTGTTGAATTCAGACGTGTGGGCATTGTTTCTGTATATGTGTTATACTGAGTTAGGTCATGAAGAGTATGACAGAACTTGATACACAGATACATGTGTGTGCGCTGAAAATGTATCATTTTAGAATTCTGTATTAATTGTGGTTAAAACTGGAAAAACAGGATGTTTCAGTGTTTTCCCATATTTGAAACCCACCCTCGGAGCTGTGACAAAGCGGTACGTCTGGTCATCCAAATCTCCCGACAGTTCCACAGCACTGACCACGTACACGTGGAAATACGTACAAAAACAGGAAACGCTGAGAAAAGACCAAGACGCACTCAGCCGAGCAACAAGCGTCCTACTCAGCACTGCCACCTTGTGACCAAAGTCTGAAACCCTACGGAAACCTAAAGCCAATTTACTGTAGAAAACTATAAATTAATTAAATTAATTACAACAAGGCTACACAAACCGCAGTCCAGAAAAAGACCAATGCAGACAAGACCAGATTTTGCTCACTGTAATTACTTTAAGGGGCCCATTAAGTTTAAATTTAGCCTAAATGAAGTCAGCTACACTGTAGCCATGTTGCTTTTGGGGCTCTGCTTCCTTTAGTTTGTCCAGTTTAGAGCTGACAGACAGCAGGAAGAGGCTATTTAGGGAACCTTTAAACAGGCACTGATCTCATGTAGACTTTACACTAAAATGCAGTCACACTAAAAACCAGACCAGCTCCAAACTGGTCTAGCTAATGGTAAATGGACTGTACTTATATATCTCCTTTCTAGTCTTCTGACCACTCAAAGCACTTTTACACTACATATCTCATTCACCCATTCACACACATTCACACACTGACACTAATCCAATTGCCATATGTGTTTCCCTCATAGACAGCATATATCTGGGCACAGATTACAAGTTAAAGGTCCAGTGTGTAGGATTTAGTAGCATCTAGTGGTGCAGTTGCTGATTGCAACCCCTCACCTAACCCTCTATCTATGGAAATAAGGTGACCACACTAAAGACACCAATCAAGAGTTTGTTTAATTTGTCTATTGTGGGCTGCTGTAGAAACCTGGCGCAGTGTGTGGAGGAGGACCCACTGTGTCTGTAGATATAAAAGGCTGAAGGTAATAAAAACATGATGATTCTTATTTTTAGGTCATTCATGAAAACATAGTTATGTATATTGTACTGCATTTCAGCCATATTCTGTAAATACCTTGAACCTTGAACCTTACCTTATTTTTAAGCTACATGAGGGTCCATGTGTGTCAGAGGTGTGTATGCTGTACACACTGTACACTGTACAGGTTCCACGTAACTGTATTTAAGTTATTTATAATAAAAAATGCTATGTTGTTGTATTGCTTAACATAAAACACATTTTTGATTTTAAATAACTTGATACAATTACATGGAACCTGTTGACAAAATAAATGTAATTAAAGTCAACATTTCATTTTTTCAGTGTAAAGCCCTTTAAGATAAGTTTGTGATTTATTAATAAAACTTGACTTGTACCTTTATATGCTGTTACTTTATATGTATTGATATCTCCATGGATACCTGCATACATCACAGTCTCTCTCTGTATATTTTTTAACTTCTGCATTGTCTTGTATTCTGAACTGTACTTTGGTATTTTCCTTTCATACATATTGTTTGAGTTATCCTGACAGTTGAGAATGTCATTGCCAATGACCTCTTCATTGTAAATTTGCATATGACAGTAAAGAACTTGTATTGTATGATCTTCTGGCTCTTTTGTCAATATGTCAAAATCTAAATCTAAATGTTCATCATGAGGTCATTTAGAACCTACGGTGCAAATGATCTATTTTATTATTATATATTATTATTATTATTTTTATCAGTCCAGCAAAGCAAAGTAACACGTCAGGTGTCTGCCTGTCGTCAATTTAATTCAAATTTATTTATACAGCACCAAACCACAACAGAAGTTATCTCTGGACACTTTAATGAAGCGTCTCGGTTTACAGCTGCAAGTTCTCACTTGTCAGTTCATTTTCTCACCTTTGGGAGAGTCTAATCACTCTGATGACAGCTGGAAACTAAAACGGTGAAATAAAATGACGTGAATCAAGAAGCAGCGTGTCAGAGTCATCACTGCCAATCAGTCTAATCCCCTGTTTAATGCATTAAAGGTCCAGTATGTCAGATTTAGGGGACTCTATTTTCAGAATATGGCATCATTAGTGTACAATTAATATACAGATAATATGTATAATAATAAACACTAATAAACACTGACTTGAAGCGGCTGGTGCTTTGTTGGATTTTCCTGTGGTAGAATCTCTGCAGTGGTCCAGTGTGCAAGAATAAAATAAAGTGACCTCTGGGTGGAGAAAAGGTGATGCAGTGTGATATCGGCTGCCTTACATGTTACTGTGACAGTCGTACTTTAAAGGTCCAGCGTGTAGGATTTACAGCTAGTGGTGAAGTTGTTCTATCTGAAGGTTCTATCTAGAGCCCAAGATCTGTTTGTAAGTGCTGATCTGCTGTAGAAACATAGAAGTGCAATATGACGGACTCCAATGAAGTTGAGCCGCTCCCTCTGTAGACGTAAAAGACTCATTCTGAGGTAATGAAAGTAGTAATGATGTACTGATATTCTGCCAATCGATGCAATGATTCCTATGAATCTGTGTCACATAATAACAGTTATAATGTGAAACTGGGTTTGGAACTGTTTCACCATGTATGCATCATCTGTTCTACATAACAGACACTGTTGGTAAACAGGAATAAATTACATGACTTGAATGAACTGTACTGACTTATTGTCCAGTTAGCAACCAGGCTAGCTCATTTAAGCAGTCTTGTGACAAGGAGAGCTGGCGATGCTGCCTACAGCACCAGCAGGCTTGACAGAATTACCAACAAGGACGTGTGAATGAATTCAGCAGTGCCACTACTTGTCTGACTTTAGCCTGTGATGCAGCTGTAGAGATGGTTGCTTCCAGACGACCAAGGGATCAAATTTCCATAACATAACTCAGCTCTTTAATGTTACTGTAGGGTTGGAATTTCAGTTCATGGTGAAGGCAGAAACAAAAGAAGTTAAGAGAGTAGACAAACATACAGCCGCCTTCAATAACAGCACCCAGACCAAAGCATGGACCGGTCCTCTGCAGTCCAATCATGGACTGCCGTGTGTCGATATATTTGGCGGGAAGGTAAAACCATACTGGCAGCGGAGACATGCCTCTGCTCTGATTTGGCTGTGTGAGCGATGGCTCTTAAATTGGGTCACAGCAACTAATGGATGCCATGCTGGGAGTGCCATTAAGAGGAAATAAACCTATGTGGACATATTTATTAAGTAATTTGCACCTCAGGCCATGGAACATCTATTAGAGGCTAATCAGGGGAGCTTGTTGACTGCAAGGTCTGAATGCTTAGTCAATATCATACTGTAAGATTTCTTAGTTTGTTAGTTTAGTTTAGTTTTAATTATCATGTCTTGTAGAGAAGTTGGATTCCATAAAACCAAACTATACAGAGCCAATCAGTACAATCAATTTTCTGTCTGAACCTGACCAAAAGTACGTTTATATTACATTTACACAAGTAAACACTGAAATCAGCTCCCTTAGCTATTGTAGCTAACTGCATTGGAACGTGTATCGGTGGAAAGTTGTCGGCTTTGCAAACCACTGAATTTTTGTGCCGGACACAGAGACAAGTGTTCCAAAGGATCTCTGTAAAGTTAGAGTATATGTGGAAAGTTTGAGGAAACTTGTGCTGCTTGCCCCTACATGCTTGTTTCACTGTGACAGGTGCAGAGTTAGCATGGCCTGTAGTCTGCTTAAGAGAAAACCAGTGAAACCAACCAAAGTGTTCTTTATGGTCCGTGCACTCTTCACTTCACAGTTCACGGACACAGGCCTTTCATGTAGCTGCCTTCTGACACAATACCACTGTCTTCCAACACTTCAGAGCCGCAGACAGTATGCGTGTCATGAGTTAGGGGCGTTCAGTCCTTGGGGAGTCTGGATGTCTGGAAGTGGCGACAGGGTCCGGCTGGTAGACTGGCCCCAGGCAGCGCTCTATCTGACCAGGGCTCGGCTGCGATAGCTGGGAGGAGGATGTCTTCTGATGGGGGTTGAAGAGCTTGTCAGCAGTCCGTGGGGAAGTCATGCTCATTCAGCAAACACCAAGGGCCGGTAGGGAGCCCGGGGCAATGTCCCACACCAAGGCCACAGAACAATGTTGTGGTGAAACTCTCTGGGTTCAGCAACATCACAGTTGCGGTCAGCCGGAGAACAGATCCTGCATGACTTTCCTTTTGTTCTCAGAATGAGCCTGTCTCTTATTTCTACTGCATGGCTCCACTCCACTTACTTTTTGTACCAGGGACTTTTCTTTTCCACTGCAGATAGAACAGCAGCCCCTGAACGTAGGTGTGATTCTTAGCTGCTTGTCAAAGCCACTCCATGAGAAACTGCCACAACATCCTTAACACAACACAAACACACAAAACAAGCACAGGAATGACAGCCCAATTTTGCAGGCTGCCTCTGGGTGCCAATCTGTTGAGATTCTAATGTGCTATATATATATATATAGTGGATAACAGAATAATGAGATCAAAAGAACAAGCTGAATAGTGGCCATCCCTCCAGCCAGTGAAGCTGTGAGGCTTATCAGAACGTCTGTGATGCTGAAGTCGGGCGTGTTTTATGAAAGCAAACAGAGCTAAGTCGGAGCCTTGAAGTCCTACATCGCCGCATCACTTAGCTCATGCTAAGCTAACTTAGTTTGTTACAGTAATCTGAGGACACTCTTCTGCAGGTTCCTGTCCCTCAGGAGTAGTGGGCTGGAAGCACGTGGTCTTGGTTATAGAAAACATTTGACATTTTGGTCAAAATATGACTATTTGAGTTTAATGAGAAGATCAACACAAGTCTCATGTTTGTTAAGTAAATACGAAGTATGTTCAATCTGTATGAAAAGTCAAAATGGTAAATATTCAGAAGAATCTTATGTGTTAACAGATCTGTTAAATAAATGTTTGATTGCTTTCAAACTAACCAATACCATACTAACAAAGCACATAACTGTTTTCATAAGAAGATCTCTCGTGTGCTTTGCCTTATTTCCTAAATCACACACATTTCACATTTGCATGGAGCGCTATGAGATAAACAACAGCTACCAAAGAGGAAAGTTTTAAATCTATGCATGAAGCTATTACAGCAGCTCAACATGCTCTCTGCCCTCGATGCCAGCGCCCGCTTCATCCCACTTTCCATTTAAACTGGTAGCTACACACTCTGATGCCGCTGATAGGCGGTAATTAAATGAGCGAGCCTGGTTCTTTGCCCTGTAAACCAGCTCTCCTGGGCCCGATACTACATGAAAATTCAGCTCTGAGGATCCTCTTTCAGATGTCTGCCCGGAAAACACAGTCCTCACTGTGTGTGTGTGTGTGTGTGTGTGTGCGCGCACTTGTACAAGTGCCGGATTTGGGGAATACATTTAATGAATCTTTTAACCTCAATATTTTCTCCCACAAATGTATGCATATCATAATCTGTGTTTGAAATCTGGGTCTGATATTCATAATATTCCTGATATTCATGATTTATTTATTTAAGATCATCTGGGAATTTTTGTACGACATTCGAAAATGACTTGTGGCTTCAAACATGCTGTATTTTAAAATTATTTCATGAGACATACTTACAGAATATTTATACACATCTAAAGAGTTTAATTATAATCAATAAAATACATAAATTGATCAACTAAAAAAAGCTTAATCAACAAAATTAGCTTCAGACATAAAGAAGTGAGGATTGGTACCACTTAATGTTTAAAAGTCTGTGTACAGCTAGAGTAAATATGTGTTCTGAGTTCATCAGACCAAAGAAGAAAGAGTTATTAACCACCCAGCCAAATTTGAATGATTAAAAATATCAACAAGTTTATGAAATTAGGTGTTAAAATCAAATCAAAAACTCCACATTTCACAGATATCGTATTTCATAAGATATCGTTCAAAGTCTTTTCACATGTTTTCAGCAACTATTTCCAACATATCTAATGTATTTTGAAAGAAATTTCAGAGTTTCCTTTACACAGACTTTAAATCCAAAGCCAGAATGAGGACATGGTTAGCCTAGCTTAGCATTAAGTCAGGAAACAGGTGAATGAGTGAGCCGGGCTCTGTCCAAAGTTTAAAATAAATTAACAAAATGTGTCTTGATGTGTCAGAAATGTAAAAAAAGAGCTACATCACACTCTGTGTCCACTGGTCCACTGAAATAAAATGGTGGACAGTAAATATTTTGCTCTACAAAGCAAATAGAAAAACATTTTTTTCCTCTGTCAAGAAATAGTTAAAGCAAAAAAAAAAAAAAAGACAAAGTCCCTCTGAATCATTAGGAAAAACAGGGCTTCGGCTAATTTGATTAACACTGATTTGAAGTGACCGTATATCCCAAATGTTTGGACTGCTGCATTAAATGAATTACATTTGTTAGACTGAACCTGCCAGTTTGTTTACCATCCAGCAGACACACAGCTACATCAGCATTCACTCCCTTTTCACTCTGATTTTAGTCTCTACTCCAGAGAAGAATACCAGGCTCTACTTCTGCTAAATGCTCCACTGTGCTCACCAGCTGGTCTCTAACTGTGTCTGTCAGGTAGTGTACAGTGGCTTTATCAGAATTTTTTCACTGAAAACAGCTGCCTGCTGCTGCCTGATACAAGATTGATGAGAGCGCTGTAACTGAACCAAAACAAGTCAAGTTGTAGGCTGTCGAGACCAAAACAATGAGCTGAAAGTGGCTAAAACACGCTGTTAAGCTGAGGGACACTGCAGAGATGGTGTCCTCTTTCACCTTACACATAAACATTTGATCCACTGTGATATGACAGTATTTAGTTTTCAGATTATTTCAGGAGCTGTAGTTTAGACAAGATCAAAATCAGGTAAAAAAACTGAATCACCAGCTGTTCCTCACTCCTCCTCTTCACTACATGTCTTTATCGCCTTCAAACGCTCCCTCCTTCCATTGTGATGGACGGATAGATGAAGGAGGGAGGAAGAGGAGGAGGAGGAACCCAGCCCCTGCTGTCTCAGGTTTCCCTCCTCCACCTCCTTTTTTCTGCCACAACCCTACAACCTCGCCTCACTCTGTGCCCTCTCTCACCCTCCCCTTGCCCCTTCCCTGCCCTCTCTCACCATTATGTCCTCATCCTCACTCGCCCTGCCCTCCAGATTGGCTTTGCACAGGAATGGCAGCAAAAAGAGAGAGAGAGAGCGAGAGAGAGAGAGAGAGAGAGAGAGGGGATGTGATAGGCCCCCTTCCATCTGTCGTGACTCCAGGATCAAATAATAGGATTCTGTCTGAGAATAGAGGATAATTGCAGTCTGTATTCTGCTCCTAAGTGTATGATATTAACCCCACGCTCCCCGCTAGCCCTGCAGTAAGAGGCAGATGGTTCTGTGTTTTGATATCTGAGCCAGGGAGAAGGAGGTCAGAGGACAAGTTGAAGTTCATATCCAAAGGAGTGGTGTTTCTCTCCCTCCTTTGACCTCCCTGATCCCAGTCCCCTCCCCCTACTCCTTCTTCTCCCACGCTGGTGAGAATATGGGTGTCATTCAAAAAAAGGACATTCCCTGAGACCTCTGCAGCAGCTGACCCCTCGCAGCCTGATGGAGGGAGAGGCAGGTAGTCTTAGCTGAGCGCTAACCCACTTATGTACATGGTGAGTGCCATGCAAAGGTGTCAGAGGTTTGGGTCAAAGGTGGGAGTGAGGCCCACAGAGTGGAGTCTGGATTAGGCAATAGATTCAATCGTCAGGCAGCAGAGGTCAGCAGCAGCTGGGAAGGGTTATGGAGAGGGCCGATCAAACAGATATCCATGTTTTAGAATTCCTGTCTGACTGTCCAAGAGCACGGGACGAGGGCATGGTGATGTACTGAAATAGTCCAGGACAGTGAAAGTCACAGGGAGACGAGTGAGGACAGAAGCTAATGGACAGAATTTGAGTGTTTGAGTGTGTTGGTAAGATTCCTTCTTAACTACTTATAGTATTTGGTTAAAAAAATATAGATTAGTCCAAGTGAACAGTGAAAAAAGTGTATTTTAGTTTAGTTTAGTTTAGTTGGTAGAATAAAGTGAATTAACAGATCATTTGAGGGCTTCAGCGCCCTGCAGAAAGAACTCAGTCATGTGGCTAACAGGGCCTGAACAGTCAGTGTGTGCTGTGAACAATTCTAAGAGCAGGTATGCAGGGTAAAGAGAATAAAGAGTCATGTGATGTGATCTCCTGGTTTTAGGGCAACTTACTTTGATTTTTATCATCAATGAATCTATGGAGACTGTTTAAATAAATGAATTATTACGTTGACAGGATGTTGACAGGACATTGACAGGATGCATTTTGCAGCATGTGGCTAAAAAATAAAAGCCCAAAGTGACAGAACTAACAAACTAATCTAACCCCAAAACCCCACCGGGCACGTCTCTGTCACGTCCCGGCTACACTGTTTTGTTCCGTCCTACATGCGACTTCAAACCCCACCGGGAGCGTTTCAGAAGCGTTTAGCCCGCCAGACTTTGTTTACTTGCTCATGTTTGGTCATTTTCCTGGTTTATGTGCTTCTAAATGTGCTTCTACATGTGTAAATATGCTACGTAGTTCATTTGTTTCAGTTTGCACAAGGTATTTTATTTTGAAAATATTCTCTTAGCTGTTTCTGTGTCCGTCAAAAATAGAACAGCCGCACATTCAACGCGGAGCCGCCCGGTGGAATTTGGGGGTAACGGTCACTCTTCTGTCCCTGCAGCCAAAAGAACAAACATAGAACTCTCCCTGTTCTAACCCCACAATCATTTTCATACACACACTGAATGAGCTGTCAGTTCATGTCAGACCACATGATGGCCACAGAGGATCTGAGCCAAAATACATTCATCAACAACTCATGAAGATTACCAGCATCAAAACAAAGTAATTCATATTAATGGCTTGTTAATAATCTTTAAATAATTAGAAAATGATTTATTTACTAATTATTTCATTCATTATTCAACTTAACATAACGACATAATCAAATATTTTGTTAGTTAAGCTCTTCCAGTTAACATTAAAAACAGATGAACCTGGATGAGGCCTTCATTAAACACGTCATATGCACACTTTTATAGTCGTAATTATAGAAATTGTTGCCTTATTAAATGATATATGCTGTTTAATACACATATTACAGGTGCTGTTTTACATTAGAAATGATGGTGTGTGTAATTGTTTTACAACACCTGAAGACCCCTGAAGTCAGTGTCTTGGGGAATAAAACTCTGAGCTGTGATGAATGAGAGGGATATCCAGTAAAATGAGCTACAAGTGCGTGTTCATATCTGTATTATCACTCATCAGTCCATTTAACATGTGCTCCCATTCACCCTGTGCTCCCTGTCTCCGGCTCTCAGAGGACAGGAAGCAGCAGGCCTCACTCCAGCTAACCTGCACTCCTCTGCTGCTCCAGACAGCCGATAAGGAGGAAGATGGATTGGAATAATGGCTCATGTAAAAATCCAGCCGTCTCATCAGCCAAAATCACAGCATGGGGCCGCAACAGAGGAAAGCCAGCCTTCCTCACTAATTAGACTCAAACTACTTGTCCAAATGTAGTCGTAGTGCTGGGTAACACAGGCAAGTGTTGTTTTCACATTGTGACACATTAAAAGGTTGTATCATGATTGTCCTCCGTCTTTTACCATAAAATCCTAAAAGAAAGAAAGAAAACATTGAAGAGTCAATCACACGGTTCACAATTTATTTGTAACATTTCAGCTGTTTCTCTGTGTTTGTAGATGTTTAACAGAAGACGGAGAGAGTACATGTGAGCCTGAGCCAAGATGTTAACCACAGTGGTGTACTGCCAGGTGACTTTGAATTGTTCAATTTAAACGTATAAGCTGCTGAAAAGTTGCTGTGGAACCAGCTCTCAGTTGGTTCATCTCCACATTTAAGAGTAGGCGTAAGATGTTCCTTCTTGATAGAGCTCATAGTTAGTGCTGGCTCAGATGAGTCCTGAACATCCCTCAGTTATGCTGACATAGACATAGAGACTGCTAGAAGACTTCCCATGATGCACTCTCTTCTTCTCTCTTTCTCCAGCTGTATACATTCATGTCCCATCAAATGCATGTTACTAACTTAGTTTCATCTCTCAGGTTCTCATGGATCATGGCTAGATCAGGGATTGCAGTTGCACCTGCAGATGTCCATCAACCATGAGCTGGATTCTGCTCAAGGTTTCTGCCTCTTAAAAGAAGTTGTGACTCGCCAATATCGCCAAGTGCTTGCTCATGGTGGGAATTGTTGTCCACCCGTCCATCCACTATCTGTAACCGCTTATTCTCATCAGGGTCACTGTGGGGGTGGAGCCTATCCCAGATGACTTTGGGTGAGAGGCGGGGTACACCCTGGACAAGTCGTCAGTTCATCACAGGACACATAGAGACAAACGGCCATTCACACTCACATTCACACCTATGGCCGATTTAGAGTGGGAATTGTTGTCTCTGTATTTAATACTATAAAGAGTACGGTCTTGACCTGCTCAATGTGGAACTGAGATAACAAATACTATCTATAGTCCTAGAATAGCTTACATGCTAAATTCAACATAGCGTTCATTTTCACAGCTCTAATTCCATCAGAACAACGGAGTCTTCAAGTGAAGAGCAAAAAGTGGTCGAAGTGGTTGATGTACATGTGCATGTATGTGCTGTAGCTCATCAGACTTTGATGTTAGAGGCCGGTGTTTCCTCCTTTCACAGACCTGCAATAGACGTTTTATTCAGTGTGACCATGGTCTTTCCCCAACATGACTGAACATTGACAGACTGTTTCAGCTGCCCAACCCTAACCAAACCATAACCAAACACTGACTAAACACTAACTAAACCCTAAACATACTGTAGAATCTGAAAAGGTTGGCATTGTAAAACAAACAAACAAAAAAGACTCTGTCAGCAGTTACGCTTTGCATACTTTTTCTAATATTTACTTCTTGTCTTACGTTCTTAGCCTACTTTTTCTGGAAGAGTTTCATGAGCAATAGCAAGAGCAACAAAGTGTATGAGAGCAACAAAGTGGTGACTATGATGCAACTCTGTTGTTGTGCTGATGGAATAAGTATTCAGACTGTTCAAATACAATCAAATATACGGAAAATTGGGCAAACTAGAAATAAGGGAAGGGAAAATGCATGTGATCCAGATCAATCATTAGCATTTATACAGTACAATGTTTCACCATGTGCACAGAAATAGACTACAGCTACACAATGATGATCTGAGCCTTTGAAGTAAAAACTTTACTCAAATGCACAATTTTAGAATGAATGGCACAGCGATGGAATCAGATCTTAGTTCTGAGCTTGGATGCTTCCACTGGACTCGACGCCAACACAACGCCGCAGTGGAACAGCTTTCCTGGATATCAAAGGCAGTATTCCCCTGCGGCTGATGGTTGCAGTGGAGTTTTGGGACCTTGTAAGCACAAATGCCATAAAAAAAGAATTTCTGTTTCTTTCCCGTAATCTTGTCTTCCTCATCACTTCTTTGGCCTCCTCTTCTCTCCCAGCCAGGAGGTAATATATGTAGTTTAGCGATGATTCTTCACTGTCACCTCCCTCCTGGTTCCCACTCTGTCTAGAGATGGAGCCAGAGAAAGAGGGGTGGGTGCTGGGTAGGAGGGTATGGAATGGGGTTGCCTGTCATACCCAATCATTCATTAATATGGCTTAAATCTGGTTAATCCTATTACATGGAGCACAGTAACAGAGCACCTCCATGTCATTTAAGGAGCAGGGCTGATACACCTCATTACACTGCAGAGATTAGCAAAACAAACTAACTGCAAAACCAGCTTGTTTCTGATAGCAATGGTGACCAGCTAGCACACTTGGATGAAGAACCCGGACTTGAATGAATACTACGGCTCGGTCAGCAGCATATACTTGTCGAGTGACTTTTATTCATCACTCATTAATGATGGTATGAGGGAATGAAGGTCATATTGTTCTCACGTGTGTATTCTCCTGTTTTGTTTCATCAGATTGCTTCGAACAGAAAACCTGAGATGAGGTGAAGTGTTCCAGGACTGCAGAGGAATAATTGGTTTACAGCGCACTGTGCTTGATGGGAACTTGACATAGAGTACATACACAAAGCACAAAGAGAGGAAGGTTAGGGGGATTACATGGGACCCAACAACTCAAGTCACTCAAGTTCACTCAAAAGACAAGACCCTTCTCCCTGAGAGGAGGGCTAGAGGCATCGTAATGACATCACATGTGACAGCTATGTGGAACACCACATGAGAGATGCAGCAAGGGCCCAGAAACAGATATCATCATCTGTGAACACCAACCAAAACCACCCACAGCATCCACAGGGAGGAGGTCAAAGGTCATCGACCAGGAAGTCAAGGACGTTCATCGGACACTGGGTAAACTGTCTTCCCACATTTACATACTGTATGTACTTCATGTGCTGATAGCTGTACATGAGTCTGTACATTTACACACTGTTGTATGAAAAGTAGTGAAAAGTATGCAGGAAACTATGGTGGCCTCAAAACTACTGGTACCAGATGTCAAGGACTCCAGGACTCCAGGAATCCAGGATTCAAGGTACCAAAAAAACAAAACAACTATTTTCAGGTGATTATACACGAATGAAGACATAGTTATGAATATTATATTCCATTCCTGACATATTCTGCAAACAGAGCCTCCTAAATTTGACACTCTGAACCTTTTAAGCTGATTTCAATTCCTAAGTGGTTCTTGATTTGCAGCCGTACCAGTTATTAGCAGTGACTCTCAAACAGGGTAAAGAAATGCATTCTGATTTGTTTAAGACAAAGGTTGGAGCAAAGGCTTAACACCGTCCACGCTGCAGGTCATTGACAGAATACATTTACATGTCAAAGTTAACAAAAGTTCACAAATGTGTACCTTTACACAGCAAGTATTGCTGTTTCTGGGCACAGATACATCCTAATATACTGTAGTGTGATCTACAACGTTATACCAAAGTACTCACCTTAATAGCTTACACGTCAATACACCCCACTACACCTGAATGCAGAATGAAAAGCAGCAGTACTCATCATTCAGACTGGAGCAGTGATTTAATGTTGTACCCGACCAGGAAATAAGAAAAGAAGCTGCAGGTTAATCTCCTTCTCTCACACACACACAAAACAGCAAACATACAAACACACTCGCTCCGCACCCCTCCAGTCATATCAGCAATCTAAAATTTCACTTACATTCCAATTGAATACAACCTATCATCACAGGCCGGCTTTATCTGCTGTGATATATACTCACAGGCTGAGAGAGGGAGGACCACGGTGAACCTATTTGTGTTTATGGCTTTGCAGGGAAAGAGATAAATGACCTCCCGTTTTTATTTGGTTTTAATGAAGTAGGGACCGAGGGACTCCCCAGCATCCCCTTCTCTCTCCCCGCCTGTCCTCTTCCTCCACCACCATCCCCCTGCTTTCCTCCCCACTCCACTCACCCGCCGCCTTTTCCTTGTTTGTGACCTAGATGCAGGACGGTTGACAAAGGACACAGGTTGGAAAAGAAACTCACCTCTCGCAAGGTGTGAAGTGTGAAGTGGAGTGGACGAGGCGCCAGGCGGAAACTTGTTAACCTGTATGGTCTCACAAGCTAAGAGGAGGTCCCGTGGGTGGGGGGTTGGGCAGGTCAGTGGGGAGAGGGGGGGACATGGGCTGGGTCCAGACGAAAACATTATATTTGGTCGCCGCATGTTTGCCGTACCAAACGGCCATGCTGGCTCACTGTTAATTGGACGCTCGGGCCCATATTAAGGCCACGGCTCAAAAGGCGACAGGGGAGAAAAACAAGGGGAACACACACACATGCACAAACAGCACAAACACGCACACACACACACACTCTCTCATGCTTTCCATGGGACTTCATTAAGAGCATGTTGAAGGGTGTCCTGCGGGAGAAGAGACGTGGACTCACATACACGCTGTACACACAAACACACATGCATAAACGCGTCTGTAGTGAGAGCGTTAACACCACACACACTAACAAATGTTTGCGTGTACACATAGTTTGGTAGTAGCAGCCGGTGGCCTGGCGGTCTGCAGAAGAAGCTCAGAGCACACACACACACACACACACACACACACACACACACTGAACTCCTATTGGATACACTTGGTTTGGTCCGGTGCTCACAGACAAATGATGTCACACGCTCCTGGTCCTGATCCAGCAGAGATCTTCAGGTGTTGGACGGTTTGTAAAGTGACTTCTTGTGACTTGAAGGTTGGATGTTCTGACAGTGGATCCACATAAGGTTAGTCCCACTGAGCTGCCTCTGGTGGACCCTGTTGAGTTAACAATTTCTCTTCTGGTCCTGAGGTGGGTCAGATTCTCATCAACTCCTTATACCTGTCGATAAACAGACATCTCACTCACACAAACCACTATCTCCATTTTAACTGTAACTACCTATTACAACATCAGATCAAGCATTTAAGCGTGCGTGGCTTCACCAACCACAGATAAACTAGCACAAGAATAAGACGTCATTCATACAAAATATCATATAAACAGCAGCAAGTTTGATCTAAAGTCCAGGAGCAGTCGAGGAAATGTAAACCTTAAGAACTGAGAAACTTCAGATGTAAAACTTAAGAATCTCAAAACTCTGCTTGTTTCTCTGCAAATCTATTTGTGTCGATTTTTTTCTACAATCCATCATTTCTTTTCTGTAGATAAGTGATCTCTGTTAATGAGTACATAATAATTTAATGCAAAAGACTGCTAGATTCACATGTCTAAAGAAATATGACTATATTGAAGATAAAATGACACGTTAAGATGGAGACGATCTGCACAATCCGTAATGGGAGAGCATGTTGTGAAATTTCCTTTCAACCACTTGTTTGCACTCTCTGCAGCACTCCAGGCTGTGGTGTGGTGCGTGTCTGTTAGCATGTCACATATTTTTTATTCATTCATTTATTTATTATTTTTTCACTCCTGCAATGTGACGACAGCCCAGTGAATAACACGAAAAAAAGAGGAAATGTTAATATTTAAAAAGGTCGAGTGCCTCCAGGAGCATTATGTGTCGATCCACAGGCCTCTGCTGCTTCTGTATGGAGATGAACAAAAGACTGTGACTAGTAAACAAAAAAACACTGAGTGTGTTTGTGTCATCTGACACGCAACTGATTCATGTTGAGTCTTTCTTCCATCTTTACCTTTTAATGGTAAGTTATGAATGTGTTATTAATGTTCTTACAGCCTTTGTATCAGATTGTCTATCTGACTGACTGACTGACTGACTAGCTGCGTGTCAGAGGATGAACTGCAACTGCAACATCGAGCTTATGGAGACTGATTCTGTAGCCAGCCTCAAGTGGACATTTGAGGAACTGCAGTTTTTTGCACTTATGCACAGGTTGCCGCTTGGTGATGTCACCAAATTCAAATATTTTACTAGGAATGATCAGAATGATAACAGTCTAACAAGTACACCAGCACCAAAAACAGGGGAAGCGATAATGCTTGTGTGGGTTGACTATAATCAAAAACACAATTTCCATACATAACATATGTAGATTTGACCTCTTCATACAATGTGAAGGATTATTATTGAACAGTATAAGACACAGGTCACTAATAGGCGGACCGTGGTCCGGGTCTGGACCCAGAGCCGGAAACGACATATCAGTGAGTTTTATTCAGTTTTGGTGGAGATTACATTTTGACCGGTGACTCTTTTTTCTGACAGTGTTTCTACACTCAGAGAAAGGGACATCCTACCTGTCTCTGATTGGCCGGTACTCGTTGCCTTCGTGGGTTCGAGTTGGTTGGGTTTAAGCATGAGGACTGAGATTGGTCAAGGTGAGGGCAAGAATGTCAGCCAATCACAGGCAGGGCAGGGCGGGTCTTCAATGAATAGAGCGGCACTGACAGTGACGAAGAGAAAAATATAAAGGAGTGAGGAGACAAGAGAGAGAAAAATATAAAGGAGTGAGGAGACAAGAGAGAGAAAAATATAAAGGAGTGAGGAGACAAGAGAGAGAAAAATATAAAGGAGTGAGGAGACAAGAGAGAAAAATATAAAGGAGTGAGGAGACAAGAGAGAAAAATATAAAGGAGTGAGGAGACAAGAGAGAGAAAAATATAAAGGAGTGAGGAGACAAGAAAGAGAAAAATATGAAGGAGTGAGGAGACAAGAGAGAGAAAAATATAAAGGAGTGAGGAGACAAGAGAGAAAAATATAAAGGAGTGAGGAGACAAGAGAGAGAAAAATATAAAGGAGTGAGGAGACAAGAGAGAAAAATATAAAGGAGTGAGGAGACAAGAGAGAGAAAAATATAAAGGAGTGAGGAGACGAGAGAAAAATATAAAGGAGTGAGGAGACAAGAGAGAAAAATATAAAGGAGTGAGGAGACAAGAGAGAGAAAAGAGGTCAAACTGTGAGTCAGTGTGTCATGGCGTGTGCTAAACGGAGGAAGGTTGACACCAAAAACTGACTTTTAATCCAGAAGACTGCAGCCAAGTCAGCAAATAATTTATTATGATTATTGTTATTATTATGAAAGTACTTTTTATTTATAATTCTGAGGTGAATGTCAAATTGACTTTGCTTTGACTTTTATGTATTATTTATTATTGTATGGAGCTCTCCAGAGTCCAGAGTGTCACTGAAAATAAATATTCTTCACACAGTGCAGATGTTGATACAATGACAATGCTGCTTCAATATATATAAAATAACTGTAATGTATAACTAAATTATAATATAATGCTCAGTCCTGAACATGAGGACATTTTCTCTATCCGGACCTCCTGAGATCAGAATTAACTACCTCCGGTATAAGAGGTACAGTAGGTGGAGTTTTGCCACATAGATCAGCTACAACTTTATATGCTGCTTGTACTTTAATGTATCAGCAGTGACAAATCAATAATGTGTATTAATGTATATTAAGTTCCAGGTTTAATTCTAACCTTTGTTGTGTGTCATCCACTAATTATAATGTTTTTCACAGCAAGGCTGCAGCTAGCAAACCCAGAACTTCTCGCTCTGATGTGCTCGCCACAGCAGTACTGTGCCATAATATAATCAGTGCAACTGAAAAATCAGTAATTCTGTTTTCTGTCATTGCACAGGGGGGCTGTGTGCAGCTACAGTAAGTACAGTATGCCCAAATTGAGTTGATATCATGGTTACATAACACCCTGGATTCCATCTCTCTCTCTCTGTCTCTCTCTCTCTCTGTCTCTCTCTCTCTCTCTGCTAATTGTAAACAACAAAAAGCAGTAAATGTTGTTTGGCTCTACTTTGAATCTCTGTTAAACAAGACCTCCCCCCATCTGTGCGTCACCCTATATCACTCCCTCTGCAACTACCAGGGGGACATGTTTGAGCAACGTGCCATAAATCCCATTTATTACACATTAAGCAGTAACCCTGGAACATGTGTTGTGAAACCTGGCCTCGCACCATGATTCCCAGTCCCCAATTAAAAGCACATTATGGGGCTGGTTCATGGATCCTGGTCAGACAGTCAGAGTGCTGCTGAGCCAGCACTTCCTCCATCTCTGAACAAGTGACTCAAAGTGCCATGGCTGTCTGTATCGATCCGTCTGTCTGTCATGAGTCACAAACATAATGACTGATGATGTTTCATATTTTTACTTCTCATGAGTGACACTCTGTTATTATCCTGTTTCTGATATAACTTCCTCTCACCAGTCTTAATGCCATTCTCACATCTGATTGAACATAGTGGACTAGTGTAATAAATCTGATCCTTATGCTGGAAATCCATAGTATGTTATGTAAAACTGATTAGAAAGATGAGATACTTTCTCTCTGTTCATATTTGTGTTTATTTGTCTGATGATAATTCCTTAAAATAAATGTATTATTATGATGATCACCCGCTGGAGGCCTAAGATTCATTTCCTATATGCATTCCTCCACCCTAAAAGATTTCTCCAGTGATTTAAAATTAAACTTCTATATCTATCTCTAATCTCTGGGATGGACACAGCAGAGGCCAGTGGAAATTAAAAATATTATTTTCTGCAATGAGCAACACTGCATGAAAGCTGAAGTTGTCAATGTACATCTCTATGAAGTGACAACATCATTAACTTATTGATACTATTATCTTAGCTACATTCACAAAATTATATTTATTATTATAATTAAGAAAAATCCCATTTATATGTTAGTATAATTTGTATAAAACATCTAACATAATCACAACTATCCATATTTAATTCCAAGTTGATGAAATCAGAATGTTCACCTTCAAAATGTTGGCTCTTACTTTTTCTCCCTGATAAGCAGGTAAAGGATTCTTCCGGCAGTGTAGTTGCTGATTGCAACCCCCTTGCCTCACCCTCTCCTTCCTGGCATGAAACTATGGTGGCTGTGAAATGCATAATAAAATGCAAAAGTCCCTATCTAGTCAATGTTTAGTTTGTCTGTCTTGGGCAACTGTAGAAACGTGATGACTGACTGTGTGGAAGACTGAGATCTAAAAGGTTCATTCAAAAACAGAATGATTCTAATTTTCCAGTGATTATACACTCATGAAAACAGAATTAAGACACTATTCTTTATGAAAAAACCCCAAAACATGCAAGTTAACAGCACATGTGCATGATGACACCCGCTTCACTTTCTACCAACATGTCCAATATATTTTTTATCCTCTTGAAAACTGAAAAAAATGTAGCAGAACTATATTTTGGTGTCATTATAGTTCCTAACACACAAAGTAAGAAGAATTCAAATTTCAGCTCAACACGTATGTTTTCCATCTGAGATCAAACTAAACTAAATATTACATCCCATATTCCCGTAACAACACCAATATTTTTAATAACACAAATTCAGTAGAATTCAGTACTGTAAATAAGCAAATGTACACTGCATGATAAGTGCCAGTATTCACACGGTGGTGTCACAGTGTCATTAAACCTCTTTAAAGAGCACCAAACATTGTGCCATGACACCGCCTCAGTGTCATCAGCACTGCTGCTTTACTTTTCAGCTGATTGAGAGTGGTTGCGTCATGTTTAAAAATGCTTACAGTGCATATTCATGTTGGTGCTTGCAGGTAAGCAGGTTTACCCCCCCTCATTTTTTTTTTGTTGTTGTTGTGATGCAACCCTGCTTTTTCCTTTCAACACCACTCTTGCTGATGCAATCTTGTTGGAGGCAACGTGCTGCTCTGCTTAATTACATCCTGTGTGTCCATGTGTGGGGGCACTGTGTATATGTTGGACTGTGCACTTGCATTGTTGTTCATAATGGAATTGTGTGTGCATGCCCCGAGCCTGATTTGCACACATTGTTCATTTTGGGTGTGTATGCGTGCTTGTGCTGTACATTTGTGTGTCCGAGGTGTCCTTGGAGATCAATCCTCTGCATCTCATCTTTAATGAAAGCCCCAAAGAGAGAGAGACAGAGAGTGGGGGGGGTGGGGGGGCTGTCCTGGCCTCTGGGGTCAAGGCGAGTGTTTTCATTGGCTCTGACTAGCCAGTTAATGCTGCTGGCTGGCGTTGCGCTGGCTGAGCCTTGCTACCTCCTGTGGCCACTTTACAATCACTAAACTGACAAGGGTGCGCTGGGCCGCGGCCAGGCAGCGGGGAGATCAGTCTGCAGCGACCACCGCAACACACAAACACTAACTGCCCTGATGACACAGCGGCCATTAGTTAGCATGGCAACAGGCTCCTCATCAGGGAGAGGGAGGTGGAAGAACACAAACACACACACACACACACACACACACACACACACTCACAGATCTCAGGGGAAATCTTGACTTATTTATATAAAAACAAAATGCTCCTTTTGTCATTCTATTTGAAGGCATGGTTGCAGTTTGACATTAAAGTCAGGTAGACCTGAACTAAAACCTGAACCTTAACCATCTCTGAAATATTAATATTATATGGTAATATTAAATAGCCAATTAATCAATTTGTAACGTGACAGAAAATGAATGAATCTCCAGCTTCTGTTCTGTCACAGTCACAGTAATGGACACGTGAGGTGTTTTTTACAGTAAAAACAGCTTGATGAGTGCTGAGACTACCTAAAGTTGTAAACATGTGGTCTGTAAAACCAAAACAATGAGCTGAAAGACACTAAAATGCTCCATAGAGCAGAGGTGGTGCTCCGTTGCATGGGTTGCAATGCAGGGTTCACTATGAGTGAATCTTTTCACATTACACATACACATCTTTAGTTAAAGGTCCAGTGTGTAAGATTTGGGGCCTCTATTTTCAGAATAAGGCAAACATGGAATATAATATTCATAACTATGTTTTGGGGCATGTATAATCACCTGAAAATAAGAATCTTTTTATGTTTGTTACTTCAAAAATCTCCTTTTATATCTACAGTGGGAGAGGGTCCCCTTTCATGGAGGCCGCCATGTTGAAACACCTTATTTATACAGTAGTCCAGAACAGACAAACTAAATACTGACTCTAAACAGGGTCCTTAAAGTGTTGTTTCTCCTTTACACTAGTAAGGTGAGGGTGATGTGAGGAGATTACAATGCAGTGATTGGACCACTAAATGCAACTAAATTCTACACACTGGACCTTTAACTGATTGTTTGTATAAAGGTTCAGCTTTAACTGCTTTGAGGATACAAACACACACACACACACACACATGATTCAAGTTACAGCAGATATTTTATTCCACTGTACATTGTAAAATAAAAAAAATAAGAACACACCTTTCTTTCTGACGTGTGCGGAGGAGAGGGGATCATTTCCTATCATGTCTTCAATCACAGAATGAGGCATGACTGGGCTCACCTAATGAATCCAGCTCATGTTGACAAAGGTCTCTCTCTCTCTCTCTCTCTCTCTCTCTCTCTCCAGACCTTTCAGGAAAAGAGAGAGCGAGGGATGGCGGCATCAAAGCGGGCCTGTCAGCTCACAGGTACAGGCCTCATCAACTGCTTTTTTTCCTCTCTTCCATCCTTTCTTTTGTTTTTCAAACAGACACCTTGAGCCAATAGCAGGGTGTTGTCTAATTAGCGAGAGTGTACTCTGTATGCGTGTGTTTGCGTGTGTGTGTGTACGACTCTGTGTGCGCGTGTGCATATGTTGAGATGACCTAAAAAAGTTCTCGTCACTGAAGTTGATGGGAGTTGAATGTCACTCCCATCACGTTTTAGATTAAGGTTGTCAGGCTCTCTCCTCTTCATATCCTCTCATGGTAATTCATAACAAAGATAATGATATGTTGTAGTTGACCTGCAGCGCTGCAGGAAAACATTCTTTAATGCTGAGATACCGATCACTCCTGTATTACACTGTGTAGTACCTCATGTCAGCTGACTGAAGAACGTAGAATCAGTTTGGTATTTTGGATCGCAGCTACTGACTCTCTTTTTAAATGTGCAGAATCTTATATCACATCTGTCCTCTGTCCTCCAGGATGTGGACCAACAATGACACAAAGTCATGTCTCAGTATTTTCAGGTATTCTTCATGGTCTCTAAAGTATCTGGAGTCAGTGTTTGTTCATTCTCGGCTACTGTAGAAACATGGCAGTTTAAAATGGCTGTCTCCAGACCTGTGGTGTCTGTACATGTTAAATCATTCTGATAACAAAAGCATGATTCTTAGTTTCAGGTGATTAAACTGATATTATAAAATATTATATTCCATTTCTGTCATATTCTGTAAATAGAGCCCCCTAAATCTGACACACTGGACCTTTAAATACTGAATTTCTAATGATGTTCCGTTATTCTTCTTATATATAGTGTGTGTCTCTGCTTCCCCGTCCATTATTGATGGAAGGCTAACATGTGTGGATAGTCTGATCAGGGCCAGCAGGGAGGAGTTGGCAGCTCTGCTACATGATGGGATCTTACAGAGCAAATATATTCCACACAAATATGTTTCAAAGAAAATCAGAGTGGGGGCCGATGACTACACTGGCTCAAAGAGCACAGAGAGAGAATGTAATATATTAAATTGCTCTCAACATGAAATATTGACAAGATGCACTGCATCGGCTACACCCGTACAGCTCCTAACTCTATAAATGAGTTAAATATTGCAGGCCCTTGCTGTGGTATGATGTAATAAAAGTCTGGTTTACTTGCTGTGTGGAGTGCGGACACTTCATGGTTTACATTGTGTGGATCTTATTGAGCCAGAGTCAACAGCTCATAATGTTCTGTTTTTATTTGAGCTTTGCAACTCTGCTGAAATCGATTTCAGGGTCAGAGTTAGGAAAGCAGCTGGTGTTTCACACACACTCATGGTGCTGCGTCTTTGCTTTGAAAAGGTAGTTAGAGGATAATATCTGCAGGTACAACTTTTCAGAATTGAACTTAAAGAACCAGTGTGTCAGATTTAGAGAGCTCTATTCACAGAACATGACAAAAATGGATTACAATATTCACAACTCTGTTTTCATTAGTGTATGATCACTCTGTCTGTTTTCCTAACCATAGAATAAAACTCTACAGAGGGAGTCTGTCTGTTTCTGTAGGGTCTGTGGGGTCTTTCCATAATGTTGTCAGACACTTATGATACAATGTAAGTAATGTAATGGATGTATTTTGACTGTGTGCTACAATGTAGCCCGTTTGGTGGCTGTAGCTCATTCAGGACTGGACCAACTTCAAAACTTCTTGTCCCCGTTAGACACTCTGACACAAAAACATGATGTCCGGGATGGAAAATACTTAAGTTACCCTTTAGTGTCTGAAATGTAATGCTAATCATCCTCATGGTGGTGCTAGAGGAAAGTCGGTTGTAAAGGTCAAATAAATAAAGACTCAACAAGTGTAACTGAAGTTATTAACCACCTTGTTTTCAATGACGTTTGTGTGGTGGCTAACCTGTGTATCCATCTGAACCATCGGTCGAGGCGTGCTCAGAAGCATTACACATCTGCCAGATCCATGGTGGATGTCTGTCATATGAGGAAAGCTTGTAACTTTTCTCATATCATATCATATCATATCGTATCGTATCGTATCATATCATATCATATCATATCATATCATATCTTCTCAAATGTCACCACGTTTAGGAATGTTTTCACTCAGGAAAAAGTGCAGCCCAGTTTGCCTCTTATCAAATGTACTTGTACTGTGAGAACTTTTACTCATCATGTCAGTAAGTGAGAATCTCTCCTGATTCCCAGTATACACTTACAGCCGGGACACACTGCAGAGAACCTCTTGCATTTCATTTTGGTGCCAGCTACACATCCCGCCCGAGCCACGTGGCTGCAGAGACACTTTGAAGAGGTCTCACTGATTTTTTCCTCGAGCCATGGGTGGTTCTCACCAAAAAATAGACGAATAGGAAATATAATCTTTAAATTCAAAGTGTGAATGCATACGTAACAGTTTCTGAACTCATTCAATAAATAGCCACATGCCTACATGATGTTTTAAATACTCAACCATGTTCCAACAGGGCAGTTCAAAACTTCCTATCATACACAAAGATCTTTTTTGTTTGGTCAAGTAAAAATCACTGTGTTCAAATCAGCTGAGAACACATGGATAATACTCAGAATACTGCTTAAAAAGACAATGAGTATGATGTCATGTTCTAGGCTTTCTGGGTAATAAAGTCCTCTAAATACAAACTGCTGAAGTGGTGACTACATTTACATTTAGTCATTAAAATAATTCAATCTTTCGTTATTTCAGTTTTCTCTTTTTCTTCCCTGTTTCTGTCTGTCTGTGTGTCTGTCTGTGTGTCTGTCTGTGTGTCTGTCTGTCTGTGTGTCTGTCTGTCTGTCTGTGTGTTGGAGGTCCGTTGATGAGAACATTAGAGGGACCACTGATTTCCCTGAAGAATAACTGCTTCTTCCAGGCCGAGTTGCTGCCATCTGTACCTCAGATCCCTGAAGCTTTATCTCTTCTCCTCTCACTTTCCACCCAGTAACACTAAATATAACCACCAACTGTGTCACATTTTAACATCACAAACACTTTTACAACACTTTACAATTTGTATCTTTGATGAAATCATTCAGCTGAATGAAGAAACTGAAAGTTGAGGTGCTGTTTCAGACTGCAGTGATTAACAGTGAGAAGACTAATAGAACAGATCGATACATATCGACTCTATAATTAACATGTGATACTAAACATTACTCATCTGTCCTTAAGATATTTAATTATTCATTTTATGGTGCAGAGAGCACTGAAACAATGCACACTAATATGTCCCCTCGTTACTTTTGAACTGATTAACTCTCCTACACTAACTCTACTCATTAGCATTATACTTTGGCTGAAGAGCAAAAGACCTAAACTGAGAGATATTACTGCAGCACTTATACTGTAATGGTGTGCTAGTTCGCCATGACTGAAGCTTGCTGGTGTGTGCTTATGTATGCGTGCTAGTTATTAAGCATTAGAGATGGATTAATAATGTCTATGCCATTAATCCTCTTCAGCAACAAATGAGGGGTCGTGTGGTGCAATGTGGTCTCAAACATGGATGAAGAAATCATGAGACTCAAAGCTACCAGTGACTTCTGCCACTGTGTCGTCAGGCAGTGCTGTAAGAAGTATTCAGATCCTTTACTTAAATATAGTAACAACAGGTTCTACATTAAAAACTGCAGTACTGCAGTATTCTCTGCAAACATACCTGAAGCTGCAGTAATGGTTTGTTTACATAGTGTATATGAGAACAATGGCTGACGTGACTGTGTAAAGTTCTTGTTCATGGTGACAGACCTACTGAAACACCAATTCTGCACTTGCCAGGAACTATGTAGCATTTTAGCTTCTTTTAGCTGATTGTTTTGGTTTTATGACCTTTAACTTAACTCTTCTTTATCTATCTACTATCAGCACATACCTGAACAAACAACAATCCACTGAAGTGGAGTGTTTAACAACTAAAGAGCCAAATATTAAGAGAAAATTCATTATGTGTATACAGAGACTGAATATTCATTCTTCAAGTGTCTGGCTCCAAATGCTAATATGGTTTATGTCTGCTGGATGTGTGAATAAGCAATTGTTTATGAACCATATTAACTTAATGAGGTGATAATAAATGAACTGGTCCCAGGTGACCAGAAAGTGTATTGTTGCACTTTAGTTAAAGTTATTTGTGGACTTCAGCACAATTGTCCCAGAAGTCCTCCACAAAAATCCCATCCAGCACCCAGACAATCAGCACCGACACCCTGCAGGGTGTGAGCCCGGACACAACCTGTTCCAACTTCACAACCCTGTCCACCAAAACAAGCAGACATGAGGACCTTTCCTCCCACAGGCCATCACCATGATGAACATCTGAACCAGTCATACAGTCAATAACCCTCAAACACAGATTACACATCATTAGCTTATAAAATATGTTTTTCATAATCTGAATACTTCTTCCAACCCTTCTTGAACAAAACTCTAAAAACTGTCCCATTTAAAATGTGAACATCAGCCAACATGCACTCACTGAAGATCTGTGCCTTAAACTGCCTTTAAAGGATTGGAGTACACACACACACACACACACACACACACACACAGCACTGGACAGCCCCTGAGTGCCCTTCTGCCCCCTGTAGAGGGCGGAACTCTGCCAAAACACCTTAGGCTCCATGTCTGTATCAGAGGAGAGCAAACACTGAGAGAAAGAGAGAAGGAGGGAGAGGAGGGAGGGAGTGGAGAGGCTGCAGCGACAAAAGTGGCATTTCCAGAGCGCATCAACAGATCCCCTATCCCCTACCTCCCTCACCCTCTATGCATCACCCACCTCCCCTCCCTCAGCAGCCCCAGGCCTCATAAAATTGGACTTATGGCTGGGTTGCCAGCATAAATAAGTCCCTTTGATAGTTAGCGGAAGAAGTTATGACCCTCCTGGGTATGGCGAGGGACAGTGGCAGGGCGGTGTCTGGTGGTGGCTCGCGCGGCGCCCCGTGGCTCTGATCCTCGCGCCGATTCAGGGCACGCTCTCTTCATTACCGGTGGCCACCGGGGACTTGTTTTTTCTGCAAGATTAATGAGTGCCGCGGAAATTCTCCAGCGCAACTCGATAATTAAGTCTTTGTTTATCAAAAAACAAGTTATATTAGGAGCAGGAAATTCACAGTAATTATTCATAATCCTAACAATTCAAGTGTAGCTACCTCATTTGCCTGTGTAATTCTGCTTTTTAATTTCTTGAATATATTTGCATATTAATTTTGCCCATCGGCTGCTGCTGGGGCTCTGACAGTTTTTTTTTTTTTTTTACTTTTTCTTTTTTTCCTCCCCTCTCCTCACTTGGTGTGATGTTTTTCGCGGGGGTGAGGCTCAGTTGGGTGGCATTTCGGGCTGGGTGTAATGATAAATTATGAATTTTTCTAATTTGATGCATAATGAAGTAACCCCTTCCCATCCGCTTCCTCTCTGTCTCACTGATCCTTCCTCTCTGGCCTCATCAGACACCCCCCCCCCAACACCTCTTCCACCATCCCCCCACCACCAACAACTTCCTTCCTCCCTCCACCACCTTCAGCCATGTGGTCATTAGGGACAGAGAAGCCACGTCTCATTGGTGTCAAAGGCTGTCTGGTGGGCGAGGGAGAGGAGATCAGCAGCCATTGGCCAACATGGCATCCTGTCCAAGCCCTCTGCTCTGACTGACTCTGTGAGCCCTGGCACGCCGCCGCCGCCGCCCTCTCCTCTCTTTCCTCCTCTACTCCTTTTCTGTTCTCTTCTCTCATTCCTCTCCCTCTTTCTTTTTCTGACTTTTCTCCTTTCCTTTCCTTTCCTTTCCTTTCCTTTCCTTTCCTTTCCTTTCCTTTCCATCCTCTGACTTTTTGTTTCTTTTTTCCTCTCACCCTCTCTTCTTTTTTTCTTTCCTCTCATCTCCTGTCTCCTCCTGTTTCCTGCTTTCTATCCCTGTTTCCCCCTCTCTCTTTTCCTTCTTCCGCTCCTCTCCACCTCTCTCTTGTCCTCTCCTCTTTCTATCCCTCTCCTCTTTTCAGCTCTCTCCTCTGCTCATCTCATCTCTCTCTCGTCTTCATCTCTCCTTCATTCCTCTCTCTCCTGGTTCTTCCTGTCCTTCCTCTTCTTCCTGATGCCTTGTGTAAGGGCTTGTTTCACTGTTTGTGCCCAGAGGTTGTGTGTATCATCATACATACACATGTAGGTCTGTGTGTGTGTACGTGTATGTGTGTGTGTGTGTGTGCCCTTCCCCCTTGCCCCGTGTTTATGGCGTGTTTGTATGTCTGAGGACGAGCACAAATCCCTTTGTCCTTGATGAAAACATCTTTGCAGTACACTGACATATGTTTAAGTGGTGAGAGTGCAGCGTTTGTTAAGTGCTAAGCGTTACACAACGCTGACTGCTGCTGTCATAAGGAAATGAATATTGATGATCTCGGGCCCTGTGATGCATGCTGGGTGACACACTTAAAAATACAGCCCTGCAGCCATTTGGACTACATGCACTCTCTCACACACACAAACACACAATCTGACACTTATCCACCAATATTAAATATGGAGTAACCTTTAACCTGCTCTGGTGATAAATACACTGTGAATTAATGACACTTATGCAACTCCATGATTAAATAATTCAAGTCCCCAGAAACATGCTGAGTGGATCAAAACGGACAGAGTCTGATGTCCAGATGATGACCTACACATTTCTGTGTTGAGAAACATAATGTAACATTTTTTGTCAGCTGGCTTCAGAGACAACGATATAACTGCTTCACTTTCCTGGACTGTCCGACCACAAGCTGAGGCAGTGAAAATATTCTAAATACACTGAGACAGATTGTTTTTTAAGGCTGGCCTTTTGTGGACCTGGACACTAGACTTGATCTCTAAATCATGATTAAAAATAAATCAATTCTAATAAATGTTCTGTAGCTCCTGCCATTGAAGTCTGTTTAGCTGCAGTCGGGGCAAAGGAGGCAGATGTATGGTCAAAGCTGCAGCTCCTATTTTTATGAAACCTTTTCCTTTATTTGATCGTTTTTTTGTTATCATCATACTTTTGTTTGTTCTCTCTGAAGATAGCAGTTTCCGTTCAAAGCAGACTCGCTCTCCGCTGAGCGACTGACGTCCTTCTATCTTCCCTGCTGCTGCCAGCATGCTCTGTGCTCTCAAAGCCCACGTAAATGTCATAGATTAAACTGAAGCATATTGTTGGATCAGATGCACTGGAGTAGAACCACTGCCTTTTCTGCTGTATACAAGCAAGCATATTGTCACCCCTATTAGACAAACTGGTGTTGATGCAAGCAAACTCTTTGACCCCTGTCCCCTGTGAACACCAGCCTTGTTCTTGCATTAAACGTCATGGCTTGTGCATGTTCTCCATCCATTTGCAGAGTGTCAAAGTTCAGCCTTTGCAAACAATTTATGCATAACACTGTCCATCACAGCCAGCTTGACTAATGCGCTAACCTCTGAATAATCATGGATGAGAGAATGGAGAGACAGAGATAGAGATGCAGTGAGAAAGGGTCATTAAGGAGAAGGAAGGGAGAGTGGTGGGCATGTTGGCGACTGGTAATGTGTGATCGGATGGCTGGGACACGACCCTTCTAATTGCTAGGTGTCAAAGCATCCTGCTGCCACCACAGAGGGCTGGCTCAGAATCCAGGTGACACCGGGTGACACCTCGGGGGCAGTGGAGTGGGGGTTCAGGTCAAACCAGATGACACCTCACAGTCAAAGGAGGCGACATCAGTGCCAGCAGGGAAGATTTGCGTAGATGCCAATATTCCAAGAGCCGGCATCATCACTGCTGCCTTTACAGCAAATTACCCAATGTAATGCTCACAGCACAAGTAACCATGTTATGCTACGTGCTGGTCACGTTTGTTTCACACATTCACACAGTAGTTTTATGTTGCATTTCCCACAATACAATGAGACCTAAAGCCTCACTGTCTAGCAATGTCATATTGTGCAAGACTAAATTGATGGCACAGACTTGAGACAGCAGCCGGTTACAGATCAGTTACAATCTGATTTGAAATTCCATGCATTCATTTAGAAACCTTTTTCACATGTGACTATCCCTCACATAGATCGATGTGCTGTCCCAGTGTCCCCCTCCATATCAAGCATATATTAAAGAATAATGCATAGAATACTATTATGTATTTTTTGTTTGTAACACTCTGTGTAGGAATGTCAGTTTGCCATCAGTGTGACAACAAACTTTCCCTCTGTGCTCCACCAGGACAAACTGCACCTACAGCTTTGGCACTTCAGCAGCCTGTCTGCCTGCCACTGCCGGGGTGGAAGGCTGTCGAGTGGAGACGGAGAGCAAGAGGTAGAGCGAGATAGACATACACAAAGAGAGGGAGAGGTGGCGGTGGAGTGAGGGTGGGTTGGATGGGGGGTGGTGGGGTGCTGTTGAAGTTGAAGCCTGTTCTTTTGTGACGCCCTGCCTTCTGATCATTTACATCAAGTTGACATTCGGAGAGTTTACTCTGGGGTCTGTAATTGTATTCTTTCGCCAGTTCTGCATTGCCAACCGTGAAAATGGAATCTTATCAACCCTGACCAATTTTTAATGTACAAAATGAATTGGCAGGGGTTCAAAAAGGGGGAGCTACAATTCAAATCAGGTGAATGATACACAGCAAATTTTTTCAGTGAATGATTGAGCTGCCCACCACCACCCCTCACCCACCATCTCAACCTCATAGCACCTTATCACCCCCCCTCCTGCTTTCAACTATCATATTACAGCGGATTTATTTTTCTTTCAAAGCAAGGGCGAGCATGGGAGGGGCAGCTCAAGGTAAAAATGATATGTGTGTCTGTGTTTCTCTGTGTGTATTCATGCATGCTTGTATGTTCTGTATGTGGATATACATACCTGTGTTGATTCTGTATGTGTGCATGTGTGTATAGGCTGGGGGACACTCAGCCTATACACACACAGAGGAAATGTGTCAGCAAAATTGCACAAGGGGTTAACTCGCCACATATTCATGGGCGCCTCGAAGGTGAGTGAGCTAATTGAACTGATGACCTACAACAAAAAAGTGCAGCCACTGGGAGAAGTTACCACAGCCGTACATTTTGTCAAACGCAAATGTACGGCTGTTTTCCCTTTGAAACTGTGGTTGGGTGTGATTTGGGAGTGAGAGAGAGAAATGGTTTGTGCGGGACAAGTTTGGACTGGTGACCATGACAACAACACTTCCTGAAACAGTGTCCTCAAGGTCAGTAGTAGCTGTGTGCTATGCGTCCAGGGGGACTGTGAATATGCCCAAAGCAGGACTGGAATTGAAGGATTATTTATAATCAGTTATGATAACATTATACTCACCGAAGTAACTGCTAAGATCTGAGAACACAGCAACAACAAAGGCCGATGGGGCAAAGGAACATGAGCAGTCATGTGATCAACACTTTATCTAAAGCACTTTGTTTGGACGTAAAATAAATAAGATCCAAGTTGTAAATAACTTGAATTGACTGAAATTTGCACCTGGTGTTCTTTGTGTTTTATCTCTCTTCCTACCTCTTTACTCTTCACATTTCTCTCTCAGCCCTTGCTGTGTGTGTGTGTGTGTGTGTGTGCATGTGTGTTTGCCATCTTGTTTATTAAAATCACAAAAAATGTTCTTATATGGGAAAACGCCCCTGGACACCCTATACCTGATTTTAGTTTGGTATCTTGTCACTGTTTGTTGTCGAAGATGTTCTTCACTTGCTTTCGTTTTTTCTCTGCTTGTAAATGTGTTCTATAGTTGCAGTGTGTTGTAGTCTGCACATCAGTGACCAGTCCACTGAGAGATGACAACATTCATTCTTATTCCTAGGCCACCTGACTTCTAACCCATATATAGCTCAATATTACTCATAGTATTTGAAATAAAGAAAAGCTGCTGTTATCTTTGCAGACCTTGTTTAGAGCCTGTCTGTAGTACCAAGCCTGACCCTAACCTCTCAAACCTCTGGACAACACAGAGACAACATTTCTGTACTCCAGTCCTGAACTCCCAATGGGATGAGAGTGAGGAGAGATGGAAAAGAGAACAGCTTGGGAGAAAAAAAAAACCAAAGGGAGTGAAAAGAAAGCCATACATATGTTCAAATCGCAGCAGTAATAAAGATTAAGTAGAAGTTAATGGCATCCTCAGTCATGTTCATAGAGGTAATTTCTCTTTTTTAAATCAAAATTAGATTTGGAGAGGAGGAACAAACAGGGGGTGAGACTTTGGCGTAATATTTTAATCAAATTGTCATGAGTGAGTGGATACAATTAGGGAGGCTGTCAGTCACCAAGGCAGGGACCCTGTTGTTGTTCAGCTGGCGAAGGCGCTGAGGGGGTTTGGGGGAGGGGAGGATGAACCCTTAATGGGAATGGAAGATAAGTAAGAGGGCATCTCTTCATGCAGGTGCAGTCGAGGTCTGGCCCCATTGCTGCCCACTCTCAAAATGCCACCAGACAGCGTACCAGAGAAATGTTGCTTCCTTGGGTGTTGCAAGTCAATGAAGCTGCATGCAACTGTGTATAAGAAATAGGGTTGATGACTTAGAGATGATGATGTTGAGATGTGAGAGACAAATCTCCTAATCTAATTTAGTTAAACACACACAAAAAAAGAAAGAAAGGGAGAGGCATGGCTACCTAGGGAATAGGAGAAAAGAAGAGGAGATAGAGACAACAAGATGTAAAAAAAATTGTTGAGACAAAACCTTGAGACATGGTAGAAGAAGAATGAGCTGAAGGTACTGAATGGTGCAAAGAGCTCTATGAAGAGGAGAGGAGATGTTTAAATGTGCAGACAGTGAGACAGCCCCCCGCCCCTGCTTCCATCCCCTCCCATCCACTCTTTTGCACTCTAAAGCCTAAACAAGTGTGAAAACAGTTGCTTATTAGCCCAGTTTGAGCCAGGGCAGACTTACCACAAACACCATCTCTGTTATCTGTGTTCTGGGAGCACAGTTTGCTCATGGTGAGATAATCAATTTGTGACATACCTAAAGAGGACCAAGCTTGGTTTCCCTTAATTGGACCATTACTGGAGCAAGAGGCATTGACTAACGAGAAAGGGGCTATGTTATTATTAGCTAGACGCAGCTTTATTTTTCCCTCCACTGGCTTCATTGGCTGGTTTTTCACCCCTCAGTTAGGAAGCAAAAACAAATCCATTTTCAGAGGAAGATCTGAGATGAAGTGATGATGCATCCATTAGTGATTCATTTTTTTACTAAAAGAAAACTCATCAGATTTGCTGATGACACACAGCTCTCCATATACGCCAGATTAGGGAATCCTCATGCAACCTATTTGAAGAGGGTTCAAACATTACTGCTGCTTTATTTGTAGAAGTCATTACACGTTTACACAAATAGAATCCATCTTCTCCCACCAAAGTCACCCCCACCCCCACAAGTTGGCTATACAGTAATTATGATTTATCAAATTAATTTGTCAGAGCCAATTCATCACACCGTGAGACATGCTAAAGAGCAAATTGACATGTTAGCACACACACCGAGGACAGGTATCTCCAACATTTGGTACAACTAATTAAACACAATGGATGTCAGATGGAGTGACTGATGCCAGGCGTGATGGCGCACATGGTGGAAAAAATGAACTCAAGCAAAACCGAAAGCGAAGCACCGTGTGACAATGAGGGAGGCGCTTCAGCCGGCCAGACACTTCACTCCACACTGCTCTTTTCCGATTCATTTAGCTGCCACTGAAATTGTGAAATATGCTGGAATTCTGCTGATGTGCTGTGTAGTCGAGGCTTTGACAGCATTTTGATTTTGTTAGAACTTTTGAGGACAAGTAGTAGGGAGGAAGCAAACATCCTTGTCACAACCAAGATGGTCTGTGAATCTAGTTTGGTGTATACCTTTCAATCCAGTTATTGTCATAAAACACAAAATCATCATTTTATCACTATGATACCACTCACTATGTAGACATAAGCTTTATGTCAAGATGTATTCACCTAATCTGGATTCAGATCTTTTATCTCTGTATCCTTTCTAATGACACTAAAATTACAAATGAGTTAGAGTTTTGTTTTCATACAGACAAACATATCATCTGATTCCATTCACTGCAGTCACTTTTGTACTGTCTGTTTCACAGCTTAGCAAACAGATTAATATAAATGTAACACTGACATAGGTTGTATATCTAGTCCTGATACCCACATAAACCTTTTTATCTTCATGTCCATCAGTGAAGATGTTCTAGATCCTTCTAGCAAACAGAAAAGGCAGCTATATTACTGTGTGCAACACATAATATTTCTTGGGTGATAAAGCTTTTGAGTAAGAAGAGCAGTAAACACCTGTGGCAGGGCAGTAAAAGTAAATGGTATGTCCTCTGCATTTATGCGCTGGCCCATCGATCAGATGGGAAACAGTGTAAATACTCTCTGACGGGTTTGCAAGTGGTGGATGGATATGGATGGAGAGTTGAAGCGGATGGAAAACGACCTGTTTGAGCACACATTACTAGATCAGATTAAAATACAATTAAAACTCCTCCTTCACTATGAATGCTATTTAGTTCGGCATGCTCAACCCAGTATCTGTTAGAAACATTCATCAGCACGATTTTTGCCGAATGCCAGCATGTAGTGCTGATGTACAAAGTACAGTGCCTTCATAAAAGTAGCTCCTAAATTCTGCTGTGACGTGGCCTGCAGAGCTGATTGTGCCGGTTCTATTATTATTATACATTATTTTTAATCAGCTTACAGAAATGCATCTCACTATGATTATACCTGTATGATTATGATAATTGAACTTAACTTGAACTTGAACTCCAACTCCAAGTGCTGTAGTTGACCAATATTAATCATTCCTTTAAAGCATATTGTAGATGTTGTAGAAAGAAAACCTCAGAGGGAGACAATGATCTCGGTCCTTGACCAAGTAATGACTGACTCACATGTGTTGATCAGAAACCCTCTCAAACATCTGCAGATACATCATTTTACTCTTCAGCATAGTTCGTAACACCTTACTATGAAAGAGCACTGCTCCAGAGGAACTCCTATAACCATTAAAAACACTTTTGTACAGCATCACAAAGTTCCTCTCTCATCCATGCTGGCATTTTACATTATGCACAGCGTTATCAATAATCATCATCAGACTAAATCTCTCTTTATTAATGTGTTGTGCCTGAGGCCTGAGCCGGGGGGCAGTCTGACTGAGAGCCCTGTTCATGCCAATGTGATTTCTAGTCATTTGTCTACATCATGGGCCCATGCATCAGGCTAAGATTGAGCTCCAGCCAAGCTCTACCACTTAATCAGCAGGTTAATGCCAGCCTCTGAGGGAGGGCGAGGGGGGGCGGCCATATTGGGATTTCAGCCCATTTACAAAGTGCGCATAGGAAATTACCTTGTGCCCACGTGTCGTTTTCGCCCCCTGTGCCCTCGGCATGCTGTTAAAGCTAGCAGGACATGATGGGGGGGAAGGGGGGAGATGACGACAGAGGGAGTGAGAGATGCTATTATGTCCAGAAGAATTATGCTTCCTTCACTGTTCCCTGTCTTACTCTTTCTCCCTCTCTACCCCCTCTGACATTTTCTCTCTCTCTCTGTCTCCCTCCAACGTCCTCCTCCTTCCCGCTTCAAGTCTTTATCTATCTGTCTTGTCATTCTCCTTCACTCCCTCCATATTCACTTCCACTCTCTCTGTCTTTTTTCCCTCTCCCTCTCACTTGTCCTCTTCTTTATCCTTTCCCTTTCTGTCTGCCACCTCTATTCTGGGGGAACATGGCATCCCAGAGCCCCTGTGAAATATAACTGCCGGCATGCGTGTGTGTGTATGCTCATGCACACATGCCTGCTTGCCTGCTCGTGCTCTGGCAATATGCTCTCACTCAATCAGATTTGCATAAGTAACCTCTCAGCAGGCCTGCTCCACTGGCCAGGTGCGTTGCTCTATTTGCATATAGAACTGTGAGGCTCCCCAGAGTCACTTTAGACTCCAGTGACTGCTGAGTGAGCCCACATGAAATCTGAATTAAAAACCCTCCGCCTGCCCGTCTGACACCCTCCTCCATCCCTGCCTATCTACATACCTACTTTACCTCCCTCCATCTTTTCCAGACTACTTAGATATCAGCCTATCTACCTGGATTGTCATTTCCATCTCTACAAATGCATAGGCCTACTTCTTGAGTTACACCTCCTAAGCCCCTATCCAACCTACTAACCCATCTACACAGCTCATTCAAACCTCCTCTACCTGGTAAAGCATGCCTCCGCCACCCCTCACTGTTGTGCTACCTGTCCACAAAAATGACTAGCCACCCAAACGACAGCATTGGTTCTGCAAACATATCTTAATTCAGCTTTATAGTTTATTCTTGACCTTTAAAATAGCTGCTAATTAAAAAAAAATCAGGCTCCATTTTCTTGTTTCTTTCTAAGCTTTTGATCATATTACACAGCCTTGAAATTTGCTCAGTTGTCACAGAACTGTAAAAAGTTCCCAAAAAAACAATGGGCGTTATGTCGAGAATGATTTGTTAACGTATTTGCAGGTTTTTTACAAATGTACAAACTTCTTATGGTTGTAGGAGGTCCCAGCAGTCAATATTGGCCCTGCCTCTGACATAAACTCAGGCTCAAAACTAGGATTACATCTTCAGAGGCCTAACTGTATCTAATCCATTACTCGTGTAAAAAAGGGAAAACTCCAGGTAAGACGATAATATGGGTTTAAGATATGGGTTTATTTATATCTGCCAAGGTTATTGGAGGATGACACAAATTTCTTCAACCCCGGATGAGCATATATAGAACAGTTTTTTTCAATACCCACAGACACTATTACGTCTTAACAAAACATCAGAGACAACAGTTGCAATACAGTATTATCTCTGCTCCTTTCTCCAGTGTAAATGCCAAGAAGCAGATATTGAAATGTATGCCCCACACTTTTCACACGCCATGACAGCACCACAGAAATTGGCTCACTGGATCTCAGTGGTGTCCCATTTCTGGGGGATAAAACTTGTAAAACAATTCATTTTAATATATGGAGAACCCAGAGTTTGCTTCAGACCGGGCGAGAATGCATAATTTCCCTGGCTCTGAGCTTGACCTCGACTTAAGGGTGTCCTTAACTAAGGGCTATTTGGTGAAGAACCACTGGCTATACTCTATGTCATTTGTACTTTCTTATATGTTAATGCATCCAGGAATTTATTCGAAGACCCTTGGAGAAAAAAAAAAAAAAAAAAGGAGACGCCACAAGGGAATACCGATGGCTGAGCAATATCCTTTTTCCATGAACAGAGGAAATTGTTCAGTGACCCTTTGAGGTCTAGCCCATTTGAATATGTGTGTTGTCCCTGTCTCCAGCCTAATCAGAACAGATTGAGTCATGGCCAAAACACAACAAGGGCGGTTCAATAAAATGAAATGCATTTGTTCTGGTCCTCTCAATAGAAATACACATTCAACCAACTATGCCTGCCAACTAGTTTGCATTTCAGAATTTTCAAAGAAGAAGAAAAAAAGAAACATGTGTGAAGTGGGAATATTGTATAATAGGAACAGACAGCTAAAGTGGATATATGAAAGAAAAGAAATGATTCCACAGCTCCGGCTGTGGTGTGGAAGCACTTAAGATATGTTTCATGCAACTTTTGTCGAAGCTACTTCCTCTTGTCTTACAGGTACTTCATTTACATCTATTGCTTATCCCTGACCTCTCTTCTTCCTCCTCTTGTTCTTCCTCTTCAGTTTATCTCAATCTCCCACTATACTGTGAAGTTCAGCTGTTTACTGGCAGTAGCGGGTCAGCCAGCCTGCTGCAGGCACGTGAAAGGACACTTGTAATATACAGAGAGGGCAGTGTTAGATGCCGGGCAAAAATATAACAACATAAAAAAAAAAGAGGTGAAGGCAAGCAGAAGCGCAAGGTCTTCATCTCTCATGTATAGAAATTGGAAACGTCTGACCAGCCGGGGGTTGCTTATCTCAGAGGGCAGATAGCATCACGAAACAGGCCTGTAATGGCCACATGCTCCACTTGATAATCCCCTCCTTCCCCTCCCTGCTGCCGTCCGTCCGGAGATACGAGGGCCTCGGTCGCAGGGCTTAGAGGCTTGGAGAGCAGGGGAGCATTACCGATACAAAAGAAATGCATTTGGACTCTTCCAGTGCTCCGGCGGACTGGGTTAACATAATAGCTTCTCCTCCCTGGCCCTTGCCTTGTTTTTGATTGATACTTTTCAATTACAGTCCACTCCCGTCCGAGCCGGCCTCGCCACGTCCCCTGCTCCCCCCCTCCCCAAACATTCAAAATGCTATTTTTCCCACTGTGTGATAACTTCAGACATTTAGGGGGTACAAGAGCAGTGGTAACCCTGTTTAGCCGGCGCAGTAAATTGGTTCCATGTTCAACATAATAGCGCTGACAGGCTTTTGCTAGGGAAATCAGTCCGGCAAAGGGACATGCCAACGATAAGACATCCAGCTTTGAAATTCTATTTCTCCGTATCAGAATTAAATCTGGACTTTATATTTCTTTTTGCCCGAGCGCAGGCTCTCTCTGGTCGCTTCCCGGCCTGTACTATTTGATCATGGGGTGACAACTAATACTTACCCCTGAGATCCTTTGCTCCCTCCATTTTCTGAGACTTTGGACCCTATTTTTTCTTTTGCCTTGTTATTTTTCCTCTTCTTTTTTCCATATTGGCTGTCAAAATCTCAGATGATTTGTCCGTCCCTGGGATGTAATGCATCAGAACATACTCTGTGCTTCTGCAGCATTTTAAGATACTGCTATACACCTGAGGGCTTTCTGAACAGAACATCCACATGGGCAGTATCATGTACAGTTAAACTGAAAGCAGTTGAATGTGTATCATGGGAATCAGCATCTTTACAATGAAAGTACCCAGCACATAAAATAAATGTAAGGTGCAGCATGATGCAGGACTTCAGCTCGGTGCTTTTTGGAACCTTTCTTCTATATCAGCTCCATGCATATGAGCCCCATCTTGCGCTGTGAATCTCTGGGTAAACATATTCGTAAGCAGCAGCAGTGCTGTAATCATTAGCAGAAGGAATGCTTTCCAGCGGTATCTTGGCTGATCTGATATCCATGTGGCTCCCAATGACAGCACCAGGCCCTGCAGATAATTAATCTATTTAGCTGAGGGGGTGGAAAGCCTCCCGTCGCTAGGTCAGATAAGTTTGTGGATTTACACATTTTAAAGTCATCCAGTCCCTCAATGGCACCAAACTGTGCGATATTCTAATGCCATTAATTACTATTTCCGACTGGATGGTCTCGGCTGTGTCTGGACCAGCTGTTTCATCAAGCGTGTGTGTGTGTGTGTGTGTGTGTGTGGTAACAGAGAGTGTGTGTGTGTGTATGTGTGTGTGTAAGTGAAACGCCCACTCCCACTGCACCTCACATGCATCCTTTCGTCATGGGGTGACATTCTAAAAGACTCCTGCTGTAATTCAGCCCACCATCACAGAGTGGCATGTGATGCATATGAAGAAATGAAAGCAGACGTGTGTTATTGTGAGGTATTGTGTACACAGATATTTATCAAACAAACAGCTCTTCAAACAAAGTTACAGCTGTATTATCCTCCACTGAATGGATATTCACAATAATATGAAATTAGTAAACACTGTGCTTATACCAGTAAAATAGAACAGAATAATCCACAAGGTGAAAACAGCTTTTGGCTATATCCATGACAGCAGACAGTGCATGACATCCACTTCAACACATTCTACACATTGAACGTGTCGGATTTCAACACGTGGATATTATGCAGTGTGCAGTAAGTGCTTGGTGACAATAACCACATTGGAAATCACTTAATTAATAATGAATGAGTGGTTTTTAATGGTAGTATGTACTGTATGAAGTAAGAAGAGCAATGTGAATCCATGTGGAACACATGGAAGAGAGTTATAGTCATATTTCCTGTGTTTGACTGATTTTTACAGTTTTCTACTGTGTGCACACACCTATATATATATATATAAAATACCTTTATTTTAACATTAATTAATTCATATTTGTCATTTACAATGATGGCCTGAGTTATATTTAAAAATATCAAAATAAAAGAAGTCCATAATGTCTTTTGAAGTACATTACAGCTGCACTAATCACTGTCAAAAAGACATTCAAATGTTGCTAAAGATTTTCTCAAATGTTAATGTGTAGTGTGATCAGCCTATGAGCATCATCACACTCTGCAGAGCTCTTTTGTTCTGGTTTTACGGCCTGTAAATAAACTGTTTGGTTGCGTCTCAGCGCGCTCATCTTGTTTTCCAGCAACAGAAAGCAGCTGTGTTGAGTGACAAATCTCTAAAAATTCATGAACAAAAACAATCAATGTTAATTTTAAAAACCCAATAAACATTATAGAACATTTTAGAACAAAATTTTAAAGAATTAAGCTCTTTGGCCTCATTGTTGGTATTTGGTCATTCTTTCCATTCATAGGAGTGTGTTCCCAGATCTCAGTTATGAATTTGGTGAGTACAAAATTTAGGATTAGCAGATTTAGGACAGACTAAATGGAATGTAGACAGTTTGGTCATTAACGATTTAACTGCCTTTTACTGTTAATATGTTGTATATACAGTCAAGCACAGGCAAAGTCATTTTGGAACATTAAAAATGTATATATCAACATATCACCATAGGTGTTAATATGAATTCCTGGTAATCTGCATTCCATCATGCCGAGATAAGGAGATCATGCATACAGCGGTGTTTGTTTTCAGTATGAATATTGTTTACAGTCTGATTACAGTGCACGTCTATGTAAATAGTGGTGTCAGTGTTGGTGTCTCCTATAGATGTCAGTGGGACATCAGCATCTCCAGTATCTCCAGTCTAAGATTTACACATTCCAAGCATGCATTAGGAGGAGGGGGTGGGGGGGGGGGGTGGGGGGCATAAAGAGACATAGAGACAGAGAGGGAGGGAGGGAGGGAGGGGAGCGAGGTGCTCCCGGGTTCCCTGCTCTGACATTGTGAGTGTCAGACTCCGATCACTTTAATCAGAGCGGGGATATGCATGATAAAACGGATAAGGGACTTTAATCAAAAAAATTCGCTGGTCTGGAAACGTGACACACTCCGACAAGCACGCCTCATCCCACTCCCCCCTCCCTCAACCCCTCCACCTCCGACACCCCCATCTCCCCAACCCTGAGTGTCACCGCCACCTCCACCACCGTCCCGGTCTGGGCTCTCCATGAATATGCATGGACCAAACCAAGAGTTAGGTACAACATTAAAATGGACCATTGTGTCTTCAGCTGAGGAGGAAATAAAAACATGCAGACATGTAATACTCATGACCCCGCTCCACACACACACACACACACATACACCCCTTCCCAAAATGATGGCTACATGGATGTAATTCTACATATTTAAAATATATTAAAAAAAGTATAAGCTCCTTCTCATTCCTTAGGATTGATTTGTGCAGCAGCTGCAGCTCCTCCACATTCCTTCACACATTTCCTCTTTATCACATCTTAATGGGATTCATGTTCACAGTCATAGGTTCATGTTAGTAGACGCTGCTACTGTATGCTCCGCTGCTGGTTAATGATAAATTACACATGTTGGAATTGACATGTGGACGCCTGCCCTGACATGAAATATAAATACCCTCATTTGGATAAGTTCATATATTCAAATGAAATCACTGCTGACACTGTGGAGACACTGAATACAAACAGCCAATGCACAGGAGCACCTATACGACATGTGTAAGTGAGTGCATGTACACAGCCATCATAATAACACACAGAACACTTTGACATCAGCACAGTGTGGTGTAGAGTGGCTGCTACAGAATTCATAAGAAATAAATGACTAGCTTTTGAACTGCTGCATGTCCTCTGATTCCAAGAAGAAAACACACCAGAGAGCTGATATCATGTGTTCAGATCACAGAATAATACATTATTACTACCATTGTACTATCGTCGATTAATTATAAAGAGCATAGACAGTATCTGGCCATTTTGGATTTTGTACATGAGCACACTGTGTGTGGAGTTTCATCTCAATCAATAATACAAATGTAAAACTGTTGAAATGATAAGGCTCATGATGAACAGACAAACAATATGTTAATTCAGTTCAATTTATTTAAATAGCACCAAATCATAACAAAAGTTATCTGATGACACTTTCCATACAGAGCAGGTCTAGACCGTACTCTTTATAATATTATGAAAAATGCAAATACTGTAGTTTTTTTAACAAACGTCACTCAAACAGGAGGAAGTAGTCTATTTAATGGGGACTATTTTCAGCAGCGGATGAATCCACATTTGGTCAGTCAGTGTTACAGTAAGCAACAGCGTGTGTGTTCATGGTAATGAATGTATGGCTCATTGATTTGATACACACACACAACATTGGTAGGATACAAACAATAAGAAAAATAAAGAGGACGTCCTTCACAAAGAGCGTCCAGCATTCTTTGACAGCTTGCTAAAACTTAATGTCTGCTCTCAGACAAGTCGAACCTGCATGCTGTTTAGTCCTCTTTCATGGCTTCACCTCTCCATAATATCTTCTTAGCAAACAGAATGAGAGAGCCGATCAGGTAGTTTATTTTTCTCCACAAGGTAGACTGAGTCAGCTTGCTGTTCTGAACCACACCAGTCCTGTCTGTTGTGTGGATGGATTGCATTCTGCACACCACAGTTTTTGTACTGTCGTGACTCAAGGCAGCTAAGGTAACATCATCTCTTTTTTGTGTTTACTGTCTGATTCAGTTCCCAGAATTCAGACATCTAGCACATTGAGTGCAAGAAAAAAGTTTGAATGCACTGAATTTCTTGTTGAGGCCTAGAAGTGATTAGTCAAAACAATTAACAACTTTGATAAACACTTCATCTTTTGAGTTATTATTTAAGCAAGAATCATTTTTATTGACTGAGTCAAACTCCTCAAATGTGACAAACTGTTGTTTTTTTATGGTCTCAAATCATTGGACATGATCATTGTTCATTTGGATTTTGGATTGTTTGTCAGACAAATCAAGTTTTAGTTACTTGTGGATGTCATGGTTTTCATACATTTTATGGACTAAACAATGATGCACTAATAGAAACTTCTCAAATATATTATATCATATTATAATATCATTAGCCTCATCTGCTGTACATTAGTATGCTCGGGTATGCCTGCAAATGGAACTAAAATCCAAAAATAAGCCTTCAAACTGTCAGTGCCAGGAAGATGTGAGCAAGCCGTGAATGACGTGACTGTACACTCATACGGTACAAGGATTTACCCTGCATGTGTGTACATGTCTATGTATTTGCATCAGACCCGGGCTGCTCTGCCGTAAGTGTTTGACACCAGATGGCCTCTGAACGCAACCCTTTTGGCCCGTCCAGCTTCAGCCTGATCAACAGAGGACAGATGCTGAGTGGCAGCAACTCAGACCATGGCTCACTCTTCCACACATCAAAGCTAATGAAGTGTGTTGAAGAACCATGGAAAGACTTGTAAGAGAGAGGGAGAGAGTGTGTGTGTGTGTGTGTGTGTGTGTGTGTGCGTGTATCTGTGGTGTGGGGGTGTTGGGAGGGACCACATCACAGTATAATTGCTTCCTGAGCTATGCTAATTAATTAGCACATACATGCATTTCCGAGCGGGTCATACATGCCGAGCCAGATGGTCTAAAAGAAAACATGTATGTGCGTTGAGTGCTATCAGGGAGCGAATAAATAGTACATAGCAGGCGTAGCCGCTGACATTAGCATAATATATTGGTTGGAGCACTGCAGACAATAAAGACAATTAACTGTGTGATAGCGGGGACACTTCCTGAGAGCCCGCACTACAGAGTGGAATGGAGACTCTGGCACGTTTTCTACTTTCAACACTAATGGCTCCATGTTCTCCATTAGCTGTTTGTATTGTCCACCAGCCTCTTGGATGTCAGTGTGTGTGTGTGTGTGTGTGTGTGCACATGTAAGTGTGTGAGCAGGTCTGTGTCAGACACCTTCAGAGGGATGTTTTCTGGTCCTCCCCTCTTCTATGTTTGGGATTTACAAGGAAGATGAATATTAGGCTTACAATAATGGTTCAGGCTGAGACTAGCGTGGGATTATGGGTGCTGAGTAGTTTTGATGGTGGACTGATGGAGTCGATCCATAAGACTGAAAGGAGACCATGTACAACCCAGCAAGGGACATACATTTCCTACTTGCTCACACACCTTTCTGCACTATTGTGCTCAGTGCTGCCACTAGTGGAGAGAATTTATAACGCGGCAATAATGATGGTTTTAAGTTGATTTAAATCTCCAGATAGCTGACTGCTGTCTTGAATGGTAATAACTCTGTAGAGTGCATGAACCAGTTAACATGGAATGGGGAATTTCTAATGGATACTTTTGGGACATGGGAAGGAAAATAAATATGACACAACGCTTGGGGTTGTGCTGTTGCTTTCTGTACATACATTTTACAGAACACATACATCAATGATAGAAAATTATTATTAGAATTATTAACTAATGGGATACAATGTCTGCTGTTGGATATTGAATATTTGCTCTACAGTTTGGAGTCTGATTTTGTTTCACAGTGATTTTTTTGTAATACAGTGACGTCAACTTTTACATCACTATTAAATACTATAATTAGATGAGATCTATGAAAAACTGTTTGTTATCAACAAACACTGTTCCTTAAAACACATTTATAAGAATGTAACAGAGTCGTGTAATAGGAACAGCTAAAGTTTGCTTGCAGGTTTAAATGTCGGTTGTTTATCTCTGTTGGCGACCTCAAAGTGATTAAACGTCACAGAGTTGCTTCTCTGTTGATCTGGGGTTTGAAGGCAAACAGCAAAACCTTCTCTCCTCAGTGTCTGTCGTGTCTCTCATTCCAGTTACTGGCTCACCTTCCAGAACAAATCCCTCTAATTCTGTGGATGATCATTTGGAGGGCAAGGAGCTTGTTAACCTAATGATTAAGTTTAACCAGCCCTTTAAGAATATATGGACGTGCTTCAGCTGAGCAGAACAGTGTAATGGTTTGGAAATGAGACGGAGGATGGGGAGGGGAAGGAGCACGAGGGCAGGGGGAGGAGGTAGAGAGAAGTGAAAAGATGGCAGGGGGCGAAAAGGTAGAGGAGGACAAGGAGGAAGATTTTAAGAGAAGAGAAGGAGGTTGTGAGCATCTGTTGGTGCAGTTCAGTGATTCCACCAGCAGCTGGACTGCAGGACTTCAGGCTGGCTTCAGTGATAGTCTACGGCTGTGAGTCAGGGGAAAGGTGTAGACCGATGGTGAGCAGAGCAGGTGGCCGGTTACTGAAGATCTGATAGGTCAGGCAGGATGGAGTTGTGCTGGGTAGCTGATACAACCAACATCACTGGAAGCCATGGAGACCATGCTTTCCTTTAGGGATTTCACAGTACCTCCTGAAAATGTGTGAAAAGTGACTGCTGAAGCTCCTCAACTTGTCGAGAGAATGCTCGTTCAGGAGACACAGAATCAGGAGAGGCAGGTGGCAGGCTGGCAGCTTGGGAGTCAGTTTTTTGCTAGCCAGCAGGGATGTAACACTAGGCTAGCGGGTCAAGGTGCAGGCTGGTGGCCACCATGCTGGTAGGTATGGTTGCTGGCAGGTCGGAGTTCAGACAAGGGACACAAACACAGCTGAAACAGGCTGTCTGCTGCAGGTGTAGGCACATTCACTGCAGCAGAGCCTCTCCAGTGAGCCAACATGCACAGCAGCAGCGCTCTGACTCTGTTCAACCTGATTGGAAAAGCCTTAATTAGGATCATCGGTAACACCTCTGTTTATCGTGTCAAAATGGCTGCTGTGAAAAAGGTGTCAAATGAAGTCAGCCACATGGTCAGTCAGTGTTAGCACTGGGCACAGATGCTAGCTAAAAGTCAAACAGCAGGATCAGTTCAATGACAAAGACGTGGGTAAATACTCGATTTGCTCTGCAAAGAAATATCATGTGATGAGTGTGGTGACTTTTATCATTCATGAATTATGATACCCTCTGTTTCAACTCCACATCCACTGTCTCCCACTTCCCCCACTGGGTATTGATTGTGCTCTGAGGTCTGGTCTAATGTCCTCATCATCTCCCCTCTCTGCGGCCCATTTCTGCTCTAGTTTTGGACCAAACTGCTGGCCAAAGTCATCTGGAACTCACTCTCTCACTGCAGCTTCACATCTCGCACCACCCGAGCTCCGAGCCTCTGTTTGACTGGAGACCCGTGTTGTTTGTTTTATTCAAGATGGTAAGATAATGAAATTGGTGTTTGGCAAAGGTCTTTGCAATATCATTTCACTTCAGCTTCGTTATCTCAGGAGATTTATGAAGAGAAGATACGGGATGAGTCCTGTTTCCCTATCCATGAGACACACCATTAAAATTAATGAGGGAAGGTAAGGGAGGGGGTATCGTAGCCACCTTAATTTCTGTGAGTTTGTTATGACAAAGAAATATATTGAAGAGAATGTATACTATTGATGTTATCAGCATTTAGCCACTGGTTACACAGACTCCATTTGAGTTTCATTTAATTTTAAATGGGGTCACTGATAGCATGGCAGATAAGAGAGAATGCAGAATTATCAATTAATGGGCTGTGATGTGATTTTATGTTGTGCAAATACTGTTAGAATGTTCATCTACTTACGTGTAGTATATATTATGTGTTATTTGTGGATGAGGAAACAATAAAACCCACTTTTCTCTCTCCAGTTGATCATGTCAGAAAGAGTTGTGCTCTGTAATTTTGCGTTTTGATGCCACAGAAAGAAAGACTGAAAGTTTTTAAGTGGCCTGAAGATGGAGACATGGGAAAATAAACTCATTGAATTTAATCAACATTCTCTCAGATTGTTTCCTGAAATATGATAACTATCGTTTTTTATTCATTTACTCTGTTGTTCCAGTAAGGATGTGGACATGTTCATGTCATTTATTGGCTCATCATCTTATCACCTGCGATGAATCAGGTGAAGTCTATATATGGACCCTCTGGGTCACATGTTGAATATTGAGGGCAATGCACTGTGGAAATGTCATAATTGTACTATTCACTGTGAGTGCGTGCTTTCTCTTCAGATTTTGCATTTGTAGCTGCTATCATGTTGGCATGTACATGCACACTACTTTTGATCATTATTCTAATAAGCAGAAATGATCAGAATTTTTTTAGAGGTAGATTTTGGGTTGTATTTATTCATTTTTTAAAATGTTATTATTAAGTTAAGTTTTTTTTTCTTGCTTTTTCCAGCATCTTCATCATGACCAAATGTAATCTATTTTATGGCTCCACACACTGTACCTAACAAAGACTGTGGTGGTTCTACACCTTAAAGCTGCACTAATCAATATTATTCACAGACCCACAGAGAGTTATCAGCAACACTTCTGGTCCCATCAGCTTTACGTGCGTTTTAGCATCTTTCAGCTCGTTGTTTTCGTTTCACAGCTCTACAGTTCTGTCTTACCATTCACATGAGTCCAAGTCTCACTGTGCACTACACCTGCTCAGGACAAACAGTTAACAAGTAGCTTGTGCACATGATGGTGTGTTTAACCAGAGAGATAGATAGATCGAGAGAGTGAGAGAGAGAGTGTGTGTGTGTGTGTGTGTGTGTGTAGGGGGATATCAGATGTGTATCTTGCAGTGCTCTGAAGTGGACAGATCCAATGCAGAGCAGATTAGATTTCCTCTAAAAGCTCCTCTCTGTGGTGCTAATGGCAGTGCAGAGGCCACAGTAAGGTCAGCAGCGTGGAATTGAATGCCCAACAACTAATCTCCCTATTACACACACACACACACCCCTACACACAGTCACTGACAACATTTTTCATATGTTCTGAGTAACACTTCTGTGCGTGTTGGTTTGTCTATCTGTCCATCCATCTATCAAACACTTTGGTTCAAAGTAAGACATTTCCTCGACACATTCTGACTCCTTATGCCCAGGAGGATGATTCCTGACAACATGTCTCCACTTTGATCCATCATAAAATATCTTAACATTGAACTTTCATGAATGTAAATTAGCTATGACTATTCATAGTTCAAGATGATAAAACCCACTGCTTTTAGTGACCTTTCTAAACTTTCCTGTATTGTGACGATTAAGACTGGAATCCAAAAATATAGATTAATAGAAGATAATCAAGGCAGATTCATGCTCCCCAGAATATGAACCCTTATCATTTTGGTAATTCAGTAAGCTTTTACTGCCACTTTACGCTCACTGCTTACAAAAGTTAAAAATACTTTTTTCAACCTAGAAACTTGAAACTTGAAAACATTCAGCACAGTGTGATATTACCTTTCTTTGTCATATAATTCAACCTTTCCAAAATATTCCACATTTCTGGGTAATTTTCCACATTAAAATGAATAAATGGAAAAAAATCATTTAAAACTGACACATTTTCACCCTTTTTTCATCTTTTCTGCTAGAAAGTCCATTCACAAGCAATTTGCACTTTGTCACGTTCACAAATCATCATCATTTAAACTTTTAACATAATCCTGGTTTCAAGTTCCGTGCCGTTTTCAGACCTTCTCATTCATTTCAGTGTTCACAGCCAGAGTGGGTAACATCACTGAGTGAAGAGGAGCTGTAAGCTTCTCATCAACTTCATTTTACTTCAAATTTAGGAAGTTTGTGCTGTCACAGACCAGATAAGCCAAAATGTGTCTTCTAGTGTATCAGGTTGCTAATTAGACTGCTGAACTTGACCCGGTCATCTGTTTTCCAGAAAATATTGGCCATTGCCCGCATGACGCTACACACAAAAATCTTAGACGGCCGCATCAGCAGGGTCTCCTATTTCTCACAACATCACCGTTTAGGTGACAGGAGTTATTATATTTGAGCTAGAAGCAGACGTATGAGAGGTGCGCCTCAGCTAAAACCTTTCTGAGCCAGGAGTCACAGAGCAGTTACCATCACCATGGTGACCTTTAATTGCAGCAGGGAACACACCGCTAATTGATATGAGCTAATTAGTTCACTTTGACACACACACACACACACACACACACACCAACATGGAAACACACGCACAGCAACATGGACACGCACACACAGGACTTTGGCCCTGATTGGACAGGACACGTGTTTCTTCAGTGGGTTGCATCTTGTTCCAGCTCTTTTCTAAAGCTCTGCTAATGCTAATGCACACTGGAACTTCAACTCAGAGAATAAACATGCTCCAGTTTATTTACGTTTTTCACCTCCGTCTAATCAAATGAAAGGTGAGTGATGAGAAAGTTTACAGTTGATCATTAAGAACAAATGGGGGGAAGATGTTGCTGAATACCTGGAGCTATATGATTTAACAACCGTAGTTAGTGTTGTGGAGAAATTGCTGAAGTCAAAGGTCAATGGTGAGGTCAGGAGGGAAAGAAGTGTTCAGGAGCCTCTGATGTCTTATGCTGTAATATTTATTGAAGCTTGGCCAAGGAGAATTAGAGACACTCTCAAAGTACATCAGAAGTGCCTGAGTCGGTCTCACATTCTGCCCCAACTCATCCTGGTGGATAGACTTTAAACCACAAGATAACACCACAAATACTATACGCCCAGAATTAGTCAAAGAGAATGTCTTTACCCATGTTAGTGTTACTGTCAGTGCATTGTAGTCTGGAGACACTGTTGTCTGTGTATGTTAATGGAACTCACAAGCTATCTATTATGTCTATGAAGGCAGCAATAGGTCTCTTCGACCCTGGCCACCACAGTGTTGAGATAGACTGGCACCTACTGTTCTCAGTCAAAGCCAAACAACTAATACTGCTGAGGACCTCAAGGCCCACACGTGACCTCGTGTAACCTAAGGATAGAAAATTCAATAACAGTTAGCACGATTTAAAGAGAAAGCAGCAATGTGGAGGCAAGGTAGTGCTGCACTTTACTCATTTAAACTGTCCTAATAGCCAAATGGATTTTGTTAAGCTAACATTCGCTTGACACCATAAAGCTGATGTTAAAACAAACATCAAGCTCTAATAAGCAAAGTTAAGCCAGCTTTGCAGGTCAGCTCCCAGCTTATGTTTTGTATCCTCCGTCCTCTTCCCACTTTTCCAACTCTTCATTCTCTTCTTCTGCCTCTTTATGAATTGAAGCCAGCAACTCAGTTAAGTGTCATCCAGCATTCACACCTCAGTTTGTTCACAAATTGTCTCTTCTCCAATTATTTTTTGGAAAACCACTAAAAACCTTTCCAGCTTTTTCAGATCCATTGTCAAAGAGCGACATGTTCACAATCATGCTCGTGTTCACACAGTTTACTACTTTTCAGTCAGCATATGGATGCTCACCCATGTTTGAAAAAGTGTGTTTGAATGGGAAATGTGCCAATCCAGATCTTATATGCTGAGCTTTTAATATTGAGACTATACATGCACATATATGTTTTCAGGGCAATAATAATGCGCACACTCGCACACACAGAGCTTACTGTACTGAACATGAACATGACTCCTACACGCCGACTGTTAATTGAGCCACTTTCCTGTCACACTGCCCTCTTAAGGGCACGATGGAGGACGTGGGAAACAGTTGGCGACAAACAAAGAATCTTTGAAGCAGGTTGTGTTATGAAGTGTCAAACCTGTTGAGGAAAACATAACCACTCCTGTCGCCTCCGGCTTCTTCTGTGGATGCTAATCTGAGTCTCTGTGATTCTTCTTCTTCTGCCAGTTATGAAAGCAGGAGCAGTGAGTATTCTATCATCGGCTGGCAGACAACTTACGGCGACACTGCGGCGATGGCCGGGGACACGGCACGCAAATTACAATTAACCACTAATCCTTAACAGACGAGTTCAAGATGGCAATTTAATTTGCCCTCAACTGTTTCTTTTCCTTTTCTCAAATCTTTTTCAATTTCCCTCCCTGCAATCCCAGGTGTCAGACCAACTTTGAAAGAGTGAAGATATCAATAGTTTATTGGCAGTGGGTATTAATTTAACGGGGGCAATAATATTTTTTCAGACACTTGGTGAGAAATGGTTTTGAAGGATTTAAGGGGTTTTTATCCACTACGGAGATTAGCAGGAAAAATAATGAATTTGAGCGCAAAAGTAGGAAAAAGGCATTAACGAGAACTTCAGGAAGATAAACTTGAGAAACAGATAAAAGGCCCTTGAGAATGCAGACTTTAATGTGTCATTATTTTGGAGGAGAGAACATGGCTTCCAAATGGAAAGCAACTTCAACTACTTTAAGTTTTCCTGCAAGCTTTAAAACAGAATGGCTATGATATGTACATCAAACGTGTAACACAGGTATTCTTTATGTTTTGTGAAAAAGCATTACCTCTGTAGCAAACAGTGTTGACCAGTATCTTGGTACAATATTGCAAATACCCACTAACAAGTAATGTATCATATTTGAGATTCAGTAATTATTTACTAATCCCAGATAACTCTTTTACTGTGATACTATGAGGGTCAGGTTGTTTGGTTGGGCCTTGAATGAGAAGGCTGAGATTTTGTCTCCAGTACCTGTAAGCTGGCAGCAGGAGCTGGAGGTACAGAGAAAGAATGACCCTGTAGTAGCTCTTAAATTGTCTCGTGTTGAGTTGTTGAGCTGCAGTTAAGACAATGCACCTACACCTTTTTATTAGTGACCATGGTGTGGTAAAATTGCTACAGCCAAATAAATTCATGAATCATTTGAAATTCCATCATTCTACAAATATAGTCATAGCTTAGGCTATACATAATGGAGCATATTGCGTAATTTTGTTGGACTAAACGAGTATAATCTGTGGATTAGGCTGAGAAATAGCTGTGTCAGTTTCTGCTGGTAGATTTCAGTCGCAGCCTCTCACCAACCTGACTCTGCAATCATTTCTGCTGTTTCCTTACTAGGTAAGGCAATAAAAAAGACAGAGGCGCATCAGAGACCTCAGGTGTTGATATTTACATGTTAAAAGTAAACCTTCCCAGCAATTTAGGATATTATAGTAAGAACTGCAAAAAACAGCCTAAACTCGACATGACATCATCAGATATTACCTACATTTTCTAATGGTGAGCAGCAACACTGCATTCACCTACAGCCAAGAAGAGCTCCTGGTCCAGACTTTACCTTTGCAACAAAACCAACTGCTGTCCTCTGACAAAGAAAAAGTGGCAGAAAGGAGGATCTGCAACTGGCTGAGAGGACGCTCTTTCAGACCTGGTCATCTCCCCATCCTTCTGTTATATAAGGTCTCTCTGGAAGAAAGATACTACATGCTAAATGCATGGTGGAAAGGGACATCAGGGATGCATACATCACCCTTCAGGCCATGACCTGGCTTGCTGAGATGCTGAAGTCCACCTCGATACCTTTACTATCTTAAGGGGGAAGAATGAAGCAGTGAGGTAAAGAATGGGGCAGTAGAGTCCACATTAATGTTAACAACCATTGGTGTAACAACATTAAAATCCAGTGTCAGATCTTTCCTATTGTTGTTTAATATAAGTAACTTAACCAACACCTACTCTCAGTTTTCTAACTCTGACATTGCAGTTAGTGGAAACATGAATAGTGACAAAAGAAATCAATATCAGCTTCATAAGTTGATATTAACAATTGTCCAAAGCATGCTCAAAGCACTACTTAATACTTGGAGATTCAATGGTTAAGGAAGCATCTTCAACTAAATCTCCATTTACGACCATTATGTCCTCCTGAGATGTATAAGCTCTTGTTCTTGAGCTGCCAGACTCACTGCCCGATTCCACAACGCCTCGCTCCCTGGCATAGTACCCAAAATACCAGAAGGCACCTGTGGACTTATCGACCGAGGGCCCTGGAAGCCTGGAAGCCCATTCACTGACCCATTCCAAACTCACCCCTTGAACTGAGCCTTTGCACCAGGGGGAGGGAGAATGGTGGTGGTGGTTAGAGATGGTGGGGGCAAGGCAGTGGGTGGGTGCTGGCGGGTGCAGAGCTAGAAGGCCTGGCGCTAGCTTTATTGCCCAGGCTTAGGCAGGCAGGCCTGGGTGAACACGTCAGATTGATTTATGTGACGCCTGGCCTCGTAGCCGACCTCGGGCTGGACTCCACCTGTCCTCCATCCAACCAGCCACCGCAACCTCCTCATGCCTCTCTCCGCTCCTCCTGGACTCAGTGCCTGCCAAACGCTGGAGGAAGTAGAGGAATAGGAGGAGGGGTGAAGGGGCGGGAGGTGAAGTCAGCAGCTCCAGGTCATTGATCATTATTGGGCTGTGGGTTGTAAAGGGGGTAAAGAACATGGAAAGCAGGTAAGGGAGTGAGAGAGGAAGCAGCGAGAGATAGAGAGTGAGAGAGGTGATGACTTGGTGATCAGCTGAGATGTTTGATGAAACAGGAACCAAGACCTGGCCAAAGGTGTTTACTACTGCAGGCTCTCATAACATGATCTTCTAAGAATATTCTGTAAGTTTCTGCTTCAAAGGATTCCATTTTTTACAACCATTAGTCTACACCTCCAGGTTAGATCAAACTTATTCGCAAGAGGAAATGAATGCTGATTTATGCTTGAACTTTGCCCTCTCCTAGTTACTGTGTTTTTATTTATTTATTTTCCTGTGCAAAGACAGATTATCTATTTCAAGTGTGCAAACTTTTAATTTGACCTCCAAATCAAGTGGTTTCCTGTGGTTTCCACTACAGGGACTTTCTTGGGTTTCTAAAAATTCAGGAACTTAACCTGATTTTGGAACAGAAGAACGAACGGAATGAGAAGAAGACCAAAGTTGCAAGAAATCAGAGTCATGCCTTAAATTGTTGCCCCTACTCAAACTCTTTTTGACCAACTCTCTCTCTTTTTTTTCTCTCCTTCACTTTCCCCAGGAAGTTTATCCAATTAACTGAGGATGGGAAGAAGCAGTTTATGTTAGTCCTCCCTGGGGTGCTGGGACCCCGCCCTCCCAGCAGGGGATGTGATTGGGCTGTCTGGGCGTTCCAGCGGCGCACCCAAGTGGAAAGAGGCGAAATGGAGGGGATCGTTGGCCATCGATACCCAATTACATGACTAGGAGGGCCACCACTAGCTCTCAGTGACGGCCCGGCCTGGTGTCTGTGGGCCCCTCTTTGCTTTACGTTTGATGATAAATTGTTTTTCTGGAGGATTATGGTCAATGCAATTACGTCCAATGATGGCGAGCCACAAAATCATTCTCAGAGTCAAGCTGTGAGGTTCTTATTGAAAAACTGGATTCAATTTATAGGCCTTGATTGCTATACATTCACATTGTAATTTCACTAAAGGCCTTTGCACTATGTAGACCATACACTACGATGAAGAAGAAGTATGTTCAGGCATCATCCTGTACTCCATCTAAAGCATTAACTGAATTCATTTTAAAGGTATTATGTAAATACTGTTGTTTGATTTCACACTGATGTGCTGACGTTGCATTGGTCTAAAGTGAGTGACCATCAGCTGTGTTTAACCTTTTCTGGTCCACGGACTACTTAAAGCACTTTTACAACACTTACACATTCATTGATGATAGTGCACAGTGGCAACCTGTCCAAAGGACTCAGGACGATACTAAACTCACCCGTACACACAGGCCAAATGCACTGTGCGAGCAGGGAATCCAACCAGCAACTCTTCAATTACTAGCGACCGCTAACCACCTAAGCCACAGCGGCTCTGTATGGGGCAATTGAGTAGTTATTTTCACCTTTACCACTTTACTGAGTCAACGATCTTTGAGCTTTGAATGAGTGAAACAGACCTGAGGGCTGAACTTTAATACCAATGCTCAGTGTCGATGCTGATCCAAACTCTGATGTCAGTTTATTCATTTTCACTCATTTGATTTTGCCGTTGAAGAGAAAAACAGTAAAGAGAAGAATAAATGTCCCACGCTGTGCAATCATTTGGTATGCATCTTAGTTTATGAACGTCACCCAATTAGCATCTGTGTTTTAACATTCTAAACACTGTTCCTCGCAGTGATGAAGACACTCAGAAGCAGATTTCTGCATCAGTCACAACAGGATGATGCATCATCCAGGTAGCTCACAGTGTGTACATGTGGTTGTTCTTCATGACCTTTTCTTGTACACATCTCTGATCTGCCACATACATTATTAAATATCACATAAACTGCAGTATTGCAGGATGGTGAAAGTAAACTTCATTAGGGGTGGGGGTGACATGTACGGCCTCCGGGCTTCTACTGCAATAATTAACTCAGGGATTTTTTCCCTCAGCTCCAGTCTCTCTGATCCAGGTCGGTACTGACAACCTTACACCCCCCTGCCCCTCCTTCATCTGCCATATACAGGTCACAGACGGCGGCCTGGCACCCTGAGGTGTCCTGTAAATGCGCCTGTGGAGTGATGGGCGGGCGTATCTCGATGCCACATTCATTTGCACATCAAGAAGGAAGCTTTGACCCAATTAACGCTGAGGAAAACAGATTAAATAAAGTCTGCTGCCTTACTCCTGGACATCCAGTGTGATTGTGTGTATGCATGAGTGTGTGTGTATAGATGGATGATGAGGTCGTGTGAGGGCCACAGGATGAAAGTAACACAACTCTCAGCCAATCACAGAGGCCGTTGAGAGCAGAGGGAGCCTGGCTCCAAGGCACTATCGCCAGGTGACGCTCATACTGTTGTCACTCTCCTTCAACTAGGCATCTGATTGGATCAGAAGAAAAGAGACCTGAAACTGAGATCTGAATGCAGCCTGACCCAGCTAAACCCAAAAAATGAAACCTGACTCCGTCCTTAGGATCAAGACTGAGATTCAAAGCTGACCTCAGAAACAAAATGAAAAGTGTGGTCAGCTTCTTTGTCTTCCACCTCTTGTTTGGCACACACACACACACACACACACATACACACACACACTGAGCTTGAGGGTAAGAGACATGCACTGATCTGTGATCTGAAGTGTCACATGTGAAATCAGATAGGAAACATGTTTGTACTGCTCTCAGGAAAGCTGACACAGCTCCCACTCTAACGCACAGAGGAAATTCAAGTAGTGTGATTCTGTTTGCTCGTGTGTGCCATGAAACATTAGAGCATGTAAATATTGATAATTGCTCTTCTGTTTGTTAGTGACTGGTCAGCTGTTCCTGAAGAACACACATCACCTATGCCTGGACTGTCAACCTAAGAATACAGAACATGACGTGGTATGATCAGAGAGCTGAGCTTGTTTTATCAATCATTTGTATAGTTATTATCATTTGTATTGGTCCCTCTTCAAAGTCTGACTGGCTGACTGGCAAATCCAAACAAATTAAGTAACAATAATATGTTAGGATAGTTACATTATTTTTTATAGTATCGAAATCACTGATGAGCCGAGTGACTGATGAGCACTGATGACCATGAGCTTGCTTATGCAACACAGTGGCTATGCTGCCTCTTATTTCCTATTGGACATTGTGTACATGATCCAAATGAACACAGCCAATGAGAGAAGAGAGAGACATGAACATTTGAAAATATCCAAACTTGACCAATGGACAGTCACAAACCACTTGGATCTGGCAGAACAGCCTGTGCTGCTGCTGCTGGGGGGGGGGGGGGGGGGGCGCAGGAGGAAGAAAGAAAGACAGAAAGAAAGAAAGCAGTAGAGAAAGGAAGAAAGAAGTTGACAGGAATGGAGGGAGGGAGGAAAAGAGGTGGAGTGATTTCTCTGGGCTCCATGCCTTGTTAGATCTATCATCCCTTTAATTAATAGTGTTTTTAGGAAGACGTCTGAACTGTGTCATTTCCATTATTAGAAAACCCAACGCGATTAATGAATAATTTTCATTTTTGATCCATTATATCATGCTAGTTGATCTCCTCTTTTCCGCGCTGCTGAGTGATAGCATCGTTTTCTGCCCCTCGATCAAATTTAATTTGGCCCCCTATTATATTACACTGTTGCGACTGAAGTGTCAATTTTTGTCAGGCAATTAGAAGCTATAAACTGTGAAGCTAAGTTTGATAGGCATTGTAATTGGATTGTTTCAGCAATAGCTTGAAACGCTTTTAGCTTTTCTTCATCTCTCCCTCTACCTGCCCTCCCCCCTAAAGTTCTCATCTGGTTGTGATTTTTGATAGGGCCTCGGTCTATATGTCGAACTTCAGAGCAAACAAAAGATAAGAGGCGAGAAGAGACTGAGGGTACACAGCGAGGAGGAGGAGGAGGAGTGCTGCCTGTGCAGAAAGTCGGCCGCGGATTTGCGTGGATGTGAAATGTGCCATGTGGTTCCACTTTTCCCGCTGCTGTGGCAGGTATTTGTCTGTTTTGACCCTGTCCTCACCTCACCTTTCAAGACGCCACATTAGAGAGGTTTTCAACTTTTCAGCTGACAGAGAAAGTGAAGAGGCTTGGAAATTTGAAACGTGATGGGGATGCAGTGGAAAATAAGAGTTGGCTGATGCAATTCTGACACATTGAGACTTTTCCCGGGTAGCACTGATACTCATTTGTGCTTTTCTTTTGTCTCTTCAAAACTTTCAAATCCCAGAGCGTATAAGAGCAGGACCTCTGAGGAAGGGTTTACAACGTCACACAAACACAAACACATGTGTTTACGGTGAGGGATGGGCTCCAACATGAACACAAAGTTTTGGTTATTTCTCATATAAATTGCTGCATCTTTTCTGCTGTTATTTGTAACTGGACTGGTTTGGAGTGGGTGGGGCTCAATTAGAAAAATGTGATGTCACATACTTTTACACCAATCAGGATTCAGCAGCATTTGATGCTGGTTGATTTGCTCTCTATCAATCAAATTTGATAAATGAATGTTTTTTTTTTACTTTGTTGCTGTCTTCACATCATTCAAACTGTTGATGGTGATGCTGTGGAAACTGCCGGTAGAGCTGATCTGCATTGCAGATGCTGGACCTGTATCTGAGCTGGAAGTGACCCTCACACCATTCGTGGAGCAGGGCAGTAAACAACTCTCTTTGTTTTTCTGCAGATACTAAAACAAGCGCTCTCACCTGTATATTCATATATTCGTATTGTGTCAGAGGACATTCGCATAAAGTTTTCCCTGTAGTGTTGCTGGACATCTTTGGAGTCTTTTTTCTAGTGGTTGTTAAACTTTTGATGTAAATATTATTTGGACATTTATAGATTTATCAGTGAGGGGAGCAGACTTTACTCATAGATTTCTTAAAGTGTTAACTTAAAATCCACATCAGACACAAATTAATTTCATATGTCTTAAACATTTAAGAATAAAATGAGAGGAGCCAAAAACGTTTGTTGTTTCTGGTACAAATATTAGACAATGCAACTTTAAATGTAATAACACGCAGGAAGATGTTGTCTTTATCCAGAATTAGGCTTTGTTAGGAGGGTCGGTCTGCACTCTGTCTCCGTGTTTGTACTCACATGACCGCAGTATTTTTAAATTCTTGCTAACACCCTGGAAAATTGTCAAAACTAATATACAACCATTAAAATGAAGAAATTTGAATTAGGATTGAGCATAAACCTGACTTTATCATGCAGAGAGCGTTTTAGAGTGTTCTATGTTCAAAGAAAAGAGAAACAAACAGAGACAAAAAGGAGACAGAGAGACTGAGTGAACATGCATATGATGTGACTACATTAAAAAGTTCATATTATGTGGTCTCATGTTTGACTTAACACTCAATGTCACACAGACTAATACAAATAAATACCTTTCACGGTGAAACAATAACTGATATTTTTATTCAAAACTTTTAATACCTCTCAATCTGATACTTTTTCCAACTTGCAGTGTCCACAAACACAGAGACAAATGGTCAGCCCAGTTGTCAGCGGAAACACAGAGACAAACAGACAGACCGAGTGGGCTGACCAGCTGTTTCCCGCCACACACACACACACACACACACACACACACACACACACACACACACACACACACACCATCTTCGCTGTGTTCTGCAGATGCCTGTCTCTCCCAGCGGGAGCATTCCATTCAAAATGACAAACGCTCTGAGGTGCACTTTTTCGGCGGGAGATGCAGGTGTCTTAGTTTGGGATGCACCGGGGTTAGTGAAAGGTGCCTCCTTCACATGTAATTACCTGCCGCCTCCTGGCACCAACTCCAAATGAGTTTTCTGGTGGGTAGTCCTGTACGACAGATAATTTTGGTGGTGCTGTGGGGTATGGGGAGGGAATGAAATTATACATTTGCAGAGGATGATTTCAGCTTTACAGTATGGTGTGAACTCTTTACGTGTGGAACTCCGTGTTGATGCCATGCCTGAAACGCCTATCTAATGACCTCGTGTGGTAGCTGAGAGGGTGATGAAGTTTTAATCTGTTGGTGCTTTTTTTTTTTTAATTTTTAGAAGAATTGTCCAACATTTTGGGAAATATGCTTATTCTGAATGAACAAGTCTTTGTGTTGAGTACAGAGGCGGAGCTGCTGTGATTGTTAGCATGAGGTCTGGTATCAGGGCAAACAGCCTGCTCACAAAGTAACAGCTTATAAACAGTTGTCTTTTTTCACTTCTGTGCAGCATCTTCAGCCATAGGGCCGGTTGCCACATACCACTGGTGAGTACAGCTTTCACCAGCCACATTAACCTCACTGTGATGTCAAGACTTTAAGGAAGTGGCACACAGTCGCTGCACTTGGCTGTAACAATCATCTCACATCACTCTCAGAAAGACAGAAAATCAGTTTATTTACCAAAATGTTCAACTTTTCCTTTGATGATGAGTTTGAGTGACACTATGTGAGCATTTTACTGTGAGGTGAGTGAGGATGATTTTGGACACTGAACATAAAGAACAGTGAAGAAGTGAGTTATGAGTTCTCATTTTTGTAGTGAGTGTGGGCTGAGCCCAACAGGACAGCCTAATCTGGTTATCCTTTATAGCCAATAATGCTTAGTCATGACTCATCAGAGGTTAAAGGTCTGCCCTAAAACAGTCAGGTATGAATGAAACCGGTTTTACTCGCTATAACCTTTCCTCTTAATAATAATAATAATAATAATAATAATAATAATAATAATAATAATAAATTGATATAATTAATATTATGAAGTCTTTTTAGTACAAAATGATCTCTTTGTGTGATCAGTGTTTCCTATCTGAGCTGCAGTAACACTAATGTTGCACTGCTTTTGATTTGTCTGATTTTATCCATATATTAGCTTCCGATGAACTTTTGAACTGAGTATGGATTATAGATTTGTCCCAGAGTCAGTGTTAATAAAGGATTACAGCAAACAGACTTTAACAGAAGCTGTGAGTTCGTCTTTCTTCGTCTAACTGTTTGTTAATCACCTTTAAAGCCCTGTGGGAATAACTGTGGTGCCCAAATCATGAAGCCCTGTTCTAACCTGTAAATGAAAATGGAGGCGAGTGTCACCACTGGAGACCACACAGAATTCTATGAGTACACACACACACACACACACACACACACACACACACACACACACAGCTGTGAGCACACTTTTACTGTCCCACATCAGTGCAGTGTGTGTACATACAGCAGTCAACCCACTTACTGACGCTGAACTTCACGGCTGCTCTAGCTGAAGCGTATTGAAGGGTGGGTGGAGGGGGGCGGGGGTGGGCGGGGGTGGGGGTGCAGATGTTTGATTGCAGTCTAAAGTGTGTGTTTGAGTGGGAGATGCTGTTTTGTTCTGTCCCATCTCTCAGAGGAACGCTCACTACTCCGCCTCTCCCCACCCCACACCCCCATTGCTCCTGGCATCACCCGGGGTGACAAAGGCTCTATCGGCACCCTAGGGTGATGGCGGGTGGTGATGGCTTGGTTGGGGGTGGGGAGTGGGGGGCGCGGCAGTGTCACTCCCATGTATACACAATCACACACACACACACACACACACACACACACACACACACACACATAAGCACTCGAACAAAATAGTGGGATGGTTGAGTTTTAGACCATGAGGCCGCCTGGGGAGACGGAGACCCTGTTTTTATCTCACAGGGATCACACACACACACACACACACACACACACACACGCTGTGAATACTCACCTGCACGCATTGTTACATTTATACTCTGATACAAACAGCATAGACAAACAGTGGGTGATGCTTGGTTACAGTAATATGTATTTTTCATAATCACACACTGATGATTGTACATCTGCGGCCTCCATCATTACTGAGAGTGTGCAGCAGTAAAGTGCAGTATTAGCTTTATTTCCATAACATGCAAAATATTCATCGACTCCATTTAATTTGAGTGTAACATAAATGCTTATTATGCTGCTGTATCACAACTAAATTAAAGCCAGCTAATTATGCTTAACGGGGCAAAAAAAAAGTCAGCTGTATAATTGTAATTTTAGGTGGAGCCATATTACAAATCACCTGCTTCTCAAACTTGTTTTCTCTAAACACACACTTTGTCTGACACACACTCCAATCACACACACACACACACACACACACTTTATTTTTCTCAATGGTTTGTCTAGTAGAGAAAGAAAAATGTGCTCCTGATTGTGTGTGTGTGTGCGTGTGTGTGTGTGTGTGTGTGTGAACCTTCTTCATACCAGTGGAGGGCAGAATTACATTTCATAAATTAGAAGCAGCGAGTGTTGATTAGAATGCAGGAGGAAGGAAGGAGGAAGAAAACAGGGGAGATGCGTGGAGGGGGTGAGGTGGAGGGGAGGGTGAGGGGGGAGGTAAGTGCTTTTCATGTGGATGTGATGGAGCTGTTTCGTTTCTCTCCCCCTCTTTATCTTTTGTTTCTATACTGTGGGTACACACTGATGACAAACAGGCAGAGGCTCACTAACATTTTGTATTTTCATGTTTTGACCAGGTCCACGTTCCTCACACTCACCTGTACACTTCATACTGAACACGTGACGAGTCCATCAGTGTCAGCGCCAGTGAAAGAAGGTAATGATGATTTTCAAACACACACCAAACTTCCTGTAGAGAAACATTCAATATTTTTTATTATTCACTGACCACAAAGTGATTCCATTTGAATAAACTGTCTTAATTGTGTAAATGGATTAAACTGATTGATTTGATTACACATGCATCATTTATACTGTGCAACTTTGTTTGTTTGTGTTTGCTGGAGAAGAAGCAGAGGCTCACAGACTCACCAAATACCAGGAAAAAATTCTAAATTTGATTTTTCATATATATATATATATATATATATATATATATATATATATATATATATACATATATATATATATATATTTTTTTTTTTTTTTTTTTTTACTTGAAATATCTTTAATTCATTTGTTAATTAACATCTTCTAGATCCTTCAATGACTTACTGACTGAATCAGCATGTAAAATAACCTGTAAAAAGAAATAATTTAAAACTTTCAGCTAATAAAAATACTGAGGTCATTTATTAATCATCTTCTAACTCGTTGGATTAGATCTACATTTCCTTTTTTTTTTTTACACTAAGAACTCTTTAAGTATTTATTTACAGCACAAACAGTAATCACATTTGGAAATATTTACCATGTGGAAGTCGTGAAACGACTAATTTTTCAATACATACACAGTGATATACATAATAACTAACACAGAAATATTCACTTGAACAAATACAACAAGTTTCTCTTCAGTTTGTGCAGCTCATCGTGTCACTCTGTTAAAGCAGAATGATTATTTTCCTTCTCTTTGTGATTTGAATGGATTTATTAAGAAAATGGAGAAAGAATAAAAATAAGTCATCACTGCTCTTCATCAAAGTATATTTTCTACCTCAGTGACAGATCTCAGTAATGTACAGCCTCGTATCTATACACAAAGCAGAGCACGGTGAAATCTGTGCATTAGCATTAGCTCCGGGTGCTAGTAAATGAGATGCTATGAAAATACATTAGAAATAAGGTCATGCCTCATGCAGGATCTCCTGTGTGTGCAGCCTCCTGGGTGAATGTGTGATTAGCCTAATCCCAGTAGTCACAGCTCTGCTCCCCTGATGTGGATGGAAAGATTCAGATGGTGATACGCTGCCACCGAGAGAAGCCATGTCAGAGCTGCTGGCAAAAAAAAAAAAAAGAAAAAAAAAGGCTTTGAGCCGGCTCCCGTCCTTCACAGCAGAGACGACTGCAGGAAGGCTTTGGTTTCAAAATGCTACAAATCAGTTTGGAGGTAACTGACGTTTATCTGTCACTCACAACTGCTGACTTTTTGAAGCAAAGGAAGATGTGATTTGAATTTCAGAAAACTGAAAATGTCTCCTTATGATTTTTGTTTTTTTCATTTTAAAATCATGTGAGGAAAAATGACCTATTGCTACATTTCACTCCTAAAACTGACACCTGAATGTCATTAAAGAAAGCAGAATTTTTCTGAAGTCAGATTTCAGTTTGAAGGTAGACTTTCTTTACTGACACGTCCAGATTCTCCTCCCCCATCCTGACCACGTCTCCTCCTCACACCAGGCAAATTAACTATCAAGGTAAACAGAGAGGGTCCAAAAATTGAAATTTCAGCCCTTAAATTGTCTGCTTTCCCACATCCTCTCGGTCTCTTCCACTTTAACGTGAAGCATTTTGGGTATTCAATCTGCATTGGTGACATCACCACTACCGCAGGGGAGCTTCTCCTCTTTATTCTTATTGGTTAATCTGGAAGCAAATAGCAGAGAAACACTTGGTTGCATGGTAATAAATAGAATATGCCAATCAAATTAAGAGCGGCGTGTCAGTTTGGACAGTGAGGAGAGTGATCCGCTATAGGTGGAGAGCGGTGGCCGGCCATACCTCAATTTATAGGTCATTGGGCTCATTTGGAGGCAGCTTTAGACGGCCTGTGTGGAGGAAAAGGAACATGGCCGTGAATATTCACCCACAAATGAAATGTAGTTTCATGAAAAGGAGCTGCTCTGTTTGCTGTTTGGAGGAATTTGGGGGTGAATAGTTTTTACTTTTATTTAAAGTAAAAACAGCTGTCGGTGTGAAATGTTTCAGATCATATTCTTTCTCATCTTTACAGTGGTTCCCAAGCTGCGGTTAGAGACCCATAAGGTGTCGTGAGTTCAATCTGAGGGACCACATCATTTAATAGATTTTCATTTTTCCTTTTGTTTCTGCACATTTGTAAAGTGAAGTCACTTATTTTTATTCATATTTTTAAAATAAAATTCTTTGTTGAAGCTGTTTCAAAGCCGCGTCCTCACTGCCAACTGATGCTTTGATTTGATTGTATCTTTAGAAAGTTTAGCGTGTTTCCATCTTGAACCTTCAGCAGGCATCACATTCACAAAATAAAACAACAACATGTAGTTATATTGTAGAGCTAACTGCTTCTACAACCAATCAAAAAGGATCTATGAAACATAATTAACATATTAATGATGATAAAGACATGCTTAAAGTGAGACAAACTATATTTGTCAAGATCCGTAGAAGACATGAAAATAGAATAAACGTGACGAGGACATGACGGAAAAAAAAAAAAAAAAAAATATCATAGTTGGTATTGTGAGTAGAAAGGAACTCTGGGTAATGGCTCTGATCAGGTCCGGAGTGACCAATGAGGACACAGAGGTCACGATCTTCCATGATCTGTTTTAAAACTTTCTTTTTTTTTTTTTTTAATTTATTAAAATGTTAAATTTAAATGACAAAACAAGATGACACACATCTTTCAGACCTCTCTCTCTCTCATGATTTCCATCATCAGAGTTCAGAGGCATCATCATGAATATTATACACAATAGATCATAAATAGACAGCAGATTTAAATAAACTATTTTGACTCTGTGTCTGTTATTGCCAAACTTTACCTCTGCCAGGCCATGAAGGACGTTACGTCATCAGGACGTGTGTCCAACAGAAATATGTTAAATATGTTATCAGCTGTGAGACAGAGGTCAGACTCACTGTGCTGCTCTGTAATGTCGTCATGTTTCAGAATCTTTGAGGACAGATTGAGTCTCAGTGATTATTACCAAAATGTTTTAGTGATTACTCATTTATCATTACATTTCATTGATTGCTCATGAGAATTAAAGTAATTTATTTCTTATTTCAGTGCAAATTATAAATGGGAAAGATTTCATTTTTAAAACTTCCATGAATTAGTTTGTTTTCTTTCCTTCTTTTTCCAATAATAATAGTAATAATAATAATAATAATAATAATAATAATAATAATAATAATAATAATAATAATAATTTATTATATATAATAATATATACGTTTTCCAGCACATCTTTCTTTGTCTCTGAACACAACATTTTGGTTGGTGAAGTAACAATCATCAGCACAAAGAAACTCCACTATATTTCAGACTTGTCGTCGATGCGTTGGCACTGATGTTGTTTCCTGCTCTCAAAATGTCTTAAAAATGCAGATTTATAAAATATCATCAATATTTTTCCCGTGACCCCTCAGCAGGCCTCGGACACATGACCTGAATATTTGTAGAATCGTGTGTGCGGCCTGGTGAGTGATTACATGTTGGAAGAGAGCAGTTTAGGAGTTTTGCTGCAGGGCTGTAAATTAGTAAAGCAATAAAGACATACTTTCACTTCCTCACTGGAGCCACTTTCATCTCTCTCTAATCAGATTATGTCATCAGTCGGTTCGGAGAGACGACTGATGCCTCGTCCATTTACTAGAAACAAGTCGACCCTTCTTGGACATGGCAGCTCTGCAGATCAAAAGCTACCTGCTAATGAGACAGCGCGGAGAGCAGAAATAATAGAGAGAACGTCTCCTCCGTATGCAGCAGTGACTTAGAAAGGCCTTCTGAGCACCTGCCAGACACTTTGTGTTCTTCTCTTATCTGTCACTGCTGAATGGATGACGCCACCGAGGCTTATTTATATGAATATGACAGCATATCTAAAGACAATGCCATCTGTCAAACAGTAATTGAAGAACTGCCTCCTCAAACACGAAGAGATTCCTTCTTAAATCCTTTGAACCGCTTCTTTATGAACCCAGCAGCCAGACAAACACTGATTTTTAGATTTTTATGACATCAGCAAAACTAAGTTAATTATTCAGAATAGAGCAGCTTTTTCATTTTTGGTGCTTCTACCGAGACGTTGATGGCGGCGAAGAGATGATACATGGGGCAGCTCGACGAACGTGATCCTCGCCACGGACGTATGATGACTAATCTCCAGACTCCAACTGGCGTTGGCTCATTAAAAATGCGTTAAGCTCACCGGTTTGGTTTACTCCTTCAAAGGCAAGGGGAGGGAGGTTGTGTTGTTGCTCCGAGGCATGTGAAAAATAGCAGGAGTGACAGATGAGTTGTGGAACGTGGATGGAAGGAGACAGGCAGCAAAATGGAAAGGGAGGATCTGTAGTCCGGCTATTTTAATGGAGAACAGAGAAATGATTCTTCAGACTGACACTTCAAGTTGGTTTGTTAATTTATCTGAGCTGCTCAGACAAGCCGACATGAATAGAAACATTCATATGACACTTCAGCTTGAGAGAAGCAGCTACACCTCCATTTTGACTGCTGGGAAGGTGCGAAGGTGCAAAACAAACGTGCAAATCTGAATCAAACTCATATTTTAAGTCCAACTGAAATGAAACTGCACGTTTAAGCGGCGCATATCTGCTCTGCATATCATGTTAGTTATTTGGTTTTTGGGTTTACGACAGCATGATGCGTCAGCCATCAGTCACAATACCAAGACAGAGACTGCAACCATCATCACTGGCTGATGGCTCACATAGTGTTTTAGCTAACAAACATCGTCTCCGAGTGTGGCTTACTTTTTCTTTCTTTCTTTTGTTTATTTTGTTCAGCAAACTCCCAAACTGGACCATTCATGCAAATCTGCAGGCGTGCAAGCTAATCTGTGGCACGTTGGACAGCTTCAAAATGCACCAGACATCAGCCTTACATGTTAAACACTGTTAAATGACAGGATGTGTTCTGTTTGGATTGAAGTAGCTTGTTAACTTAAAGCACACACACACACACATTATTTGTGTTTTTCTCTGTGCTCTTCTCACTCGTTGCGAGTGGGCGGGGCTCACTTGGAAAAAGGTGATGTCATGTGCTTCCGTGCACCAATCAGGATTTAGCAACACCTGAATAATAATTTGACGGTGTGTGGTGTCGTTTGCTTATGTTGTGAAGTCACTGTCAGTCAAGTTTGATCAAAGCATACACAGATTTTAAATAATATAATCTTACTTTGATTTTTGATGATTTAATCATTGCCATTTAATGTTATAAAGATATACTTGATATCTTTTGAAAGTTCAGATATTATGATCAATCTTCATTTCAATCAGAAAAGTTGTGTGGATGAATTTTGTGACTTAAGTTTGACATAGAACTAAAACAAAAGTAGATTTGACCCCAGACGTGTGCAGGCAGAGACAGGCCGCATACTGTACCACGCTCAAAATACTTTTTAAACTTTCAGGAAGACGTGCGCGATGTGAAGATGTGAAGCTCTCCTCCTGCTCACATGACACTCGATACAGGCCTTGAAGGAGCAGGCAGTCGTCAGCTTCAAACAAATAAGAAGACAAGAGGAGGCAGGGAGACAAGAAACAGGGCGGCGCGTGTGAACCCGAGCTCTGCCGACCTTTCATCGACGTGAGCGTATTCAGTGGGGACGCCGCCTTTCATAAGTGACACCTTGTGCTATCATAGCGGGGGCTGCGGCGCGTTTGAACGCCTCTTATCTGATGGCAAAAGAGGGAGAGAGGAAGCTCTCGCTGGGCTGCAGTGACGGTGGTGAAGCGGATGTGTGTGTTGGGGGTGGGGCGGGGGGGTGGAGGGGTGGGGGTGCAGGGCTGTGCCCACAATATGGCAAAACTTCCTCCTTTGTTTACGGGGAGGTAATTGGGACACTGAGCCTGCCGGGCGAAGCTACCCAAGCTTCCCATTTTCTCCCTCTGTCATTCTCTCAGAGCGACTGTGGCAGCTGTGGCACGTCATGGCCGCCGCCGCCGCCGCCGCCTCTCACCCCCATGGCTTCCTCTCTCTCTCTCATGATTTCCTGTTTCCTGTGTGGCTCCCTGCCTCGCCCACCCACCGACGCCCATGGCCTGGTGGTGTTGGGGGCGTGGCCACCGTAGGGGAGACGGTTGAAATGAACAGGAAGACGTTGACAGGAAGGATGGCAGGCCGCCCTCCCTCCCCCTCTACCCACCACCTTCATCCCTTCCTCCTCTTCCTCACCTCAGCTGCACAGACAGAGAAAGTAGAACACGTTTCCTTCTTTCACTCTCACTTTCTTTGTGTTTCTTTCACACTGCAGCGTTTCTGCAGCATGCTTCAGGTTTTGATCAAAGATTTTAAAAACTGACTGAAATAAACTTGAACTTAATAACTGAATCCAAAAAACAATAATCCAGTCCCAGAACTTTTTTTTCATTAAGTGTAATTGCTCAAATTGCCATTTAAGATAAGTATCGATTTTCATTAGTCTGAATTAATTATGCCTTTAAATGATTGCACTGAATGTGAACAATCAAAAACAAAGGTGGCAGCAGATGTTGGCTGCTTTGGCTGTACATTCATCATACTGTAGCTACCTATGGAAGAATGCTTTTAACACTTTTCTTCACAGTGTAATTATCGTCATACATCTGAGTCCTCCATTCATTTACATCACTTCAAAGAAAACTTCCTCGACAGTCCACAGACGACTCCAGCTGTGTGAGGCTGTACGCGTGTGACGAAATCATAAACACACGAAGCGTCCACTCAACTGGTGCACGTGTGTGTGTTTGTGTGGGTGTGTGTGTGTGGGGGGGGTCGCTCCCCCAATTAACATCGCTGTAAACAAGGCCAACAAAGGCCAGATTTGAATAACATGGCATGTGAGTCGAGGAAGTCACCAATTATTCGTGCGGTGAGCGTTCGCAGCGAGCGTCTCCTTATTTAACATCAGAAGAAGAAGAGTTGAATGCAACTCCTGCCTGCAGCACACACACACACACACACACACACACGCTCGCTCCACATCACACTGATAATCCCAGCAGCCTTAAATAATTTATCAAGTGTGGATTTCCCTTAAAATAAATGACTTTGTTTTCGAATGACGCTTTCACTTATCATATGTGAATAATAAGAGGAAGAAATAAAGCTGGGAAAAGTTGAAAAACAAAACAAGGAAAAACAATAGAATAATCATCATCACAATCATGAAAAACAACATTATTTTCACAGGCTTCTCTATGAAATAAAAGCATCATTTAATAAGAGAAATTATAACTTAAGAGTGGCAGGGAGGTCGATAATTTGCATCAGAATGTGTTAAAAAAAATGATGGCATCTTGAAATACAGGAAGCACACCCCCTGGCACACACACTCCGACACACACACACACACACACACACACACACAGTTTTATGGCTCTCTTTTTCAGTTATGTCTGCAGCTGATTGATTTAATTAGTTTAACATACATGTGCATAATTAATGCCACATATTAACAACTCTAAATATATCTCAACACATCTTGAGCGCACAATTATTTTCCAGGCACCCTGAAATAAATCACTTAATACGGCATGCTTAAATAAAAGCACAATATTTCTTCATATACTTGAAAACACTCCATTAAATATTAATAATTTACAGCAACACTTCTGAGGAAAATACAATATTTACATCGCATGTAATGGGGCTGTTTTCAAACATATTTTTTGAAAGAATTTGCATATTATGGCATTAAATCCACACTGATTAGAGCAGAGGACACTGAGTAAGGATTATAAGATTCAATAAATAATTTCATTAAATTCATCTGTTTGTCTTTATTTTCTCCTGACTCCAGCACGTGGGATGTGTATCATTTACAGGGAATTGATTTGCTGTTTGTTGGAACGTAAAAGCAGTTTGTTGCAAAGTGTCGGTGCTTTCCTCACACGTTGGCTGCTGCAGGGTCAGTCGCCGTGCAAACTGCATCTGAAAACAACCTGTGAAGTCTTGATTCACCGCTTTCACAACAGCTCTCGCTTTTTCTCACGTCTTCTTCTTCTTTCTTTCCGTTCATTCTGTATTTAATGTTGCACAGCGCCTCCTTAATTGATGGTATCTTCCCAAATCACCAGGGTGCTATAGGCATGCATAGTCAATTATTAATGCAAAAAAAGTATCAAACAACACTGATCTTTGTCTGAGGCAAACAAAAAAAAAAAAAAACGTAATTCAGCAGAGAGTGTGGAATCAGGAAACCTGTCTGTCACACGTCTTTTTTTTTTTTTTCAAAGTAAAACACAAATAAGAGAACATGCACTTAGGAACTTAACCTCCTTTCCTGACTCCCCCCCATCCTCGCCCAAAAATCAGAGAGAATTCAGCCGGGCGTGTTTTGTGGCGGGGATAAGCACCGTGGTTAAGGTTTTGCTGATTTTCATGTAATGACTGGCAGCCGTAACACCTGGCACTGTGAAATCTAGAAATTAGCACACTCCGGGGAAACAAATTGCTTTGTTGATGCAGAACGTTATAGAGAGGGAAAAAAACAACATCAGCTTGACATTGGCTCTGGATGCATTTGTATGCATGTTTTATTTTTCAGAACTTTTAGCGTCAAACTGAAACAACATACATACAGGCCTGATGTCTTCTCTGTGCATGGAACTTTTTGATGCTGACCGGCACACTGCTGTTCTCTCTTTGTTCTACAAAGTAGAACTTTGTCTGTAACTTACAAACAGTGTTGTGAATCATACAAAGAGACATAATGATAATTATCTCCATTCAACTCAAGCCTTTCTGGTCTGCTCAGACCGCCCAATCAATTTCATTCCCGTGTTAAAGTGTTCTGTAGAATCATTGGATTCATATAGTGTTCATCTACACTAGAATACAATTATCATTAAAAATACATCAACTCTATCCACTGACTTTTGGTGGACGGGATGTTGACTTCAGAGACAGTCAGTGAGTGAGTGGTATCGACTCGACTGTATGTCCAAAATGTCAACCCTATCCCTAATGCCTTTTTCCTGTAATCCAGTGGACCTTTAAATGATTTCCTTTGCTTTAAATGTTGAATAATTTTATCAACTCACAAAGAAATCATTAGATTTGTCTGAGTTATTCAAAGTAAGATATGTGTTTTTCATCGGACAGTGATGCAACTATTTTGAGATTAAAGTGATGAGATACAAAGACATTTCAGGGCGTAGCCAGGATTTTTGAAATAATGGAGGGTTTAGGTAAAATAAAAATACATGTCTGTATTTTCTGAATCCTTCCTTCACTGCTGGTCTTCAGTGAGAGCTGTGCTCCTGTTTCCAAAGCTGCCAGATCCATTCTTCCCTAAAATCAGTCTAAATATTGTTCTGACATGGATTCAAAACGCTAACCCGTGTATGAAATGTCTACACATGTATTGGAACAAAAGTTAGTAAATCTCTGCATGTCTTTGACCCTTTGTTTAGTGACGTCCGATGCAGGGAGCTGAGCCACTTCACTCCTCCCAGAGGTCCATTTCCTTCCAAGCCGAGCAGCGACGGAGGCATATTTTAGAGATCTCTCCCTCTCCGCGGAGGCATCTTCTTATCCTGTCAATCAGTAGCCCGCCTCCACCCCGGCTCTGCGCGGGGCTGAGCAGCTTGGCGGAGATGCAGGGTGATGATGAGAACTCGTCGCAGCCTAGCAGGGTTTCCTCCTCATCAAGCTCAGAACAAAGGGGGGCCCGGTCCGCTCGGCTGCTCTAAATACAGCCTGCAACATGCCCCAGCCAACTGCTTAACACACTCTGCTTTTATATGCAGACGTGAAAATAGAAGTGTGGATGCCGGAATCGGTCACAGGATGGAGTTTCGTTGTGTTTGGATGTCGGGTGAAGTGGTTTGACAAAAGTTACAGTACATCGGATGCTTTCAAAAACAAAACAACAACTGCTGTATAATGAACATTTGAGGAAGTCAGAGGACTCACTGAGGAGGAGGAGGGTCATTCCAAAAAGAACACAAGGGGCTAAAATCCACATTAAAATAAAGGTGAAGATTTGAACAGATGATGCAGATAGCAGCTGTTTTCAGACACCAGGAAAGGAGTGCCTGACTACAGACAAGTTTTCACTCATTAACCTGTGTCGCACTGCCTGATGTCAGACACACTTGTCAACTCGTTACACTCCAACAACAAGTCGGTGGAGTGGTCTATGTCCCATCCCATAGTACAGAGTGACTGGAAGTGTTTTATACTGGAGAAGTGACAAAATTACACTCAAAGATGTCAGACTAAATTTGCTTGATGTGTGAGTGCGCTGTGATGGACACTATTGTGCCACAATGCACTAAGAATACTGAGGAGCTGTCACAATGGGAACAATTCAAACACACTGTGGATGTGTGCAGATTGAATCAGTGTACAACTTTGTGTTCAACATCGTCTCTGCAGAGAAGATTTATACCAAAACATGATTTAAAGATGTATACCAATACAAGTTTGAATCATATTCACACTTGCATTGCATTTCATATAAAGCACATTTTGTATTGAACTTAAATCCTCTTGATTGGGCTGGCTCTATAGCTGCAGTTTAAAATGCATTTAGAAGCATGTGTGAAGCATTTCACAGTGTGAATGACTGAATACAGCCAATAATCAATGTCCATCTGACTTAGAGACAGAACCTATCCTGTGTTTTAAGCAGTGAGCAGCTCCTTCGTTTCTTTTGTGCACTGCACTGTGGAACATCAACATTTACAATATCCAACAGATTATAATGTGACTGAGGTTTGCAGGCCCTGATAAAATCCAAACCTGCTGTGGAGGCTTGTGAAGTTCTGATTGTACTACAGCTGGTATTTTCTGTGTATGCTAATGTGTTTAACACAGGTAGTCTGCACCACACACACACACACACACACACACGTTAAGCTGCACATCCACCTTATGGCCCTGAGCAGATGACAAATGTTGACCCTACACAGCTGGGCGGATGTGGAAAGTATCATTTAAGCATTCATATGCAAACAGGGATGCATCTTTTGTGAACTGAAATGTCACACTAAAGTTGCAATTTAGTTGTCCATCAGAGCAATTCTTACATCATTTCCTCTCAGTACTAAACAATAAGGTGAATTGGTTTCTTGCATAATAACTGTAAAAGCGGCACAGAATGATTCCAAGCTCTCAGCAGAGTTTCTTCTTCCTCCCCTCCATCGGGTCCTGAGGGTTGTCCGTTGGGTCCACGTGTTGCAGCACACCAACCTTTGCATTTTGTTAATAAATCATTGAAATGATGTTGTTAACGGTCTTTGCTATTGAAATGAAGTATGCAGCAGTCTGTAGCATGGAGCTTTGAACTTAAATGGACATCACTTAAACTGACTGTGTAAAAAGTGAAGTTTACCGATTGCAGTGTTCTGGTGCTGTTGTGCTGTATATATACAGCACAGAGGCTGATGAGCTGGTGACAGTCAGCCACCTAAACAATCAGATTTGTGTTTCTTTGCAGTCCAATTATGGAATTTAACATGTCAAGTCAATATTAAGCTCTGGTGAATGAATTACAGATGATGATCTCACACTCAATGACAAACCATGAATCAGCTGAGTCTATCTTATAATATACACGCTGTATGTTACATTATGTAATGCACAGATATGTAAATATATTCATGCATACCAGCATTAAATGGGTACATGTACCTGCACTATGCAAGATATATGAATTTGATATTTTCTAAAGGTAAGAAGCAAGTGGCTTAATATGGAGTGTATAAACAGGAAGTCATTCACATTACAGATAGTTCAGTTTTATTATAACACAGGTCTTATTTTTCTACATTCAACCATCAGTTTGATTTGTTAAGACAACACTGTCCTTATCAAGGTAACTGCTGCAATCTGAAAAGTGGAAACTGAAGGGCCAGAAATCTAAAACAAAATGCTCCAAAGAAGTGACTGGAGAGTGGAATGCTTTTCACCTGAGCCACAGTCATCTGAAATATTTTAATATGGAAAAAAAAAAAAAAAAAGGATTATTGCCACATTATTATACATAGAAATAAATGAGCCTTTTTTCACATAGTGTTCTGTGTTTTTGCCCTCCCATCATGAACAACCTTCTCCAGACAACAACATTTCAATCCTGGCGACAAAGAGCAGAGCAACAACAACATGTTCAAGTCCATCATCTCATCCTGTGTGTCATGCTGCTAATGTGGAAGGGCGTTGCTAAACGGCCCGGCCTAACTTTGGACATCACATCTGTTAAACTGTCAAAAAACATTCAGCACACACACACACGCACACACACATACGCACACACACACCTCCCTCTGCAGCCTAATTGCTGCCTCTCTGTGTTCTGTCCTGTCTGTTTCGCTCTGGGCTGGAGGGGTGGGGGTGAGGGCTGGGATGAAGCCACCCTGCCCGGGACAGACTTCACCTCTTTCTCTTCTCTCTCTCTCTCTGTATAACTCTATATGCGTCTCTCCAGGGCAGCATGTCACCTCAGTTTATGTCTGTCCGACAAGCTCTAGAGGAAAGAGCGATCAAGTGTCGTGCACTAAACGGACATCTATGCTAATCTGGATACAAATGTGAGTCTGAACAGAGGCGAGGCACTGTACTGCACACATGTCACATTGGCTGTGTTGATCATCTCCATTATTGCCTGCACGCTGTAGGGCTCGTTTCCATCTACTTCACATTGATTTACATGGAACACATAAACAGGTCACTTTTCTCTTTTCTGCTGTTAGTCCAGGAAGACAAGGTTTCAAAGCATAATTAGATTACATCTGTACAGTTCAAAACAAATCCAGTCACACACTGCCACAAACACTCAACATGAGTGTAGACATCATTTTCTCTCTTTGGTATTCAAGTTTTTGAAACATGTGACTTTTGACAGAAGACAACAAAAACACAATCCTGATCTGAGAAATGAAAAGTTCAGAAGAAATAAAATGCACCTCATTCAGAGGTTTCACTTCTACTCCCTTAATTCTCTTCTTTGGTATAACCAGTAGCTTTAGGAGACCAATGTTAGCTAACTTTAGGTTGAGCTGGCTGTCCTTTATGGGCCATGTACTAATTTTACATCCAATGAAACGTTTTCTCTCTTCTGACGCCGCCGGAGCGGAGTGCTTCCTGTTTGATCCAGTCTATGAGTGACTGTGAGGGCTGCTACAGTCATCTATGGCCGGGCCTCACTGATCACTGTACAAAAGCACAGCAGATTTTATACACACTATATTTGCTGCTTTGCCCTCTGATATCTTTAGCCTAACCACTTGCTAAAGTAGCTAACAGCTAACTGCTACTAACTGGCTCAGCAGGTGGACTGGACCAGGTTCGAGCACAGCCTCTGATCATCACTGAGGTGATTTACAGACTTTTCTGATGGAAAGATTAATAAGTAACTAAGGTCAAACATCTAACTAACTGAGCAGACTCAGGCCCAGGATGCCATTAGCTAAACCTGTCAAGTAAACCACCTTGTCAGACTGGCCACCGCTGTTCTTGAGGTTGTGTTCAGTCCTGGTTCCATCCATGTTTATTGGAAGGTAGCTGATAACGCTTGCTGCAGCGCACACTTGCTATTGACAATTGTGAAGGCCAATGAATATATGTGACAGCCTGTTTTTACATTAGTAGCTAACAGCAGAACTGTTTTGTGTTTCATGGGAACTTTAAGGTTCATACAGGAGAGTCACAAAGTCACAGGATTGGCTGAATCAATTACATATCAATAACTACTTAAAGTAACCTCCAACACTACTTGTAGTCTTCAGCCCCAACTGATGCTGACTCAGGGGACATCACTTGAGGACATTTTGAGACTTCACACAGTTCCCTCTGGTGACACTAAAAGCTTTAGACAACTCTCTTTCACATATGCAGTACCTCACTGCTGAGATAATATCTCCGTTGGATTATATGACGAGCATGACTTTATCTCAGTGTCTATCCAGACTAGTCTATCATCTGCCACTTTCCCATATCTGGCTAATTTTGCCAATTGAAATGATAGAGCAGACATTTATTAATGCTAGATTATTGTTATTAGTCCCAGACGTGCTGAAAGATTGATAACATGCACAATTTGAAGCTGTACAGGATTTGGTCATTTCCATTTTGTCTGATATGAGAAAATGTTAAGAATTCAGAAACCTGATACTTTAAGCCTTCACCAATTCAGCAGAACAAATGTTATTCCCTTTTGCTGTGGGCTGACTAAATGTTCTCTCATTGGTTAACACGCCAGGTACATTTTTTGCACAGATGGCAATTAAAATAGTTTGCTAAACCCATCGGTAAGGGTCTTGCAAACAACTCTTTAATCACAATGGAAGACAACACCCTCAGCTAAGCTGCTATTGGATAAAAAAAGCATGTGTTGTAAAAAAGAAAAAAAGAAGAAGAGTGGAGTGATGAAGTTGGCCAGTGATACGAGACGAGTAGCAAGAGTAAGTCTTATTTATATCTCTTTGTTGGAGCTCTTTCAAGGTGCTGGCAGATTGAAGAATCTGGTGGGCGGCAGAATCACATAGCGGATGGCCCTAGTGTCATCTGCACATACCCACTGCCTCACCATACATAACATAGAGTCTACTCATGTTTCTAAAATACTGTACTGCATATAGATGGTGACAGGAGGCAATGTGGTGCAGCATTCACAGGTAGTCATAGTTAAATTAATGGAGGAGTAAAAATCCTTAAAAACAATTATTATAACTTCATCACAGTGATTAATCATTAAAATGTTTTAAGAAAATTCTGCCCTGGAATTCTTTATTACAGCTTCCGCACAGCTGGATTTAAGTATTATTCTGAATATATTTAAAGTTTATGACCACATGACAAGATATATTATTCCAACAGGTAGTCATTAACTATTAATCTACCAGTAATGGATGCTTCATAAGAGACGTACAAAAAGAGAATTAGAATAAGCCTTACTAAAGTTTCTGTTTGATCAGTTTACTCTTCATATGCAACTCAGCCTGTCATCATGTGAGAATTTCTTGTTTCTGTTTGTTTAATTTATAACACAGGGCTGCCACCGTGATTCATCAAATAATTGTTCAGTCCATAAGATGTCACCAAAGAAAAAGTGGCATTCACAAATTTCAAATGACTTTTTCATTTGAATTTTTTCAACAACGGAACAAAACCTTAAAGATATTCAACATATAGCCAGATATTTGAGATGATGGAAACAGTGTTTGGCATTTTTCCTGATGATCTGAATGAAGGCTTAAACATTAAAGGACGCCAAGTCTAAAAACTATATCAACCCTTTAAAAACACACTGCGTGACTTTAGATTAGACAAAGTGAAGTGAACACCAAAGACACTGTGTCCTCAGTGGTAGCTACAGCTGCTCTTCAGGTTTGATGTCATGTTGCAAATGTGCTGCAGAAAGTCGATGTTGGGATGAATGAGGAGTCAGGTAAAGCATTGCAATGCTGATGTAAATCTCCTGCTCGTGTATCAAAGTCGTGCGTTTTCTTTGTCATCTGCCAATAAGACACTCGCCTGCTAATCATGCCTACTGTATATTGTCACAGAGCAATCCTCTGCCACATTCCCCAGTGAAAAACTACATCTGTGAGTGAAACAGATTTCCACAATCTAAATCAATCGTCCATCCATCCATCTCTCCTATATCCTCCTTACAGTCTGCAGCCCTCCCATCTCGCTAGGAAACCCATTACTCTCAGCACACAGTAACCCGGCGCGTGAGATGTACAATTAAAACCTTATTTCTGCTGAAGGAAATTAGATTTAATGAACGGCGGGCTGGGCAACAACAGATGGTTCGTCTTATTGGAGGCACAAAGATAGACTGGGTGTTTGAACGCCTTCAGATCAAATGCCAGTGGTTATCAATTAGGAGTGGAGGTAAGCTCCTGACAACATGAAACAGAGCGGAGGCCTCGCCACCGTGGCCCTCACCTTCACTGCTGGGAAGGAGATGTTACGCTCACACTGTCGCTAGGAAGAGATGCAGCCTTTCCATATGCTGGTGTCAGGAATGCTGCACGAGCACAGATGTTGTATAATGTCAAATGAGAAATGGTGGACTAATGAAAAAAAAATGTGTTTATGATGAACCCTACAGTTATTTCCAACTTAACAGCCAGGTAAGGCAGGGTGAGCACCGTTTCATACCATCACAGAGAGCCGTCTCACTTCATATATAGCGAGGGACTCGAGGTTTTCCCTCATTCTCTTACTATCCTAAATGTATTCTTAATCATACCAAAATTAAGAAAATAAGAATAATTAAAAAATGCTAAATTTTGAGTACTTTTGGGAGCGGCTACTTCCGTGCCGTCATTCTGCTTCAAAGAAAAAAGATAAATGATGATGCCATTAAAAGTGAACTAATTAAGGAAGGCTTCTTTTAAGAACTCATTAACTGCAACCTCATTTACATAATGATGCATATTAATTAAGTTTTAATGAATCTGAATTTCCAGCAAGCCGCATTTCTTTGGCTGTGGAACAAATTGAACAAATTATTTAAAAGTGTTCTTGAATCTACTTTTCACACCAAAGGGGAGAGAGAATGCAATCATTTGTAGAAAATCATATTTTTTTTCCTCTCCCCAGCCTGTGCCCATCTGTTAATTATTTTTAAATGTAATCATTTACCCTTTTGTTTCACTCCCTTCCAAACCGATTCGGGAGGTAAGGGACCGGCGCTAAATATTGCAGAGTGAGTAAAAGTCTGAAATGTGTGATTACGAGGCAGATGAAAGATTGTGTTTTTGCTTGTTGTCATGTGGGATGTGGAGCGATCAACACTTCAGTGGACTGTCTGTTACTCACTAATGTGTGGTGTGTGTGCCGAGTAGCAGTCATCCTGCTTTGGGGTCTGCATGTTTCCTGTCACCTGCACACATTGATGGTGACGACTTCAAGTGTTACGCATTATTTGAAAGGTATCAGCAAATATAAAGACAAAGCATTAACAGCAGGTATGTCAGATTATTTGGGAGATCCAGTATTCACTACTGTAGTACAGAACCATGCAGAGGAATGGTAATATTTTTCTGAATGATACTGGGCCTGAAAGTAGAAGTCAGATAGCACTGCAGAATGTCACCATGAACGGAATAAAACAATTATTAAATGAATTATTATAAAGAAATACTCAGGTCTTAAGGGACGGTGGTGCAGTGGTTAGCACTGTTGCCTCACAGCAAGACAGTCCCTGCCTTTCTGTGTGGAGTTTGCATGTTCTCCTCATGTCTGCGTGGGTTCTCTCCAGATACTCCGGCTCCCTACTACAGTCCACACACATGAACTTAACAGGTTCATTGGTGACTCTAGATTACCTGTAGGTGTGAATATTAGTGTGAATGGTCAGCTGGGATAGGCTCCAGCCCCACCGTGGCCCTGATGAGGATAAGCAGTTACAGATAATGGATGGATGGATGGATGGATGGACTAAGGTCATAAGGTCATGACTTTGGGTCACATGTAACCTCAAAATCTCAGCAGTGTGCTCTGCCTGAAATAAATAAATAAAAAGGGGCGGCTGATGCTCCAGAAGGCTGCACCATCAGTGTATGAATGTGTGTGAATGGGTGAATGAGATATGTAGTGTAAAAGTGCTTTGAGTGGTCAGAAGACTAGAAAGGTGCCTTATAATAGAGGCACTCAACTAGTCATCAGCATACAAGTAACAAATTTAACCACTTCAACCAACTACAACATAAAATATAACAGTAATGTCATTATATTAAAATGGATAAAAAAAGATTTTCAGTTCATTTAAGCATTGTATATTTTTACGCTCTGGTATTCTAATTTTACATAAGTCAGTGATCTAAATACTGATTGGTTATTATTAATATTATAAAGAATACAGTCTAGACCTGCTCTGTATGGAAAGTGTCATGAGATAACTTTTGTTACGATATGGTGCTATATAAATAAAACTGAATTGAATTGGTTAGATCAAAATCTGAATGGCTGCTGCTGCCACAGTTTTCATATATTTGTACATTTATGTGTCCACTTAACAACAACAATAGCACATGTAGAAATACAAGTCTGAAAAATGTACTTTAGTAACAGCAAAAACAAAAACTTTTTATATTTTGTATTATAGTATTATTATACTCAGGCATTAGCATGTGGTGAACATTATAACTGTTTTAACTGTATTTTAGATACTGGTGTGTAGTTAAATCTCTAAACCATTTATCATATTTATGAAATCATTATTGTTAATGTATAAAGTACAGCTGTCAGATAAAAGTGGTTTAGTCCATTTCCATGAAATATAATGAGAAGAAGTATAAAGTAGAAAAAAATGGAAACATTCAAGTAAAGTATAGAAGTAAATGTACTCAGTCACTCTTCAACATGACTGTTCACATGTCCTTTGTGTCCCTATGACATGTTTTTGGTCATACATGATATATCTTTGTCTGATGCGTTGCCTGTTTTATTGGCTGAGGTGTGAAAGTTATGATCAGATTTTTCTTGTAATGTGTTTGTGCATTGTTGTGTTAGTGTTGGTGTAGTGGTCTATGTTGGAAATGATTTTTTGGAGCAGACTACAGTTGACATGGTTGATGTTGATTAAAAATAGTGAAACGCTGTAAAGCTGTGCATTTCCTGTTTTTCACCATCTATAATGTTTTCTGGAGTGATCTCAGATTAAAGTTCATCCCACCATTGTTAATCTGTTTGTGGAGATTCAGATTAATACGTACAATATAAGACTCAAACATTTCAGAGCCATGCTAAGCAGTAGACTGTGTCTCTCTTACTGTTATCTTTGATAGCGTGAAATCAACAGCTGCTGCTATTTGTAATGTTCATGTGGTGTGTTTTCAGGCAGAAAAGACAAAAAAAAAAAAAAACTCTACAAGCCCAGCCTTGTTTTCCAGAGAGGCACACACACACACACGCACACACACACACACACCTGTTCAGCAGGTTAGTTTGGGAATAGGTTAGGGCTCTGGAGATGGGAGGAGGACTCGGGGTCCTTCACGGATAGAGGCAGGCCGGCGCTACGGGAGGACGCTTGAACCAATAGCAGCATAACACAAACAACGCACTTCCTGCGTTGGCCGTCCCAGAGGATGATTGGTGGAGAAGTCTCTGAGGGTTCAGAACCCACCCACTCGCCTCCTCCTCTTCTTCCCTGTGGTGAGCTCGAGGCCTCAATAGAAAAAACAGAAATCGTCGATGGCGTTGGCCGGGTACTTCTGACAGCGAGTGCCTACCTCGGGGGAGGTCAGAAGTCAGCGATTCATACGAGACAAGCTGGCGATGCAGTGTAACCGAAAATGGAAAGCAGATGTTCGTTAATTAGGGGAAATGTGACTGACAAGACTTGAGCGTCGAGGTACATGAGCTCGCCCGCCATCCAGCAGCTGTTGTTACCCGACTTCATTGTCAGTCTCGTACACAAGTCACAGCTTCCCCGCCGAGCCGGGCCCAGACGCCCAGCACCCACAATTATCAAAATAGAATTAAGCTTGATTGAATCGAGCAGATTTTCTCCTGAATATTTTTGGTGTTTTTGTCTGTGTGCGCTTTTGTGTGAATGAGCAGCTATACTCACACCACCTTCTGGAAGCTTCCTCCTCCTTTTCCGCTTCTCTTTTTCTTCAGTCCTCCCGTCTCAGCTGCGAGAAAGTGCTGCTAAAGACAGACCTACAATGATTTACAGAAAAAACACACACAACAAAAAAAAAAAAAAAAAAAAAAAAACACAAATAAAGATTTCTCATTTGAGGAAATCGTACATTTCCCTGGATCGCTTTCCTGTCTGAAAAAAACTCCCTCAAAATTGCTCATATACAATTGTTGGTGAATAGGAGAGCTCATCAGCATTTTAGTGAACCTTCTGTGTTATTCTGTCCAAGTCCTTTTTCAAAGCATATCCTCAGATCTACAACACACAGTGTAGATGCTCACAGTCCTCTGGTGGGCTCGTCGAGTGTGAGACCTTTGGCTGAAATTCACATGCTGTTTTTTATTACATGCTAACTTGGTGGTGAAAAGGTTTTCATTGATATGAGTGTGTATTGCACGTAAGACCTCACACACACACACACACACACACACACACACACACTACACCTCTGGTCAACAACATAATCCTGTGAAATTGATGAATGGCTACACATTAGGCCCATTCAAACAACAGATGTTAATTCACTTCACATGAGCATTATCAGATCATTTGTGTCAGGCAGCAGAATATGAATGACACAGATTATCTCAGATTTGGGGCCTCTGCTGGCAAACCCCACCTTCTTCCAGGCCTCTAGGTAACACTCCTGATTATTGCGTGTGTGCGTGCATGTGTCAAAAAGGTGCCATTATGTCTGCGTGTGTGAAGGATGATGTTTCTGCCGAAGGACAAGGAAGCCCCTTTGGACCTGGAGAATGGTGCCTAATGGGGAACGGAGCTGGGGCCCATGCACGTTATTTATGCAGAGTGAGCTCGCAGGTGACGTAACTCACCCTCTGGTGGCCACCTTGAAGGCCCTCAGCTCTTGGGTGACTGTGGCTCTGAACAGCTGTTGCGTCTCTAAACATTCAGCTTCAAAGTCTCAACAGAACCGAATAGACATTGTTAATTCCTGCACTGTGTTTGACTCTAAACTCATCATTTCACCATGGATTCATTTGATTTATTTGGAGTTGTCAGCCTATTGGTCGACTACAGTTGTCGTTATGCTAACCAACACTGATCATTAATTATTGTAGTTATCATCCCTAATATCTATTCACTCAGGAGATTAGAAAATTGTTTGATTGCTTGAACAGACAGCAACATTATGTCCTCATTGTACTTACCAAAGTGACCCACAAGCTGAGGCTGGGTTTGAAACTGGATTTCACCCGACCGGGTGCAAATGCGGCATGTTGCGTGTGCGCCGCGGTCGCTGCAGTTATACGCAGTCCGTTCTAGTCAATGTTTGAAACCCCGCTGTCTCCGCCGCGGTCCGGTTCAGTAGCGGGGTAAGCTTTCTTCATACAGCAAAGGATGAGGGAATATCAAAATAACTGAAGCCTTACTCACACCAAACCAGGCATTGCTGTGTAAACACCAGTCATCTAAAGGTGGTTAGCGTGTGTGTGTGGTAAAAAAAAAAAAAAAAAAAAGCTGCCGTGGTCCTGCAGTGAAAAAGTCAGAACAGAATCGACTTTCGCAAAACCGCAAACACAACATCACACTGTGGTGGCAGAGAGAGAGCAGCGGTGATCAGGCAAGCTAGAGTGGATCAGGAGAGGGAGTGGTGGCAACGAGAAAGCCGGTGAATCAGAGAAACATTAAACATTATTTCTGCTTGTCACACACCCGCACACTGTGCCACAACCCGCCGCTAATCACCACAACACTTGATTTGGTGTGAATACAACATAAAGGACATGCTCCATCCAGATGGTCTGGGAGCAGTTCTAATGGGACAGCAAGGTTATACCCACAATGGGCCAGCCTCGCTCTAATTGTGTGGGAGGGACCCAAAGCTGGGCTAGCGTCACAATGTAATTGTCCTAATAAGGACATGAATTCAAAAACCTGATTATACCTTCTCACAGGTCTATTCAACAAGCTTCAGCTTGAGCAGAGGCTGCGGGGACTAACAGAACGCTCCAGACTGTCCAGACTGCTGACAGTTGACTGCTGCAATTAAGTGTTGAATGACACACGATATCAATTTATCACATTATATCCTCATAACATATGAAAATCACAAGCAAGAGTCACGTCCAACATATTAGAGCTACATTGTCCTGAAACTTCTAGAAACATCAGCTCTTAAATCTTTAACTTGATTCATCACAATACTCATCAAACCATGTGAGCATCTCCGAGAGTAACAGTTCTACCGTCAAACTGTTGATGCTACATCATCGCTCTCATCTGTGTTTGGGTCAAAGCTGATCTTGTTTACTCCACACACAGCAGACTTTCCCAGGACTCAGAGTCTTGTACTGCTCAGTTTAAACCATGTCTTCACAGCTGTGGTGAATGAAAGCCTGGCAGGAGTTATTTTTATTCTCTTTACCAAACCAAAGGGAAGGAAGAACAACCCTCTCCTGACTCCTACAACAAGCAGCGTCCCTGGAGGGCTACAACCGAGGCAAAACAAAGAGGAATATTTCAAAAAACGCTGCGTTGAGAATAACTCAGAAATTTGAAAGCACGTCGGACTCCAAAGGTAAAGCGTTGCACTAGCAGCCACCGAGGTGCTGTAATTAGGTCAGGTGACACACAGGGAAAAAGTTTAACTTTGTGGACCTCTTCCCCCTTCCCCCGTGTTTCTTCTGTACCATCTGCCAACACAGAGACACCTAGTCCTTACTTAGCTCTTACAGGCATACACTCATACACTCTAAACAGAAAGACTTTACAAAGCCAGAGGTTAGACTGGAGCTCGGGGGTTGGGGGCAACTGACAGCTGAATGCAGAACTTGGACATTTAATCACTGAATACATGATGGTGATGTTCTCACCCCAACACTTCATTCATGGTTCTGATTATGTGTCTGTGTTAATAGCTCATAGCATAGATGTGGTTTGATTTTGGTTTAATTTGGTTTCGTTTGTTGTTAATTCAAGCTCAACACTTTTAGATTTGGTCTTGATAAGATCTAAACTGAACACATCCTGCTGACCTCTGAGCTGTCACTCAACAACTCAACAGCTTGGCCTGAAACCCTACATACATTTTACACACTGATGACTGTGTTTCTTTGTGCTGTTGTATTTTACACTGTAACTGGCTCTGGTGTTTAGCTTGCTGGATGGTTGTGGACATTAGTGAGGCCACTGAAGTTATCATTTTGTTATTTCACTGTAGAGTGGCTTCTTATTGGCTCACGTTACCAGATTGTTTCAGCTAATCATTGATCAACAGTGGAGCAGCCATCTTGCTGGCTCATACGATGGGAGTGGAGTCGACTGAAGGTGCTGGCTATCCTTACAGTTGCCCTTTGGGGCTAAGTACAGCATCAGGCATGTGCTTGGCCTCATTATCCCAGATGTGATAGAATTAGACCACAGAGCAGCTGGATGGACGTCACATGACTCTCCGTCCATGCCTCGGCCGTCTCTTTAGCCTCCAGACTGCTGTGTGAGGTGTCAGGCCTCCACTGGTCATTTGAGAGGAAGAGCAGCGGAGTGATTAGTCTGGGTTGGGGGTGTCCATTCTTCACAATCAAGCAGCTGGACACAACAAGATGATCATCATTACATGGTATGTAAATGCACTTTTTCAGACACTGCCTTGCCTGACCACCTTCAGGCGGTGCCAGCCCCCCGCCCTAACAACCTCTCTTCCAGACAGACCCAGCTGTAATGGGACTAATTGGGCCGGACACCACAGAGGGACAGCAGCGTATCTTCTATGACGTGAACCCCCTATACCCATTTAACATCTGCAAAATATGGTCGGAAAATGCTGTCGCTTAATTAGCTACAAGGTCTGACCGATCAGGACAGCTCGTTTACTTGGACAGTAATGGTGTCATGTCTCAGACAGCTAATCGCAGCTGCTGTGTGTGTGTGGATGGTGATGTTATCCCTCCTGACTATCCTAAAGCAGGACGGACGGAGACTGACCTTAATTGCAGTAATTTATTTAGTAGCCATACTGCGGACACGCAGTCACCCACATTGTCCATCCTCCAATCAAAAGGCTGCTCTCATTATGCCGCCCTGGGCCAAGACAAGAGGAGCTAATGAATTTCATTAAATCATTGAAACAGACTGAGTGTCCAGATGATCAGGAACAAAAACACAGAGGCTTGCTCTGTGTACAGCCTGGAAAAGAGAGCGTAAACTGTATAAAACATGGACAGTCTCCAGGACGTCACAACGGCTCTGGTCGTCTCCATCTTGGCAGTCCTGCCTCTGCTGCCTCTAATGGGCAAAGACCTAGAGCATGGGTCAAGTGCTAAGGCGGCTGAATGAAACAAGCCATCTGTATTACCTGTCAATCAAAACAGCCATGCTCTTAATTCTGCATAACTTTAAGCCTTAATATCATTTGAACAGGTGAGTTGTATATAAAGTCACCCTCAGTACAGTTGTCATGAACGGGGAAATTAGCTATAGAGACCAAAACTGTTTTTTTGTACCAGGCTGTAAACATGTTTATTTCTGCTCTGAAGTTGGACAACATGGGGACTTATGGAGACTGACTCACTTCTGGAGCCAGCCTCAAGTGGACGTTTGAGGAACTGCAGTTTTTGGTCGGTGCTTGGTCCAGATCAGCAGACATCCTATATGTGAAAGCTATAGATAATATGGAAGTGTCTGTAATAATATATTACAAACATTTACACATTTTACATATATACAGTATATGAAATTTCATACATAGAGGTCAGTGTAGTAGTCATGGTTAGTGCTACTCAGCCTGAGCACAGTTGTAACAGTTGTAAAATAACAACCTGTGATAGATGTGATGTGATTATGAGCTGTAGACTCATCATAAATATCATAAATCAGCATAATTCCCAGTATTGAACTTTGAACAGCCACAGCTGTCTGGTCCTATAAATGTCCAGTTGAGGTGTTACATAGAACATGGTCACCTGAAAGCCCTCTGACACGTTAAACACCAGGTCGATTTCACCTTATTATTGGGGTTTGAATTCAAATACGAGGTCCTCTTTTGTTTCTTGCTCCACTCACCCCTTAAATAACATGACTTGTGGATTTTAATTACTTTCTATTTTTAGAAAGAAAATATTTGGATATATTTTCTACAATAAAATAGTAGTTGACCTCAGCTGCTAGACTTATGAACTATGACTAAGACGAAGAGTATCGAAAAAAGAAAAAAGAAGAGTCTCCTCAATTCACTTTTATCTTCTGAAGAAAAAAAAAGAAAAAAACAGTGGACAGTTTTGAATTTGGGGTTTCTGTCAGAGCTACACAAACACTTTTTTATAGAGTCAGTAAAAGTGATAGTGGGCTGTTGTTTGGAACACAGTAATAAAACTTAATAATGAGCAGAATTCAAAGACACGCTTTTCATTGTGCTGCTCTCCCAAATGCAACGCCACGCTAACTGCAGCCAATCAGGCGAACAAACAAACAAGCCCCGCATGCAGACCAATAACAAGTCATCTATCCTCAATTTTCACTGTCCCTCTTTCTTTTTTCTCCTCTTTTCTTCTCCTCTGGGCAATCTTCCACTCCTCATATACATCTGTACAAATTGATTTCCTCTTTACAAGGGAAGATAATGACTGTGGCAACAGAAATACCTGTAAGTGAGGGATAATTACACTGCAAGACACCACCCGCTGAGTCCCTTTCTCCAATCCCCCAACAACATGAATTTTAAGCTTCAATAGCACTCAACACCGTCACACCAATGAGGCCGAGATTTGATTAAAATTATAGTTCCTTTTGCTCCTACTTCATCTATTAAGATAAGCATCTTGTTCAGGACATTTTTATATACATATAAAGAGGGGCCGCTACAATTTAACATTGCTACCCTGCTGTTAGACATGAAAGGGAACGCGGTGGGGTCCACTCGTCTGTTAGCTACCTGTACAAAGCTGCCGCTGACAACTGTGCAACAACAATGCAGTTCTACCTCTCTCTCTCTCCCTCTCTCTCCCTCACACCCTCTCCCAGCCTCTCTAACAAAAGGAAAGGAGTCAGGCGTCGTCTCGCCGATGAGACAGGGAAACATTGTTTACTCCCATTTGTCTTGCACATGGAAAACATCAAGCTCACCAAACTGAAGTAAAGCAATGTTAATGCATGAGTGCAGCTTGTGTTGTGAAAATGTCATCGCCCGCCTCCGTGCGAAAACACAGAAGACACGTTCAAATGCAGCAAAGCTGGGTCATAACATTTCTCTGTGCGTTATGTTGTAATCTACGGAGATCAAGAGTACACTGCACATACTGTACACTGCACTGTATGACAAATTGCATCCAGCATTTAATAATAAAGGAAGTATTCAGCCAGTGGAAATGAACTCCGGAAAATAATTATCAGCACTGATGATAATCGCTTCAGAAGATCATTGTCCTGCTCATTTTGGTTGTTATTACTGAATCCACGCTGCCTTTGTAAGATTCCAACTGTCTTTTTATTGTTTTTATTATTGTGTTTGATCACTGATTATCACTGTCACTTATTAAGTTCAATTTGTTATTGTAGAAATGATGAAATGAATCCGTTCAAACAACACTTGAATCGGTGACAATAGCCTCAACTCTTACAATGATTATCTCCTCTCATTAGTAACCATTTCTCAAATCTAAATCAAAGAAGCTCTCTCACTTCCACTTTTTCTTTTTTTTCCCTGAAAGTCATCAAATGAGTGCTGAGAACGAGCCCTGAACTTCCAAAACAAGCCTCTTCAGGCAAACGGAAGGAAGGAAAAAAAGAAAAACAAAAGGAAAAAACACAAATGTCGCAAGCAAACGAGAAAGGACAAGTTTCTATATTCTGAGGTAAGAACTAAGAGGTATGCAGATGTCTTCTCATCCCTCTCCTTCCCAGGTGACAGGTATGTCAGGGCCCTGAAAGCCCTCGCAGTATAATTACACGCCATCCTATCTCCCCCCAGCAAAGGAGGTGTTGCTCGAACAGGAGCGTCGGAGCTATCAGATCCTTGCAACTCAAGACGGGAAACCCAGGGGAATCGCATCTTTAACAAAGCCCATCTCCTTCGCCTTTAAATATCTCTAAGTGCAACCCCCCTTCCACCTCCCCCCCATCCCCACTCATACCTTCCAGCCTTCTCCGTTCTCTGTTCCTCCACCCAAAGATTTCTTAAGTTGTCTTTCTTAAGTTTTTTTTTTTTTTTTTTTATTCAGTGAGGCGATGGTTTGGAGTCGGGTGAATGGCACCAAAGTCTAATGATGAACATCCCGAGTGTCCCTTGAGTCCTACTTTCTGTTTCTGAGTGACTGGTCTGATGTCTGTGAGGTTTCTTTAATGGGACATCAAACCTCGAGCCGGCATAGGGAGGAATGTCACAAACACAAACAGAGAGGAAGAGCGCTACTGGTCGTCAAGAAGACGCTCAGGATTGATCAGAGGCCTCAGCTTACACTGCCTCCGCACACGGTGACACAACCAGACAGATGTCTTATTATACATTTAGTAAATGCAGCCCAGCAGAGAGCACACTACCATCACTGAGTTTAGCACACAACTGAAGTTGACCTGTTTCACCTTGAAATGAAATGTTCAGGGAAAATGAGAGGTTGAGTATTTAATCAAATACTCATGCAAATAAAACAAGATTTAAATTGAGCAAATAATCTATTAAGAGAGCCAGGTCAAAAAATCCAAAATATAGAGCAACCATTATATCAGTGTTATTACAATCTGCAGAGATAACTTCCATTTTCAGTTCCACTGCTGAGCAGGGCTCAGTTAACTCAGTAGGTGACCCCCAGATACTCTGCCATGCCATGTGTAGTCTGTAGATGCCAAAGCACACACAGTTTATTGAATATGTTTTTATTTCGCCCACAATGTCAGAAACTATGCTGTGCTTTTATTTTGAAAAGCCCCACATAATAACAGCAGTGAGTTAGTGTGTGGCAATTTGATTATAACCAGAATATTCAACATATACAGTAAGCATTATATATATATATATATATATATATATATATATATATATATATATATATATATATATATATATATATATATAAAGAAGGCATCTTATGGGCCTTATCAATTTGGTTGGTGTGCTGTACTACAACTGACTCGAGGCCTTGTGGTCTTGTGCCAAGTCAGTGACATTAACTGTTGTCTCTGTGTGAGTTCCCTCACCTCAAAAGTATTAGGCTCGTCTCATAATATTATTATTAATATTATTATTATTATTATAGAGGCTACTGCACAGATTCATAATGTTTTAGCTTTTAATGGTAGCCACCAGAACTCTTGAACCTGCCTTTGGTTGACATTATGTTATCATGTGCACATGGGGTCAGTGTTCTTCTGGGAAATCTGGGGCCATATTTATCAAAGCTCTGAGAATATCTAAAGAACAAACACAAAGTACAAAAGTTACTCAGTGCTATCTACAGTGAAGTGTAAGAGTGAGCTTTAAGAGCCTCTCTCAAGTGATCACATGATTCATCATTTGTATGTTTTAAACAGGGATAGCCAATCAGAAGATTTAACCCAAGCTCCACTGTTTATTATTACAATAAATAAATAAATACAAATCTCTACATTTTCTCATTGATGTTATTCTGCAAAAGGATTTGGAAGATCTCCACTAACAATTTACATATCATTAATGACAATACAATGTATTTAATAATAAATAAATAAATGGGATGAGACAGTAAAATAGTGAATGAAACAGGAGAAAATAAATAAAGAATAAAGAAATTCTGCTGCTGGTATAGACGAGTTATTCAGAACAACATGAACAGACAGTGAGGAGCCATGTAAAGTGACTGGAAACAGAATCAGCACCAGAGCTTGTTGTTTGCACTTCTAAATATTAATGATGATGATGATGACCATAATAATAATAATGAAGTTATTATTATTATTATTATTATTATTATTATTATTATTATTGTCGTTGTTGTTGTTGTTGTTGTGACCATTTTATACACAGTAACCTTAAAAGGAAAAACTGATCCTTCATATCCTACAAGAGCACTCCTGCCCTGGGACAGGTGAACAGTAGATCTTCTGCAGCAGGAACAGTCACGTTTTATACGACTTAAGTCAAATAACCACGGCTGCAAAATCCTCAAGGCTGATCATCCAACGTCCAGCAGTCACATCCTCTGTCCCACCCGAAATGTGAGTTAGAGTCATTTCAGAAAGCATCCTGGCTTGTCTAAATATTTCTGCTTGGAAGAACACTCATACTCATTCAACATTCATAATACTGATAATCTGAAAACTCATTTGATATGCAAAATATATTACGTCAATTCACTGAATACATCCTGTGCAGTATTAGACGAGGAGTCAGAGTGAGGGTTCTCTCTACACCAGCAGCTCCGGCACACAACTGTAGGCCACATCGTTTCATACAATGATTTTTAAGCTGTAAACAACTCAATGCAATTCAAATGAAGAAAGGAGACTAAAGTTATGCTGTATCTCAATTTGGAAACACGCCTAGCGGCTCCAGCAGCTTCCTCAATGCCAGTGCCCCCTTCTCCTACAGAGCCAAAATGGCGACCACCAAAAGCAAGAAGTGTCTAATGCTCCACACTCAACTTTTTGACCATTACGAGTGCACCATGCAGGTACACACAGTTCAAAAACAATGATATCATGTATATCAGGTTGAATTTTGTCGAATATATATCAAATGAAGCACAGCATATTTGGAAGATTTACATTTGATGGAATGTTAAAGCGAACACATTAAGGTTTGAATATCTCACTCATTGTAAACATCAGCTTCAGTAAGACAATAAAACAACAAAAAGCCCATTTTTAATGTCTATATTTGTTAAGCACTTAATATGAGCTCAATCCATACACGCTTTACCTGTTCTAATCTTTTTGGTTTCATCCTGAAAAAGGCTGCAGCGTCTGGAAGGTGCTCCGTAAAGTGTGCAGTGCTAACCTAAGTAGGTCAAACTATCTGCAAAGAACGCAACTCCACAAACTTTCCATCATCGACGCCATCACAGCGAGGGGGGTGGGGGGAGAAAAAACAATTCACTTGTCACAAACTTGACACCTTTCTCCTTTTCCAGAGGAGGAGGAGGAGGAGGTGAGGGAGAAAAGAAAGAAGAAAAAAAAAAAAAACTCCAAAGGAGTGTTTCATTGTTCTGAAGTTTCCCTTCCTTTTTGCTTTGCCTATCGTTGCCACTGAAATCAACACTTACCTTGTCAATGACAACCTGGCAAATTGCCAGACATTAAGGGGTAATGCACAGGGCCTGCAGTGTGTATATGGACGGAGGGGGTTTGTGTGTGTGTGTATGTGTGTGTGCACGTGTGTGTGTGTGTGTGTGTAGCTAAGGGTGACTCTGTAATGTCTGGTCCCAAGGGCAGCAGGCAGGATGCTAAAATAGCTCCTTGCTCGCTCCCGCTTCAGTACAGGATGAGGTTTTTTTTTTGATAAAAGGTTCCCATTTTTTTTCCATCCCTGCTAAAACCTGTGAAAACAAGAGCAGTTCTGGTCTTCAGGGACCCCATTACAAGGCATTGTGAAATTATCCAAGCTTGATTAAACCGGCTGAGATCTCAGACAAAACAATCCCTATAATCACAGTTGAAGAGACAAAATGCTAAATCCCACACAGAATATTAAGACAGCTCTCCTTGGATTTTTCTTAATTTGAAAAAAAAAAAAAATAAACGTAGTCCAGAGTGCAGAATTTGGGAGAAATATTCAGCATGTAAAAGAAATAGCCAAAGCCAACTGCTCGTCTTCAAAATTTCCTCACATGGCACAGCGTAGCAGTAACATCAATACAAGAAAAGGAAAATCTCACGCATGTAACAGAGTGTGAGATTCAGATGCAGGCTTTAACCTGAGGACAGTTTTTTTTTTTTTTTTTTGCTGTCTTTGGGATTCTTCTGATGCTTTTCATGTTCCACAGACTGTATAGGAAACTACCAGATTGCAGCGGAGCTCTGCAGAGGAATAATCACTGCCAGAGCAAATTCATCTGTTTTGCGATAACAGTACATTTCAGAGAAGTTGTCCGACACCTCGGCTCTGAAATGTTCTCTTATACACTGATAACTGCAGCGCTATGGCCATTTGTTTGTTTGTACCAACATTTCTTCTCTATATGTATGGAAATGTGCACAAGGCCTGTGCACATCCAGGGATGCCCAAACAGACAGAAGACAGTAAGTACTGGGAATGGAAGAGTCCATTGTTTCAGTTTTATAGCAGTCCCCTGGACTGCATATGAAGCCTGTTGTGCATACTCAGTACAGCCAAAACTCATTAGCATGAGGGTAGTTGGGTAATTAGCATTCTTAAAGTTCTAGACTAGTGATTGGCTGTTTAGTCTGCACATAGGCATACAGGAGGGTAGCTGTTTCAACACTCACAACACATCAAACTGAACAAAGCATGGGGATGCTTCATTTATCTGCAAAATGACCCCAGATCGAGGATGATATTTAGTCATGGTACAAACAGCACAGTTATCTGCTAAACCTGCCAAAAACACCCCCACAACGCACAAATAACATCTAGTATTTTAAATAACAATGCAAGTACCAAACTGAACTCTCAAACTCAATCTAGTGACACAAACACAGAGAAAAAAAAAAAGTGTTTTAGCATCTTCCATCTCCCTGATACACCCACTGTGCACTACCTGCTCAGCACCAAAGCAGCAGACAGACACAGTTTGGGGCCAATCAAACAGAAACGCATCACAAAAGGTATGGCTACAACAAAAGCACTTGAGAGGCTACACAGCTGTGGAGCAGGGCCACATGCCCGACCAGACGATCAAATAAAATACTGCTGATAACAACCAACTGTCCCAGCGTTCTCATCACAGGAAGTAGTAAAGCATGCTTTTTGCTCGATGTCACTGGTTGCCTGTGCCAAATGTGACATTAACGTTGCTGGTGACGTGTTTCAGTGATTCTAGTGATGCAACTTGATGTGAACAATAAATGATCATCTTATTAGGAATAAACCTGCCTAATGCATGAACTAAATACATATGGACCATGCAGCACATAGTAATGAGAAACACTATATCTGTTAAGAGGATTAGTTCCCCCAGCAGAAATGTCTCTGCTGCTCACATTATTTTAGAGCTCCCTGAAACAAAGTTAGAACAGAGTTATGTCTCCCAAAGAAGTGAAAAAAACACAGTGGGGTGCTACGACCGTCTGCATTGGTGGTCTGAATATTGTTGCATTTTGGAGTGGTCTGTGCGGTAAGCTCACAGACACACTCCCGATAATACACAAAAAACCACATACTGTGCAGTTGGAACACAGTACATATTCGATTAGTATGAATAGTATGTTAGCATGTAATTCCAAACACAGCATCAGAGTCTTTCTTAAGGGTGTTTTTTGCCTCTCCTCCAAAAGCCCATCTGACAGGACTAATCACAACTGAAGAGGCTTTTTTAGGTGAGAGGTGAAAGAAATCTACAGCGCGTCCAGCAGCCTTTGACTGACGGATTCTGAATGTTGCAAAAGAACCTGGTCGTACTAAACATAATCCAAACGAGTCAGAAGTTAAAATTCAGTTGTCAAAGAGAGCTGAGATGAAATGATCTGGATGCTTTTGTCAAGTTACAAAAATTCAGGCCGCAAATTCTTACTCTCAGATGCTGTTTGACGATCTGACAAGCACTTTGTTTGAAGCATACTGAGACTTTTAGCTTTTCAAGAGGCTTTGGTTATCGTCTTCATGTTCAGCATTTTGAACATGCTCGGTTGAACTCGGTCTGATTGGCCAAGATGTCCCAAAATAGCAGTAATAGCCACGCCTGTTTCCTAACAGTTGCAAGTTGCAGCTTTGTGTTACGTTTTTCTTTTATAATTTGCATTTGCAAGAAGTGATCCCTCACAAGATTCAAGCACAGGATAACCTGGTTACATGGCAGCGAACATAGCCACCACCAGGAGAGCATAGCAGTGTGTTTCTAATGAAAATACAGAAATAAAACATGCTAATTTCTCATCCAGCTGCTCTTGTCAGTTCCGCAGAGCTAAGTCCCGATCAACAAACCCAACACATCCTCTGTCAGCAGTCTCTAAAGGGCCAGAGTCTTCGCTTGTCTCAGCTCTCTCCTCACTGCATCGCTCTGCATTTATTTCCATTCTGCCCTCTTTTGCTTTAAAAATCCTTACAATTGTAGCCTCTTTTGCATTTGGCCCCTATCTCCCACCACCAACCCCCCCACCACCACCACCTCCTCCCCTACCCGGGATGGGGAGATGCTGCTGTCCATGTGCTTATTCAGAGAGAAATGGCCTTTTGTCTCTGCTGCTCCCCGTCACAGAAGGTCACGCAGGCTTACCCCCGCCGAATAAAGCCTCGGCCATTGTTATAATTTGCATTGATGCATAGAGAGGAGAGATAGGGGCGGCAGAGGGCGAGAGTGTCTGTGTGTGTGTGTGTGTGTGTGTGTTTGAGTGGTGGTGGTGGTGGTGTTGGGGGTGAGGTCGGTGTACCATGAGGCCAGGCGGGAGGAGGTTATGCAGAGCGAGGGCGTCTTTGCATGGAAATGTGAGCAATGGATGGACGTCGTATTTTTTTTCGCCTCCCTCTTCGACCTCCCAACCCACCCCACACACCAAAGCGCACACACATCCCCAACACCCTCCTCACCCACCCTTGGGGGAATGAAGGCCTCCCTCTCCAAGGTCAGTGTCAAGGACAGTGCAGGGCCAATTAGTATGCAGATCAGGGGTGTGATGTCGTTTAAGGGTATTGCTCTGATGCAATCACATTAGTTAGGCCAGGGTAGAATTCCCTGTCTGACCTCAATCATATGAGGGGCTGAGGGAGGAAGTGATGGGAGGAAGAGAGAGGAGAGAGAGAAGGAGAGGCCCAGATCACCTGCAGCCTGCCTCTCTCTCTCTCTCTCTCTCTCTCTCTCTCTGTCCCGCCATCCCACCTTGCATCTTATTTCTTTTTTTTTTCTCTCATTGGCTTCACATGTGAACATTCAAAGGCATGCAGAGCTGACATCACATGTGACATATGGACAGATGAACTGACAGACAGAGAGTGGAGAGTTTAAGTTCACTTTAAATGCTGATTTTAATACAAGAAAACATTTTTTAGGGTTTTGAGGCAATAAATATCAAAGTTTGTATGAATATTGCTTTGGACGTTTGATCTTAGAAGAATGTTTTTTTAATTTTGTTTCAAGTGAGTTCAGTAAGTGTAGATGTGGTAATGTGTTATAACGATAATGTGTTTCGTACAGAGCTTTATTATGTTTGTGTGTGTGTGTGTGTGTGTGTGTGTGTGTTTATGGTTTAGTGTTTTATTTTGGAAACTGAGCAGATTTGTATTCATGCGATGCTTCTGACAAACACACTGCGGTGCTTTGGTGAAGTCACAATGATTGTATAAAACGTGTGATCAGCTCAGGCATCTGTGGAGCGTGCTGGCTGAATTCAGTGCAAGCACAGAGCTCGGGTTAGGACATTGTTGCCTAGCTTAGCAAATGACTAGAACAGTATTAAACAGCTAACCTGGCTGATTAATTAAGGCCACTAGTTGTAGTTAATTTGAACGAACATTCATTTGAATGACATTAATGTCATGTCTGTTCAGTTCAGAGAGACAAGAGGTGTTTATCCTAGCTTAGCATAAACAAATATAGAAGGGGAAGCTTGACTCTTTCAAAAAATGAATTTACCAGCAACTCTAAAGCTCACTAATCATCTCCAACATGTAGGCCTCCCCCTAAATTACAAACGGTTATTTTTATATTTCTCTTTATATAAATGTTAAATAATAAAATATATAGAGGTGCATGAACTTTGGATAGAACCGGGCTAGCTGTAGGCCTGTTCTCTTGATTTCTTTCTTCTAAGTTGAGCTTGGTTTGGCTTGGTTTGTGGCTTGGTCTTGTAAATTGGTTGATTTTTTTGCTTTTTTTGTAGCTCTGGATATTGGGTCTTTAATCTATGGCAACATTGTACTCACCAGGTTTATTAATGAATGGAGCCATAAACACATGGCATATGGGTTGTAAATAACATGCCAGTTTAACCAGGTTAGCACTCTCTCTACTTAGAGTTAAAATCGACAGTGAGTGCGCCCATACTGTTTTTAAAAAGCCCTCAGTGCACTGTGACACTGATTACAGCTGCAGTGAGTACAGTAGCTCATTTGAACTTGAGAGTTGGTCAGTACTGGAACGTTTACTGGAACGTTTACAACTGACAGTTTGGGTTATTATTTTACTATTAGCTTTCATTTTGTCTCCAAATAAGTTCAGCTAACCTGGATGATTTATCATTTTTATTTCTCAGCAGCTGTAAACAAATAATTATACTTGTACAGTCTTGTCAGTCATCCGCAAAGAACTTTGGATTGCACTAAGTGTCTGACTGTTTGTGTTCTCTTCTTTGCTTATGTTTGTTAAGTACAGTTATAACAGATGATCATACTCAGGTTATAATAAACCACAATTATTGGAAACACGGGATTGAATCAACACAGATAGGTGCAATGTTGGTCTAGCCTTTACATCTCCTGAGTATATTTTAAGTGCTTCTTAAATGAAATATTTCATGTTTTATGTTGGCGATCCGCATGTTTCTGCTGTCGACTGGACAGGCTCTTGGTCAGAAAATCCTCCTCTGCAACAGTCTGCTTCAGCCTCAGAGGCAATGTAATTTGGCCCCTCCACCACCAACACCCCTCTCTCTTGGTTTTTTTGAGAAATCTATGTCTAGGTTGTAAATTTCTTCCAATTCTTCCTCTTTCACTCCCTCTATCTTTCTCCCCCTTGTCTGAATTAATGAGATGGGGTTTGATCAGGGCAGCCAAGTGTTCAGTGGGAAATCTCACAGCCCGCCTTGTGTCCCGTAATAGAATTTGCATCTAATGCATACATAAATCAAACATCTTTCTGGACATTTTCATATGCATAATGTCATTTCGTCCTGTTTCTTTCCAAGTGTGGAGCTGTGCTGGGCTGAGGGCGGGGTGGGGGAGGGGAGGAGAAAGGGGGGTAATATGTAGGTGGCAGTGGGGGATTGTAGTTGGTGCAGAGAGGTTATTTTGTTTCTGTTTTTTTTTTCTTCTCTCTTTCTGTTTCTCTCAGTCTCTCACTTTTTTTTTTTTGACTTTCTCTTAATGCTTTCAATTTATTTTGCTGACTGCGTAGCCGCGGTGTGAAGCCATGCATCGGAGATCTTTGGGGTTTTGGTTGTCAGATAGTTTTATTGAGATAAAAAAAAGAGAGAATACATGTGGATACGTGTGTATGCACACACACACACACACACACACACACACACACACACACCTCCATCTGTGTTTGTAAGTATGTGTGTCTGAGGCATGTTGATGGGTGTTCAGAAGCAGTAGTGGAGGCTGCTTCATCACATCTCTACCTTATTCTTGGGGGCTTTGTTATGTAAATGCAGGAGAAAAACTAGCAGATTCAAAGTGCTTTCTCTTCACAAGGAGGTAGGAGATAAAAAAAAAAGCAAGTGACAAGGTGTCTTGATTGTCCTTAGTGCTTTGCTACTCCCGCGCTAACAAGGCTTGATATTGTAGAAATTCCATTTGCAACCGTCTCAATTTGCATGCCTCGGACAGTGCTTATGTGCACAATTAACTCTTCCTGCTTCCACCAGCGAGGAAAGAAAACACATCTGAAAGTGGGACAATTAAATATACCAGACCAAATGTGTCTGTATTGTGCTGTGTACAATCAAGTGTCAAATCCGTATGATAATGATAATTGACAGTGATATATAAACCCCCTCCCCCATAACACACCCACAAACAAGACCATGTCTGAAAGCATGGCTCTGTGGTACCTCACACCTCTGCATTAGACTGAGATTTTTACAAATGAGAACATCACCTGATATTATATTTACTTCACTTCCACATTTTTGTGTAACTGAAGTAATTAAAAGTATTTTGCACATTTGAAAGGAAAAAATATAAATAATGTTTATGCTAACATGTGTGTTTAATCTATGACCAAAGACATGTACTGTAAACACACGTACTGTATGTAAGATGCAAAACACTCACTCCACTCACTGTTAGAAGAAAACTGACTTTAATTTTGTTTTTTTTTTCTATTGAATGTTTTCATGTTTCCATTTTTCTTTCAAAACCACTTCTATCAGATAAAAATGAATTGAAATGAATCCATAAACTGAAGTTGTTTTACCCAACAACAGCAACATGGCATAATGAACTTCTTAAATAAAGTTTGACAAATAAATTGCAAGACTGAACCTCTCAAATAGAGGTTAGTAGTCTTTCATACTATTTACAGTAAAACCTTTTTAGCTGAACATTTTCTTTGATGGTTTAAGCTCAGGGCAGGCAGGCAGCCAGACTGCTGACTGAAGGTCTGGAAGATTTGGCAGGGCGTTGGTATAGATGGCTGTACCTGTTTCTCACCCATCTTTAAATGTTTCTAACTCTAACACGCGTGTACTTCCCTCAGATCTGTTTGTGTTCATCTACACTTTCTTATGCTTTCTGCGCATTTGTGCTGCGGCTTTATGTCATATGTGACATCTCAACACAGACAACCACTCTCGCTGATCCAAAGCCTTCCAAAGTTTACACTGGCAAGTTGCTGCTCTGAGACGAGCTGAAGTTCAGCAGCAGCAGGCAGTCAGCTGTGGTTTGCGTGTGGTTCGTGTGTCACATGATGCAGGATCTTCCTGACCTCGACGCTGGCTGCCTGCTTCCTGCTCTCTAATGTAATGTGACGAGGACGTGTCCACTCCCATAAATAATAAAAAAAGAGCTGCCAGCGCCATCTCTGTGTTTACATGGCGATTAGGTGTTGACCCCCTTCGTTTTGATATTAATTCAAATCTAATGTGTTTTCATTTATTTTGCTGTCACACAAATAGTAAATATGAAGCCTTGAGCTGAGAGAAGCAGCCTCTTGTAGTGTGTGTAGCATGAGAGAGGAAATGTTTCTGTCTTTATATACAGCATATCTTTGTATTCATACACATACAGTATGTGCATGTGTGCATTATTATTTAAGACAAACAAAACCACCATGGTTCATGTTCTGAAGCAATCCGATAATAACCACAAAATTAACAAGACTAAACAAGTAAAACAAAAAATCAAAACCATCACAGTAATTAGCCTATGTTAATCTTTTGTCGTAAAACAGAATGTTTGTATGTAACTATTATTTTCTGGTTTTATTATTTTATTTTATTATTATATTTGTTTGGTTGTGTTTTTCTTGTTGCTTTGTTCTGTTTAATAGTGTGTTATCTCTCTCTCTCTCTCTCTCTCTCTCTCTCTCTCTCTCTGTATCTATCTATCTATCTATCTATCTATCTATCTATATATATATATGAAATAGCTGTTATTATAAAAAGAGCACACTCTTGAAGGGATATTTTTTACGGTGTACCGCACACTCCCAAACTGTGTGTAAAAGTGGATTACTTGAGCTTGATGAAATCTATCAGGCACTACCCAGGCAGTTGCACATTGCCCAAACAGACAGAATCCCCTGTAAAACACAGCCCAAAATCTGGGACTGCAGTGTGCTAATTGGCGCCATTGGAGGCACATTGGGCGTTCTCTTCACTGAATTTTGTTTTCCATGCAGTGAAGATCATTTACACCCTCCATTTGACCACTGTATCTCCTTGACTCAGTGACCATACATTTTATACGCTGGGTTTTAGATCAACTATTTATCACTAGACTACACATGGCCATGGAAAGCTCACAAATAAAAGCCAAGATGTTGTTTACTGTTCAATTGTGAAATCAAACAGCGAAGTGAGTAGCCAGTAAATGACTGTGCAGTCACCCTCTCCCACTTCCAATGGCAGATTTGACCATATTTTGAAACAACCAACAGTTGGACGAGTCCTCGCCAAGTGTACCATATCTATCCATTTGTCAATAGCAGCCACCTCTACAACTGCCATCAGGCTCTAACAGCACCCAGCAGCTCCACCATGTACAGCTCTTCTGCTCATCTCCTGCCAGAGCCATATGTGAGCCTGACAACTTCACTGGTGGAGGTTGGCTTCCAACTACTCCTATCAAGATGTTTTCCTCTATGCTGTAGCTGTGTTGGATGCAGTGAGATGGAACCCGAGGCAGAGCAGCTGTAAAGGCAGGTGTTGGCCAACATGGAGGATGCTGCCTCTTTGACTGGACATGCCATGCTTTTCCTCAGTCAGCTGCTGGAAAACATCTGGGCCTTGCTGGTTGATGCTCTGCAATGACTTGAGTAGTCTGCGTTGGACCGCTGTAACATGTTGGACGGCTGCGTGATGACAAAGAGGCATCTGTGTGATTGGGAGAACAGCAAGCCCCATTAATGCTCCTACAAGAGTTCGACCGACATGGGCTTATGAAGGTTTCTCACTGCAGCTGCTGATACAGTAACTCACAGCGTGTTTCATACCAGCATTCAAGATACTGCAGTTGAATGATCCTCTCATGTCAAATAACTGCTAGTTTTAAGCAGTGTTTGTTTTTGTCCTGTGTTTAGGATGAAGCTGAAACACTGATATGATATGAAGCTTTAAAAAAATCACATATTTATATTTCATAGGCAAAGTTTGTTGGACAACATTATACTTATGTGTAAGGACTGCACATGCAATTCCAAAAGCACAGGCATTAATGTTGCGTTTGAACAGCCTCAGCTCTTCTGCTTTCAGTCTTTCCAGCAGCTGTTGAACCTGGCTGCAGGGATTTGCTCTCATTCATCCACCAGAGCTTCATTTAGGTCCAGCACTGATGTTGTCCGGTCAGTGTCGTCAGCTAGTTCATCCAAACGGTTTTGGATCGGAGGTTGAGGGTCAGGGCTCTGTGCAGGCCAGTCAAGTTGACCTCATGTGTTGATCTTGTTGGTAAATTTCATTTACAATTAATACGTTGACAAATATGGACAAAGCTATCATCAGAGCATGTATGACAGCGGTAAACACACATCATGTGTCACCAGCAAAAACAGATTGTACCTGTAGACTTAAGAAGAAACATTATATGTTTGTATTTATTTAAATAAACTTTTAACTTACCATGTCTTAAGTTTACTTTATATAATTTGTTAATGTGACATTTATGGACCTATGAGTCCTATGTGCTTGATTTGATGAATTTTGGATGTGGACAGTTGGCCCTCTGCAAGACTGACTGCAGTTAAGTCCTCCAGACTTATTTAGATTCAGCCATGAGTGTAAACTCAGCTGGTGTGACCCTGCTGTTATTTCCTGATGATGATAAATTTACAGTAAACATACAATACTTTACATGTTCTACTGTATTACGCGACATGAGGTAGTGATCAGCCAGTGGCTGGGTATTCACAGACTCCACATCGGTCACAGAGATGGTTTTAAGTGATTACCACTTGAAACCATGTCTCTGATCAAAGCTTCCTTTGCATAGACAAACAACCTATTGAAGAAATAAGATAAACCTTCATTTGAAATGCTTCTCTCCTGATGACAAAGCACGTATCAGAATGTGCAGGTAGATTTATTGGGGGCAGCCAGTCGTGCAGTCATCCCCAAGTCGTGTAATGAAGAGAATATACAAGCCAAGTGGTCAGAGAGGCCTGGGCTACTTAATGACAGCCGATATCTCCGAGCCCAGTGACGAGGAAGGCTTGAAATATTTGCTCAGGAGACTCGCCGGGGGTTTCAATCTCACCACAAATCCATTTATATGTTTGCCTGCTGATTTATGGCCTTATTTTAACTGTCTTCTACATGCAAATGTGCAGCGACCGCTAAAGAAATATACATAATGTGATTCTCAGGGTCATCCCTCCAGCCTGTCAAGTTGAGGAGGTAGGTGGTATGTGTGGAAGCGGGGTGTGTGTGTGGGGGGAGGCGGGAGGGGGGTCGAAGATATTCAGGGAATTATACTTTCCAAGGAAGGGGGGAGGGGGTGGGGGGGTGAAGGCGCAAGGTGGCCGTCCAGCTCCGTGGCCCTCATCTGAATAAAGCCCCCATTAGGCCTTGGGCAGATATTCATCATTCCCTTCTTCGCCACTATCATTATCCCTCCATATAGATTCCCACAAGCCATGAGGTGTGTCATCCATTGGTGCAGATGGTAAAGCACCAGTGGGACTATAATTTAATTACATTTGAAAATGTGCAACGGTTTCTATAAATGTATACTTATCCCAAGCTTAGCACGGCTAATAAGTAACTATTTGATTATCTCTATTTCTGTTCGGTGTAATTAGGACTCTATCATGTCTAATTTAGAATTAAATTGATTACAGCTTAAATGTGTGATCCAGTCATTTCTCCTTGTCCAGCTACACATCGGAGGTCTTCACTTCCTCCTGTCTTACACAGGAGATACTGATTTGAAAATGATTCCCGGGCAGGCAATTATGATCATATATCCTGACACATGAAGAGCAACTTTATTAAAGATATCTGTCATGGTGGCTCCTCCACCAGTCTCCCTGCGTGGACATGACAAAGTAGATTCATCAATTAAGGACAAGAAACTGCATTAGGCGAGGTATTAGACTGCCTTTACATTTTCTTTCACGTTATTTCACACATTTTTCACATGGTGCCATATGTTAATAAGGCTGGGCTACCAACGCCCTGGTGAAAAGTGCTGAAACTCTGGCTGCAACACGTCATCTCTCTCTGCAGACAGGGGAGTGACAGCTGCTGTTTAGCACGTGTCATTTAGAGATTTGTTACCAAGATACAGAATTAAACTTGATTAAACACACAATGTTTTTTCATACACGTGTAAATCTAATTTCTTGGATTTAGCTACTGCAGAATTACTTTTACGAATGTCAAACTCTTGTTTCTGAAATCCCACAGCGTTCAGGACAAAGAATTACTCACACACATTCTCACTGTGTGTGAAAACTCATACAGAAGCTCTGCAAATCAAATTTTTGGAACATGTTATATTTAACTGTCACTTTTCAAATGCATGTCGCAAGTATAAATACAAAAAGTAGAAAAAGTACCAAAAAACACTTTGCTGCTTGATACATGTGGAACTAGCTTATGTCTTTAATAACGTGTAGAAATGAGTCCCATTTGAAGTGCTTTCATTTTTAGGTTTTATGAATTTTGTGAGGGAAACATTGCACTTTTTACTGCACAATATTATTTGATTATTAAATAGTTAGTAGGTACTTTACAGATAAACATTTTATTTAAAATACGATCAGTTATTAAATTAAATATGGCATTTTAATATTAATTAACCAGTGGTGGTGTCGAGCCATTGTGAGGGCTCATATGTGATCAGAGCAATAAATAGGTGATGCTCTTCAAGCAAATGCATGAGTCATTGTAAGTATAATTGTGTCAGTATAGGAAGAGTAGCAGGAGAGACTGGTGTATTTTAAACCTCAGATCTCGGCTCTATTTAACTATGTTTTACTTCATTTCATCACTTGAAAGTAAAAATTCTTACTGTATGTTGTTGATAGCTTAGAATGAGACATTTATACCTACAGACACTGTGGATCCTCCTCTACAGAGTCCACCATGTTGAATTTCTGTCTTTCTACAGTAGCCCAGAACGGACAAACAAACACTAACTCTTCCATGTTATTACAGTGAAGATAAATCAACTACACTGCTAGAAGCCACTTAATCTTAAACGCTGGAACTTTAATGTTCACTTCTGCTCACTTCCCGATATTGTTGAGAGTTGGTAATTTTTTTCTGTAGTCGTTTCTGAACATAATCATTTAATTCATATTAAACTATTGACGTATGCATCTTGAAGTAAAATTTTAAATGCAAGCCTTTAGTGGCTTTAGAATTGTATTGCCAATGAGGAGATCACATGAGGAGAAAAAAAAGATTAATTCCGATTTATTACATTTTATTTTTGGTTTGTCTTCATGGTTAGAATTAGAATACATTGGGCTCAGAGTAATCTTGTAATTTAACCATTCTTACTGTAGCACACAGCTTACGTTAACTGTTCCAGCTAAATATGTGATATTTGTTTGGTCAGACAGCCTACATGTAGTATTATTTCCAGTATCAGACCATTATTTTCCTTCTGTCCATAAGTACAAATGGATTTCTCTGTCCATTGCTTTATCTTTCCAAGTCCTATCATCCAGATATGTCTCATTTAAATAAAGAATCTCAAAGCAAATCTCAGTTTTTACCCCTTCCCCTTTCCCTTTGAGAAATTAGCCATTCTATTCACTGCATAAATTTTCAGGTTTTGTCTGCGCGACACTCGGGGGTGTTGAATTTTTTATAGCAAAAAACGGTCTAATAATTGTTGAACAGATGTAAGTGTTGGAGAGTGGGCTCCATCGGAGCTCATAAAATGGAATTAGCATGTTAACCCTGGCTCTGCCTGAGAATGGAGAGGGAGGGGTGACGGAAGTGTAAAGGAAAAATGGAGGGAGATGTACTCACTGAAATGGACTCCTTGGTTGGGATTAATAAGAAGGACTGGTGCGCTGGGCCAGCCAAGTGAGCAGCCATGGGAGCCAGCGATTGGAATGGGATATGTGATATCCCATAAGCACTGAACATACATGTGTTCTGTATGTATGGTAATATTCATCCTTTTCTCAATGCATGTCAGGATCTTAGCCTTCCCTGTCACCCAAGAGTCTCATGACTAAATGGGGAAACCTTTAGAGAAAATACGAGAAACTACTATTTCCAGGGAATTTCAGAGAAAGAAGCTATAACAAGTCATGGTGGATCCACTGACATGCAGGCCTCTAGAACTAAATCCAGAACCATACTCAGTTTACCAGTCATGGATTCAGCATCTCCTCTAAAGAAAATCTATTCTAAAAGTTTCACACGCTTTCACACCAGCGCTGTTTGGTCCACTTTAAAGTTTCTTCGGATAGTCCAGTTCGTTTGAGCAGGTGTGAAAGCTCATCCGAACTCTGGTCCGCTTGAAAACGTGGGTCTTGGTCCGCTTGCAAGTGAACCCTGGTGTGGTTGACTACAGTGGGAAAGCAAACTACCCAGAGAACCAAAGAGAGGAAGTGAAGATGGTGGATTTACGTTTTCAGTCCTGGCCAATCGATGAGCCGGGTTTTCTTCTTTATGGTGCTTTTTTTTTCCTAGTCAGTTCTTGTTTGGTCCACTTTCAAAAGTGCAGTGTGAAAGTGAACCAAACCAAATAAACCCAATCTAACCGAGTCCCCCAGAATACCCTGGTGTGAAGGCAGCATAAGAACTACGACACATTATGCGTCTAGAGACGTGTGTGTGTAGCAGGTAAGCTGAACAACTTTATGCTCGCTTTGAGGCCATCAGCAGCCAACAAATAAAAACAGCACCTTCCACATCTATCACAAACATGTCCAGACAGACAGTATCCGTGGGCGGTTCCTCAAACTTTGTGCTGACCTATAAGGGCCAATGTTCACAATGATATTCAACCTTGAGGAAATTCCAGGTATCCACTCAAATACTGAGGAATTTCTACTCCTGCACTACTAAAAGCATCTTGATTGGGAACTTCACTGACTCTGCAAAGAATGGCTCATTCGGCTCAACGCTCAACAATGTGTCCTATACTCTGGTTTGGTATATATTCTCCATAACAGATGCTGCAAAACTAAGCCTAGGAGAGTCATCAATCAAAGATCATCTACTCTCAGGCCACTAGAATCCTAAATGAGGACCATTATTAACCATTGATTTTTATTACATTTTCTTTATCAGTATTCTATTTTGCATACTGTTTTCTACTGTAACTGAACAAATTGAGCTTATGGAACTGCATTTCACTGTGATTTTACCTGTATGATAATATTATCGAGAACCTTCATGGTCGCCCAGACGATCCATGCATCCTCTAGCCTCTCGACTTAAAAAATTAACACCTACTCTCAAGTTTCAACAATTATTGGACAATCAAATGAAGATGATGAATGTAGTAAACATCAGCTAGAACGTTACCATTTTCACTGTGAACTGTGATCACCATGCTGGTAAACACATTGGGTGCTTAATATAACTCAGGTGCTTAACTCAGACTCTCAGTCTCACCTTATTACTTTACAATATTCTAAAACCTCCCATTCATCTCAAAAGTTATTGAACGTATAGTAGCCTGCCAACTTCAAGACCATCTATCAAACAATAACCTCTTTGAGCCTTTCCAGTCTGGTTTCCGTCCCAACAGAAACAGCTGTCACTCGAATTACAAATGACCTTCTTTTAGCAGCGGATTCTGGCCTACTCACCATCCTCATACTCCTAGACCTCAGTGCCGCATTCGACACAATATCTCACACCATTCTCTTAGATCGTTTGGCCGGCACTGGGGTCTCTGGCATTCCTCTTCAGTGGTTCCATTCTTACCTGTCTGACCGTTCGCAGTTTATACAAGGAGAAAATACCAGATCATCACCCTCACCACTCCCTCACGGTGTTCCACAAGGTTCTGTCCTCGGTCCCCTACTCTTTATCATCTATATCCTCCCTCTTGGCAACATCTTCCGTCACTATGGTATCCACTTTCACTGTTATGCCGACGACACCCAAATCTACGTCACCACCAAACCAGACACCACATCACCATCTACTGCCCTTATGGACTGCCTGCAAACTATCACAAACTGGATGTCAAACAATAAGTTAAAACTCAATGGCAATAAAAGTGAAATTCTTCTCGTCGGATCCAAATCATCACTCTCCAAATCCCACCCCCTCAGTATTCTTATCGACGGCTGTTTGGTCCCCACCTCAACCGCAGTTAAAAGTCTTGGTGTTATTTTGGACAGTACCCTCTCATTCTCATCCCACATCAATAACATCTCATTTACAGCCTTTTTCCACCTTCGCAATATCTCCAGACTCCGCCGCTCCCTCACCCAGCACTCCACCGAAATCCTCATAAATGCCCTGGTCACCTCCCACATGGATTATTGCAACTCCCTCCTCACCGGTGTACCACAGAAACTCATCCACCGTCTACAAACCATCCAGAACACCGCTGCCAGAATCATCACCCGTACCAAGTCCTCGGATCATATTACACCAGTCAACTCCACTGGCTCCCTGTTCATCAACGCATACACTACAAGCTACTTCTGCTAACATTTAAAGCTCTCCATAACCTGGCCCCCCCATATCTCTCTATTATGCTTCACCCTTATATCCCACCCCGTTCACTCTGTTCCTCATCTGCTGCCCTGCTTTCCACCCCCTCCTTTTCACTTACCTCACTTGGCGCTCGGGCATTTAGCTGTTCTGCACCTAGACTCTGGAACTCACTGCCATTACACATTCGCACTCTGGACTCCATCGACACCTTCAAATCCCACCTCAAAACATACCTTTTTATCCTACTCCCTATAACACTCTGTCCCCCAACCGTTTTATCCACCTTATCTATTTTCTAGTCACACTGTATTTTCTTTGTATGTATTTATATTTTGTGCTATTGTATTTCATATCTGTTTTGTTTTGTTGTCTTTTTGCTTTGTTTCTTATATGTAAGGTGACCTTGGGTTCCAGAAAGGCGCCAACAAATAAAATTTATTATTATTATTATTATTATTATTATTATTACAATATGTCCTGTACTCAGTTTTATAATTCACTGAGTGGTGGGTTTTAGGGGAGAGCCAGCAAGGTCCAAGACATGCAGTATGGCACTCCTGGATCTGGGATAGCAGATCACTGAGCTGTATACATCTCATGCAACTCCATGGTTTCCCAAAGAACCCCGGAACACAAAACCACATAGAAACACAGCAAATACCAACATATTCAAACTGACTAACTGATCAGTGAGATCAAAGTCCAGTACAGACTCTGGGCATTTCACTTTCCTTCAGCCTCATGTCGAGATGTAGTATGAGAAACATGTTATTTTCTGTTTTTCACAACATCTGTGCTGGTTGCTGGTATTTAAATAAACAAGTGTCTGTGGCTTGAAAATGGATGGTGTTTACAGTCTTTTGGAGTGGATACCGCTGGGTCTCTGGCGTGTTACTGGCATCACTCGACTTGCTTGATCTGGTCCGTCTCGGCAGTCCCTGGCTGGCTGAATAATTTAACACTGACCCACGTCTGACGGGCCTGAAGTTTGACCTCAAGATTTGTTTTAACTGCGAGGGCTCAAAGTAAACGCTGTGCTACTCATGGAAACTTGTGTGTCCCTCATGTTTATGTAATGTTGAACATAACCCCTTTTTCAACCCACTTGCCTCTCATTACAATTTCAGATCGACTTTATTGCCTCTGCTGGCCTGTTGTGGGACTTTTGATGCCTTCAATGAATCCGATTTTTTTTCTGTAGTTCGTTTCGTGATTTGTTTCATTTTGTGGTGATATCTGACAATCCTATGCTAACTGCTTCAGCCTTGCAAAAGAAATACTTCCACATCCTTTCACACCACCACACACTTCTGTGAACAATTACAGCACCATTTATTTCAAACCGCTGAAAGGCCTCCTGTACCTTGATGAAGCCCTTTAATAAAAGTCCATTAATACTTTGTATGATATACATTCACTAGCTGTTAATTACATGTGCCTGTGAATAATTTACAGTCTGAAAATAAATTGATAGTATAGTAGTCCATTGGAGCTGCACAAAAAGACAGGAGGCCCCTTTGATTCAAATGGTGTGTGTGTGTATTCTCCCAGAGAATACACAATCACCTCTGATGAGCCTAATCATCCCCCTTGTGCTGCTGTATTAGACAAGGGCCATCAAGAGCTAACTGATCCACTGTAACCCATGTATGCAGCTGCGTCGTGACATCATATCAATATTTAAAATCTTTCTTATGCATGTATTCCGGCTTGTCCGACTTCATTAAGGCCATTCGTCATCCCTCAGGCTGGGACACGTTCCCTCCAGAGCGCTCAGATGAAGGCTGGGAAGAGATGCCACCGCCGCTCGGAATCTTCTCATGTATGTGCTCCCCTGTTAATATCTGTGTCCATTACAAGAAGGAAAGCAGCACAAAGTGTAGAGCTTGCGTTGTACTAATCTGTGGACTACAGCGTTTACATACACATGCACCACACACCTCTTAGATATCGGTCACACGCATCACATTTGTCTAGCTTCATACTTCAGGCCTTTTTTGAATATTACTTATATTTCAATTATCTGGGTTCAAACTGGAAGTTATATTATATGAAATCAACACAAACTCTTATATGGATTATATGTTTGACTGCTTTAAAAAAGATAGCAACACAAAAGGCTCATTTGTGATTGGCAAGAACAAACATACAGGGACAGGACTACATTCAGTGAACCTTTACCAGTATGCATTATGCATGGTTAATAAATGCACCATCTACTCTGCACGTGGGATTTTAAGCAACTATTGTAACACTGCTTTACCAGTTTAGTCACTGGTGAATGTAACCTAAAACTCCAATCAATGGTCAACTCAAACTCGATCTTGCCCATAATTATGTTACAATGGAAGCCCTCATTGTGGTTTTGTACTTTGTTTTTCCATGAACAAACAGTCACCTTTATTCAATCACACCTTACTTGTTTCTCCTGACAGAGCAGAGAGAGCTACATGACTTGATTGATTGAAGCTGTGGGTCAGAAAACTAAAAAAAATGAGCTGACAGGATCTAAAACGCTCCGTAGAATTGATGGGAACTGCAGAGTTGGTTGATAATCACTTCAAGCATTGCTTTCCACTCATTTAATTCAGTTTTTATGTATGTAAACGGTTTGATTGGTGCTGCTTTAAGTGTCTGGCTGATGTTCCTGTAATTAGAAAAAATATATAATTAAAGTCTGTGTGAAGACAACTCTGAGATTTCTTTTGAAACACATTAAATATGTTGAAAATGGTTGCTGAAAACATGTGAAAAGACTTTGAACGATATATTAGTGAAATGTGGAGTTAGAGGTTCAAACAGTTTTCCAGCAGTTTTCAGTCCAGGATTTTGTGGGCAGTCCTTAAAGGGTGGCTCGATGACACGCTGAGGCCACCCTGAGCATACCCCTGCACTCCTAGCAGAGCGAAAGAGATGAATTCATCTCGCTCAGAGTGTTTCAAAGTTAGTCATGTCATTTTCTGAACTCATCTGACACGTTTCAGTCGCTTCAAAATGGCTGCTTGACTGCTCCCATGAGTAGGCGTGGCTTCAGCACATTCAGCGGACACGCCCCCACAGTCATGCAGCTGAGAATTCCCCGAAATACCCTCTTGGCTAGGTGGTTAATAACTCTTTCTTCTTTGGCCTGACAAACTCAGAACACATATTTATTATGACTGTACACAGACTTTAAAATCCACAGTTTACTTTCTAATGTCTTTAACTACTGTACTTCCTGTGTTTTTGTCTTGCACTTGTCTAGATACAGAGTAATTATTGGCTTGTTTCATTACAGCAGGTCCTCTAAACATACCAGACATGTTTTTCATCTGTACTATCGTCAATGCTCTTAATATGCTACAAAACTCCAAATGCCAGGGTTTCCACTGAAATTACATCTGACAACTGCACACAATACTTACACATCGGGGTAATTATTTTGTATTTTAATATCCTGTTCAGGCTGACTGATGGCTCATGGCAGGCTGGGAGACCTGCTCCATTAGCCGGTCACAAATGAAACCAAGCCTTCAGTCTAGTGCATTGGTGAGAAAAAAAAAATGTGGCTGGCCAGGCACTTACTGCAAGAACTGTGTTGAGTTTTATGCAGCAGTTATAATCTGCTGGCGGACTAACAGCTCCCATTAAATCCACCCGCTGTCCTCCATTCAGGTGCTAATTGATACTAAGGCCTGGGTTTGTCAAGGCAATTATTAGTATGTGCTTAAAATGGCTAGTGATGGCCTTTGACGGAAACTGAAACAGCGGGGGGGTATTTCACTCTTAAAAGCACGGCACGGTTAATAATAGGTAGAAAAAATTATCACTGTATCACATTGGCAAAAGATGACATCAATATGGAGATTTTCAATTTCACCATTCATTAGCGTCCCAGATTTAAAAGAAGGGGCTATTGGGGAGTTAATTTGAAAGGCATTAGGGTCTGTGTAGGTGCAAGTAATTAACACTATACACATGACTCAATGATCACATCGGAGAATCCGTGACACCTCAACCCCAGCTCTCCTTTTCTTAAGTTCCCTAGCTACGTTCCATTGAACACGGCTGAAATGGGCTCTTGTTAGTTTAAAAGCTGTGTTAATGTAACTACTGTGCCATTTTCTCTTTTCAATAATTACGTCATGTAGATGGTGGACATCAAGTCTTTTAACACAGTATGATAAATCTAATAATGTTACAGAGCAAAGTGCATCTTCCAACTGATGAGACAGATGCTATTCTGTTTCATTTTTACTGATCATAATAGAGGGTTTTCCCAAACTGACTCAGAGTCAGTCTATGCTATAGAGAGAGACACTGTGCAGATGTGCTGAGGAAATGAATGAACCCAGCATTTAATGCTAAAATAATAATACAGTTGATTTTGTGATTTCTGTTTGTTCACTAAAACAAGATGAAATGTGTTAATTAGTGAGCTTTAGATATGTTGTTAGGTGGATTTCTTCACTATGGAGTTATTTTCCTCTGTCTGTAATCTTTATGCTAAACTAGGCTAATCATATACCAATTTTAACTCTATACTGACGTGAATCTTTTCATTTGACTCTCAGACAGACAAATACATTTCAACGATTCATTTATTTACCATGCACTGTTTAAAAAAAATGGAATGAAGTATGAATCGTGATTCATCCAAATCATTCACCCGGATCCTCTTACTGACCCGGGATTAACGAGTCTGTAGTCTAGATTAACCCGGATCCTTGCTATGCTACATCCGCCTACGTCATCCACTACTCTCCTTTTAACCTGTGCAATCTCATTGCAACATATCCCAGTCCAGTAGCTGCTAGAAATCCCGTTACTATCGTAGACAATAAGCAGTTGTTGTCACCACAACAACATAATTAACTTAATTTTAACTGCAGCTTTATATGTTGTAAATAATAATGCTCTTATTCACCACACTTGATTTAACACAATAAATTGTAAATAAACTTTAGAGGCTCAGCTAATATAACCTAAACAATGTGAGAGGGGCACTTGAATTGCAGCATTATGCATTCATTTTTTAATTTAATTTTTATTTATTTATTTATTTATTTTAATTTTAGAAACTTTATTAATCACATTGTACATGTGAAATTATTCTTCCGCATTTAACCCATCCAGTTGGCACCTGTCGGAACACATTAGCATTAGCATAAAATTTCATCATTTCAAATGCACAAACAGTAGACTGCCCTCCTCATAGATTAGCTCTCAAGTTTGAATTTATTTAGCCTATTTATAGTCCAAGACAGTAAGGCTTGTATTTTACTGGTAGAATTTATATGCTTGTGGACATACTGACTCAAGATGACTCAAAGGCCTTGTAAGATCTGGATCTGTTTAGTGAGTGACTCAGAAAGACTCGAGTCCATAATAGGATCCGAGTAGTTAAAATAAGATATTAACTTGGCTAGCCAAATAAATGAGCTAAAGAAGAGGAGAAAGCATGTCTAGGTCTAGGCAAATAAAAATAACAGGGTAAAATTCAAAATGCCACAGTAATCCTTTAATACACTCTGACTTCCTGCAGTACATGTTTGTGTTTTTCCTTGTTCCTTCTTCTTCTTCTTCATCTCCCTCTTTCTGCTGCGTTGCATCCGTCCTACAGTGGAAATGGTCAAAAAAGTCATTTGAGTGAAAGATGAGGAGTAGCGGGGCTAATCACCGCCTGGAATGGAGGCTGCTTTATAAGCCAACTGATAGAGGAGGCGAGTGAATGGGTGATAGAGACGTAAGAAGGGAGGGAGAGAAGGATGAGGACCAGGGATGATACCCACATGAAATAGAGCAAAGCCCGTCACAATGCACTAAGAGGCGAGTCAGCACAGCTGCCACCGGCATTTTGTTTAGGATTTGTTGTGTTATTTTTTTCTCCACCACGCGCCATCTCTTTTTTTTTCTCCCTTTCACTCTCTGAAACATATAAAGCACACTCCCACCTGGACCTCATTCACCAGCCAAAGGCATTTATCTATGAGTCTTCACACACATTTGCATCAGAATTACCTCCAGAGGTACTGATGTTAAACTCTCAAACCACTGATTCTGCGGATCACTTAAGCCCCGAGCTTATCTGGGTTATTATAATTTTTTGGAAGGATTTGTAAAATCATATTTCATGAGGAAATGTTGAACCGCAGACCATTCCCAAGGTGTTATTTCCAACATGCATGCACACACACACACACACACACACATACTCTTGTTTACCTATTTGGTGGCTTGGCATTGTGGAATGAAGCACGTATCTTTCTGCAAATCCGCTTTGGCTCCATTTATGGATACTTTGGTAAATTGCCTCGTTGCAGATCAGGCTCAAAGTTTAGAAAGTTGATCAAACGCTGAACTTTAATTTGCAGTGTGGAAACTGAAAAACTGCAGTGAACTAATGACGCACAGGTAAGGACATTTTGTTTCTTTTTTAATGCAGGAGCAAATGTGTGAGGTGACACTATGATAATGCAAAATGTTAAGAGATATTTTGATAAGTGATGTGAAATGTTTAAAATTGCACTCTGCACTCAGACATACAATAAAAAAAGAGAAACTGCTCTTACTGTAACACAGAGAAAAAGAATATTTCAAGTCACAGGAAGTAGAGGAGGTGCAAAAAAGTGAGATTAAAGTTTTGTGTCATCATCATCAACTGTGCTGTGTTCCATTTTTCACTTGCCTCGGTGGTTAAAATTACCTGTACCAGCACTTCACTTGTGAATTGTGAAGCATTTTCCTCATTCTGTACAGATAGCTTCTTAGAGAATCTGATAGATGAATGCTCACACTGTAAACTATTGTCTAAGTCCACAATTTGAACTTCCATTCAACTCGGTGCATCAAGGAAAGAGCCACTTAGACTGGATGTCTTTTGAAAGAACGCACAATTCTTAATGGCCATCATATGTTTTTCTCGTCTTTTGTGAGGCATTGCATGTCATTTTCACTTAAGTGTGCATTGCCTATTTGTCTTTTCAGAGTCAGGCAATTTATATCCCCCCAGCTTTTATGCAAACTCACAGAAACTGAGCTTTCTCCCTCTCAATTGGGCATTTTTATGGTTATAATTTTGCCACTTTAAAGGCTAGCAAAGTTGCCCCAGAGGGCTTCCAGGCTCTTATCTCTCATGTTCTGTTGTAATGTCCAGGAAAGGATATTTTCTGTCTTTCATTATTTTTATATAGCAGTGGTGTTCATGTGGATGACATCTTGAGATTTTTTGTACCTGATAATTTAGATCAAATGAAAATATCGCTGCACTTTAATCATACCTGAATGACTCAGTGATATTTATTGAGATGCACAAAAACATCATAGGATTTCATTCAAAGCAGAATTTGTGTTGCTTTTGTAGTTTTTGAAAGAAAAGCAGCAGCATCAGTTGTTTGTGTAAAAGCTTTCTGACTGTCAGATGCAAACACAGAAGAAGTTGTTGACGTTGATACGGAGCCTGGAAACTTCAGGAGAGGTTCAGGAGAAAGAACAAGTGACACTGGACATAACTGTTTATTTTCTGTTTCCTAGCAACAGTCAAAGTTGAGCTTTGCACATGATCAGAGCTGCTAACATTATGTAGCTACTCTTATCAGTAGTGTTTCTAACTACTTTGAGGGATTCAATCTGCTGGACCAGTGTTGGCACAGAACTTATTCAGAGGTAAGTAATAGGTAAGAGGCTGACCATCATCCACTGGCTCAGTATTTAGCACCAATGCAGCCCCTCACTTAATCATCAGTCGAGTTCACACAATGAGGTATGCAGCGTTTTAATTCATGAAAAGGAGATCACTGGTATCAGATCAGTCCCTGGTGTTGGAACTGGTATCAGAAGGAAAACATGTAAAGTTTGAACCCAGACCACGCTCTTTTCAGAACCTTACACGTCCCTCATTTCCTCCATGTGAGTATTTGAGTAAGATCACAGACTGTAATGACTCCTCGTGTGGGCCTCTCTGTTGGACTGCACTGCTGTAGCTAAATGTCATATTCTGAACATGCTCAAGTAAATGTGTTGTACTTCACTGACATGTGTGATACCATGGAGGTGAGCGCACCCTCCCCACTGTGACCAGCCCAGCCCCATCCTTTCCCATCCTGCTCTGCTCTCCCGCACAATTAAAAATACATCAGGGAACGGATTAGACGCACGATCCCCGGCTCCACTGATCCGGAGGGTGAAGCTGTCACGAAAATCCTTTCCTCTCGCTCCTCCCTCCATTACTGCAGACTCCTCCTCCACCCTCAGCACGCACTCGGCCACGTCTTTTATTTACCGCTCCTCCCTCAGCAGACTAATCCCTCACCTGTCCTTTGGGTTGAGTAGCCTTTTCCTCCCTCCTCCCTCCATGGCTGTCCTCCCTTCCATTCTTTCTCCCATTCCCTCACTCTTTCTTCTTCACTCTGCCTGCCACAGATCTGTTCACATGTAATCCATTTTTACCGGGCCTTGTTTTTTTTTTTTTTTTTTTTGCTACACTCAGGCTGTCTGACAGGAAACAATAAAAAAGGCCACGTTCCATGCAGTGGGACAACACACAGGGAGGAAGTGGTGCTGGGTCTATGGTGGAACAGTACCAGACCCTGGTTTAGATTGAAATACTTAAACTAAGATGTTACTCCCATATATAAAGTATATATATCATTATTCAGAGGCATATAGAGGCCAACTCATTTTTTAACCTGTATGGCGCTGCATCATATTAGAAAAGTCACCCTCGGAGGTACTCTTGTTTTTCTCGTATTTATTATTGTGATGCTGTCAGATTTTTCAGAGAGATGGGAGAATACTGTGTTTTAATCAATTTATTTTAATTTTTTGATATTACAAGCAGGATTTGCCAAAGTTAGAAATGTACAGATCGTATACATACGCAGGGGTTTTAATGTTCAAAACTGTCATTTATACAATATGATCCAACAAGCATAATGCAGTGCCAACACTCTAATTTTATTAGTATGCATAATCTTATGAATCTACATGTTACAAACAACTGTAACAGATTTCTAATCAGATTAATCCCATAGTTTAAACCTCAGATTGTAATGCCTATAAGGACGTGCTTAAGCTGCTTTTTCAGGGATGTAGATGAGAATAAAACTAACCAAACTTTGGATGTTTGTTTGTTCAAATGAACAGATGCAGAAATGGGCAGCTTGCATGAGCAGTGATAGGAACTAACGCTGCGTTGAAGAAAATATGAATGGCATCACCTCGAGTCATTAGCTTAACTAGCTAATTAAAGAAGCTCGTTTTACTCAATGACAGTGTAAAGAATGGACAGAACATTAGTCACGTCACCCCGTAGGTTTCCTAAGTGCCGTTTTGAAGCCGTAAATATGAGGCGCCATGTTGGCTGCACTGCTTCCTCCGCCTTCCGGCTAATCTAAATATCTGTAACAGCACCTGCCTGTCAATGAAAGCGGCCACGCTGTTAATTATGTAATGTGTATGTGTGTAACTTTGAGTAAAAAAAAAAATCACCCTCAGTACAGTTGTCATGAACGGGGAAATTAGCTATAGAGACCAAAACTGTTTTTTTGTACCAGGCTGTAAACATGTTTATTTCTGCTGTGAAGTTGGACATTTGAACATGGGGACTTATGGAGACTGACTCACTTCTGGAGCCAGCCTCAAGTGGCCGCTCGAGGGATTACATTCCACACTGGCCTCATTTCCCAGCACTAGAGGTTGCCACTTGGTCACTACCTAAAATCATCTGATCTAAGCTGCTACACTGCAGTCACAGAAGAGTGCACAGGAGATAGTGACAAAATATTTCAAATGTGAGGAACTCAAGTGCTGAACGAAGGTCTGTGAATTAAAATCAAGACAGAGTATAGGATATAATACATGATGGCCGACACACAAAGTCTGATATTGAAGTTGTGAGTAGCGGCGTTGCTTCATCCTTAAGTTGAGGAATGTCCTGCTGACCTGCTGGCAGGCTTTTCACACCGGCCAGTCTGATCAATACCTTCTCAAATCATCGACTGCAGGCTACTCTCAGCTGTCAGCTCTGATCTGAGGTGATGAGCCAGAAAGGGTCTCGCTGACTGTCACCTCTGCTCGTCGTTCTCCTTCCTTGTTATCCTTCTCTATCCCCCTCTGCAGGTGGTGGTTAGCCTAGCTTAGCATGAGGACTGAAGTCAGGCAAGTCAAACTGTGTGAAAACCAGTGTTCACTTTTACACTAATCTCATTCACCCATTCATACACTGATGGCAATTTTCAAAATGATGACTTTTTATTTTCAGGCGCAGTAAAATAGTCACTGCTGAAAGATTCTATGGTCCAATTTTTTGGCTGCTTGTGGTCAGAACCCCTAAACAAGCTACCAATCAATTACTAATTGAATTGAATTCCAACTAATCAAGTTGACATGGCTGACATGTTAGCAAACAGTTGCCTTTTACACATTGAACAGACGCAGAGCAACATTAGTGTTTATTTGGATTTGTGTTTTTCTTGTGATGAATGCATGTTCAATATTCCAATATTCAGCTCCGGAGAGACAGAACTGGGTCTTCTGCACGAGATGCACCGCTGTCTTAATCAGCTTGTTGCTAACTTCTTTGTGGGCCACGCTAAAATGCTCCGCAGAGCTAACTGCACATTGATTCATTGTTTCTATAAAAACACAGCTAACACCTAACACACTATTTCAGCACACACACACACACACACACAGAAAGATTTCTTTCACTTTAAGCTCATATTATTTGCATTCTAAGACAGACTTCATGAAACTTTTCTTTTCACATTTCTGCTTACAATTTAACGTTTAGTATTTCATCACCTCCATAGTTTCCTTGTCTCAATGTTGAGGCAGGAAAATACCCCACAGGTTAACACCCGAGTGGGAAAATATTCAACCCATGCAGAAAAAAAGAGTCCTCACTTCCATCTTAATGCTCGGTGATGCTGTGACTGTCTTACTGCCGTCTCTCCTGACAGGAAGGAAGAAAGCAGCAGCAGCGTCAGGTGAGGCCTGTTGTCCGTCCCTTTTGGAGTAAAAGCCTCACCTTTTCCCACCAACAATTCATCAGTGTCGGACTGAGCCGACCAATGAGTAAACGACTGACTCCACCCCCCCAACCCCCACAAACACACTTCCTCCACTCCCTTTGACATTCACTCTGCGCTCCAACTCCATCAGGTCCCAGCTCTGAGAAAATTTGCATGTCTTTGAATGTGACGCTTGAAAAAAAAAAAAAAAAAAGGAGTAGGGAAGAAGGAAGAGAAGAAAAAGGGAAGATGGGGAGGGCGGCAGAGGAGGAGGAAGGAGGGAGGAGAGAAGAAAAGGGGGAATTTGGGTGGGGTATGTGTGTGTGTGTGTGTGAGTGTGTGGTGTGTGGGGGGAGTGGGGGGGATGCTAGGCACTAGATTAAATTTTGCCGTCTAGAAAATGAGAAAAAAGGGCCCCCTCTATCTCCGGGAGTCTACTGGGGAGATCTTTATTCTGATTCTTGTTAGAATTGTTTATCACTGTGACAGAGCAGGCCGGGGTGGAGATAAAGGCAGTGCTCCATCACAGCGTTGACAGTGGTAGGACACGCGCTGGAATGAAAGGAGCCAGGGAAATATTATTAATAGATGCTGACTTGATTTGCCTCGATTGCACGTCAAGAAGTGGGGGCCAGGGCTTGATTGCAGCCCTATGAAGTTCTGTCCAAAAGGGAAGCTATTTTTCATTAAGTGATAGAAGTCTCCCCTCTCTCTGTCTCCTCCTTTTTTTCTGCTGCTGCTCTCCCCTTATGCGTTGCTTTCCAAGGAGCTGATAACTTATGCAGTTTATTCTAAGCATGCTGATTTGTGTCAGTGCAGCAGAGAGACGAGGAGGAGAGGATGGAGGGATGGAGGAAAAATTGGATAAAAAATGGGACTTATCTCACCTTTCACAATGCAGCCCGTCTTGCTGCTATAATACTAGTTTTTGGTAAAACCCCGGCATTCACAATTGGCCTATCACCACCATCTATACACCCATGCAGAGCTGCAGCACCCGCAATCCACCACAGAGGCGCCTGCAAAACTCCCCTCCATCCCTCCTCTCTCTCCCGACAACAGATAAAAAAGAAGTATGTAAAATGTGATTACACAGGCAACATGTTCATAGGCACTGATACGCCGGGGCGCACTTTATTTTTAGAGTGTTGCATTACTAATGGATATACAGGAAGATGAGGATTTACACCCACCCACGTACAATGCAGGCAGATATGAGCAAGCAGAGTCTATGCATCACATTTATGTGCAAAGCATAAAACAAGACCCCCCCTCCACCACCACCACCCCCCACTTCTGTATCACTAAAAAAAGGGGCAAAGAAAAGAAAGAAATTGATTCACAGAGAGGGGGAATGCAGCTTTTTGTGTCGTGTACAAACTTCTGAGGCGGAATTTAGGAGCTACATTGGAAGTCTGCTTATATTCACTGGTTAAGATGGCCGGTGAGAGTGTGTATGTGTGTGTGCATGTGTGTGTTGAAGGCTGAAGGACGACCAGAACCAAGAGAGGAGACACCTTTAACCTGCTCCCGCTGGACTACAGGCCGAATGAAGAGTGTGTGTTTACCTGTGTGTGTGTGTGTGTGTAGCAGAGACAGATGGAGGAGCCTGAAGCAGGGTGAGTGTCTGCGAGACTTTTTTTTTTCCAACTTTGGAGTTATCGGTGTAAGATAAAAAAAAAAAAAAAAAATCTCCACACCTCCATTCCTCCCTGTTTGCCCACAACTCTTCCTCTGCCTTTCTTTGCTTTTTGCGTGTGTAATTAAGTCCGCTGCAGTTAATTTATGCACCGATATCTCCAGTTGCTGGCATTCCTGTGAAAATCCTCAAAAACACTGTGAGGGTTTCTTTAATTGGATTCTATTGGCAGCACACTGTTTCACCGCTAACATTTACCGTATGAAATTTTTAGATTGGCAAATATTTCCTCAAGTGTATTATATCGGCTCTTTTTTTTCCCTCCACATGTGACATTTGCTGATATTTTCAGGTTATTTTCAACAATGGATGCTTATCAAAGATGATCTTTTATTTTTTTTATCTGTACATTTAATTTTCTGCAGGTAGATATGAGAGAAGAAAAGTTTGTGTGGATGAAGCTGATGAAGAAAAATGTAAATGTCAGAATCTTCTGTATTGACTTTAATGCAGTTATTCTTTTATGATAATAAACTGCTAATAATGATCGGTGATGTTTTAAGCTGAAAATGTGTGTGTGTGTATGTGTGCAGGAAGTGGGATTTCATTTAGCCCATTTAAATCTGAACTCATTCACTAAGAGCTCAAATGGGCTTGTTCTGTTAACTGGGGTCAACAGTTTCAAATGAGCTATTAATCGACTGCTGGAAGTGACAAATCTTGGAGTGCAATTGGAGAGCCTCTTTAGGTGTGACTTTCTCTCCTGTGCACCCTAATAACTCTCCAGATATGTGAGAATACTATTAATTACGCCACTTAATGCCGCCGTGCCACACCCCGCGCTCTGAGGAGCTCGACTTATTTCTCTTTCCGATCCTCTGAAGTGGGTGGCGACTTCCATTCCCCAGGAACAATGGACAAATATTCATCAAACGTCTCATTTGATTTTTCCCAGGATCATTTTCTCTTTTTCCTCTGTCTCTCCTCGCTCATCCTTCCTTCTAAAATATGTTTCGCTAAATTGCTGCAGACACATCTGCATATTTGGTTTTCTGTAAAATATTTGATTGCTCCTTCCATTAACTTTGACAGTGTGTGTTAAGGCTTTGTGGCATATAGGATCTCTCTCTCTCTCTCTCTCTCTCTCTCTCTCTCTCTCACACACACACACTCTCTCTCTCTCTCTCTCTCTCTGTAGTGAAGAGATTGAATAATTGAACTGCCTTTGCACAAGTCTAAAGAAGAGAAAGATATATCAATTATCTTGGATTGTCAGCCAGAGAATGAGATGCACGGGTAAAAAAAAAAAAAAATCTAATATAAATGTGGAGAGAGTGACTGTTTTTAGCCTCACATCATAAGCTAAAACAAAGCAAACACAAGATCTTTCTGTGTATTGTGCTGCAGCAACATGAGAACAGGACAGCTGCTAATCTGCCATGCAGTCAGATGCTGCAGGTAGGCGTGTGTTCATCCATTTTCTGTCTCACAAGTAGGAGTTTGTACTTTGAGGTCAGCTGAAAAAAACCCTGCAGACGTTAGCTGCATATTGCTGATTGTTTCTGTTTTTGTGTTTTTTTCTTCTCATGTACCTGGAAAACTAAACGCTGATGAGGGGACCTGTATCGTTGCTGTTCCTCCAGCATGGTCAATTTGTATCGCAGCACTATTAAAAGACTTTGCCCCTGAGAAGCTCCCATTTGATTGTGAAATGGCTGAATTGTGTGAGGAGTGTTTCCAGCATCTGGTTATTAGGTGGCTGTATTCATTATGTGTTATTGTTGCCTCCCCTCTGTGATCAAAAGTGGAATCTGGGTGTAATTCTATCAGCGTGTACAAAGCATATTCAGAGGAGAACGCAGCACGGTCTGAACACAAAGAAAAAAAAGTGACGTGTTTTTGTCGTTCAACTTACCTGCAAGTGAAGAAGTGTGTGTGACTTTCCTCAATTCAGCATTTGTGTGTTCAAATAATGTTTTTTATTTTTTATTCCACAAAGTCAAATTCAACATGTTCCATCTAACAATTAGCAAAAAGAAGAGTTAAATCAAGGTGAAGAGCTCATGAGCTAACCATGTGTTAGCAAAAATGACTCTCTATATGTTATATATTTCTCTATAACCGCCTCAATTAACTAGCAGAGTAGTACTGCCTGAAATAAAGTCTGAACTGACTTCAGTTTGTCTGTTCATTTGTGAACAGCAACAGACTGAATGAACACGACGGCTGCTCGTCCTGATAAAGTGGTCGCTAAAATAAAGTCGTGCTCAGATTCACAGTGACCAGCTCAGCTTCTGACTGCACTGTGGTAACCTTCAAATCACACATTTAAATGTATTCAGTTGTAAATGTTTTCGTATTAATCTCAATATAAATGTTACTAGCTCGTGTATGAATTATTAACTAATTTTTAAAGCTCTGGAGTGGCATGTCAATCAAAAATAATTCTAATTAATTAATGATAATTATATAATTCTGAAATAATTCTGAAAGAACGCATTCTGTTTGTAGATGCTGACTTTTTTTGCGACACATGTTGTAAATGATCTGGTTTTATGGCACAGTCAGACTGAATAACATCCTGAACATACTACACTCACATGTACTGTGTGTTCCTGCACAACATGCACAGCCTTCAGGTATCAGTGAATGACGTCTCAGCCTGCGTGGATCTGGGCCTGTCCCTGTTAACGTGACATGTGGAGGTTTGACCTCTCAGGACGGAGATTCTCTGAGTGTTTCTTTCCATTGCTGCACAGAAATTGAAAAACTTCAAATGATGTCTATTCTATAACATAAAGATAAAATGTGTGAGTGACGGTGCACAGCCAAAATCACTGATTTGTTGCCACATTTATGAACAAAGTTAATTATTTTATAACTATGCATCTGTAATAAAGGAAGTAAACACATTTATGCGTGAACACACACTCACAGTCACACTCATAATGAGAGCTTCCTGCCCTAATAAGAGGTGATGAAAGGTCAGTGGTTGTAGAAAACAGGGTGCAAAATTCAAACTGCTACAGCTCCTCTCATTTTGTCTGGCCCACAAAATGTCACTGGCCCCCTTCCTCACAACTGGGACAAATGACTGTAGCACTGGTGAGGGTTCTCACGGCGGCCTTTTTGTACCATTCTGGTGAGAGAACAGGAAAGAGGCGACCTTGTGGGTTTGTCTGATTGTTGCCGCCCTGAGAAAACCCTAGTCACGAAAAAAAAAAAAAAAAAAAAAAAAAAAAAACGAAAGAGAAGAGGAGGAGGAGGGCTTGTTTTTCTTGTTATCTCCTCACTCTGCTGCAGCTGCCTCGTCGCACCGCACAAACACCTGCCGGCCTTCCGCAGTACCAAGAGAAAAGTCAATCCTGCCATGCGATAACCTGGCCTCGTCTGTGCAGCGGGAAAAGACACCTTGTGGACGTGGTTAAGATGCTATGACACCTTTCTTTCCTCGCTTCGCTCAACCACTCACTCCATTTCGGCTTGTTTACTCACTATTTATGATTTTATTTTTTTTTTCCTTTCTGCACACATGCTTTTCTCTCCTCCGCTGCCTTTGATCTGAGCGTTCAGAAGTGTTTTTTGAAATGCTCCTCTTTTGTTCCCCCCTCGGTCCCGTCTTTTTTCCTCCAAGCAGCTTCTTCAGAGGAGTAGAAGCGTCCAATTCTGTCACATTTCTCTGTCGTCTTTGTGTGTGTTTGTGCTCGAGTGTGTCTCTGTGTGTCTGCTGTACTATGTGGGCCTTTGCAAACCGGCAGAGAAATTGACTACACAATAGCCTTGTGACTTTACAATAGCTGCTGTGGCGTTATCTTGACAGCGAAGGAGAGGCCCCTTTTGTCTACGCCGGGCGTCGTCGGCAAAGGGCTCCGTGTCCAACAGCTCGGCTTCCCTGTGAAGGACTTTGCCCACCACAGAAGGTGGCGGATGAATGCTTAAATTCCGTTTGACATATGTGACATAGCGCTCTTGGAAAATATGAGTTGGTAATAACAGAGGCTGGAGGGGGAGAGGTTAAATGGCCTTTAGCTGATCCTTGAACTCTCTCTGTTGAAGCGCTTCAGGGCACGAGGTCTCTGTGAGCCCTTCCAGCATGTACCATCAACGTCCACAATGTGCTGCATGTCTGGAAACAGTGGACAGTAAAAGCTGAGCTCAGAGAGCTCACAGCAGTATGTCCCTACCTTACATGTAATGGAGGAGATTGTGCAAACCTGCAAATACATTTGACTGAACCGGCCTTTGTGTCTCTGTTGTAGTTTTGTCCAGAGATCTAGGATGTGGTGACAGGTTAGCTAAGAATATTTGGAAGAGAAAATGATTTTCTGAAAGGTTCTCCCATTGTTGACATCCTTTGAGAAACTTCTGCTATTGGCCAAGAAATAGTCAGCATCCAATCAGCCCCCTGTAAAACAAGAATATGTTTTTAATCTCCAGTTTTGTACAATTAAACAAACGAGATGTAACTATGCAGTGAGCTGGATCAGGATAGCTTTGAACAGCGTCAGGCTAGCTGTTCTAATTCTAATCTATCAGTCTCTCATCCGGCTCTAGACAAGCTGCACATAGACAGAAGGTGAAAGTTAGAACCTCAACGATGTCATAACCCATGAGACATTGAGTTTTAATAAACTGGAATCTCTTTAGTGAAATTTTTAAAATGAATAATTTTATAGAAAGTAAATAACTGCAAGAAACTCTTTTTCATGATGACTAGTCTTGGCTAAAACCCATCAGTCACACTGTAGCCAGCGTAACTTGTTTTGGCCAACACGTACAGAGAATGTAACTCTGTTTCTCAGCAGCTCTCATTGTGCTTCCAGAGTACAAAGATCAAACGTGCCGGAAGGAAACCAACACAGACATAGAGCTGCACAAAGATAATAAAGTGAGACAAGAATAAAAGGTTTAGCTGCATTATGAAGCATCACTCAGTGTGAAAGTAGAAATGAAGACTCTATATATACAGTTTAAACTCTTACTGTGTGCTCTGCCTTCAGCTGCATGATTAGACAGTCAGTTATTTTTCCATCAGAACCTCTTACAGGGTTTAATGCAGGTTTCTTTGAACTAAAATATGTAAATGTTGTGTTTAAATACACCAATAAATCTGTAATAATCATATCAACTGTTTTTTGCCTTAATCTGGATGATCTGCATCTCTTGTAGGTTGTTTTTGGTTAATCGCTCCTGTTGCAATTGTTCCCACTGAGTGGGACCCATTAGATGTAGAGGTAGAGAAACTAATCTGAAAATGTGCATTTTATACATCTCAAACTGTTCTCCTGATCTCACAGCTGAACTTCCAGTAAGAGTGTAAAAAATAAGACGTGGTCAGACGAAGAACTCAATAAAATCAGCATCACTCTCTGTGACCACCAGTCTCTCTCACCTCTTGCTCCCTCTGGATTTACTCAGTATAATCCCAGCGGTCAGCTCATGAGAGCCATTGTCCTCCTAAGTGGATAACCGGATGTGGATTGGATTTTTAATGGCATTAGCGGCCCAAGAAGCAAAGATCAGTAAGAGGATTGTGAACTTGCAGAGACCTCTGTGGGGGTGAAGATAAAATTCTGGGATTGTACCACCTCAGGTGATTGTATGTCCGGCTTCTCTCTGATTTCCAGCATCAAAACATATCCAGGATGTGTGAATAACATCATATGATGTGGAGGCAGTGCAGCGGGCTAGTTCGGCCTCTCCGTCGTCACCTTTCCTCCTTTCCTAAAGCTGTCAATCAATGCCACGGCCAGTTAGAGCAGCCCGAACTTGCGTCTGACTGGTTTAACAGTTCTGCTGATTGACGCCACAGTTTAGCTGGATTATAGGGTCAAAAAAAAGGAGTCTAATCCGCCACTCTCTCCCCCAGTCAAAATAATACATGTAGAAATGACTCAGAGCAGCAGTGACATTGTAATGAGAGAGATTGAGCTGTGAGGAGAGGGAAGGGAAGTGCTTAATGTGTCCACTAGGGGAGCCCTTCTCTACAAAACTGCTCCCCACAGTGAGGAACAGAAAGTGCATGAGCACTGCAGGATTCAGCCTCCTCAGCCGGGAGCGATGACATGTTTTCAGCCCTGTGACATCAAATCAATGATTTGCCTCAGAATGAAGCTGATGGACCACAAATTCATTTATTCATTCAAATGATTTGCTAATTATTCAGTTTCATTTACTGTCACTCTGCTGTTTTAAATGATTTATTATTTATTACACTTCATCTTCTTTCACCTTCTAGTTGTCTAATTTGAAGTATCATGGAGCAGAATTCATGGTTTTTGTCCCTGACATAAAAATAAATAAATAAATAAATCTTTTAGTTTACAGTTTTATTACTTTAACCTGAAGTGACCTGAAATGTATTTTAGAATTTTGAATTTTTCATATTCTTTGACCCTGGTCATCAGAGTAAATGAAGGTTGTTATGAGGGATCTTACAGTGATAGTGAAACTGGACATTGGCATCTCGTCATCTTGTTTCCTCTCAGGGCTTAGTGAGGATCTGTACTCTGACTCTGCACATCAACAGAGGTCAAGGCTGCTTTGACAAACGCATATATTTAAATACAGAGTTTTATTGTAATGCTTTGAGAGCTGAAACTAATAGTTGATTAATCAATTAGGTGATCAACAGAAAATGAATTGAATTATTTTTATTACTAAAGGAAGTCCTTTTTTCTAAGTTTTAGCTTCTGCATTGGGAGCTGCTGTTCTGTTGGGGAAACAACAACAACAAAGAAAAAATTAAACATCAAGTTGGATATATATATATTTTTTTCTACTGTGACCAGCACAGCTCAACGCGCCGCATCGTGTTTGTTTTCACACGTTTATTTGCTCGTTGTTTCTAAGGAGAGTGTCTTGTGTTTTGCGTTCATACTTTTCACTTTTTTCTGTCATTTTATTGGCCAAACAATTATTTGATTGATCCAGAAAATAATATTGTATTTATTATTTTTGTTTGAGTCCCATTTACTTAATCCTGATACATGTTTAAAATCTGAACGTTCTAACCTCCATAACAGTCGGATCATAGCAGGGCTGCATATTGAATGTAGACATGTATGTTGTATCAGTGAAGGTTGTGCTGATTGATAATTATAGTGATGATGATAAATCCACAAAGAACGTTCTTTCTTCGTTGCATTCAGTGATTTTTTTTTTTTTTAATCATCTTAGTTATTAATGAATGTTCTTCTTTCTTAGCTGAAACAGGACCATATTGTCTGATGTGAATTTATATAAATATATTTTATTAACAAGTGTTGCAAAAACTAAAGAATTCACTCCACAGGCTGCACAAAACACTGATGAAAGATTATTTATCTGTATTTGTTGATGACTGAAAATGATTTGTGACTTGGTTTAAAGATGGATGATGAGGGAAAGCTAGTCCACACTGTGAAGGGACAGAATATTTAGGATTTAAAGGCCTGTGTGTGCTCATCACTATCTGTGAGCATGAATAATCTGCACACTCCATAAAGAATCAGCAGAGTCTTAGTTCCATCTTTGATGTGCTGATGGAGCCGTCGATCGTCTTTCAACGATCACCGGCCGACGTGATTGACACCAGGACACTGCTGGCTGATCAGTAAAGCCACAGAGGTTAGTGACTGGATGTAAAACTCAATATGCTATTGATTAACAATTACTGGGCGGTGCATATATAACCAGGGTTACATTTAAATCACAGAGCAGAGGGTAATTCTTCCATGCCACCTGCATTTTAATCTGTAGTCATTAGATGAGTTTTATTTTTGCACACACACATGCACACACTCCTTTGTGTGTACTGTAGGAGTGCAGGAAGTGGTGATTAGAAAAAATAAAAATTTCAAAAAGACAAACAAGAATCAGTCCAGCGGAGCATTAAATGATAGTTAAAATCAAACGCTGCTCGACAGACAGGGGGAAGACGGAGAGATTTTTTTTTTTTTTTTTTTTTTTTTTTGTTGTTGCATTCTCTGACTCTCGCTGACAAAAGAGGGCAGTATGATGACATTGACAAAGTAAGCAAACTTTTACTTTGACACACAACCCGCTCATTGTGTGTGTGTGTGTGTGTGTGTGTGATAGAGAGAGAGAGAGAGACTCTCTTAATGTGTATGTGTGTGGTATTTAGAGAAGTGTGTGTGTGTGTGTGTGTGTGTGTGCAGCCTGCCTTTGCCAATGTGTGCAATCTATGCAATTACTCATTCATGTGGATGTGTGTGAACGAGTGCATATGCCCAAATATACACACCCCCCTTTTTTTTTTCTAACACACACACACACTCACCAGCAGTTGTGGAACACATTTTGCCCTCCTTACAGCATTATGAAAACATTGTAGAATGTGTGTGTGTGTGTGCAGCAGGGGGTGGGTTTCTTTTTACTGTACGAGAAGAGAAAAAATAAAGTAAAATCTGATTTGTGTTTTTAATTTTCCAACATACCTCCAAAAAAAAAAAAAAAAAAGCAGGTTTTAACACGTGAGGAAGTGAACGATGTTTCAATCAATTGAACAGAGAACGAGGTGTGGAAAAAATACATTCTGCATGTTGTAATTACATCATGAGTGCTGGAAAGTCTTTGACCAGTGTAACCCTGATTATCATTCGACAAACACTTGTCACAGGGATAAAAGACTCATTGAAAGCCAGCCTGCTAATGATAGTATACTCAAACAATCGGGGCAGAGCACACATTGGCCTCCATCTCGCATGACAAACGCCAGTCCTAAATACGATGGCATCGCTGCTGCCTGTTGGAACGGGCTCCTGGTGTGCGGCGCCAACTCAGCCCGCCGCTGCCAAGCATTCTTCAGATTGCATTAGGTAATAGCTCATTCATTACCGAGGCTGAGACCGGGGCTGCAGCCACCATTAAATCCTGATCACACAGGATTGCATAGCACACACACACACACACACACACACACACACACACACACTGCAAACACATATGTACCGAAACATAATGGTTACAAAGATGTGGCTTGTACTGGAGGCATGCTTCACACACATACACACCCTCAGCTTAAACGTATAATTTGGCTAAAACCTCCCCCAGGCCTCAGAGACCCTCCCTGGATCTCTTCACCCTCCAGTGAGCACACTTGCTGGGGGCCACTTTTCTCTTCTCCCCCCGTTCTCTACTGGCTATGTGTGGAGGCCCAAACAGCTGGGCCATGGATTCCCTTGCTTTTGTATGAGTATGTCTGTCTCTCTGTCTGCGTGTGTATGTGTGAGGGTGTGTGTCTATGTCTGCATGCATCACTGAAGGTATTCCTGCATTTGTGAGAATGAACCAAAACACTGATTGTTCACCCAAAATGTTAAAGATTGGCTCTGACTAGAGGACACGACTGATGCTGAATATTAACACAAATTCAAAAGATTTCACCCAGAATCTTCTAAACAGATCATTGAGAGCAGGCTTCTTCAATGACAGATCCCCACATGGGCTTACTGCATATGCAGGGGGGGGGGGGGGGGGGGGGGGGGGGGGGTTAAGTATTTCTCTTAAAAATTAAATATTAATGACAAAATAAGAAACAAGCTAAACTGAGGTTAGGGGGAAAAAAATCATACTTAAGGACTTGGTAGGTGTGGCTTGATTAGATTTGATTGACAGTTGCAACATAAGCAAGATAATTATGTTGCCCTGGCAACATAAGCAAACACCTCCCCGCTTCAAATCACCGAATAAGACAAAAACACAAACATATAAAGAAAAGAAAAAAGAAAGTGTGTTTAAGTCTATCCATGTGGAACTGTGAAGATTATTCAGACAATATGCTGTGTTTGTATGTGTCAGGAGCTTTAAAATAAAAACAAATAGGTTTTTAAATATATCATCCATTTGGAGCTTCAGCATGTAACAGAGAACAGAACATAAACTGAACTCAAGATGCACCTGAACATCAGTGAACAGGGTTGTACTGTATCTTATGTAACATATATTATGACATAAATATACAAATATACACACAGGCTTGAACTATTGAGCTGTTCCTCACAGTGAGCTCTCGAGGACAAGGAAAAACACACTATATGATCTTAACACAGAGACTTTAATATTTTTGTAGGAACAATGTGTCAAATGGTTAAGTTTAACGGGAAAGGGATCATAAGCAGTGACAAACCCACAGAGAATGCAGACACTGAGGCAGAACAGGTCGAAGAAAAAGGACTTTACTAGATAATTGTTCAGATGAACAGGCTTTACAGTCAGGCACGACGAGGCAGTCCAAACATGATGAAGCATGCAGGTTATAAACAGGCAGCAGGTTAAAACATGGCTCACAGATATCAGGTAGGAAATCAGGAACAGGAGATACACATCACTGACAACATGACTGAAAATGTTAAAGTGAAAAGGCTGCTGAGGTGAGATAATGAGATGCATGTGTGTCAGCAGGTGGAGTTGAACTGGGAGTGTGAACAGGTGAACAGGTGGATGTGGGATTCAAGTGACCAGGATTGGAACGTCCAGACAGGACAGGTGAGAAAGGCATGGTGGGCCTGAGAGACAGACAGCTGAGACAGTTTTTAGTGTCATAGTGACACAAGCTTGTTTGAAGGCTGCAACTTTGCTGTTCAGATCCAGCATGCGCGTCAGCAGCAGGCAGCTGTTTTCAGTGAAAAAGCTCTGATAAGCCCACTGTAGACTACCTGCTCAGCACACACACAGTTAGAGACTATAGCTGGGGAACATACCGGAGCATTTAGCAGCTAGAGACAGATATTTGTCACAGGAGCTGAAAAATCTGCATCTGGAATTGAATGCTGGTGTTGTTCTGTTTTTATGTTTATTCATATCCACGTCAGTAATAATACAAATCTACTGCCAAGCAGAAAAAACACACACTGTGTCTCATGCACGACTGTGGCAATCAGACATGACAAAACAGACATCTTTTATATATCTTTAATACAAAGAGCTCTAATTTAAAAAATAACAAAAATTAACAATCTCAAGTTTTATTTATTAACACAACTTCCTCTTTAATTTGATACCAAATATGTGGCATCTGTAGCTTTTTATTTTTTTTTGATTCAACACATTCAACAAAAAAAAAATCATTAAATCTGTAAATTGCTCGATCTTTTCTTTATAAGAACAGACAACAGTGCAGCTTTCTATGTGGAAAAGCTGGTCAGTCCTCCCTGTCGGTGAACTGTCCCCTGGAAAACAGGATCCAGAGTCTAAAGGGTTAATACATGTTTTCTTGTCATGTATTTATAAAAGGTAAACTCACTGTACACAGACAGAGCTCACAGACACAGTGCCAGCAGCAGCCATGTTGTCTGTGTGAACAGTAGGTAGAGGTAAGCAGTGTGTCCTGAGCGTAATCCAGCTTGCAGTGTTCAACAATGTACTCATTATGTCACAATGGACCATTTCTAATTTCCACATATCGCAGAAGGACTACGATGTCAGTATTTAGTTAACTGGTACACAGTGAGCCTTATCCTACTGGCACTAGAGGGACTGCCATCCGCTAACCTCTCTTTAACCTGAGATCTAGTACCCAGGGAACCACTGCCGCATACCTGCATGTTCAACTCATCGCCTGACCAAGATTACAGTCGGAATTTAAACACAGCTCTGAATGGTTAATTTCCCATTAAATTCAGGGGGCACGAGGGGGGGGGCGTGAGGGGGAGTGAGCGCTGTTTGAATACGGCCGAGTGTGACCGTGGCCACGGTGTCTTAAATGGATTCAGTACAGGAGCCCCCCGGGTTTCCCCCGAGAGAGCCCCGAGTAATACATCATATTGCTCTTAAAATAGCTATTAACCACTGTGAGGAGAGAGACAGAGAGGAAGGAGGGAAGGAGGGAGGGGGGGAAATTAAGCAATGTTCACAGAGTCATTCTCATACAATAACTCACCATTAACCTAAGCATTAAAAGGCTTGCTGTCTCTCTCTGTTATGTGTGCCTTTAATTGATTCTCCAAGTCCCTTTGCGGGCCGGTGAAGGAAAGGAGAAAAGAATGAAGGGGGAAACTTGCAGATGAGTCGTGATTCTTTCTCTTTTCCTTCCCTGTCAGAGTGTTTTAACTGGATCCAGCAGCTGTATATTAGCCAAGTGGAGAGCAGATATGCGGTCTCATCCCTCTCAAGTCACAAACTTTATGTCCTGTGTATCTCCAATTTTAAAAAAAGTGCCCTGCCAGATAAGTACGGTAATGAGAGAATCTAAAGAAAATGAGATCCACAGCATTAATCTGTGTCTGTAAAGGAGCATTAAGATTAGGATTTAATCCACCAATATCCATTACTGCTGCTCACACTGTCCCGTGAAGCAGCCGAGGTTAACGCACCAAACAAAAACAAATAACTCCATGATGAGGTTTGCTCAAGATGCGTGATTGAAATCCCATCCTTCAAATTAACATACATATATGTAAATGAGCTCTTAATTAATTGCAAAACGTATTTTTGATTAAATACTCCAAACGTCATGATTCTAATCTTGACCGGGAAAAGGGAGGAAGAAAAAAAAAAAACTTTTAATTAATTTTGCCAGTTAAACCTCATCAACACTTTGAATGGAGTGTAATTAGGACGCCGCCCTCTCTTCTTATTTCTCAACGGCGAAATCAAAAATCAGCCATTGTTATCACATTTGTAATGCAACCAGTGTGTGAGATGAGGCCGCGATAAATGAGCAGGGTCCTGATTTTCATACTCAAAGTAAAATAATGCTGGTAATTGGCAGATATTCTAATATTGATTAAATTAGACGGAAAACACTCCTTTCATTAAGGCGCTGTGATATAGCCTAATTCTGATCATCTTCTCTCTGTCTTTGGGATTACCAATTAAATGCTCTTTGTGGAAGTTTTTCAAACTGACGGGCGAAAGAGGGCTAAATGAAATTACGCCTATAGTTTGGGAGAGTGGAAGCACGCCTGCCATCTCCCTCCGCACTGTTTACCAAGGACTGTGTTTGTGTGGGAAGTCATGGTTAATGATGTATTCATCCTTTCTCGCTGTGGAACTCCAAGCCCAACTCAACGTGTATTGTGCTCAATTATGTGAAGAGGGAGAGCTGATAATGAAAACTAACATGAAGCCCCTGAGTGGATCAAGATGTGTGTGTGTGTGTGTGTGTGGGAGATAGAGAGGGAGAGAGAGTATGTGTGCTAGCTGGTATAACTGTATCCCTTCTCTTTCATCATGCCCAGGCAGAAGCCACAACTCCTCACAGTTTCTCAAATGAACCTTTCAAAGCCTCCAAAACTTTCAGCCTCCCTCCCCATCCAGCTCCACCAAAGCAGCCGTCCACTTAAGAGTATAAGGAGGCTTACAGGGGGATAAGACCCTGCGAGGTGCTCGAGGTGAGATAACCAATTACCCATGATCACTTTTGACTCTTCTAATCTCCCCGCTGTATCAGCGGGATTTAGCCACGGCAGCACCTGTGAAACCTGGCCATCTCCAATCTGCCGCCATCCGCCTTTGTTATTCTAATGTCAGCCACTTGACTCATGCACTTCAGTCAAAGGGGATAAGCACCTGCTGAGGGGAGGGGTGCTGAGGGGAGCGACCCTGTGACCTTCCAAACAGACAGCGTTGATTGATAAGTAGGATTTGGTCGGAGACTCTCTGAGTTTCATCAGGTCGCTCTCTCAGAGGAGCCGATGACAAAGCATCGCTGTCTTTCCCATGGAAACAGTGCGACACACATGGAGGTTATAAAAGCCACATGTGGCTGTGGTGTCATTGCAGCAGAACTTGTTTTTCAAAGTGCATGACGAAGTGCGCTGGTTCACAGATCGGATCAGTTGCGAGTCCAACAGATTTTTCAGTTTCGCTATCCTAAGTTACGAGGACAGAACTTTACAGGCTGCCGCTCTCAAACCAATGTTTAAAATGCAGTCAAGACGGAACGCCTTGATGCTTTTCTTTGTCATCATCTGACTGTGGATGAAATTTATTTGTCCCATACAAAACATGCTGATCCAATCAGTTTGAGCTCCGAGGCGGAGCCCTCCAAACCACAATCGACACTGATTCATCATTTCTCAGTTCATCTTCGCTTTATTTATCGACCCTAACTTTTCACTTCTGCTGTCAATCATGACGCCTAAGGTCAATGAGGCCAACAGATGCACTTGAGTGGCTCTTCAGCAATACTGACAAAGGAACTGTGTTGACATGCATTTATCCACCACAGACTACCAACGCTGCTGCAATTCTGCTAAGCTCTGGAGACTGATGGTGTTCCTGTGAGTGTTGAGCTCACAGAGAAGATTCTCTGTGGGGCATACATTCTGTAATTTCCATAATGTTGTCAGACATTTATAATAATCTGAATCGGTCAGTAGCAAAAACAAGCACTTATAATGGACAGAATGCAGTGTGCAATAATCCACAAGAATTACGTTGTAGCCTATTTCACAGACTCCAGTGCCCGCTACTCACTTTGACACAGGAACATGGAAAAATAAGGTCCAGGTTGAAAAATACTAAAGCTGCCCTTTAACACTTTGGTACAGTGGCATGATGAAAGGTACATCAAGAGAATGAAAGAGACACTAAAGTACAGTATCTTGTGTGGAACCAACTTGTCTTTTAAGTCTTGCTCCTCTCCAACCTTTTAGAAATGTCAAGTGGCTCATGCAGTTGAGGGATACTTTCACATCTTAAAGTCTGTCCTTCACTTTAGGGCATTCTGGAGCTTCAGGAGAATACCAGAGGTTTCTGGGAGGGCAGAGAGTACGACAGAAGGCTTCATCTACTGATGGAAGTGAACAATTCTGAGACCTGGCTGTGGATTTATGAAGGGAACCATCAGACATACTGCTAGAAATCGTTTGGCCAAACTAGATGGTGGATTTACTGTAGTATCTCCATGTGACAGACATGATTCTAAAGCTCAACGGTCAACATGACAAGTACAGAGAAAGTTCTCAGGCTTGTATACCTTTTGCCTGTGGCTGTGTGTTACTTTTATGAAAATTCAAAGAAATTAGGACATTTTTTAAAGCTTCACAAGGAAATATTTTCTATGTAGGGCAAAAAAATATGTACAAGTACCAAGCGGGGCTGCAGCAGAGAGGAGCATTCCATTTCTACTAATTGATTCCCTTGATTCATTCTTTACCCCTTTGCCCAAATGAAACTCTCCAATTGGGTTTGAGTCATGAAAATTAAGCACAAAATCCAAACTAAACATCACCGAGAGATTGACTTCCAAAGAAAGCTGGAGTCATCAACATTAAGTCTTTGGCATGTCTTGACCTTTTGCTTTCTCTTGGTGTAAAGTATCACAGACTAGTGCATAAGCAGAAAACCAAGAGTGTCTGTGTGCAGGATTTTTGGTTAAGTTCATTGTTCACATTGTCCAACCAGCTGCTGCTGTTTAGCGCTGTCAACATGTGAACCTGTCTAGTGCAGCTTTAAAAGAGAATAATCTAAATTAATTGTGGAGTTTTCTTTCAGTTTCTCACCAAAATCATTGTGTGTATGCTCACAGTCTAACATGCTGAAGGCATTTCCTGCCTTGTGAAACGTTCTCAAAGTCTTTAAATGTTTGCAAGCTGCATTGTTTCAGCTTGAAGTAATATTTTTGTTTCTTATTTTATTTGCACATTGCTACATGTTAAGGCTCATTACTGCTACCAACTGTTGATATACATTAGTAGTGTGGAGTCTGCATAGGTGTATATGATGCTTGTCCACATGCAATCCTTATGGATTTGAGCTTTGAACAAAACATTGCGCCAATAATGTCAACAACTTTCCTTTAAAGTAGAAATCCAGTTCATGACACACTTGGTCCTATTTTTTTATAGTATCAGTGGTCATTTGTACAGTTCTAGAAGATTATACTAACCAATGTAAATTGGTGCTGAGATCAACACAGTGAGATCTACACTTTTATTGTTAAATTCCTTAAATCTGTGTCCCCACCTCCTCCTGTCAACCTGGTTTCCAGCAGTAGCAGGCGGCTGCAAAAAAAAAAAAAAAAAAAAAAAAAAAAGCTCTGATAAATCTAGTTTTGTTTGTTGATTTTCTTAGATAAACTCAGAGACCAGCTACTGAACAGGAGCATTTATCACAGCTTTCTGGAGATGGAGATTAAAACAGAGCCAAAAAGAGACTGAATACTGCTTACATGACACCAAATAATGCCAGCCAACACATTTGCCCTAAGGGTGATTGTATGTATATGAAGTTTTTCTTCTGATGATTAAATAAAAAAAAAATAAAAAACTGTCATTATGATAACAATGAAGACATTGGGTAATATTTTTAAATGTATCTTTTCCCTTCTAGATAAGTTTAACTAAACTGATCCGATCACCTGATTCACGTTTCCTCCTTGTCCTAAGTGATTCTCGGTAAATTGGTGAATACGGTCTTGTTATCATCACTATAAAGGATAGCTATGACTGCAAAAATAAGACCCAAGCTGTATCGTTCAACTTCAACACATTAACCTCTAAAAGCAATGTTGTCTTTGTGTCTCATTTTGCCCGGTGGCCTAAAGTGACAACAAAATCACATATCACCTCTTTAAAGCAGACTGTGGATTCAGAGGTCCCGCAGAGACGCTCTCTGCCCATTTTCCCACCACATACCCGTCCACCAGGGAAAATCTGACCCATCTAAGGATTTCCAAGCCAGACAGGATAATCTGACATGCTCCAAGATGACACTGCTGCTCTCCTCTCACTACCCATCTCTTTCCCCTCCCATCTCAAGTCGGGGTGCCGAGCTAGCACAAATGAGAGACACTTTGAAAAATAAGCTGCTCATTTGGGACTGAGTGGATTCAGATGGTTGGCAAGTGCTCAAAGGCACAGAAAAAAACAGGGCAGTTGGGTCAGCTTATTATTTCAGTGGAAACAAGGCACTGATGTTCTCCCTCATCTGGCATTTTCTCAATCAAAAGGCCTTGACCACTAAAATGTGGGCCAATATCCATGCTCTCCCTTCCTCAGCTTTTCAGCCAGAATCGTCATTCACTGGTCATGAAGGTTAGACCTGCCTCAACTTTAATAAAATAATGGTCAGATTGGATATTCTTTGACTGGAGGCGAACCAAAGAATCTGTTTTCTTTACCTGAGGCAAGTCAAAAACAAGAACCAGAGAGAAGTTCTAACAAAGTTCAGGCAATGTTTGCACATAGGCAACCACACAACAAAGAATACTACTCAGACTTTTAAGAGATGAACATTTTAAACCTGTGCGGTGCTTTAAAACTACACCATGGAACATCTGAAAGACAATGACTCTCTTGCAAATGAGAAGTCCAATACCTATAATACATGCCAAAATGCAATACCACGTATGTCATGGTGGCTAATGTTAGCGAATTCTAGTAAACCTGTACAGACATTGCTGTGGAGCTCAAGACTGTAGGTGTACTTATGATACATTACATATTAAAATGATTCATCAATCAAATTGTTTGGTTCAGCACTTTACTCAATGCAGTGGTAGTGTTTGCAGTTGTGGTAGCTTCTAACTCATGATATCTGTGTTTGATAGAAAGTTATTTATTTATTTTTTTTTCAGATTTTATCCTTTAAAGTGTAATCAACTGTAACTGCTCCTTGTTAGGAGGGCCATGTAGCGGCTGAATATGCAAAGCAGGAGGCTTGAGGCAGAGGTTGTGTGCAAAACCAACCAGGTGTTTATTTCACCAACATTTACACACACACACACACATACAGACTTAAAAGACATACTGTGGACTGTGAGCACAAGTGGTCCTACTGTACATACAGTCTGTATGTTCTATCTATGCTGAACATTACCTCATTCTTTAATATATTTACTCATTGTGCTATTGACACCAAAAGTAAGTAATGAAGACGACCTTCATTACTATCCTGCATGAACACCTGAACATATACAGGTCTTTAAGAGGACCCATACCAAACATTTCATTTTAAAAAGCCAGTGAAATGATGTTACAAGCTTTCCTATCTTCCCATATCCTGTCAAATGTTATGAGTTGACCAGTTAACCTGTTAACCAATTTTAGTAAGCAGGGGTAAAAATCGCTTTCAATGATTTCTCGATTTTCCATGATTTTCCATTTCACATCATACTATGGGAGCTAACTTGCGCTACCTGTCACAGTTATCAGGCAGTGTAATGGGGACCAGGGATTGGACCCAAATGCAGACACCAAGAGACAGAACTGATACAGTTCAATGATTTAAAAACACAAAATTCAAATGACTTACAGGCAGAGGTCAAACAGAGGACAGTCGAAACAAACAAGTCAGACCAGGAGCAACAATCCAAATGGCAAGCAAGGTTCAGGAAAACATGAACAGATGAAACTAATCAGGACACACAATCAAAACTGGCGGGAAAATCAACAGCAAGAAGTGAAGTTACAGACAGGAAGAAAGGGCAGAATTACAAAATAAAACAGGAAACACTAAACATAAAAACCTAAACCTATGACTCTACCTGTTTCCTGTACCATTGCAAGACAACCTCTGTGTGTATGGACTTTTCATTCCACCAAATTTAATTTTGGCATCTCAAATGCTGTCTTCTTTCTATTACAGGCCCACAGGTCTTTCTTTCCTTTGCTTTTTCTCCAGATCTGTATGGAAAGTAACTGTAAGCAAAACAGTATGAAAAGCTGCAGGCTGACCTATATACCTTTTGCCTCAAAATAAAACTCAACCAGAAACCTCAAATCGAGTGTTTTCAGTCCGAGGGCTGTGTGCGACACAGGAAATGTTAACGTGAGTCTTGTGGTGGCAGGGCTTGGCTGGGAGCTTCGCAGGCAAACTAGACCACATCAGTGCGAACGCTGCACAGCAACAGTAACATCATAGACAGACAGACACACGTTTATGAAACAGAAATAGCAAGTGTACTATTACCTGTCTGTATGCTGAATATGCACTCCCGGTAATGTCGAGGTGATGGTTCTATATCTAACAAGTAGCAAGAGAAAATAAAAGTAGGATTCATATCACACTTATGATGTCCAAGATTTGTATGTTTTTGAAATATTTATGGTTGGTCATGGAAAAACCTGCACAGCATTGAAGGTTAACTATAAATACAGTAGGTGCAGGTGCATACACACATGTTTTCAATTGGCTGATGTGTGAGAATGTGAGTGTACAGTACAGTGTATCAGTCTTTCTTGGGGATTTCCTGAGCTAGGTGAGGTGTGAACATTTAGCTCCAAACAGCACATACATCGCCTCTCACATCTTGGCCTTGGCTGGCTTAAGCACATGCAGCCACTCTCACTGTGTTCCAGTGTGATCTCTCAAAAGACGAGAAGGATTTATTCAAAACACGAGCCTGCAGCCTTTCAAAACAACCCAGAGAAAGAATCAAAGAAAAAACACCTCTGAAATTGAAGACTTTTTGAAGAGTTTTTTGACAGAACAGAGACTCGCTCGGATGGTTTTTTTTAGGTATCCAAACTATTAACAAGAGGCAATCATGGACTTTAAGTGTAAAAAGGTTGATTTGTGCAAACGGTGCAACAAAGTTTTGTATCGATACTCTAAATCACTTCACACTAAGGCAAGCTTTGGCAGCAAAATGAGTTCTGTTGAATGTCAAACATCCATCTGCGTTCTGCAGCTACTGCACCTGTAATACAAAACTGTTAAATGGATCCTCTAAGCTCTTTTTTTGTAACAGTACTTTTTTAAGTATTTGGAATATTGAAAGGTCCATCCATAGCAAAAAACATTAAAGATAAGACCAAAAGGGTGGAGGAAGTGTACTGTGTGGACATGAATCCAACTCAATCATTTGTATTTCTGTAGAGGAGTTTTAGAAGAAATCCTTGACCTCTCTTCAAACTCTGCTTGGCGTTCACCTCTGGATCCATCCTGTGCACGCATGTGGAGGTAACTTACCTGCAGCCACTGAAATAGAGTTTTGTCCGTGATAGCTAGTAGCAAAAATAGTTTGCTTTTGACTAATGTGGTGGTTTGTTTACAACTTGTCTGACCATCTGTCTGCTCGTGTTTCTCACCCTCTTTTTTTATTTCTTAGTTCTTACTTGTGTGAGTGATTCTGTCTTAACTAATAGAACTATTCAATGTTGTACTGGCCTGCACTTCATTTGGTTTCATTGGACATTGGATCATTCTTTATGAAGAACCATCCAACTTTTTTCCACAAACTGATTTATTTCTTTTTTTATCTTGTCAAACATAGACAAGAATTGTGTGTCAAAACATTTTCTACTGTACATTTGTATTGAACATTTGTTTTTGAAGTGTTTAGATGGGTTTAAATTACATTAAATTGTCCTTCACAAGAAGTTGAACCTTAAGCACATGAGTGAGACTGAGGTGTGTGAATTATGTTGTAACGAAGGAAAGAAAGGAAGAAACAAGAAGCTTAGTGGGGCAAAGAAAGGAAGTGGGTCAAAGCTACAACAGAACGTTCATGCACATTCATTGCAGGACACCCACCACCTTCTGTTTGCCTTTCTGCTCATGATTTAAGTGTTTAGGGTGAAGCATTGTGGAATTTGATACAGAACATGGTGACCAACTTATGGTTAAGACTTGATACTGCATGAGCACCTTCATTTTTCTTTGCACCCCCACCCACCCTCCTTCTCCATATGCAAACTGGTCTGACCACAATAGTCAAGAGCGCACACATGATTAAATGGTACACAGGGACCAGGAGAAATAGCTGTGGTTGGTGGCTTGGCCAGAGGCCGGGGGTTGAGGCAGGGGGACAGACTCTTGCTTTTAATCACAGAGGGAGATAATGGCTGCCATACGCCACCACCACTGACTTTGTTTTTCCCACAATCCAGCCACCGGGACAGCTTCTCCATCAGCTATGGCTGCAATGTCCGATTCTCCTCTGCCTTTGAAAGACAGAAGAAAAAAGAGGCCCTCCCCCCTTTATGCACGTTCTCCAGGTCTGCGTCTTTACAGTAGATAGAGTCATACAAACTGGATGTGGGATCATTAACGTATGTTTAAACAGGACTGAAGTATGTTTGAGTTAATTAACAGCACATTGCCCTGGCTAACTCTGTAACCACACAAACTCTTCTGTAGCATGATGCTTTAAGATATTACATTTTTAGATGGCAAAAGATAATTGTCTCGATTACATAATCTGATGAATGATGTGCTAGAATCAGCCTAATTCCATTCTAATTCTGATTCTATGCCAAGTAGGCGAAAGTAGATCCTGGACATCTTAATAAGAATTAGAATTAATTCGCTTCATTGAGTTTCAGAAACACCTTCAGATAGTTTGTAATGGTTAGGATCATAAAAAACCTTTCTTTGTGAACATACAATAGGTCACAAATAATCGCTAATAATTGTTCATCTGTAATAGTTTTGTTTCAAAACTTTAGTTTGGAGTTTCATTGTAGATTAATTTATTATGTCATCTGTATAAGAATGCTACCACAAGTTAGGGTAGGTTGACACATTTGCATCAGCATTATCTGCTGTTTGACTACACGTCTTTCCTAGAAAGGTTTATAAAACTGTTAGGAACTCAAGAGCAGCTCAAGAGCCTAAACGTGTAGTCTGTCATTATACTAGTGATTAAAAACATTTTGACGACACACACAGTTTCGAGCTGTGTGGTAACGACCACAGCGATTCTGACTCTTTCAAATTTCCTGTCAGTTTCATTATCTCTTAATCTCTACACCAAAGTCACCTCAGCCTTGTTCGACTGAGAAGTGAATGCATCGTTATTCACACTGTCGATTATGCAACATCAGTTTTGCAAGCCTTCTCCAAAACTGATAGCACTCCCTCAGCACTCAATTAACTTATTATATTCCACTTAAGGAGAGGTGTGGACTCATTATAAGGGCAATGCTTCAAGATTTTACAATCTGGTACTTTTTCTATACAATTATGTTGGAGGATACTTCATATTAGTACGACTAAGAATATACAAATACTATACAAAAAACAAATGATTCTTCTTGCACCTGTATGTATTTTATCCAAATGTGAGAACTGTAAGGAGCATTATGATTGCAAAAATGTGAAAGCTGGAGGCACAGTTGTATAGTTAACTCATGATGACATACACACACTTAAACATGTCAACATCACACTAACGTTAAAAAGAAACAGAAACATCTGAAAAACATAATTACTTCAGAATGCTTTAATTCAATGAAATCAGGATGCTGAAACTGAGCAGCTGTGTGCTTTTGGCACTCCTTGTTACTTAAGTGTGATGCCATTTGTGTCCTGGTTTTTACATTTCAGGGTCTTGAATTTGGCTTCTTTGGACTTGAGAACCAAACCAGAATTCAATTTCAGTTCTATTCAATTTTATTTATATAGCGTCAAATCAAAACAAAAGTTATCTCATGACACTTTTCATGCAGATATATAATATAATATTATTTACAGAGACCAACAGTTCCACCATGAGCAAGCACTTGGTGACGGTGGTGAGGAAAAACTTCCTTTTAACAGTCAGAAACCTCGAACAGACCCAAGCTCATTGGTAGACGGTCATGCACCACGACCGGTTGAGTTGTTTGAAGCCCTACGGCAGTCTAGTCCTATAGCAGCATAACTAAGGGATGGCCTGAGCCAGCCCTAACTATAAGCTCTATCAAAAAGGAAAGTCTAGTCTGCCTCCCGAACCCAAAATGGTAGTTTGCTCCACAGAAGAGGAGCTTGATAGCTGAACGCTCTGGCTCCCAGTCTACTTTTGGAAACTATAGGAACCACAAGGAACCCAGCGTTCTGAAAGCGCAGCGTTCTAGAGGGGTAGTAAGGTACTATGAGCTCTTTAAGATATGATGGTGCCTGACCATGAAGAGCTTTGTATGTAAGGAGAAGAATTTTAAATTCTATTCTAGATTTAACAGGTAGCCAATGCAAAGAAGCCAAAATAGGAGAGATGTGATCTCTGATCTTGGTTCCTGTCAGAACACGTGCAGCAGCATTCTGAATTAGCTGCAAAGCCCTAAGAGACTTACTGGAGCAGCCTGATAACAAAGAGTTACAATAGTCCAGCCTAGAAGTAACGAATGCATGGACTAGTTTTTCTGCATCCGCTTGAGATACGATGCGTCTGATTTTTGCTATGTTACGTAAGTGGAAGAAAGCAGTCCATTTGTTTTATGAACAAAACAATTTAAGAGTTGAGAGAGCCTATCTACCATATCAGTGACCATATCTACTTACACATTTTCTCACTACAATTACACATATTGAACTCAAATTAGATATAATCAGTTTAAATTAGTTAAACATATCTAAGAACAGGAACTTCCTGATGCCAGGTTACCACATATTTGCTGAAAACTGACTGAAAACAGACTGCAGACAATGTTGTTGTCTTGTTGGACATCAGATTCTTCTTCACAGCAGGCCGTGTGTACTGTAAGCATTAAGCTAAAACACTTTTACTGGTCTGGTTCTCTTCTTGTCTTTATTAGTACACATACAAACTACAAAGGAGTTGGTCAGTTGCACTTGCATTATTAAGGCTACAGGAATAGATTTTTCATGTGTTCCATATTTATGTTTGAGGATGTGGCTTTCTTCAGAGCTCTGACTGGAGCTACATCCACCTGACAGGAACGAGTATACAAATATCAACCATGTCCTTTTTTCATGAACATGTGACATGTGATGCTAGGCAGAGATCATGCCATCAGGTCAAAAGTTGTTAGACACACTTGGCATAATCTGTAAAGTACAGTATACTTTTGAAAACCATGAAATAAAACTTACCTGCTGATTTGGCCAGAAAAAAGTCAGAAGTCACTGCGATCAGAGCTAACAGCTTTGAACATGAAAGTCAACGCGTGGATGGCGTTGAAATGAAAACCACTGCGTCCTGATACATCAGCCCTCTACCTCAGAAGCAGAGCCCTGGAGGGCGGCTGCCTTGAATTATAGCAGAGCTAACAGTCGGACAGGTCCCTTTTGTTTTCAGATTGAAAAACCACACCACAGGAAGAGGTTCACCAAGTACCAAAGCAGGAGTTATAGGTCATGCACGTCTCTCATTTTTACCAGAGAATGACATTCAGTAGGTGTATGCAGTGTCCAGAGCTGGGTTGGATTTGAAACGGTTAAAGCACAGGCTACTACTTTCCATCTTATATATCTGTGAGGCTGTTCAAAGCCTCATTACAGCCCCAATTCAACACAAAACTGCAGCTGAGATTCACAAGTGTTTTTTACTCATGTCTGGGAATGGGAAAAACCAACTGGTCCTCTTATCTAACGTGATTTATTTCCAGCCATTTATTAAGAGTATCTGACTCGAGGCTTGACGAGGGATAAAACAGTGATACAAAATGTTGGCCCACTCCATATTTGTGCGAATGAAATTATAAGATGAGCGTGATGAATTAAAGGCAGACGGGTGATTTAGAGGGAGAGACAGCACAGTGGGAGGTGAATGTGTGTGTGAGACAGCCATTAGATCACAGCCATATCAAACGCATTTTGAAGTCTGATCATTCTTGTTCAGTCAATCATTTCTTCACTTATTTATTTCTTGATGCACACACACACACACACATACATATGTACACACACACTTTGCAGGTTGAATTTCCATTTCAGCATGCCTGGCTGGAAGCCCTCACTCTGGGACAGCCATATCGCTTTCTTGGCACTGCTGTCCTCAGTGCTGGCTGCCAGGCCGGGACTGGCAAAACCCTAAAAAGCTGGGGCCCGATGCATCTTTTACAGTTTACAGGAATGTGTCAGCAGTAATCTTTTGGCGGCCATCTTTGGAAATTCAGACCGACACTCTAATGAAAGCATTGTGATGCTCTGTGGCAGAAAGAGCCCACTTTAATTGTATCTATTTAAAGCAGCTGTTTTCATGGCTGTCTGACTCGGCTGTGGCCCGAATTCATCTCCAGTGACTTCATCGGTCGTGCTGGGTGTCGATTTATTAGAAACTTGCCATCGGTTTTTAAGTAAACAGAGGTGGCCAAGTCTGAGCTTTAATCACGCTCTGTGAGCTGCCCAGAGAGGTTGTTTGGTTTCAATTAGGTCAGCGTAACTTGGCTTTCTCTGCTGTCGGATAATCTCTCCCTCATCCCCGAGTCTTTTACAGCCGCTGCCAGCCAGCATTGCCAGCGCAGCGCATGAAATCAAATTTGAACGCTGACCCCTCTGGAAAATGGGAACCAGTGAAAAGGGGACTTAATGGGAGTTCTAAAGGGGTGGGCGTCATGTTTTCACCCTCTGTGTGCCCCAAAGAGTGGATTTAGAGCGGTGTGCCGGCATCAGTGTAAACCAGGCTGTAGGGGAGGCGTGCATGGCACAGCATGCTCTGAGCTTACTGCATGGATCGCTGTAATCCACCTCTGTATGGGCGCCAGAGTCTGACGGGCTGTTTATACCGACAGCTACAGTTTGTGGAGAACATGAGAAGGTCCCTGCTCTCATGAGGCTTGGACTACAGTGTGTGTGAGAAAGTATCTCACAGGAAAATTGGAGGGTTTTTCCAGTGAAATGCCCAACTAAGACTTTTTGCACCATTCCTTTTTAATCTTTTTATATTATTTTTACAATGACAAAGCTCTCATGAAGACCTGCAAATCTTCGCACCTCTGCTGGTTTAGAGGACACAGGGTCGGAGCTTTGATGTAATTTTCACCCCAAAACCTCATCAAACCCATGGCTGTGATTGGTGTGTGCCAGGCTGTCACACTGGCCTGCCTCACGCCACAAGTTGGGGTCACTAACCTTGTTGTTTCCAGGCCACAGGCTTCTGTTGGAACCATGGGTCAATCGATCATTTTGATTCAAGTCGGCCACCAATCACAGATCAGAGATGGCCTGTGGCATTACAAAAGGTTGTGGCTGAAATTCATCCTAGCTTTGTTTCATGTCCAGGGTTCATATCAGTCATCAAATCAAACCAGATGCTACTCTCTGGACTGTGACCAACACTTGGGTTATATAGTTTCATTTTTTAAAATTTTAAGTTTCTGTGTTGACCCCTGGGCTTCTTATGAAACAGCATTTAGACACGTACCATACTAGTGCTGTACATATTTTTATAGGTTTGCTACAAACCTATATATCGAACACTAGACTAGGACCAAAAATACCAACTAACTAATCTATGGAGGCTGGAATTATTTCCACACATCAGTACTGAGGAGATGAGAGATTTATTTATTTTTTACATATAGGTAAACTAAAACTACAAATATCTAATGAACTAGTTAACTTTACTCTTAGCTACCAAGTAATGGACCAGTTGAGTTCTAACTGAAGTCAAAGTTATTGCTGATTACTAGCTCTCAGCAACACTGATCCACTGTATCTGTCATCAGGACTTATAACCAACAAACATTGATCACATTAACGTTAACATTAGCTACACTAACTTAAAGCTCAAATGTAACATTTAATAACTTTGACAGTATAATTTATTATTATTTGACTAAGCTAAACAGCTGATTCCATGCATTTATTATAAAGTATAAGTGTAAAGGAAATGACAAGGATAAGTGCTTGTCTTCACTCCTAAATCCTGTTTCATAATAAGACAAATCCAGCATGCCCAACAGCACAACCTCACGTTAACCATATCCTTGACATACAACACTGAATACTAACCAACCACACAACGAACCAATATATTGCCATTCAATTCGAGGTGTGACACCATAGATAGTGGCTTGTGTTTTAGATTGTAATTGCCAACATTCAATAAAATAAAAAAAAATAAAAAAAGTTTGAGAGTTTCTGTTTTTATGGCACATCTGTTTTATGCTCATTACTTTGAATAAAAACAGTATTGGTGCATTGGTAGAAAAATAAAAGGACCTCTTTCATCACAGGTTACAATAAGTTTAAAACTGAGTCCTAAGGCTGCCATATGGTTCCATCCTGGAATGGCAGATATTATGGAATGCCATATCTAGTGTTCTATCACACTTACAGCACTGTAACCATTTTGCAAATATATAATATGCTTCTCTGTTGTAGATTCAGCCATTGCTTTTTATTCATTTTTGTTGGATATTAAAATCAGTTAGCAGCTTCTTGAAACTTAGTTATATTGAGTCCATCACAGTAAACATAAAGTCCACATTGATTTTAACATTTTGGTTGCATGGTAATGAAAGGCAGTTAAACTGCACTTCCTCATAATTAAACAATGTTCACTATGATGGACTGTGAAAAATAACAGTGTTTCTGTTCAGCTGACCTGAAGAGGATGGTCAGGTGCTGAAGAGAGACATATTTTAGAGGACCAATGGACAGTTCAGCGTAGCTCTTCCTTCAACAGAGCAGGACTTGTTTAGAGGCTCTGACAGAGTACCAGTCGGAGGGCAGCTTGAGCCAGATGTCGCCATCCTCAACTGATCATTGATGATTTTTATTATATAAAGAAAAAAATCCATCAAAATCCATTAGTGTTGGTGTGGTGGTTTCATATCAGCTCATTCTCAGGACTCCTTTATTAAAGCTCCACTGCGACGTAACAATAATAATCAGGCTGAATCCTAATCTTTAAATGCTTCATCTCTCTTGATTACTGTCAGTCCTAAAACCAGTCTATAGGTACACGGCTGCTAAAACTAGACCAGTGTGGAGCATTAAACAGCTCTGAATACCACTTTGAAGCAGTATCGGAAGTGTACACACAAGTGCAGCTTAAGTGCACTGTGTATTTTTGTGGCATGGGACACGCTCATTTCCTGCCATCGTGTGAGCATGCACTTGAGTGATCACAATCCACAGAGCTAGCTGTAAGCTTACTTACTCATATTTGAAAACTCATTCTGAATCAGCTCCTGTCTGTAACCATGTATGTGACATACAAACAGCAATCAGTAAATGACTGATCGAAATGTCTAAACATCATGATTTTTTATCACTTCTGTCTTCTGTGGCACTATCACAGGAAAAAGTGAGCTGAGCTTTTGTGTTTAATGTCTGTGTGTTTAGATTTGTATCTGAGTGGAATGTGTGCACGATGCTTTATGTTTTTTTATCGCATCTGTGGAGAGCATGTGTGCTTTACATTTTATGACACGTGAAATAAGTATAACTCTTACACCTATGTCCTAGCAACATGTTTGATATAAAAATCTAAGACTTACAACCTCCTGACTCTCCAGAAGCCCCCCAAGAGCTGCTGGGATTGAAGCCCCGCGGCCTAAACGATAGCTCCCTCCGTGTCATTAGGGGCATGTGGAGAGGACCCCATGAAAGCACTGCCAAAAAATCTCCTTGAAGATCGAGGGAAAGAAAGGCAAGGGTTATTGATCCGTCTGTCCACGGATATGATACTTAAGCCCTGGTACTGAGAGCTGGAGAGCCCCTGGATCCATATCTCAAAGACTTTAATCCTGGCCCCTCTTACAGCTGGATTGGCCTTCACCTTAACCTCCCGACAACTGCTCCAGCAGATCAGCCATGGAAATTTTATTCTTCTCACAAGCTGCTTCCCTCCGCCTTTCTCTCCCGTGCTGTGTTTTCAACGGTCTGCAGTTATTAACAGTGCTGCCCTGCGTTCCCACCCGAATTAGGAGTGAGAGGTGAATTAATACCTGATCCTGGTTTTCAAAAAAAAAAAAAAAAAGTTCTTATCCCCCTTTTCTTGTAGTTGAAGTTTGAAGAGAAACTTGGGGAAGGCATGCATACATTACAGGTCAGCTGGTCACGTCAGCCTGTTGCAGGTGTGTCTACAGGAACTTTTAAAGGCTGTGATTGCATACATTGTCCCATATATTCATGGTGAGTTAAAAAGTCCATGTGCAACTTCTCTTAAAATTAATCAGCACCACACTCATTTCTGGATATTAGCTAACAAAGTCATCAATGTCATTCAGGTAGTTGGAGATTGGTTGATGTATCTGAATGCATATTGCATGTTGCTGGTTCTTACACTCCTTAATCTGCACCATGAAGAGAATGAGATCCTGCTCTAAAACAGCTCTCCATACATGCCAGTGAAAGTTCTTCTTCTGGTACGTACACGTAACGATCCTTCAGGCTTCCTGCAGAATTAAAAAAACAGACGTACATTAGTTATTTAAACCTGCAATGAAAACAAGTAGTGAACACAACCTGAACTCATCATCGTCTTTAAGTTGATATGATGAACTCAACAGCTGCTTAATTTTACATCCAGCAGTTATGGAGCGACATGCGACATCAATGTCTCTCTAATATTCTCTCCTTCAGCTCTGATTTTGGTCTCCATCAACTCCTGAGGGAAATCTCTGCACCTTTAGCTGCTGAATGCTCCACTATGTTCCCACAGGTTGTGTACCGTGTTTTTTTACGGTGTTTTCTCTGAACACAGCTGCCTGCTGCTCCTAGAAATGATTCTCTGAGAGCGCTGAGACTGAACAGAACAATGAAGCTGCAGCCGGACAGCTAAACAATGAGCTGAAACTCCTGATTAACGTAAAGTTGAGGGGAGCTGCACATTCAGCGTATAATTCTCTGTAGGCTTATCACTACCAGAGACACCTTTCATATTACACATTGATTTCAATGTCATTTCATTTCATTGTTAGTCTGCTTTCAGCTCAGAAATAAATGTAATTATGAAACATAAATGTGTACTGTTCAAATCCAAATAGAACTGAAGTGTTTGACTAAAAAGTCTGACTTTTTAGAAAGTACTGAAGTATTTTAATTTGAAAATCTTTGAATTTGAATTCACAAGATTTCATTTGAAATGACTGAAAATCATTTCACTTTTATTACACACACACACACACACACACTTCCTCCTCTGTTGTGTTGTGTATTGTGCAGTCTCAGGCAGATGCTGGCGTACAGGCCGAGCATGAGTAGGCATGCCAGGGTCAAGGGACTGGTAGAGCCAAATTGTATGTACAAATATAATAATAATAATAATCTTCTATGTAATGACTCTGAAGAGCCAGGCGCCTTGCAAGAATCTTACCAAACCTCATCAAATCTCACTGTTACTTATTAATGTACTTTTTTTAAGCATGAAGAAAAAAATATATTTAGGTATAAATATCCCACTTTTATTGATCCCTGAGGTTTCTACCTGAGCAGCAAGTAATGATGGGACATAGCAAATAAATAAAACAGACACCAGATTAGAGCAGGTGGAGTTATTTAAGCATACACAACTAACCATTCCCACTGTCAGATGTAGGATTTATTATTTATGGCACTGACCTGGGAGAATAAATAATATTGTGACTGTATGTGAATATGTGTTTTCCCATGGTGTGCTCCTTATCTACAGTCATTGTAGTGCTTAGACAGGGTAATCAGTCATTCCTTACCCAGGGCCAATGTTGAAATATTCATATGAAACCACACTGACATGTCTATTGTTCTGGCTGATAAATACTGCAGCCATATGAGGTCATCATTAGTGGACTGGGGGTCATAACCCTGAGCTTTCCTTGTTAGCGACTCATCTCCATAACAACCACTGCATACCTCATGAAACTTGAACATGACCCTTAAGCATTGATGTGAGAGGTCAGAGGTCAAATAAGCAGCCATTAGAGCCACTTCCTGGTTATCTGTCAGCACGCTTGCTCAGACTGACCTCTTTTTGTCCTGGATTTCCTAATTAAGACAAGCTGCAGATGGTAGAGCGAGTACAGCTATCTCCCATCATGCCAACATGTCAATGGTCATTAAATCATGAATGGTATTTCAAAGGAAAAATGTGACCCATGAATTATGCTAAAAACCACAAATTAACTTCTTTGTTTGCACATATGTGCCAGCTCCCTTTGCTCTGGGCCATTCATGGAAAATGCCACCAACATCAACCTTTGTGTCCATCTCCAGTGGACAGCTATCTGTATAGCAGCACAGATATCTCTCACTCAAAAGTGACTAAACATAGCTTCTGATGTTCTTCATCTATGATTTTCTGATTTTTCTAGCCTCTATTAAAAGGACCAGTATGTAGGAGTTGATGTAGTTACTGACTGGAACCCCTTTCCCCAACTCTGTCCTTCCTAGCATGATAGACAAAGCCACAAGCTGAGCAAACAACATGAAGGTCCTCCAGAGCCAGTGAGTAGTTTAGTGATTAGTTTGTCCAGTCTGAGCTACTGTAGAAACATGGCGGACTCTGGGGAAGAGGACTTGCTGTGTCTGTATGCAAGGTGGATATTATAATACTCATGAATAAAAAATAAATAGGGGTCGGGTTGAACGGATCACCTGATGTATCAGGAAGTATGACAGAACGTCCATGTTTACACACAAAATAAACAAAATGGATAATTGGTGTTGAAAAAAACACAGTGTTCAGAGCTAATGTAACTGGTTGTCACCCTTGCAGCGTCATGGAAACAACACCACAATGATTCTTATAAATATTAAATTCTATTTATATATTCTGCAAACAAAGCCTCCTAAATGACCGGGCATTTAAGTATATTTTCCTTTATTTAATAGTTAACTACAGAGGTCAACAAGAAACCTGGGGAGAGAGTAAAGAGGATTGACTGTAGGGCATCTGCTGAAATTGGACAGAAGAAATACTGATTATGATATATGCATTTTAAAGCTGGACCAGTGGTTCCCAAACTCTTTAAGTCTTTTGTTGGTTACTTGCCCCTATACATGCAGTGTGCAGCGCTATACGTGCAGCCATCTTGCAGGTTCACTGCATGTCACACTGTGTGACAAGGTTTGTGTCAGTTTGTGGATATGTCAGATTTACAATAAATGTCAAGTGAATTGTAGCACTATGATGTCAACAGAAGAACAAGTAAGTAGAGACAATAGAAGAGGTCCAGACTCCAGAGTCACACCTTCTTTACTAAACCAGAAACACTTCATTAAGTCAGCTATTAAATAATCAACTGCAATAAATACATGGAAAAAAAGCTATTCTGATGGCTGTTGTCTGATAATCCAGTAAAACTGCTGTGTGATGTGGTATGTCAATGTTCTCACAGTCTCTGCACAGGTCTGTGAATGCCTCTCAGATGTCTCCACATGGATGAAGGCACACCACCTCCAGCTGAACCTCTCAAAAAATGAACTGTTGGTCCTTTCCAGCCAAACCTACTAAACACCATGACATCAACATCAGAATTGACTACCTGTGTCTTGCCCTCAACAGGCTGGCGAGAAACTGAGGAGTCATGATTGATGACAAACTAACCTTTTCCAATCATGTCGCCTCAGTTGCCCGGTCATGCCGCTTCGCACTTCACAACATCAGAAAAATCAGGCCTTACTTGACTCGACATGCTACCCAACTACTAATACAGACTGTGGTCATCTCACAACTCGGTAACGCCCTCCTGACGGGCCTCCCAGCCTGCACAGTGAAACCTCTCCAGATGATCCAGAACACGGCAGCGCTCCTGGTCTACAACCAACCCAACAGGTCACGTTACCCTGCTGCTCATCGAGCTCCACTGGCTACCTGTTGCAGCCCGTATTATATTCAAATCACTAATGCTCGCCTACAAAGTTGTCTCCGGTACTGCACCTACCTACTCACGCCCTTATACAGACATATGTTACCTCACGACTGTTGCATTCCTCCAATGAACATCGCCTGGCTCTGCCACCCATTCGCTCAAGGCAATCCAGACTTTTCTCGTCTGTTGTTCCCCGTTGGTGGAACGTCCTACCAGTTCCTACCAGATCAGGGGCATCCCTCTCTACCTTTAAAAAACTCCTGAAGACCTCCAGCTCTTCAGAGAGTACCTTCTCTCCAACACTACCAACAACTGGACATGATAAATGATAAATCTACCCCTGTAGTACTGTCACAGCACTTACTGCTGCACTAACACTTTCTTATCGCACTGTAACTTGATTGTTTCCCTTTTTTGTAAGTCGCTTTGGATAAAAGCGTCTGGCTAAATGGCTAAATGTAAGCGTCACTGTGAACTGTGGAAGTTCATTCATGATGTCGTAATGATGAGTCCTTTAGTCCCTCAGTGTCCCTCAGCAGCTTCCTGAGGTCTAAGACCCATTGTGAACATAGCCCCTGATATTGTGTTGTCATGACAACCAACCACCATAAGTTAATCTGTCACCAGTCTATCCTTAGACATATGTAACAGAGTGTACTCAAGTACTTGTTAATTTATTTTACTCGAGTAAAAGTACTTGTGTAAAAATGAACTTTACAAATGTAATAGCAAAACATGGTTAAAATGTTTGGATAGCAACTGAATCCCCCTTATCCCCCCTTCCAAGCATGCAGAACCTCCAGTGAAAAAGGCCTGGTGTAGAGCTGGTTTGGTTTGTCTGTGCAGGGCTATGACAGAAACATGGGAGTTCATCACGGAGGGCTTTAAGCTAGATGAATGAAATGCACTGACACTTCTTATACAGTTACCAGCAGAATAAGACACAAACAGACCTTACACACTAAAGTAAAGGTAAAAGATCCTCAGGTAGTGCAGAAGTCACCCGGAGGACCCAGCATCTATCTGTTGGTCACGCAACATCATGGGTGTGTTTGATGTGTTTGGATTGCTTAGCATGCTCGTCAGGTCAGTGATTATTTTAGGTCCAGCATGTGGAGCAAATGTGAGAAAAATTCAACATCCTCTTGAGAAAAGTTCATTCATGATTGGATGCAGGTTGTTTTAAGTGTAAACACAGGAATCGAATGTGGATCACTGCAACACACAGGTCAGACCTAAATACAACATGGTCATCTGGTTGAAAGTCCAGCTGCTGAAATTGAGCAGAAATATCTGCTCTTTAACTTTGCACTGTTCCATGATATGACCCTGAGTGTAGTGCATGCTTTTAAAAGTGGTTTACAGTGAAATGACCCTCAGTACAAATGAACTGATCATTGACTTTTCTCTGCACAGCAGAAGGATTAGCGTCCATCTGGAAGGGCCGGTGGGAGGAAAGTCATGTTCAAAGACACCTGGATCAATCTGTGTTAATAAATCCTGCTTGATACAGCCACGGGTCTCTTCCTCGATACATACTAATAAACCTAATGTCCGCCCACCGTCATCCTGCTACAGCTCCATCATGCCGTCTCCAAAATGTCCTTGCCTGTCATCTCTTTTTTACTATTATACCAATTTGGAGGCTTTTATTATTTTCATGGGACATTAGACTCCAACAATCAGAAATATATGAATCAATAGTTTTTGATAGGAAGGTGATTGTGTTGTGACCGCTGATCATTTCTACTCCAAGGTGAACAGTCTGCATTATTAAGCCATTCTCCTATTCCAAGAGACCATTTTTAAAAGATCTGTTCACCCAAATCACACGGCAGTTCAGTGGTGTACGTCCACATTTATTGTTTCCTTTTGAAAACTTCCTTTTTACAGCCGAGTCTGCCTAAAAATTAGGTCCATACTGGACAATTCCATGGTTCACAATTTATGCCCAGTGCCATCTGTCAGTGCCACTGCAGAAATTAGTGTGTCCTATAACAGTTACCTTTTCCTAACCTTCAGCAAGTGTTTCAGTTGCCTAAATATAACCATTGTTTATCTGCCATAACCATGATTTTTCCCTGTCCTTAACTACATCATGGTTTTCATGGAGCACATGTGTTACTAATAACATTAACAATAGCTCTGTTTTATTCAAGGGTCCCAGTAAGCCATGAAAGTGTGACAGTGAGCCAGCATGCACAATGCCAGGACACTGAAATTCAAGCAAGTATTAACCATCATCCAGTTAGTGTCAGTTTTGCCCACACATTTGTGCATTGATCAAAAGTTACATATATTTACAATTTAGCAGCTTGGGTTGAAAATATAGAATATATATAACTACTACTGTGAGAAATGAGCCTCTTCTTGGGAAAGAAAAGGTGAAAATTGGATTGAAAGGGGCTAAAGGTTCAATAAAAGAGGAAAAAGCTCTTTGTCTGTCTACCATGTTCTTTTGTGTGCATGCACCTGTGTTCTCATTTCAGTGAGGAGCAGCCTGTGTTCATGTCTTCCTGTCTGTGTGCACATGTGTACAATTTAAATGCATTACTAACATTAGTGTTGGCTGCTCTCTGTCCATGTATCGCTGTGCGTGTCAAAACACTTCCAGCCCCCTATAGTGTCTGCATGCATGTTTGCATCTGTTTGCATGTGTGTGTGTGTGTAAGATACAGCCTAAGGCTATGGTCCCTTGTTTCTACCCCCCCCCCCCCCCCCCCCCCCCCTCCTATTTCCATTCAGACGCCCCCAGACATGACCCCTCGTGACCCTCACAGTGCACATCAAAATAAGAAGGTGGGGGTCGTCTATCCAGCCTCTGTGTTGTGTATGAACAGTGAGGCTGGACAGAATGGGAGGGGTTAAATTGGTGGTGCATATGCTGTGGCTGGGTAATTGCCTGGGGCTCCCTCGCTCTTTCGCAGGCTCCCTCTCCCAACTATGCCCTGAACAAATAAACAATTCATCATCAGAAGTTGTCCTCTGGCCCCAGATCCAGGTGACATGACAAATGTCCTCATTCTCTGTAGAATGGCAGGAGATGGGATGGATCGGATAGGATGGGATGGACATGGACCAGAAATCAGTTTGAAGTTAGAAGGCTGTTTGTTGAAACCCAAAACATGGATGAAGAAATATGTGGGTTACCAGTAATTGAAACAAGATTGGTGAGAGTACTGAGAAACAGAAAGGTTTTGGGCTGTACCGAAAACCAAAACAATGGCTAGAGATCCTAAAATGCTCCATATAGTTGACGGAAATCAGACACATGGTGCACAAAGAACACTCCAAATTTTCTAGAACTGTTTCATTTTTCAAAATTCTTAAGCAGCAACCTGCCTCACCCTGTCTTGTTTCAAAGCAAAGCTCCCCTCAGTGCACTGATGAGTCAATTATATTCAAAAATCTTTGGTGGATTGGGATTGATACATCTGCAAAATAAGTAATTCTGCTTTTGCTATTTGAAGACCATTTTTGACAGTATTGACTTTGCTTAAGTAATCTCATGAATGCAATACTTTTACAGATAATGAGTATTTTTACAGTGGCTGGATCATCCCTCCAAGTTTAGGACTGTTCTGTTAATTGGTCCATTGAAGAAATCATCTCTCTTGAAATGAAAGTACAGTACAGAGCAGTAACTTGATTTGTTATCTCCAATGGAGCCTTTGAAAAGCTCCCTCTCCTACACAAAGAATGGTGCTGTGGCCACAGTTGGCCTTGTGGCTTAATCATCAAACAGAAATAATATCAGTTACATGGGTGTGTGGAACCCCTGCCTGAGGCTTTGATAGGTGAGAGCGTCTGCTTCACCATCTCCAGACCAGAGCTCAGGGGAATTCTCACCAAACCTCCCACCTAGGGCGACACACTCACACACACCTGACAGTATAGGAGGACCAAGTGTGAGGTGAGTAGCAAGAACATTTGCAGGAGAAAAGAGGGAGAAAAGGGAAGCGACTGGTGAAAGTATATGGAAATATGTGAAGAAAAGGCGTGAGACTGTGCCGTGGCTCCCCTATTGTTTTCTCATTAGTGAGCTGTATATGTGACTCCGGATTCAAGCTGTTCCCGTGCAAAGCAGGCATGGCGCACGCACCATCAGTATGCAAGGCCTATAGAGAAAAGGAGCTTAGTGCTTATTATTGCAATAACACCTAGCAGGTGAGTTTTGAATATGCATGAAATGAATATCACACATTTCCAGTTTTATTATTATCATTTGTGGTACAGTTCAACAGACAATCACATTCTGCAAAGTTGTGAAATCCAATATAAATCCAGCATCCATTATACACTGGCTTTACAAAATATTGAGATTGGAGGTCAGGGAAATTGCAGGAGTCATTCGTTACGTTTCTTTATACAGATCTGTATTTGCACACAGATATACACATAGATATCTGCATTACCAAATCATCACTGTAGTGACAATTGAAAAGTGCATCGTTTTTTATGTTTACATTTCACCTTTTAAGCACAAGTCACATCAAGTAGCTGAGTTTAGCAGTTCATTCTTGACCTTGGAAACTATTCGAAAAATGTTCTTTGCTCTGGACAAAAGTTCTAGAGCCAGTGAGTAGACCTTTAGTGGAGATCGTCAAATCAACTGATATTTCCAAGGTCAGTAATGAACTGAAAGTTGTGCTTTTGTACAGTGATCAGTGAGGCCCGGCCATAGATGAATGTAGCAGCCCTCACAGTCACTCATAGACTGGATCAAACAGGAAGCACTCCGCTCCAGCGGCATCAGAAGAGAGAAAGTGATTCATTGGATGTAAAATTAGTACACGCCCCCGAGTGCAGGATGACATCATCAACAACTTTTTATGGTTTATCAGGAAATGAAAAACTCTAAAATACCATGAAGAATACCTGAACATACTGAAAACATGACTTTGTGTCAGTGATGGTCAGATACTGGAGGACAGAGGACAGGTGCACTTAACTTCATGGGGACTTTAACATGGACTAGAACTCCTAGAGATGTTTTAGAATAATGCAACATGACAACTGAGCAAACTCCAACTGATAATAAAGAATAAAGTAGCCCAAAACTTCTAAGTTTCACTTACACACTTGAGTGTTTAAGTGATTCTGAATTATAATTGTTCATCATTTAAACTGAACCAGATCTTAAATTCAGATTAGAAAATACATATGAATCTATACAAACATTGATGACAAGCTCGAGAACATCTACTAAATGGATCCTGAGGTGAAACTGGTTTGTTAAGTCAACATAGAAGAGAAGTCTTTAAAGAGAGTGTACATATCCTATAGCTGCTATAACAACTTCTCTTCAAGGCAGTCACCCTGGCTCATATGCAGTCACCTACATGTCCACACAGGTGTAAATTCTTCCCTCGTGGTCCCATGATGCCTCAGTACTAACCACCTTTGCTCCATTAGAAATCATCATCAGTGTTGGACAGTGGCGTCTGGTCCTGCTCCTCTCTGATCTTCTGTGGTGTGAAACATGTGCTAGCATCATTAACCGCTGACTGAGTCCATTTGAGGCCATTTAGCACCTCCTGTCTGCCTGCAGCCACTAATGTGTGTATACATGTGTAAGTGTATATGTGTGTGTGTGTGTGTGTGTTGCCACCTCAGTGCTGACACAGTACAGATCTTTGGTCTCTGAGCTGCAGGGTCAGACTGCCAAAGTTCCACTGATGTGAAGGAGGGGCTGAGGGTGTGAGCATGTGTCTGCGGTTTTTTCTTGTACTTCTATCTCTGTGTGGACCAATTATCACCTCAAAAAACACACAACAAATCTTCCAAACACAGATAGTTTAATCAGTTAATCCTAGATTATGTGTTAGAGTTAGAACTATGGTTGTCCTTTTGCTTAGGGTTAAGGTCACTTCATGCTGACATACTACACCACGTGTCTGTGAAGGTCTGTACTCATAACATGTGACTGACTACACATGCTAGAGACGGGACAGAAAGGAACAGAATTTGGAAGAGTGGAGTATTTTCACACGGTTCTTTGTCCAGTTGAACTCTTGTCATTTATATGTCTGACAGGTGTCTGAAAGAAAGTCTTGAGATGTGGTGTTCATTATGAATAGAACCACTTCCGTTTCATGTATTGCAAAAAGTTTGGTCATGCTTTTAGAGTTTGGCTCTAGATCTCTATAAATTTGCCAACATTTGATGCTAATAGTTCTTGACAATGAACTTGATGGTCATTCAAATGGAAGGAATAGTAAAGGCCGTCAGTTATTGGTAGATGGTTGAATTTGTCCCAACATGGCAGTCATTCCATTCAAAGTTGGGCATACTTCATTTTTTGGGTCCTCTCTTTTAGGGCCCATAGAGCATGTCTGAGCAGAGCTGACTGACTCTCTCTCTAGCACGTACAGTAATGGATCAATTGTGTCTGATTGGTTGTGATGCTTAGAAACATGTATTCATTACTTGCAGCCGTTTCTTTTGCAATGATTGTGTATTTTCAAGTGAATGGCCGTCATATGACCTTCATTTCTGACAGAGCTCTTTGTGTGAGCTTGTGTTGGTGCTTCTGCATGCCCACCACCTTTTGTATAAAGACTATTAACCTTGGTCATTGTTTTGCTTCATTTAGTTGTTCACGCTACGTGGCTGTGTTTCTGTGACAAACCTGTAGATGGTTTCATTAGATGCTCTGTTGTGTTTGCAGAGGTAGGGAGTGTTGTATGTACTATTCTGTTTGGTGTTCATGGCCTTGGCAACAACGATGACCATATAGCAAGTCTTAGACACTGAATTAATTTGTCATTTGTCATCTTCCAAAATAACACAAATGTGTATTTTGGTCCTTATAAAGAGAACTGAGGTGGTAATATTCCGAGTAAATCAAACCAAAGTCATCTACTTAACAGTTCACTGTAAGTAAGTAACAAGTAAGTCAGTGACAAGTCATTCATCAAACACATCAATAGACAGAAAAATGTGCAGTAATGTTGAAAGGTCATTCTGTTCTGAGGCCTACAGAAACATTTTCTCAACATGACCTCAGCCAGTCAAGCTCATTGTGCATGTCATCATACTGCATGTGAAGATAATGACCAAGCATCGTTGCTAAACTACATAACAATGTACCAAAACTGATGACCACTCTAAAAGTAATCACATTACCTTTTTACTGATGGTTGGACTGCATTACTTGTGCTAGTCGAAGCAGCTGCTGCCAGCTCCAGGACTTTACCTTCATGTGCTTCATCTTGCCCTTTAGATGAAAAAGAAAATGGCTGTGCTGTGTCAAGTCACTTCAGTCCACATCTTAGCAGAGTGTAAAAACGTAACTGTAATCAACATCAACGACTGTGTGCCACTCAGCATCTCTTAAGGTAGAGCAGAATTAGACTATTATTCCCTCCTCTGTTTCTCTCTTCTACTTGCATCCTTCAAATCCATCCTCCTTCATCTCTGGCCATCCCATGAGACGGTCTGTTGTTTACCATGTAAGAGAGAAATCATATTTGGGGGGGGCTTATAGCCGAGGCCGAGCGCTCCCAGAGGAAGAGCCTATTACAACAGTAAGAGTGGATTAATTAGAGAGCGTCTCGGCAGAGCCGGGCTGAGAGCCTGGCTCAGTCAAAGGGGAGGCATTAATCGCCTCTCTTCACACAGGTAACAGGCTCAGCCCTGGGGCCCCAGCGGCACAGCCAATTAATAGGGCCGGAGGTACAAGCCCACCCCGCTACTTTATCGCAGTTTGCCCTCAAGACATTTTATGAAGAGCGCAAGTGGATGGCAGAGTTTTTATTTCACATTTATTAAAGCTGGGCTTTAAAGCTGCACTAGAGTCTTCCAGTATGTAAAAGTGAAGCTATTTTATCTGCACACACACACAAGCACACGTGATATATAGAAGTCTATTCATGCAAGGAAAAAAAAAAAAATACATCCAATCATGAAAATTATAGTAAATAATCATGGTGAGTCAGAATTATGAGATACTATGTTAAAACATAAAGCTGCACAATATAAAAGCAGAAAGATGTTTAGCTGTTCTGCTATCTGTTGAGTGTAGCTCAGGTTAACTGTGTTTACCGTAACTTGTTTTTTTGTTGTTGTTGTCAGAAGGTACTTGTTATACATTGTGTAATACTGTGTGGAACATTAATACGTTTACATTTTAGTCAAAATTAGATTGGACTTGTTATCACTAACTGACTGAAATTGGCCAAATACAGTATCCTGATTTGCAGTTTACTAATTGTATTCAAATCTTGGTTCAAAAGTAAACAAAAGTTATTGCTTCATAGTTTTTCACAGTTCTTGTGTGACTTATGAGTCAGTGTTTATGAGTATTTTTATTTCAATCATTTCTTACTTTTCTCTATTTTTCTTTGGCCTTCCACAGAGACACACAGAGTTTTCTACTCGACATCATATATTGGTGTATTTCTCCCTCCTGTTCCTTTTATTTTCTCTCTGTGGACAGATCAATGTCAGTGTCCACTCCTTTATGTATTTTCTGTTTGCTGACCACAGTGTGGAGGGAGGAGGAGGTGACAGAAAGTAATTCTCCTCTTGGAAATATGAACAACTCTTTTCTTTTGCTTTGTATTGATCTTCTGACTGACTGTGTGCTTGTAAAGGAAATGTAAAAAAAAAAAAAAAAAAAACATCAAAAGGAAACAGGCATCACACTGTAGGTTTTGTGGGTAATGATGTCCTCTGTTAGAAATGCTTGAATATATGGACAGATAAATATAATGTTATTTTTCCTTCCCATGATGAAACAGTTGTCACAGGCAGAGGCTAAGCTGAACATTATCTGAAGTGGAATACATCTGATCCTGTTGTCAGTAACACAAACCTGTATAGTAGGCCTACGAGCGATTTGTGGAACTTGTTGCCAAATTTCCACTCCCTCTCCACCCGCTTCCCTTTCCCTCATGACTTTCATTAAAGACTGCAGGGCCTCCTGCTGAACACCGCGCAGGCAGACAGGCACAACAGAGCCACCGTGGGTTAGCTGCACAGATCTGAAGCCAGTTTCACTCTCCATGCCAGTAATCTATAAAGAGGAGCTGGAAAGGTGAGGGAAGGAGGGGATGTGTGTGTGCTGGAGAAATAAGGAGGTCATAGGATGAAGAGAAGTGTTTCCATATGGTGATGAAAAGCAAGAATACCTGGATGAATGCCAGTAATCTTTGGCTGAGAGGAGCAGTGGTTTCACATGGTAATAGTGGTGGCATGCACAGGGGTGGGCAGACCAGAGGTGGGACCTGTCTTACCTAGTGTTCCATGGGTGAAATGGGAAAATCAGAAGTCCTGTGTGATGTATTGATCACCAAACACTAGTTCAGTATTGATGAAGTATTGAGATCGGGCCCATGATTCAGTTCCGAATCCTGCAGGTGAAGGCCGCCCACCGGGCTGCTCTGCAGAGAATACACAGCTGGTCTGTTTTTGACGGAAGTCATGACCAAGCAGCACGAAGCAGATCGAGCTGGCAGGAAGTCAGACACACAAAACAGCATAGAGAATCCGTCAATTTTCAAAATAAAACACACTTTGCAGACCTGATCGTAAAAACAGACAAAAGGGAAACAATATAACTACTCAGTGATAGAAGCACATAAACGAGAAAATCTGAGCAAGTTAACAAAGTCTGGTGAGCAAACCAATGGCATCACTGTATGACTGCGTGAATGTGATGTGTCGTGAAAAGCACCTTGAGTGGTCAGAATACTGAAAATGTGCTATATAAGTAGAGTCCACTTACCATTTACAACAACTTGAATCATATGTTTGCATATTAATATGAAACCAGTCATTATCAGACATTATCAGTGATGACAGAATGAACAGTATTTAACATGATCAGAAGCCTACATGTGACTGTAGACAAGTGAAAAATGACATTGGCATGGATTTTACATCAGCAGCAGCAGATCTCCAGCCCAGCGGGTCGCTGTATAACCACCTCTCTCTCCCTACAGCATCAGAAATGTCAGCAGAAAACCCTCGGCTTGTTCCTCCTCTCCAGGGGTCCCAAGGCCTTCCCTGCGCTTCTCCTCCACCCTGCAGACAGCCGTAGGTTCAGACAGCTTGTGCAGCTGCCGCCTGACTCTGCCGAGCCTCCAAATGCCATCATACAGCAGCTTTGCCCCACGGGCCAGGGCAACGGGAGGAGGACAGGGGAAAATGAAGAGGAAAAGGTGGAAGGACACCCAGGGGCGTTACATCACTTCAGAAGTGAGAGGAAGTAATTCTTTTTTTTTTCTTTTGGCATTTTTCTCCTCAGTTTGGACTCCTGTACATAAAGAACAACCAATGGTTGTTTCAACAAGTATCAACATGTGTCAAGAACCAAAAGCTGCTTTTACAGTCTTTTTCTTTGTGTTCAAGCTCACGGGAGATTAGCACACTAAAATATATAAAACTCTTAACGCAGTCTGTAGTCTTCATTCCTACTTTCTTCCTTTACACTTCATGATGACTGATCGGGCTAATAAGAACTAATGTTAGGGGAATATCACATATTCACATTTACAAACCTCTGGTAGGCTATAAACTACCACTTAGACTTAGAGAAAAACTTTGAACATAATGAACTTGATCATGAGAAAATAATGCATCATTGTAGCAACCGATAATGTAATAATGGCCAATAATGTAATACCTGCCAATAACGTAATAATTTTGGCCATTTTAAATGTAATAAAGCCAATAACGTAATAACTTGCCAATAATGTAATAAAGTTTTTGAGCCAATAAGGTAATAACATTTTGCCAATAATGTAATAAGTTATTACGTTATTGGCTGGTTATTACATTATTGGCACAGCATTAAAATAATCCTTTGAAATGTAATAACTGCAGCCGATAATGTAATAATACATAAACAGGACTGCATTTCTTGGAAATAAAATATTTTTTTGTAGTTTCTGTGCAGTTTGCTCATAAAAATAGTTGATGGCATAGTCATCATATTCATTCATCAGGGGTATGTATTATGCAGCTATCTCTCTCCTTAAATATGGTTGGAAGAGCCAATTTGAGAATTATTTGTTGTACAAAATCTATATTTAGAATTTTGTTCATTTTCTTAGTGTGTTTGCTCAGTGTTAGATGAAAATGTAACAACTGGAGCTGATAAGGTAATAATATATGTATCATCGATACATCGTTTTCTGGATAGAACACACACACACACACACACACACACACACACACACCTATATGGGATGGCTTAAAGGGGCAATTATGAGTTGATTGGGTTTTATTTTCTGTGCAGAGACCATCTAGAAATGTTGCATGCACAAAGGGAAATATTTTCTGCAGTGTTCAAATGTGGCGGAATAGGCAGCATTATGCCCTCAGTGAGGATGGTCAGTCAGTTACATTTAATGGAAAATTGGTACCCAGAAAGTCAACTATCTCTGCAGTTGTAAATAAGGCTCTTGATAAAACAAAAGGTTAAACATATACCTTCGGGAACAGTACTTGGGAATCAGCCGAGCAAGTGTGAAAGACACCTTGGACAGATCAAGATATTACCAGCTCCATAAGGCAACATTCCGGAACAAACCCTCACCAAAATCTATCACGGCCAAAGCAGTTCAAGATCGACACCAGGTAGACCTTGTTGACATGGCTAAATGGAGGGTCAAGTGTGGTCGAGTCACATATAGGTACATCCTGACTGTAATAGATGTGTTTAGTAGATATGTATGGCTAAGACCACTGAAAGATAAACACAGTGCGGAGATTGCTAGACACCTTGAAGACATTTACAATGAGCATGGTCCACCAAAAGTAATACAGCATGGCCAAGGGAAGGAGTTAAAAGGTGCTGTAAGAAAACGTATGGAGTCCTTAGAAGTAAAAATCATTCAGAGCTCTCCATACCATCCCCAGAGCCAGGGTAAAGTGGAGAGAAGCCACCGTGTCCTAAGGAAAAAAAATATGTATGACTTAGTCCAATATCAAGGAGGAGTGAACTGGGTTAAGCATTTGCCAATTTATGCAAAGATAATGAATGAAGACCCAAAGGAAGTTTTGAGTTGGATGTCCCCTTTTCGGATTTATTATGGAAGATAAAGTCATGCATTGTCCAATCGCTTAACTTCTTCCCGAGAAGATCTTGAAGAACACTGCCCACCAGGCAACAAAACACAGCCCACCCAAAAGCAGAGGCGTTTGTTTGAGGATGAACGAAACAGGATCAGGAAAAGGGCACAAAAAGCAACGCAACGCTGCATACACCGACAGAATCAGTCTGGGAATTTTAGAGTCTCTGTGTACAGGCTACGTGATAATGTGTTGGTCAGGGTCAAGAGTGGCCATCACAGAGTCTCACAGAAACAATCTGTGATACCAGGTGTTGTTGTGGCAAGAAACCTTAAGTTGCACAAATACAAGGTTGAGTTTCAAATGCCAAATAGCCCCACTCCAACACAAAAGTGGTTCTCAGTTTCTGATGTGACCAGTATGACAAGACTAGAAGAAAAGCAGCGCTCAAAGTCTCAGCCCAAATCAGTTCAACAAATGAACCTGCGAATACCTTACTCACATGAGGACAGATTGGAGGAGTTTGAATCCTCAAACCTGAACATTCGCTTTGACCCAATCCCTGATGGCAACTGCTAGTTTGCTGCAATTTCTGATCAATTGGCCACTATTGGAATTTTCCGTTCTGCAGAAACATTGCATGAAGAAATAGTTGCCGACCTAACATTTTAATCCATATGGAGTGGATGGGACACCCCTTTTGGAGTATTTTGAGGGGACATGGGGGGGAATATTTACAGAGGATGGCACAACATGGTACATACGGTGACCACCTAACTCTTCAAAGAGCATCCCAGATTTTTAATGTTCAGTTCCTTATTGTGTCGACTCTTGGTTTGGATGCCACCTCTGTAATACCACCATCTGGTGATTACTGTGAAAACCTGCCTCTTTTGGTACTTGGACATTTTGCTGAGGGACAGGGGGAACATTATGTAAGTTTAGAAGGACCTATTCCGGCTTACATTCAGGCCATTCAGGAGGCAGAGGTGCATAGAGTGTCCCAACCTGCCCCTCTGTCTGACACTGAACTTGGTGCTCTGTCTGATGCCAAACCTGCCTCTATGCCTGTGGCCAAACCTGCCCTGCCTGATGATGAACCCGGCCTTCTGTCTGAGCCTGAACTAGGGTTGCTGATGTTCAGTCTATAGCTAACCCTTTGCTTGACATGGTTGAGGATGCTGGCAATGAGCATGGAGTTCAATACCTACCTTCAGAGATCTTATCAAGAATCATTGAATTTTCTCTCAAGCAAGATATGTCAATGCTTGGGACATTCAATCGAGTCTCACTCTTATTCCGTGAACTGTCAGCACCATTTCATCCCAGCCTATACATAAGAGAATCACTTGCAGAGAGCCTACAACTGGACAAAGAAGATGACTGTTCCATTAGTATTATGAAGCTCTACAAGGCTGCTGGACACAGCAGTGGTCTAAGCTTACGGATAAAACAGTTATTTGGCAACGACAGACGATGGATGAAAGCCTGGATTCTTCTTGGTAATGTAGCTTTTGGGCAGTACAAAGTTAAGGACATTTACTGGAAGAAGTAATGCCAATTTTATGTTGATGTTTTTCCCTCAGTTAAACTCAACACTATTTACATTTGTAAATGAGTGTTCATGTTCTGTGTTGTATATTGAGGTTAAGTGCCATACAGTTTTGAGTTTTAAGTGAGAACTGAATCGTTTTCCCTTGAGAAATGTTTGAAAAAAGTTCAAAATTAAACGTTTTCCAAGAAATAAATGTGGTAAATTAATTTGACAATGCAACATCCAACGCTGACATGAAATTCTGAATTTACATATCTAAACAAATAAACACAATTCTAAATATAGATTTTGTACAACAAATAATTCTCAAATTGGCTCTTATAACCATATTTAAGGATAGAGAGTGCTGCATAATACATACCCTTGATGAATAAATATGATGACTACGCCATCCACTATATCTATTTTTGATGAGCAAACTGCACACAAACTACAAAATATTTTATTTCCAATAAATGCAGTCCTATTAATGTATTGTTACATTATCGGCTACAGTTATTACATTTCAAAGGATTATTTTAATGCTGTGCCAATAACGTAATAACCAGCCAATAACGTAATAACTTATTACATTATTGGCAAGTTATTACGTTATTGGCAGGTATTACATTATTGGCCATTATTACATTATCGGTTGCTACAATCATAATTGAATAAAACTCTGCTGTGATGAAATCAACACCTGGGCTGTCTCATTCATCTCATATCCTGCTGTGGCTAATCTACCTAAAACCTGGCTACTACATCAAAAATTGTCTCACACAATGTTAACTAAAAGACTCTGACTTATTTAAGTTATGCTACAGTTAAGCATGATGCATGAAACAGTTTAATAAAAACACGTGTGTGAAGAGAGGGGAGGAAACATCAACTGCAACTTCAACTGTTTAGCGCAAATGTTAGCATTCTAGCATCACATGCTAAAGCAGTCATACAGAGCTTCTAGCAGAGCTGCCGATGTGCTCAGTACCTTCACTACATTCTCTGTTTTTTGAAAACATGCAGTGATTATGAGGAACAAAAATCATTTTATCCTCAACATGAAGGTATTGCTGAGGAGGACAAATTCAGATAATGTTGTACAGTATACGCAATACAACTGCCAACAAAAGCATGTTTTACATTCATTGCTCATGTGTGACCATAAAAGAAAAATCCAGACGTGAATCTGCACGTTCACCTATGCTGGGTTCACCTTGAGGATTGACAAAGAGTTAAATTGCTGGACAATGAGCAGAGAATGAGAAAGATCAAATGCATGTGGGGCAGAGGAAAGCTAACATAAAAGAGAGAAAAACAGAAAAAGAAAAGACAAAACATTAATGTTCTTTCTTTGAAAAGAAAAAAGTAAGTATGGAAGAGATTTAGAGAACGAAAGAGAGCGGCTGATCCAATAAAAACAGTAAAGGGGTTTGTCAGGAGAATAAAGGAGATAGGATATCCCTAATCCCCTGCAATATTAATGTCTAAAATGTCATTAATAAGCTGGTGAGTGTGCCCGGGACCACACAGCGATGAAAAAGGGCTCTCTACATGAAGGTAGCTGCCAGGCCTTGTCAGATGGGAGTGCTGGCTAATGAATGAGCAGAAAGCCAATCCAATCAATCAGCCGGGATCTCTGTGTGCCCCCAGTATAGGTGAGGTCTGGTGTGGGGTGACCAGCACTGTCAGCCCCCCCCCAGCCCAGTCAAGAATCTGTCGTGGCATTTCAATAAGCCACCTATTAATAGGACAGACTGGGGTTGTGTGTGCGTGTCTGTTTTCTGTTTTTATCAAGCACAAATGTCCGTATGCAAGTATGACAAAATCCACGGAGAAAAACATATTTCCATGAAGGGGTTTGATGGTTTAGGATTATCAGATTTTGAGTTCAAATTAGAATGAGGATTAGTTTTAGGTTTGGGTGCTTGTGAATGAACATAAAGGTGAGTGTTTGTGTGACAGAAATAATTCAACAAGAATCAAAGTGGATCAAAGTGAATGAGTGTTTGCAGTGTAATGTGGGTCTGTTTGACATGAAAGAATCTGGGATGTCTTGTTCTGAGATGCATCACCCAATTCCCTTAAACATGACAGTATTAACCCCACAGCCTCAGCCCTACAGCGTCTGTTTTGTCCCCAGGAAGTTCTCCTGCCCTTAGCCAAATGACTCGCTCAAACAGAATACTCCCCCTTGATCAAAGCACAGCCACATCCCACTGGCCAAAAATATTCTGTTACATGCTGACCTATACACTGATTAGCAAACACTTTCCTTTCAGACCTTTCCTTCAGAAGTCCTCTTCAGCACATCTCAGGGTGTTGACTTATGAAAGTGAATACACAGTGGAGGCTCAGCTCTGATCTCACCCCTTTGCTGCCGAATCAAATTTCTGGACGATGGGGTCAGAGTTTTCCTTTTAGTCGACTAGATGAACACGGATTTAAATGTTTCAGACATTCAACCCATGGCCATAACCCTTTTTTGTGTTTGCCTTTTAAATGTTCACCTGAATAACTTCAGAGATCCATGTTCCACTGACTTTATACTGCTGCATGGTGATTCACAAACAATGAAATTGTGTTCCAGGGGTTACCTCTGCTGTTGCCATGCAGTATGTGGAAATTACATAAATTACTAATATAAATGATGGAATGTAATAATGAAAAATAAATTACCTTGTTACCAGGAATTAAAGTAATGGATGAACAGCTGAAATTGTTAGCTAAAAGTCATGGATATATGTTGGATGGATACATGAAATAGCAAGAAGTAGCATAAATGGTCACTATCTGCCAATTTAAGTGGTAGTACAAATGTTAATGACCAAAACAACCTCAAATGTATGAAAATGTTCTGTTATGTCCACTTTTATATACTTAGAAAGAACAGAAGGTGTCTGAAGGGGTACCGAGCTCATCAGATGAGTCTGTAGAGGTACATCAGTAAAAAAGCCACTACTCTAATTCATTGTCTTGCATCTTAACTGCACTCCAGTGCAGTCAGCTTGTCACAAATCAGGCCACAATCAATTGGACTCATCTGATGACTAGCCTGAAGTTTAGCCTGACTTTCCTTCCAAACAAAGAGGGGCAGCTGTCGGTTTGGCTGCTGGTAAAGAGTGACCAGAGCAAAGTCAATCAGCAGGCTGATGGAGGTATGGGTTGATGGATAGAAGAATGGATGGAATAATGGATGGCTGATAGGGAGGCGATAGGTTTGGGCATCATTGAGTCCCTCTGTTTATTTTGTTGTTGTTGTGTTTGTATGTGTGTATCAGGTGGCATAGTCGCGGCATGGCTGCTAGGACCTGACCGCTGAACGAAGACGTCAGTCAGTGGACACTGACAGCAACGGATTAGAGCTTGGAGGGACAGGACAGCAGATGAGAGGATGGACTTTGACCTTCCCGCTATCTGTTTAACCACCCCCCCTTTTCCCAAAAACAACACGAAGTGATTGGTGATTCGCTGGAGGTCTGTGCCCTGAGTGCTGCGCATGGAGGATACAGTGGCCTGATGAGAGAGCAAGCTGTGGTCTTTGTCCTTCAGAGAACAAATAGAAAGAGAGAGCAGCACGTGTAGGAAAACTGATGGAACATGACCTATGACTGTGATAATGTTTGATAAATGTTGTACCTCTAGAAAACTTTGTTGATTTTGTTTTCTGAGTAAACCTGCCTTCATTACAGTCAGCCATGACTTTGTCACTTTTAAGTAGTTTTTACAGCCATCAGGTCTGAAGAAAGAGAAGGGTGGTTTGTGCTCTGCGTAGTGGCCACAGCAACCCCAGTTTAAATCCAGGTCCCAGCAGTCAGACTGGGCCGGTAGCGGCTCGGTAAAATGGTCTTGGCTTGGGAACTGTAGATTGGCTGGTTAAAGTCCAGCATAAACCACAGTATGGGGTATGGACTGGTAGCTGGAGATACATTTACATGTCTATGAGCCCTTTCTGTGTGTGTTTGTATTTTGGGCTTATATGAACATGTGAAAAAAAAGGAGCAATTTGAAAGTATTTTTTTTACTAAAAACAGTAATGTACTGTCATCATTCAGGAGTCAGTTTAAGGTTGTTATCCTGTTACAATGAATGCACTCAATAAACTTAAGCTCACTGGATTTTGTTATTTAGCATGTAAAATTGGAAATCCTGATTTTGATCAGTGGCCAAATGACCAAATGGAATAAACAATAACAACAACAAAAAATAAAATAAATAAATAACAATAATAAAAATAATAATAATAATAACAATGTTAATACTACTACTACTACTACTACTACTACTACTAATAATAATAATAATAATAATAATGTTAATAATAATAATGATAATAATAATAGCTACCCAAGAGGAGCAGCAGCAGGTTGGGTAGATGGGAGTGACAGCTGGAGAGGTGAGTGTGTTCACCGGGGAAAGAACAGCTCACACCCCGCTTTATCAGCACTGATTGTGTGGCTAAACAAAAGAGTTCTGTGCTGTACTTGTGGTGCTCTCTTAGCAGTCAGTAACATCCGCTTGTTTCACTATGGCATTTAGTTACACTGTTACCCCATACCTTAATAAAAGAAAAAAAAAGAAAAAAAAAACAGACACAGAATTTAGTGACAAAGATTGAGACAACACAACAAAAAGTGAAGATGTGACCACTTTAACAGATTATTAACATGAGAGACAAAGAGTTAAGAAACTGTAAACGTTGTGAACTCTAGTGTTGACTTAGACAGTGGATGCTAACTGGGGCAGGGCCTCCCAGGCACTATCCTGACTCCATCCGATCCCTGGCCGTGCTCACTTGAGGCCTGGTGGGCCAGATTCCTAATAGGATCCAGACTGGGGCAAATGTCACCATGGAATTCAACGGAGGGGGAAACCAAGGAGGCTGGCTTCATCTTCTGCCAAGTCCAGCAGCTTAGCAGTGTCAAGTCAGCAGAACTGTGCAGACACAGTAGCTCTGTCCAAACCCACTCCTGGTTCTGCAGTATGGGGTGGTCCCAATCACAAATCTCCGTTGCAGGCCTTCTTAGTCTCTCCTGGCTTTGGATCAATCATTTTGCGAGCCCCACCCACAACTTGATCGGTATGCACATGAAGAACTTCCCCAGACCCTTTAACTGGAATCAGAAGAGGGACTGAAGGTATTTCTTGAGGCAAAGGACATAAATTTGGCCTCCATTCATCAGTCATGCAGGGAGACAGAGTTTTTTTTCCACTGTCAGTATCTTCAGTTGACCAGAAGGCAATGCACCGCAACACGTTGTTTCGTCAAACAAGGGTGCTGCTTACATTTTCTTAACCACAAAATCTCTGCTGCCAGTATGCCTATTTCTCTCCCTGCACATGAGGTCCACAGCTGAATGCCCACATCCTTTTTCTGGGGGCTGTTGACAGGCATTCTGGGAGATGTAGGAAATAGAAAATGATGCAGGTTGAGCATCACAAAATTAGCCTAATGATAATGTTTCACCACATAATGACTCCTCAAATGCACTAAATACCACAGATTGACGAAAGTAGAACAGTTTCAGAGTCTTTGAGAGAATTCAGATGAGCTTACGCTTATCTCTCTAATGTTCACATACATCCTTCATCAATCAAATTAATTATGCTGACTGTAACAAGTCCCGTACTTGCTTCTTGTAGAAGAAATAACAGGAATTAGACAAACTTTGACACGGCATCAGATACATTTTTGCAGATACACTTGGCTAATTACTTTCTTTCCAACTTTGAAACAGTCGGTATGGTGTCGAACAAGGCTGTTGTCACTAAATTAACTAAATTGCAGAGAACTGATTTGATGTCTTTCACTTTTTGTGGCCAATTCATGCCAGTCCTCAAACTGTAATTGTGTTACACCTGTCGGGAGGTAACAGACGGCATGAGGACAACTACAAGAAGAGGGGAATTCAGAAAACATGGCACCAGTCTTTGTCTGAGCTTTCGTAGGAAGAGCTGAACATAAGTGTGTGTCACAGTACAGGAAGGAAACACATCCTATTCTGCTATTCACCTGTTTAATTTGAAAAAGCTTCTAGTCATGCTTTCGTCTACCAGCCAACCACAGCTTCACCACAGGAAGAAATGTGTAAAGTGTCTGCTGTCTCTGTGTTTGAGTAGATATAGATACTACAGCAAGTTGTCAGAGAGCCAAAAAGACCATTTTTTTCTGTTATTGCATTTATTCTTTAAATGATAGATATGAATAAAAATAGGTTTATGTAGACTTCTTACCCATGAAAAAATGTGCAAATAGACCTCATGGTCGAAGAGTTATTCCTTCAAATACTAAAGTTTCAAGCATGTAAAATACCTAGCATGTTGTGCCATTTCATGACCCATGACATCACATTAATTATTACTAATAAAATTTGAAGAAAATCGCGTCACAGTAGTCTGAGGATTATGCCCAGGGGTTAAAGTGGGATTTGGCAGGTGGGTGAACTGTTTCCTGTTTCACAAAATGGAATTAATAAAAGCCAACATGAAATATATCAGACGCGATAAGAGCAATGTGCCCACCAAATTTTTGAAGCTTGCAGGAACTTTATCCCGAGTAAGGCCTACCACTCATTAGGCGGTGCTATGGAGCCTGCTGGCTACGACGAAGCCATTGCAGTAAGCAAAACTGTAATTTTTGCCAGTGTTCTCCAGCTCAATAATGTTCCAGTTTTTTTCTTACTTTGTCTCTCTCTGTTTGGTGCAGGTAGTGTAAAGGAGGTTTATCAGAACTTTTTTTTTATCACACCTTCCTGCTACTGCTGGAAATCATGGGAGCCATGACACTTAACCAAACAGTAAAATCATGAGTGGTGAAACCAAAACTTAACAGCTAAAAGCAGGTAAAATTCCATTATAAGGCTGAGTGGAGTCATGTGATTTGTCTGTTTTTTTGTAATCTAAGCTCTAATATGGCTAATCATTTTAAAGTTACTGTAAACATAAGAAACATGTTGCACACCAAGAACTCTCAAATATTCATGATATGTTTAATAATGTTTGAGTAAAATCTGCAGTGAGCTCAGTGTAGAGTCAGAATCACTTCACTTTGCTCCAGTCACAGTCTATAATGCAAGGTGTTCCTACTGAACATCCTCCATCCATCACCTTAATAGTGTAAGCTCCTCAATATTTATGCAGGGATTAAAGCATTTTAATATGCTAACAGTTAAGCAGGCTGATTATGATGAAGTGTGTTAATATCTCCATGAATAACCCAGAGTAGGGAAACCCGGGAAACTTAATGGGTGACAGAAATGTGTGTGTTGGTGTTTATTCATAAATAAACTCACTGTGGGAAGACTGTGGGAAAAAGTGGAGAATACTTCTTCATACTGTAGACTCTCACGCTTCTAATCATACTCTGAGTTGGCTTTGTCTTGCTCTATTTCACAGTGAAACTACACAAATGATGTGTGTGTGTGTGTGTGTGCAGCCAAACCAGCGTTCCCCAGCCTTTCCCCACCTCTCCTCCTCACTCCAGAGCCTCTTAATAAAGCATCAGTTAAAAAGTGAATGGATCAATTAGTCAATTTATCTAGCTAATCTTTGGCAGGGCCCACCTTTTTGATGCCGCCAACAAAGTGACTGAAAACATTGTTAATGCATCCAAAAAATAAAAGGGGTTGCTTCTGCCTCTCGCTCCCAAATGATTTGTAATAATTTGCTTCTCATTCAGGAGATGGAAGGCAGCCGGGCTCTCCGACGCTGGCAGTCGGCATGAAAGCACTTCGCCACCAACTTTCCCCCAATACCTCCTCACTGGAATCAGCTAAATGGCTATTAGGCCGCACCTCCTGCCAACACACTCTCCATAATCACAAGGAGGAAGAGGTGCTAGTTTGGATAGGGTCTTAGTGTGACAGCTGTGTGTATTTGGTTTGGCAAGTACGTTATGTGTGTGTGCGTACAAGCCATTAGGATGCAATATGAGGGGTCTTTAGGGAGGCATGCCATACGTGCTTCAGAAAGTGAAATGAGTGGAAAATGTAAGATATGTGTGTGCACCTATGCATGCATCCACAGAGATCTGACTGCAGTAGCATCTCAGAGAGGACAAAGCCTTAAAGTGTAGGATTATGGTTACAAACACATTAAAAGAATGATGAGTTCTATAAATATTAGCATCACATATAGGAGCAGTTCTGGCAAAGGTATGCAAAGAAGAATGCACATACACATGCCAACAGTATATATGTGTTCCTGTTATCATGTTGTTTAAGACCCACACATGTGGTTGTGTGTAGAAATCATCAAAAAGCTAAAGTGGAGCCAAAACTTCTGGGTTCTGTTGCAGAAGTAAGAAAATCTCATTCAACAGAATGTGACTGTGTGTCTGACAGGAAGGTCCATTAAAAAAAAAAAAAAAAAACGGTTGGCTGCTTAAATAAAAATACAAGAAATGTCTTCACCACATGTGAAACATTGTTTAAAATATGAAGAACGTGTGGTTTTGACCATTTCACATGAAAAGTCACATAACATTGACGTGATGTAATTAATTGATGTACGTTTGTTTACGTATGATATCATACATGAGCACATTTGGTTTATGATGTGAAACAGCAGTCATATTACATTTTTGGACATTTCATGTGTGAAATATGCAAGAATTTCAAATGTTCTTTGCACATTGACTAAAACGTTCTATTCAGTCACATTAACAACATTATGCTGATACTATCTAAATAGACCTCTCAGAGGCCATTCATAACCAAGAATAGTAAATTTGCATTGATTCAGATGAAGTCACTCAACCTCAACACCAATAGAAGCCTTGGACCTGATGATATGACCAGCAGAACTGCTCTGTTGCTTTCAACAAGGCTTCATAAATGAATGAATTCATGCTTTGGAACGTAAGAGTAGGAAAGTAAGAGTATGGAGGAAAAACTGATACTAAAACTAAAATGACTTCCTCAATAGATAATGTCATTTTAAAATGATAAAATCAGAGTAAAAACACTTTGCTGAGCTACCCATGTGTGTAGTAAAGTCCATTATAATGTGTAAGATATTTTACACATAAAAAGCAACAATAAAACTAAAGTATAATAAAGACTTTAAACTTTACATCCACATTTAGATTTAATCTTATTAAAGGAAAAAATAACCTGGATAATTTTCATTAAAAAGTGAAAATAATTTACAAACATGACAACAGCTCATGGAGGGGTTGATACAGGTAGCTGGTGGGACTGGTTTGGTCCCATATAGATATGGTTTATTAGCTGGACACCTGCCTCTCTGCTCCCATCTGTCCCACTACATTTAATGTATTTTAACTGCAGCTAAAAGGAGACAGAATCTTTATGTTAATAATGATTGTGTTAAGAGTGATTAATTGGTTTATGTGTAATTGGATGGTTGGCTGGTGAGGAGGTTTTTTTTTTTTGAAGGGGGGTTGGGGGCTGCTGGCTGAAACGGGCTTCTCCTCTTTACCTCACGCTGCCAGAAGACACTTAACAAGCTGGCAATAAAAATGGAAGGGGCCTGTTGAGCATGTGGGCAAACATAAAAAGCTCTGGATTCAAAGTTAATTTTTCCAGACATGATTATTAAAACCCTGTGCCAGCGTGTGTGAGTGCTTTTGTGTCCACGAGTGTGCCCATATGTGGCCCTGGACGGGCCCTGAGAGCTCCCATGTGAATGCATATGCACTGTACAGTATGTGTATTAGCAAGAATCCTTATGGCTGAGTGTGTCCCGGCATGTGTGTGCCCATGTGAGCCCATGGCTCTGTATGTGTGTGTGTGTGTGTGTGCTTTCTCCAATGCAATTAATTATGGCCTCTTGTTAGCCCGAGTCATTTTGTCACTTCCTCACCATTTCAAAGCAGATATCGAGGTGGGATGAGGGGGAGGGGGTAGATGGGGAGGGGGTGGGTTGCTACAGACAGAGCCAGATCAGCACTTTCCAGAGAACATGTTCCTCTTTATTCACAATGAGGCTTGGCTGTCTGCAGGGCTACATGCTCCCTCTCCCCTGCTCTGGCAGCAGCAGCAGCACTGATGACCTACAGCAAGGAAAAATATGTTGCCTGCCGTCACATCACTGCAAACATGCACACAGCCACCAGGTGGATGTGTGTGTGTGTGTGTGTGTGTGTGTGTGTGTGTGTCTGTGTGCATGTATTCATATACAGTATAAGCCCTTGCAAGTACAAATGAAAGCAAAGTTAAGCTGAAATCTGACTGATAACTGTCAGTCTTAAACACACAGTATTGGATGGGCACATTCTCGTGTTCCCATGGTTCCAAACTGCCAAAAAGTCTAATAATGTGCAATGATTATGGTTTCATGCTTTATGAATGACGATGATATGAGTCTAACTATTAACACACTAACTATTAACATAACTACACTGCCTTTTTTACTGTTTTACAGCACACGAACAGTGTGGAGGTCGACAAAGAAGCCACAGAACACTGTACAGAATACTGGCTGCCGCCTATCAGGACTCTGGCTGATTGGATGAACAGGGATGGATCATAAATGGGTCAACACTGGTTTGTGACTTTTTTTTTTTTTTGCGATCATCTCGACAGCTGAAAATTCATCTAAAATGATGTGAGCAAAATAGAAAAAAGGAGAATTTACATTGAAAGTTTTGTCATTACATACTGCTTATTTCAAAAAATACCTGTTAGGAAATGCTGCAGCACTCCCAATTCATGGATTCACGGTTTACGATACTGGCAAGGACAGCTCAGACTGTGGTTCCATGTCGTAGAAAATGACACACAAAGACAAGAAATGTGAACATGAACATAGCAATATCCTCCAAATCACAAACACAAAAATAAACAGTGAAACTCTGAAATATGTTTCAAAAAGGAGTCAGCCACGAGGCTCACAGCTGTGCATACTGTAAGTATGAGTGAACATTGAAGGATTCAAATAGAAAAGTTCAAATAAATCAAAAATCAGATGGATAAAATAAAAAGAAGAGCACTGACATTTAAAGAAGCAGAATAATACACATTTGAAGCAACAGCACTCTGCAGTCATCTTTGATTCTCTGACTGTTTAAAAAGTCTTCAGCAGCCAGTGGCATCTTTCACACTCAGCTCTGTATTATCACTCTGATTGGCTGAAGACAGGGGATCCTGAGATTTTAACTTTAAATACCTCTCCACGGATAAACCTGCATTTTGACATGGACTCAATTATCGGGGGGAGCTAATCCTGGAGACCTTTTTAACCTGGAATGTACCGCAGGGCCAGGAATAACCACGCTCCCGAGTTAGGAAATCAAAGACAGGTAATTAAAATCATAATGGTCCTGGTTAAGATGATTATCGTCGGGACTCCAGATAAGGTAACCTCCAGCAGATTCCCGCCCTTTTTAAATATTTATGGAATACGATTAGTCCGCGGGGCCAGAGCCGTGTTAAAAGGTTTAAGGATGACTTGCAGATCAAGAGATGGAAAATAAGCATCTTAACACGGTGAGGAAATGAGGGTGGAAATGATGAGGAGAGGTAGACAGAGAGGAGGCGAGAGATGGAGTGACCAGGTGTGTGTGTGTGTGTGTGTGTGTGTGGAGAGAGAGGAGCCAGGTGTGTGTCCCTAAGGCCAGGGCTCAGGTTTGAAGAGCACTAACACAGAAGAGTCTGTAGGGAGGTTCACATGCATATACACACATGGCTGCATGCTTTGCTTTAGTCACTCTATGCATATGTTCCATAATAAACTACCACAGTATACATTTTTATATCCATGCAAGAAGCAAACAAAGACAGAAACTTCCTGTCCTCCCTGCCCTGCGCCCTCCTCCTCAAGATGTTTCATAAAATGACAACTGAAAGGAAACAGCAGAAATGATCCACAGCAACTTGGATGCTATTTTTGTGGTTTGGATCATCATTTCTACTGGCCTTGATAACACTGTACTCACCAAGACATAAAGTGACACTGTTACAACCAAGACCAACATGTCAAGAAACATGAGCAGTTTGCCATCAGCCAATAGTTTAGTCAGATGGACTCCCCTTTTCTGAAGGTGAAACTCAAAGTCAGTGGACCTGAAATATCAGTAACAATAACTGATCGTACATGAAAACTGTGGGGCCACATCATGAACACGTGAACACGGCATGTTAAAGCTGAAACAGGAAGTTGGTCAATAAACTGTTTCACGAAACTGTTTCACAGTTGCTTCTTTAGTATCGTTGGAAATTCACTTGGTGAAGTTATTGTTACTGATAGAAGTGAGTGGTCATGATAGACTTAATATGCAATATATATGTAATAAACCATAATTATCCATGAAGTGGCTGATCACTACAATATCTTTATGAGATTCTCTATTAAGCCAACTGTGAGACACTCCAGGATAGGGCATGGTTAGGACACTGTGATCCTTGCAGTGTACAAGAACTTCCTTGAATGGTTACTGTGGCCCCAGGCTTATTTAAAGTGATTTTGTGTTCTTCTGATCACTGTAGTAAGCAGTATAACACTTCCCCATGAAATCAGACTCAGCACATGTATGATTTTATGTCAAATTTAATTAAAATCCCTCTGAGGATTCCGGCAAGCCTGGACATTGTACCTTGGGTGCAGCTTATTACCAAACCAGTTTGGGACAGATGAGACTCTGTTTACTGGGCAGATTTTAACTTATCTGTATAGTTCCTGGCTGAAACCAAGTCGGTGTGTAAGATTTACATAGAAACTGGCTGCAAACTGACGGCTGTGTTTTTGCAAAGCAATCACCACCAGAAGAGCCAGGCTGAGTATCTTAACACCTGCCTCAGGCCTGTCTGATCCCAGCCACCATCATCCCTCCCTCCTCCCTCTCTCCCCAAAGCTCCTCCACAGGGCCTCCAGTGGTTTGTCTCTCCATCTGGGCCTGATGCCAAAGGCCTGTTCAACGAGTCGGCAACCCTGCAACCATCCCTTCTTATCTGCACAGATCTGCAGGGAGGTGTGGCTGGAAATAGTGCGGTGTGTGTGTTTGTGTGTGTGGGAGGAGAGGGCGAACCCTAAATGCTAACAGTAGGACCTAAGAGGGACAGTTGTCATTGACATTATAGACCACCTCGCCAATGCACCAAGGTAGATGTGCCAGTTTCATTGGGTCTGGATCAAAGAGAAGTCACATCCCTTTGAGGAAAGATGATGGACAGTTTGACTTTGCAGCTTCAAGATGGTTTAGAGATCTACATTCTGGCCCGTCATGCATACATACTTAAAATGTGTGTATTTACTGATGCACTGTGGTGCATGTAAAGGGAGATGCCCCCATGTTAAGGTTGCTTTTGCATTGAAGTTCCAAGTAATTGTAAGCAGCTTGAACCCATGAAAAACCTGAACTGAAATGTTAATAGAACAAATCTCCTGAATTTGGATCCATTCCATTTCTGTGGGTTGGTGTGTCAATACCAATTAGCACTACCTGATGCAATTAGATTATAATCTGGATCCCAGTTGGGTCCTGGGTTTGCTCTAGGTTATGAGGAATGAAATGGACCTATAAAGACATCAATTGAAACTACACCAAAACAGCCCAGAGACGTCAAATTCCATCTATGATGCAACAATGTAGGGCATGCTATGACGTCTTTATCTTTGGTAGTGCTCTATCAAACCAGATATTTCTACCAAAATCATTTTGCTCATGTAGTGTTTAACTGCAACTGACACACAATGCCATGTCCAACTGCAAACTGTTTAGGGAGTGCTGACCTATTAGAGAATAGAGAGATCCAGAATATCCAAAATGGAATCAGCCATCATATGAACTTTCACACCATCCATTGTTATTCAACTCTGTTGTGCCATATGAGAAGCGGTGGGAATCGAGCTTTCCTCTCTGTATCTGTTTTGCCACAAATAAAATGAGATCTTACAGTAGACACTGCATAACCTGCAAGTAGTCATCAGGGTACCAACGCTCCTTTATGCCATGTCCTAAGGGCTGACAAGTCCTAAGGATTGGATTGCTATGCCTTGTTGATGGGCAGGAGTGTGAGCCTTTCATATTCACATGCTGGTGAACAGTAAAACCAAATAAACCCAAACCTCAAAGGCTAAAGCTCAAAGCTCCTCAGACATCTATACTGCGTGCAATATGTACTGTTTGTCACCAGTCCCGTGTCCCTGTTTGTCTGCACTCATCGATTCAAGCATGCACTGATTTTGCTTACTGTGCAATGTTTCCTGTTTATTTCAACCAAAGCCAAACTGTAAAATGTGCTACAAGGCTTTGTTCCAATTTTCTCTGAACCATCCAGAGTCTGCAAGTTTTCATTCTAACCAAGCACTACAGCAGCTGATTTCACAATTTAACACATCTTCAACCACACAGAAGGAACTACTCAGAGAAAAGAGCTGATGTGGAGTCAGTCTGGAGAGAAAACCTGCAGACCCTTGACTCTGGATGGCACATGGTTGGAGACCACTGCGTTATTCTCATTTGGGAATCTATTTTTGATAAAGTAAGTACAGTCTCTTTAGAGCTGGCCAGAAGTCCTTTGAGTTCAGCCTTTGTCCCTTTCCCTGGAGTCCAGATGTGATCTCAGCTGGATGTGACCATTCACCAGCCCATACTGCCTCCATGTGACACACTGCACTAGCATGCCAAGACCCTGGCCTTGTCACAAGACACACACACACACGCACATGCACACACACTGTGGTCCAGGGGTCACCTCCTTCCTGCAGCGGTCAGGTTCCAGATGGGTTATGTTTCATCCAGACCTGCCTTTCTCCATCTGAGGCCAGTGTAAGCTAGTCAGTGTGTCTGTATGTGTGTGTGTGCGTGTGTGTGTGTGTGTGTGTGTGTAGGACAGATTTTGAGAGGGCTCTAACATGTTTTGTATGAGGCTTTCTTTCTCTCAGATCAGCTGAAATCAATACTTAGACAGGAAGACAGAGAGAGCAGAAGGACAGAAGATGATAGAGATGTTAAATACTAAAACCACACAATTAAAGGGATTTTATTCAAAACTCAGTAGTTTAAGCAACTGCACAAATTGGCCATTATTCTAGATGCACATTCTGTAACACTACAATGACCAGATATTGTCCCAATTAGACTTTTTAGAGGATTGGGTTGTAAGCCTGACTGTCCAATCACATCTCTGAGCTCTGACATTACACTGAGCTCCCTAATTGGGAAACCTTGTCGAGGACATCAACTTTAGATGTTAATTAATGTGGTTTAGGTGAATATGCAGGGCACAAAAAATGTAGAAAGTTATGTTTAAGTGTTTCAAGTGTTATTAGTGGCTTTGGTGTTTTATCTTATCAGCCTTTCTTTATGTATATGTGGTGACAACGGCTGATTCAATTCATGCACTGCCTTGACCCAATGCTCAATACATTTATTCAGACTGTAGGACTGCATTTGCTGCACTCATTTATGTTTTTACATTACCAATAGTTCAAATGAAGATGTGTAATGTGAAAGATGTCACTTGCGGTGGCAAACCCGCAGACAATTATTAATAACTCAGCAGTTCTTCTTTTAGCTTGCTTTGGTATTCTGGCCTTAAAGCTCTGCTCTCATCAACCTCATTTCCAGCCACAGCAGGAAACCGCCAGAAAAATAGCTCTTAAAAATGTAATGTACAGTTCACTACCTCTACATCACCAAACAGTAGCCAAACACATTTAGCAATAGCTGGTGATTATAGTGGAGCATTTACAAGCCAGAGCTCAGGAGTTGGTGAAGACCGAACCAGAGCTAAGAGCAGGGTTAAAATCAAACTTTCATTCATCAGGTAACCTTTGTAACAAAGGTCGACCCTTTACTTCACAATTCAAAGGTGAAACTTGCAATAGTGGACACTACAGACTACAGTGTTCATTACACCCCATCACACAAAACTGTAAAGCAAATGCTGAAGTTTCTATTCTTTGAGCCTTACGATAGACTAAAAAGTAAAGTTTGTACTTTGTGCCGCACTAAAGGAAAACTCAGATTGTTCATAATGGAAAGAAATCCTCCTAGTGAGCATGGATGTGCTCAGTAAATCCCATTGATATAGATTTTGATATTCCTTGTGTAAAAGTGGAAATATTAGGGCTGGTACTGACACCTGAGGAAAAAAAGGTCACCAAAAACAACAGAAATCATCTGTAGACCATCACTGTTCAGATTGAATTGATCTCTGACAGCTCATCTTTAAGATTTTCAGCAAGCGATGGAGATCACTTGAGATGTTAGCACCATGTAGATCAATGCATTCCACTTCTCTTTTCCCTTTTTTAGAAGATCAGCTGTTGGCTGTCTTGTCTTCAGGCGAAACCATTTTGGTTTTAAGCTGGTTCCTCTGTTTTGCCATGTGGTGTCCTCAGCATTCTTTACTCACTCCTGCAGCTCTGAAGTGTTGGGTCTTGGTATATTCATTATGTAGAGGATATTTTTAATTGTTCCTAATTGACATTTGATGGGTTAAATCTTTCTTTGGAATTTGTCTCAGCTTGGCGAAAAAGCTTTTCAGGGCTTGATTCCAGATAGTCAACCGTCCTTTGACATTCAAACTTAAGGAATGATGGTTTGGGCACCATGAATATTAACACAAAACATTATAGAAATCTGGCTATTAGTATTTAAGAACTTGGACCAAAACAGTGAAACCCAAAAGTTGGAGTCTGCAAAAGAATTCAAAATGAACGTGCTAAATACTATGATTTCCACATATCAGTGAAAGTTCAAGATTCAGGATTCACAGGAATGTGTTCAACATACATGTCACACCTCTGTCACAGACATAAGCATGCATCTCACATTTTGTCCTTTTTATCAGTCCTCTTTTTCTGCAAACTCATTATACCCTGCCTTTTCTGCGCTGTGTGTCCAGATGGCAAGGCGTCTTGCAGTCATAATGCTGTGGTAATCCCTCCTGCACATGGTGCCCTCGCTCCGGTAAACACTCTTCCTATTGTTTCCTGGACTTCCTTCTTACCTCCAGCCCTCGTCATACCTCCGTGCCCACGGCCTGCAGAGCTGGACAGGCTTCATACTGTACAAGTGAGTCTGCCTCAACCCCTCTTTACAGGTCAGGGGAAGCCTTGTGTTGTAGTGATATGGTGATGTGCAATATGTTGGTGCTTCTCTGGAATGGGGAGAGATTTGAAAGCTGTTCTGAGAGTCGCACACTGGAGGGAAACACTGGAAAAATGTTGACTATGAATTACAGGGTCTAGCAATCTTTCTGTCACTGGGATCCGAACATGATTACGGGTGAAAACCAGTGAATCAGTGAAAATAAGTAGCCCAGTTCTCATTGTTTTTATCACGTTAGTCCATTTCTTTATAGTCTTTCATCTTTTATCACCATTAAAAAACTCCTCTAGTTGCTGTTTGTCTGACTCTCACACTGGAAGATATTCTTGCAAGCTTGATGCAAAAAAAAAAATAATAATAATAACTTCGAGCCCAGAAAGTATTTTGTAAGCAAATATTTCTGAACAAATGATGCTCGGCATGTCATCGGTATATTTACGATGGCTCAAAGACATGGCTGTGTGGGTCTAATTAAAAATGTGAAAGGGTTAGCAGCCTGCCGCTCGTTGCCAGCTCTTGGCAGCTCTCCTGTCAGGCAGCCAGCTGTTTAGTCCTGCCCTGAATTATTGCCAGACCCACCGCCAGGCATTGTGGGATTGGCAGGGCTGGGTGGAGAGCTATTGTGTTCAGCCACTGAAGGAAAGAGAAAAAAAAAAAAAAAAAAAACGATGGAAGACGAAACATTCCCCTCCTTAAAGTCAGGCAGGACTTAGCAAGTGCTGCTGATGTGCAGACAGTAAAAGTTTGGTAAAATGAAATAAGTGTGTCTGTTAGATCTGTTATAGTTTGTACATGAACACAGGAAAGGATCCCATGACTACTGCAGTCATGTTTGTGCTTCTGCAATATTAATCCACAATCCCAAAACCGAAACCATCGGACATGTGTCCAAACTAGATCATTGATCATTTGAATAATCGTCATCATAATACTGTTCAATTTGATGTATGACATATCTAAATTCTAACCCAGTGAAAAAAAATGTCATCATCAAACACAAAATATTATATATATAAACATTCTCTGGATATAATATCACATGTGAAGCGACATTTAACATGCCAAATTTCAAATATGGGCAAAAATGGGAATACATTCCCCAAAATTCAAGTCACACTGAAAGAAGACAGTGTGAATACAATAAGCACTGTGCTCAGTCACACAGGACTCTTTATTATAGCAGGAAAAATTCAGTGAATGAACACTCATATTTTTAAGTATGAGTATGGATCTATAGATCTGAGGGGGATTAAATAGCAGATCTATATCTACCATTAAAGAAACTGAGGTCATGTCGTGGCTGTTATTTCTGGGACTTCTGGGTTGAGTTTACACTTTATTTTTCAAAGCATTTTTATGCTGATCCCAGTGTTTCTGAAGAATCTCCTCTACAATTGTCTTTTCTCACAGCAGGAATCGCTCAGGTGTAATTGGTAACATTAACAACTTCATTCCATTTAGGTGAGCTACTTTCAGGGTCCTGCTGTTGTGCATGCTGGCTCACTATCATGGCTTACTGGGACACTTAATGGAGTGAAACACTGTTAACGTGTTTTACCTATGATGAGTCAAAACGTCTGCTGAGAACACATCCATTCCAGATCTGACATTTGTATTATTTATAGAAATAAAATGATTATACTTTAATTGTGTGGAGTTTAGAAGCAAATGGTGATTTTCAAAGAATGGTTCCAGTTTCATTTATAAATGCAACAAATAATTATTGGTCTTCTTCATCTTCTACATATTGTGTATTCTTAAAATCTTTAATTGTTTTTCATAATCTGTCATGACATTGTGATTTTGTATTAATCTTAAATTATAATAATAATACATAATGAAAATACAGAACAAACATGTTTCAATATCTCAGTAGAAAGGTTGAGGGTGTGAGCTAAAAGCACAGGCAGAAAAATGCAGATCTACTCAGTAAAACTGGATGTAAATCGTCAGAAAAAAGAGGTATGCATGGACTGTGCTCAGAGTGTTTGTGGATGTAGGTGACAGTCAGAGTATGTACCTTCTCTGGGACTCCTCTCCTGCTGCCTGATGCTGTGATCAGCTGGAACATCACTCCACTGTAATCTGCCTCCTGTAACAGGCCTGATCATCCACACTCCTGCCTCCCTGGGTTTCAACCTCCTCCACTCTGGTCTCTGATCATCATGCCTTCATTCCCCCGTCCCTCCCCACTTTGTTTTTGTATAATTCATTATTTTTGCTAAGCATATAGGCCTTGAATGCATCTTGCAGAGCAGAGCACTTCAAATGACCCCCCCGCAGCCACCGCCGCCATCCTTCCACCGAGCTCAGCTCAGCCTGCTCTTTAGCTCTGTGTGTTTTTCCTCTGACTTCAAATGACACTTTTGAGTCTCAAATTTTGTGTGGATGAAAAAACAACAAAAAAACGAGGAAGCTAAAAGTGACGGTGTGCGCCAACAACAGTTTGCGACAACAAAGATGCTCCCCCCTCCACGTCCTATTCCTGCTTCTTCTCCTTCCTCTCCTTCTATTATCTTGTTTCTCTAAAAGGGATGCATTTGTTTGTTCTCCTTTGTTTTGCTCTGGAGACGCCCCCCCTCCTCCCTCCTCCTGTTCTCCTTCCCTCTCTCTCCCTGTTCTGCCTTATGCTCACTCGCTCCCTTCTTTTTGTTTTCCTCTATTCGGAGGCTTGTGGGCCAAAAGCTCATAATCATTTCAAAGGTCCTTTAAATATATAATAAGAGTTCTGCATTGTGATAAACAACATGTCACAGGGAGAACATCAACATGGCTTCCAGTGCACATACATGCACACACACACACACGCATACGCATACACACTAAGTTAGGTGGTGTGTGATCTGTCTGTCTTTCTCAAATATAATGTGAAGACACACAAAGGGAGAAATGAGATGAGCTCAACGTTCAAGTTTATTTCCAAAAACGTAGAAGGTGATATTGTGAATATCTTGTCACGGCTCAAATGCATTCATTCATACTGATTACCAACACTAAGCAACCAATCAGTCAGTCATCTGTTTTGGTCAGCAAACATGATTTTTTAATGTATTCATTTTTTTTTTTTTTTTCACGACCAAAAAGGAAGCAAGACAAAAAGATATATACAAACCTGCACTGCCGACTTGAACCGTAGCTTACAAGCTACAGTAAGAACACGAATGGTTTCATTGGGACAGCCTGGTTACTCACCTGCTAGAGAACATGTTCCACAAACAAAGGCTCAGCCCTCACAACTTCCTGTTTGTCTCCAGCTGTATCTATCCTCATAAAAGAAATAGAAATGTAATGTTTACTGTCTGAGCGTTATTTATGCTAATTCTAACATATTTGCACACGTCAACGTAGATCCAAAGCTCTCGGAATACAATGACATCTTTTTTTGGGGGGATATTTTTTGGGACACTACCCCAATACAGTGATATTTATCTATCTATCTATCTATCTATCTATCTATCTATATATATATATTAGGGGTGCAACGATACACAAAATTCACGGTTCGGTTCGGTTTGGTTCGATACTTTAGTGTCACGGTTCGATATTTTTTCGATACAAAAAAGAGAAATTTCCATGCCTTTTTTAACTTGTAGTTTATTGAAATTACCAACATTTGTTTCAACTCAAAAGTACAGTTTTTAAATTAAATTTCAGGGTCAAACGAAAACCAAAGTAGTTCCAAACGCCAGATCTGAAGGATGGTGGAGGATCTTCGATTTCAGGTATATTTAAGGCATTAGCCATGTTGCAACGAGCTAGCTTCGCATGTAGCTTCTGTCTCAGCAGCTTGGTCTGAATGAATGTGGGAGGCACAGCTTAGTGGATCTGCGCTCGACAATGCAGCGAGCAGCACGCGTCAATCTACACAGAGCACCTCGAGTGGGCGGAAGCCAGACACAGAAAAAGCAAAGAGAATCCGGTGGATTTTCAAAATAAAATACCCCGTGCAAACTGCCGGTCGTAAAAACAGACAAAGGCGAAACTAATTAACTACGTAGCATATTTAGACATGTAGAAGCATGTTTAGAAGAACATACACCGGGAAAATGGCCAAACATGAGCAAGTAAACAAAGTCTGGCGGGCTAAACGCTTCTGAAACGCTCCCGGTGGGGTTTGAAGTCGCGTGCAGGATTAACCAAAACCGCGGCGTGTACGCGACGAATGGTTCAATACAGGGTATTGTTGCACCCTTAATATATATATATATATATATATATATATATATCATATGAACTTAAATCTTTAGATACAAAGTTGTTGGATAGAAAGACATTTTCTCTTTATTTTGTCCTCTTAAAGTCATTACATTACATTCATCCCTCTTTTTACAAACAAATAACTGAGCCAGCACATGTAGGCTCATATTGTTCATATGCCTGGTGGGTGTCACCCTCCATCTAAATGTTAGGCTTTGCTCTAACTAACATTTCAGAGCTGCCTGACACTGTTTGCATGTAAACACGCTGCAGAGAAGCAGCTTTTTCTCTCCAGAAAGATGCTGTTTGGAGGAAATTGAGAAGCTCACCCCTGGCACTGCTTCTCCCCATAAATCTTTTAGCATGTGCCTCTTGGCTAAATGACTTTGTACAGACAAAATTTAACCTCAATCCCGCCCTGCAAGCTGTGAGAGTGGAGAGAGCTTGACGGCGTAGAAGAAACAAATTGAGGAGAATTTCAACTAAAGGGAGACATTTTGTCTTGTTTTGTGCTGCATGCTCACATGTTTTTGGTGAAAAGACCTTTGGAGTAGATTTTCAGTTGTAAAACTATTAATATACCCTCAAGGGAAAATGAGCAATTCTTTCCCTTTTTGTGCAGGAAATAACTTTATTACTATAAAAGAAAAGGTTGGTGCACATTTACAACCCAGCGAAGCTTTGGGAAAGCAAAATGATTCAATCTGTTTATATTTCCAGTCAAATAACACCTAATCCATCCAGTGAAAGAAGGAAGCTGTGTTCATGGTCAAACAGGAGCTCAGAAGGTGCTGCTGATTTGATTCTCTCCCTCTTAAAATACTGATGTAACTATGTTTGAATATTATGACACTGAATTCATATTTTTCTCTGAAAAGAACAAAAAAAAAAAACACTTAAAAAAAAAAAAAAGCCTTTGACATTTTAAATATATATTTCAATCAATGTATCAAGCCATAAATAACAATTATTAATGATTATTATATTACAGAGTTTTGTGCTTTTCATAATAAGGTTATCGATAAAAAAAATAGAAATGTCACTAACCCATTGATCAAGCTTAGTTTAGTTTTAGCTGATACTTTACAATAAATAATTGCTTATTTATTCTCTTTTTTTTAATATTAAAGAATATTTTACTGTGTATGAAATCATTTGTTATATACAGCAAAACTCGACACCCATGCTGGAATTCATAATCACGAGATTTGATCCTTTAGTATATGAAGGTTAGAAATCCATCATAAACAACATTCCTAAATGTATATAGTAACAGGACTCTATTATGATTAATATGGATCCATTTGTATTTTATTTATGTTTATTTTTTGTGATATTTTGCCAAATCCTTTTATTTGCAAAGAATTGTTGGACAGATCAATATTTCTTCTTGTTTTATCTGTACCAGGTGTATTTTTAGTATTTCTGTCAAAACTGGTGTATGTTATGAAACACTGGGCCGACTTAATTAAAGCTTTTAACAGAACTTTGTCATCAGAGTGCACCTGAAGGCTTCTGGACTGACCTGAATGTGTGACCTGATACTGGCTTCATCTGTACCAGTAGCAATCTGCACCACACCTACAAAGACAATAGATGTACACACACACACACACACACACACACACTCATCATGAACCCTGATGTCTCTTCCCCATCTCCACTCTGATCTCCAGTTATGTTGCTTGCATCTAAAGAGGAGACGTTGCTCTTTTTTTCTTCATAATTCATCCACTCCTCTTTATTGTGTCATTTGTTTCCGTTGCTTGTCAGAAAAAAGGAAGAACGGGAAAAAAAGCAGTAAAGGATATCTTCCTTCATCTTTAATCCTGTCTTAAGGAATCAAGAAAGCACATCTGAGCTAAGATTCATCACTGGATTCAAAGAGATCTGTAGAAACAAAAGGAGGCTGTCGAAGACACACCCCGTCATCTGGAGAAGTCTGCATAGGGCCGGGTGGTTCATCCAAAAGGCAGCGCACTCACAGGTTTACCTCTTATCACCCTGCTTATTATTATTATCCAATTATTATAATAACACACTGGATAATAATAGAATTATTAGTCTACACTTCCACAATACTGTTACTATAAATGCAGCATATTGTGCAGAGATTTGAGCAATTTTCTGTCCACCCAGTCACAAGATGTGACTCCAGCAGTACAGCTGAGCAGAAAGGTGCAGGGATTCTCTAAACTCATCATTCTGTGATATAAAGAGGCAGAGACACAAATGTCTCCACCCAATGGACCAATACACCAGGATGCACACTGCTGGGGTTGGAACACATAAAAAGACATGACTTGTATTTCTGCTAACTTAGACGTCAGTTGTTTGTCTTTGCTCTAAAGAACAGAACATGCAAGTTTTCTGATCTGACCTGTGATCAGGATGATGACATCACTGTCCATATATGAGTTAAGGTTCAGTCAGGTGTCAGCACATAAAACAATTTAGCACAGATTGACTGCAACAGTTGCCATTTTGTCATTGGCAACCAATTCATGGTGGTTGGTTGCCATCTCCAGCAACCACTGTTAAACATGTAAAAACAGCAAAACATACACCCCAAAATAAACATTATTTAAATCGTTTTTAAAATTGTTATGTTGCTCTTACAGTTAATACTAAATCCAGTACCAGAACCAGAAAATGTTGTGTGTGTATTGGCGTGCTTACTCACATGCACACAAGGATCCATTGATGAAGAGAAAGTTGGATTAACAATCAGCATCTAAAAGAATGTTCAGACTGATCAGATGTGAAAGCAGAGAGCAGATGGACAGGGAGCCAGTGAACATGAGAACAGCTGCACAGTTTGTACAGAGGAACTGAAGGTGGGCATTGTTTCATGGTGCTGGTGCCTCTGTTAAAGGTTAGTGATGAGCCCTGTTTGGAGTTGCGGACCTTTATTGTCATGGTTAAATGAAAACAACTGACTTGGTTGGAAACAGGAAGTGACCAGTGTGGTAAACTGTGGTAAAGTCTGATGTTTATTGCTCTGTAATAAAATCACTTGACTTCCTCCTTTGCACCCATCATAATTAGACCACTCGAGGGATTTGTCTCGTGAACGTAAACAGATGTTTTTCTTGAGAAGACAGACTCTGATCTGCACCCAAACCAAAATGTGTTGAATGTGTTCACAGAAACTAGACTGATAGTGAGTGGACAAGTTCATGTGGTCTGACTCCTGCTGCAAAAAGTTGCCATATCTTCCATGTTCATCAACATACATACTTGGATTATATTAACATTAAAGGTACAGTGTGTAGAATTTAGTTGCATTTAATGGTCCAGTCACTGCATTGTAATCTCCTCACATCACCCTCACCTTCCTAATGTAAAGGAGAAACAACACTTTAAGGACCCTGTTTAGAGTCAGTATTTAGTTTGTCTGTTCTGGACTACTGTATAAATAAGGTGTTTCAACATGGCGGCCTCCATGAAAGGGGACCCTCTCCCACTGCAGATATAAAAGGATATTTTTTTAAGTAACAAACATAAAAAGATTCTTATTTTCAGGTGATTATACATGCATCAAAACATAGTTATGAATATTATATTCCATGTTTGCCTTATTCTGAAAATAGAGGCCCCCAATCTTACACACTGTACCTTTAATGAAGGTTTATGTTGTGTGCATTGATTTAATTTTAATCAGCATAACACAGCTGAACCCTCACTCTGAAACTACACCAATAGAATTGCAGGTTTAGGGAAAGTGAGTGCAAATGATACAACATATGGACAACTTATGGATTTTGTTCTTAATATTTCACCAGTGTAACAATCAACCAAATGCTTAAGTCGGATCTAACTTGAACAGCTGACCTTTTGGAGCTACTGTACAAGCTTTTCATACTAATGTAAAGACAGACTGAAGATGTTCATTTGAATCATTTTTGGTAAAAGTTTGCTCAGCCACCACTGAGTTTGAAGAGCAAATGTCAACCTTCGAGGAATTTACAGAGAGCTCTGGTAGCAGTTATGTCGTGGGTTGGGCTGAGACTTGAGGTGGTGCTGTCAGTATGTATGTGTGAGTGTGTAAAGTGATGGGCTGCAGTCTCAGCAGGCTTTGTGGTTGGAGGCTACAAGCGATTTTCCCTGTGGCCTCTGGGGCTCTTTCTCCACTCACGCAAAAAAGTACAGCTGTTGTAGGCAAGTCTTCTGGGTGTTCTCGGTGGGAAACAGCAGGTTTTGTCTTCAGGTGGATGCTGAGCTTTCCTACACACCACAGCACTTTCATCAACATTAAAAGCTTAAAGCGTGCTGCAGATCCCAGTGAGCCTGATGATGCAGTGCTACGTAACCAGTCTAACCAGCTGTGCTGCATGGTGAGCCATGCTACATGCCACCCAACTCAACCCCAAACACCCATCCAGACTCTGAAGATGTAGACTGAAACCAGACCAGCTTGTAGCAAAGGCAGAGGAGAGGCTAGCTGCTCTACAACAGGCTAAACACGAGTCTGACACATTATACTACTTCAGTTGAACACAAACAAATCTTATTATGCAGTGAAGCAATGACCTGGACTGTAACCTAGCTGTTCATGGTCAAACAGGAGCTTATCTTCTCTCCATTATTGCTGCAGCTCACCTCACCTCTACTTGTGTTATGCTGTAAAGTTAGATTTAGTGGCTAACTTCTGTTGCAGTGCTGTTTATGTTTTATTAAATGCACTAACTTCAATTATGCATTGAGCTTTCTTCAGTTATACTTTCTACAGTTATTAATAGAAGTGAATGGGTGTTAAATGTGTGGACTTTGACCTGACCTGATTCATCATCATACTGTACTGTATGTGCTGTCTGCAGTTGGAAAATGTGTATATCTGAGTATGGGATTCCATGTATCACACACAGTGTGTGTGTGCAGTGTGCAGAGGTATGCGGCTGGCTGCTGGCGGAGTGTCGGTGGGTCTGCGACTTCACAGGGATTCCAGTGAAAGGTTTTAATTAGCCTCTGACTCAGGTCTTGGCAGCTGGTGTGGAGATGCTTATTGAGGAACATAAATCTGCAGCAACGAGGATGGGGCCACACCCCGGGGCCCTGCAGACACCCAGCCGTCCCAGCTATCCACACCGCAGACCCCCAGTACCACCTCTGACATTGTCACGCTTGCACACACACACACACACACACACACACATATACATGTAAATGTATTTACTCGGGGGACATATTAGTAGATGTGCTGCAAACTTATTTTGAAATGGCATTGCATCACACTCACTCACTCACTGCTATCCTCTCCGTCACATACTCACTGATTTATGACTCACTCACTGTCAGTTAGGCTGTCTGTCCTCTGGTGGTTCTCATCAGGTATGGCAGTGTCTTGCGGTAAACCACTGAACCAGGATCACTCACTTTCCCTCCGTAAAGCTGCAAAACTGTGTGGGATGCTGAGTCTCATTAGCCATGTTTCCATCAATATATTTTGATGTTGATTGATTCTGAAGTATTGCATAACAAAGGTTTGATGGAAATGGCAAAACTCATAAAAAAAAAAAAATATAATAATGGGAACATTTAAGTCACATGACTGATAAGTTGTTTCCTTATGGCTCTCATGGCTCCATTACCCATCCCTGATGGCTCCACATAGATCCGATGTAATCATCCTCCCAAAGCAAACGCAAATGTCGTGCTGCAGAGCTGTCTGGTCCACTTTAAACGGACCAGAGTTCGTTTCCTCGGATAGACCGGTTCGTTTGGGCAGGTGTGAAAGCTCATCCAAACTCTGGTGCGGACCAAACAAGCCAACTCTGGTCCGCCTGAAACCCTGGTGCGGTTCGCTTACAATGGGAAAGCAGACAGCTATCCAGCGAACCAAAGAGAGGAAGTGAAGGGGGGGGGGGATTTACGTTTTCGGCCCTGGCCAATCAGTGAGCCGGGTTTTCTTCTTCCTGGTGCTTTTTGTCTTCCTAGTCAGTGCTTGTTTTGGGCAATACCGCCCCCAAACGAGCAGCTGTTGTAACTGCATGACGTTGTCCAGGCGGTTTTTGCAGTGTGAAAGTGAACCAAATCAAATGAAGGTGTGAAATATTTCCCCGCCCAGTCGAACCAAGTCACCCGGATCCTGGTGTGAAAGCAACATTAATGATGTCATTGTTGCATGCTCTTCTTCTGGATTACAACTAGAAAACTGGCGCCACCTATTGCTTTTCTCAGTACGGCTGGATAAAGTCAGGATCAGGCACTGTGGCGAGAATGTAGGTTTTTCCATTCATTTGAGTGGCGGTCGTCCATTTCGGCTCTGGCGGTCTGTGAAAAACAGCTCACCTTGCGCAGCGGAGAGGTTGATCCAGATCCAACTTTTGAAAAAACGGAGCCCAATGTCACGCTCCGGCCACCAACCAGACACTCAGATCGGTCAAATCTCCACAGTCTCTGAAGCAGAGACTGTCCAGGTGGATTCACAGACTAAACTCTGATAATCTACCTGTGTGTGTGTTCTCACTTTGTTTATTTCATGTACCAGCTTCTAAATCTGAGTCTGACTCACAATTTACGCTGCAAAATAGAGACACGAAGAAGTTTAATTTGATTTGTGTCTGATGATTAGAGAGAGACATAGAGTAACAATTACAGTGAGCGAGTGCCGGCCTCGATAAAGCTGTTATTAATCAGAAAAATAAAAAATTATTTCCTGATTGTTTCACAGCGACCCTGCAACGCCTGATCCTGTCTGAATGCACGCTAATGGATAAAAATGAGCATTCGGTCACTTTTTCTTTTGCAGATTTACTAACATGACCTATAACACTCACACACTGTAACTGTTCAATCATTTTTTTATGTTGTGCCACCTTTTTAAAGTTAACTTTTAAAGTTTGAACAAGCTTCAAATGTTTACTTTGTATGTGGATACACCTTAAAAGAAAGATGGTGCTTCCCGTACATGCGGCCGCTGTGGATCCACTGATCTGCCTCTCTGTTTCACTAGAACTAACATTAGTGATCCTGGATAATAACCAGTATCATCACGTCTTTGTTAACACTGAGGTGTACAAATATGACATGAGAAAGCTTAGCAATATAAATCAACAACACATTGTAAAGACAGTTTTTTTCTCTCTCTTTTGTATTAGGGCCAAACCGACATTGACTCAGTCCTATTTCATTTTATTAAAGTGGAACATTCCCACTTTTGTCAAAGGTTACGAACACGTCATTTTCTTAATATTGTTTGTTTTTACACTTACTAAATGTACATAAATACAATGTTGTGTGACAGTCATTTTTTGATTGTCTGTCTGAGACCTCAGGGCGGCCACACGCCATGATATATTGTATTCATGTGTGTGTTGCTTCCATTATGTCTTAGTCTGTATGTTAATTTTTTTTTTTCATCTATAAGACAAATGACTTCACAGGCCTCAGCGGGGATCACACAGGACCAGCGGGCAGACAGATTACATGCCCAGTGCTGTAGTGAAATGACTTGATGACGCTTTATGGTCAGGGCTGGCAGAGGCAGCCATGTGCCACTAAACGTTTGGCTTTTTTTTTTTTTTTCTATAAAAGCAGAATGACGATGAAAATTCACTGTGCATTATTATGACAGTGTTTCAGGTGGATTTCGTCCTCCTCCTGAACAGACGAGGAAGCTTCATCTGGCAGACTGAGGCACAGAGCCATTAGCATACTTATGAACTTTCACACTGTCTTAATTCTCAAATTAAACACCTGCCTCGTTCTGCCGCTGAGGTGTTTCTGTGCACCATCTCTGTGTGCGTGCATGTGTGTGTTTCATAACTTTATACATCGGTCCAGGTTTTAAACTTCTCTTTGTCCTCCTAACAGTGCAGGATTATAGATTATTTAGAGTACACTGTTTGATGATATAAACATAAAAGTTGTGATTATGATCTGAAGTTGGTATCTTTGTTATCGGCACATATCTATAATACAACATGGATTAGAGAGTCAGAGACAGAAGGGTTTGGACCTCTGACCTCAGTGTCTATGTTTATAAACAGAGAGAGGAATTTGAATTTATGAATATGAATTGTGGTCAGGTTCATGGTCAGGCACCATCATATCTAAAGGAGCTCATAGTACCTTACTATCCCTCTAGAACGCTGCGCTCTCAGAATGCTGGGTTCATTGTGGTTCCTATAGTTTCCAAAAGTAGACTGGGAGCCAGAGCTTTCAGCTACCAAGCTCCTCTTCTGTGGAACAAACTACCATTTTGGGTTCTGGAGGCAGACACGGTCAACACTTTTAAGAGTAGACTTAAGACTTTCCTTTTTGATAGAGCATATAGTTCTAACATTCATGTCTCATTAATGCATTTTACTAACTAAACCTCTTCCCTGCAGTTTTTGTGCTCTCTCATCTCGTCAGGTTCTCATGGATCATGGCTGCTGTGGCCCTGCACGACGTCCACTACATATATTATGATTATTGTCATTTCTACTACCATATCTCCATTAAAGCTTATAGTTAGTAACCGGTCGCAGTGGATGACTGTCCACCAATGAGCTTGGGTCTGCCCGAAGTTTTTCCTCACCACCGTCGCCAAGTGCTTGCTCATGGTGGAATTGTTGGTCTCTGTAAATAATGTTATAAAGAGTATGGTCTAGACCTGCTCTGTATGGAAAGTGTCACATTTATTAAATGCTTTTATGATCTGCACCATTCATTTCCTCTTAACACATAGTTAGCCAGCAGCTTCTTGAGTTGTAAGGCTCCACAGCAGCTTGCCATTTTGTGCATTTGCCCAGTCTTGTGTAGAGGAGAGTACATTCACTGTGTGCTTTATTTATTTATTTATTTATTTTTCCTTCTGTCTTATTTTTTTCCTTTGTCTTTTTCAATTCATCATTTCTATCTTGTTCCTGTCTTTTGGGGGGTTTCATCTTTTTCACTCTGCTGCCTCCCATTAGCACAGCCTCCCCCCACCAGCGCCACCAGATGCCAGTCAGAGGCAAGTCAGTCATCTGCCCTCTCTCTAAGACAAACGAAATATGAGTTATATATAAAGCCATTAAAAAGAATACAATGAAATATTCAGTTTATAAAGATCTAAAACAGAAGGATATTGAGAATTGACTTTTAGGGTGCTTAAAGTAATTACTTTAAATGACTCATCATTTATCAAAATTATCTTCATCACATAATCGATTCATTGTTTTAACATGAGTATGATGACTGAATATTAAATGAAATAAAATGAAACAAATGAAACATGATAACTATCTGATTCTGACCACATGCTGATTGGCACATTTTTATAACATTTCATCAGTATCACAAAAGTTGTCTCATGCTCTTTATGCTGGTTCAGTTTCATTGTACACAGGCTGTCAAGAATGTCACGCTTCTTTCAGTTCACTTGTCACAGATGTCAAATTTCTCTCCAGCACTACCTCAAACATTTATACCTGCTGTCTGCCCCATGTGTATCCCATGTTTCCATGGTGACTGTATTGAAATATAAAGTATGACCATATATGACATTAGCTGAGACTAAATAACAAGAACAACGTGCCTGGTACTAATGATTTGTCAAAGACTGCTTTCCCTTTTTGCTGGAAGTATTTTTAAATGTTCAGTCAGTCTGTTGCTTTCATTCAAACCAGCTGAGAGACATAATTCATGTTTGATTCTTTGTTTATTGCTCTGCAGTAGCTATAGTCTATAATTCCCCTCCTCTCTTCTTTCTCAAGCAAAACCTGAATGCATTGTTTTTCCCTCTGAGTCACCCTTCACTCTGAGCAGAGACCACTCTTGAAACATTCCCTGTGCTTACTCTTTTGTCTGGTGTAAAAAAAAACAACAAAAAAAACATTATATGTATTAATTAAGTAAGTAATTAAAGGGAAGGTGACAGCAGAGATGTCACAGAGAAAAGTTTTATGCCATAAGATAATACTGACACACATGATGGTACTAATGATAGAAATAGAGTCCACTAATGTCAAAAAGTGACCAGCACCAACCACATCATAACGTCAGTTAATTCATCTCCCAGGGATGACCTGGCTGGTAAATTGGCTGGTTTGCTGTTTGCAGCTTACTTTGTCAACTAAGTGCTGCAAGGTGGCCGGATACATGCACTGTTGCTGGGCTGCATTTTCGGCCAGTTAACTTGCTTGCTCGTGAATGTCGTCGCCAAGCAGCAATCTCCTGCAAGCTGTAAAGTGAAGGAATGCAGAAGTGCTAAAAATTGCAGTTCCACTTGAGGCTGTCAAAAAAAAAAAAACAAAAAAAAAAACAATGTCTATTAGCCCCCATGTTAAAATGACCAACTTCACAGTTGACAGAACGTCTCTTCAGGAACTATTGGGATACCTGTGGATACTACGTCCATGTTTTATACAGTCTATGGTTATCATTTGTAAAATACTATTAAAGTGGATGTGTAAAAACTTACCAAATGATTTCATGAGGTAAGGTGATTTATGATAGGGTGTTTTGCAAACAACAAGCTGGTTAGTATCATAGAGCCAGTGATACAAATAGAACATAGGAACATTAAAGATAGTAACACTATTCTAAATGTGATTGTAATTTACTTTTCAATGTTTCGTCTCCTTGTCTTGTGTACTGTATGTAAATTTTGGCCGATGCCAAACACTTTCCATACAAAGCAGAGACACAACAATCCCCACCTTGAAATATGACTAATAGTCGTAACAATAATAAAAACAGTATTTGTAGTGTAAAAATAAAACTGAATTGAAATTCATTTAAATATCAGCATTAGCAATAAAACCATGTATGGGCCAAGTATATGTTGTTGTTGAATGTTTTTTTCTTGCTGACATGCAGAAACACACATACTGAACCTTTTAATGCCAGAGGTGTTTGAACATCCTTGCTTGTGTAGTTTGAGGCAGACAAAACCATCCTGCCATCTCCTCCATCCTCACATTTCTCCTCTCCAGCGTTTGACTGAGTCCATCATTCACAAAATGACTCCCCTGACTCAAACACTGGAGCCCCAGACTCCATAAAATCTGAGACACGCTGCTATACAATATGCATGTGTATGTTTTCTGATGGTAGACTCCAGTAGATTTTGTTATCACCTTAAATCAGTTCAACAGAGTCTCTTTAAAAAGGACAATATGTTAGAGAATAAAAAATAAACGTCAAGAGGGAGGCATCCTGACAGAGGAATGACAGATTTGGTCTGTATGTGAAAGCCCCACCTAGGACGCCTGGCAGGCAGTAATGCTGTGAGCGAAGGCAAACCTCATAAAAGGAGTGGCGTGCAAGGGAGATGGGCTCCGTCGCCTGCGGGGGACTAATGGCAGCCGAGAGGCAGCAAAGCCTGAAATAAGGAGATACTAAAATTTATGAAAAGAATCAGCCATCCAGCCTGATTACCACTTTCACAGAGGAGGAGGCGAGAGAGGATGTGTGTGACAGAAAAGAGATTTTAAAGGAGAGGTGAGACACAATACATCAAAAGCATCAGATAGTTTCCTTCCTCCTCTTTCAACTGAACAAGTTGTGCAGGGACGTAACTTCGCCTGTGGTCTTAAACTAATACAGTTTTTTAAAGAAACATTTGGGAAATGCGTTTGTTTCCTGATCTACTCTGGGTCATATGTAAAGCACTACAGTATACGAGTTGCTTTTCTGTGCTTCCAGTCCATGGATGTATGAAGAACACAACAATGCTGTCTGTGGATAACATCACAAATACACAGCCTTCTACGTCGATCACTCTTTCTGAACATGACGTCAGAGTCCCATCATCAAACTTTGAGCTGACCAACGAGCGTCAGTGTTCACAACAATGTTCAACCTGTCCCTGAATCACTCTGGCATGTCTACATGCTTCAAAAAGTCCACCATCATTCCTGTGTCCAAGAAAACATGACCAACCTGCCTGAATGACTGACCCAGTGACACTGACCTCTGAGGTGATGAAGTGCTTTGAGCTTCTAGTCAAGGATTACATCTACTCCTCACTACTCAGTACATTAGACCACTACTACAGTTTGCTCACTGTCTCAACCAATCAACGAAAACACCACGGTGCTCATCCTCCACACCACCCTGATCCACTGTGACATTGACTATAGTTCAGTGAATCTTAATTCGAGGCTGGTAACAAAGGTCAAGGACCTGGGACTAAACACCTCACTTATGCCCAGGTGGTGAGGGTAGATGGACACACCTCATCCACCCTCAACCTTAACATCAGAGAACCGCTAGGCTGTGTTTTAAGATGACACAGCTGTGGTGGAATTGATCACTAAAAATAACGAAAAGACTTATCTGAAGAATGTAGAGGTCCTGACCCATCAAGGATCCTCTTTTACATTCACTGTCTTAATTATTAAAATTCATAAAAATACATGAATACTATTCATGTATGTGGTGTATATTATACACAATTAACTGTGAAAGTATGTCAACCTGAAAGCAACAGTGAGTTTAATGAGAGCACTTCAACATGATCTGACCCACTCATTTAAAAAGCCATTACGAGCTGTCTGGCTAATCAGTCGATTAGTCCCGAACTATAACACTCTATTTATCAAGTGGCCGGGGCTCCCACCTCACCTCATGCTCCACTCCATCTGATCCTGGCGCAGGGATCCGCTGTTTGGCAGGAGAGGGCCTATAAATAAAGAGAGGCCTGCACAAAAGAATGTGTTAATTACTAATTAGAGAGAGAGGGACCAACTGAGTGTTTGCTGGAAAGCTACACTGCATTAATGTGTCTGTGTGTAGTGTGTGTGGGTGTACGTTTAATACTCGGTCTATTCTGAACCATACACTGATGGTGCCACCAGGACAAAACATGCGGCGTCAAGGGAACATTGAACAATTAAACAAACGGATGCTGACATTTCTGGCTTTCAAAACTCACTTTCTGGCCTGCACACCATTTTGGACCTCAGTCCACAACCCACATACATATGTACACAAATCCATTATAGTGCATGTGTTCACCCAGTGCATGTGTTCTTCAAGAAAGGCTGATAGATAATATACTCCATAACAACGTAAAGCCTTGCTAGGATTACTCAGAGGTTGTTATATCCTTAATCCAACTTTGCTGGACCGTACAAAAATAGTATTTATTTTGAACCGGGAGATGGAGACCGCAATCCTACCTCATGGTCTAAACAACCGTTATATTATAACACCTTGCCCAGCTCTGATACTGGTCTATTTAAATGTTTCCAGGGCGATCCACATCCTCTGTAGGAGGTCAGCCAACCATCACTCCAGCCCCTGCCTACACTCTGCTCTGGTTCTTTTTCAGGACTGACTCGAGGCCAGGTGGATCAGGTAATACGGTGTCATAGCCACCATCACAGCCAATGTTGTTGCCCTCTTTTTATTTGAGTTGTGTGTTGATAGCATTGTGGTTTATTCGGACTGTGATCTCTTTTTAAAAAATCACTTCATACAAATATGTTTTCCACAAGTCAGTTGGTGATCGTGAATGGCTCTACCATATATCCAACTAATACTCCGTACTCCATATCACACTTTCAAAACAATATGGTCAGCATGTATGTGAGATATCTTGCTGTAGGCCAGTATATTAGAAAGACGGACAGATAAAGACATAAATGTCATATATGGTGAATGTCATGACTGTAATTGTTGCCAAACTCAACACAGCATCACTGTCACCATCCTTTGGCCGAACGAGCATCTGCAAAAATATACAGTACAGCATTTTATAGTCAAGCCTTGGTATCTACAGCTGAGGATACAAACATAACTGTATCCTGTTTTTGCCAATAATCACACACGTTCACCTTCAATTCACCTCCAACCAACTTTTCACACAGCCACTGAAAAATACTGAAACTCTTGAATACAGTAAATAAGCCTTGCCACCCAGTTAACACAGGATATTAGTGTCATATAAAAAGTGGGTCCTCTCTTGCTCACTTCTCAACCTGCCATTATAACTGTGCCATGAAAATATTGCCATAGCCGGGCCTCTCCTTCCCTTTCCCTTCATCTAAAAAGAATGTTTTCATAATATGAAATAATAATGCCCTGTTTGCAGCTGCCGTCGCAACTCCATAATAGGGATGCAGGAGCGAAAGAAAAGTGGGTGAATTAAACTTTAAGGAGACGGCAGCGGAAATTTAGCGGTGTCTATTAAAACTCATATTTAAAGGAAATGGGGGTAGGGGGGTGTAAAGAGGAAAGAAAAGACAGAGGTTTGAAATAATAGGTTTGCTGGGTTTCTTCCCTCACTTTGCACTCTCCTGGTTGGCTGACTGGGTGCCAGTTTGGCGAGGCCTCGTCATTAAAGATGGCATATGCAGCCGACGGGTCCCTCAGAGTACTGCGAACTTCTGCAGCCTGTCTCCCCAGACTCAACCCCCCTACACCCCCACCCCGCCCGCCCGCCTTCCTTTCACTGATGTTAAAAGAAATCTTTATTGTCAGTCACATATCCTATTCACTTTGTTCACCTGCACTGACAACTCTGAGCTGTGTGTGAGAGAAAGAGTGTGTACAGGTGAGTGTATGCTATCAATGCGTGTGTGGGTTTCACATGCACGAAAGACGCTGTGAGGATGCAGCAGGTTTGTATGTTGCTGTGTGTGTGTGTGTGTGTGTGTGTGTGTGTGTGTGTGCCCCCCTTCTCCCTCCTCTTCTAGATGTCGGCATCCCTGAGTTTCTAAATGCTCCCTCATTAGCTGAAATCTGTTTGAAACCTCCAAGTGAGAGGCTGGTAACGAAGTGGTGCTGGCTCCATCCCTCTATCTCCCAATGTCTGACAGGTGGGGAGAACGAGGGGTGGGGTTGGGGTTGGGAGGGCTGTTTGATTTGAGGATGAGGGGGTGACTGAGGGGAGGAGGAGAAGGAAGCGAGGGAGGAAAGGATGTGGGAGGTGGACCTTGGTGATGTGGAGGGGTGGGTAGTGGGGGGGGTGTCACCAGCTTTGCGGAGTCTCTCCACCCCGGAAAGCCTTCATGTGTCTTGCTGCTCCTCTGTGACTGCAGCACCTCGATGGGAGAAGGATGACAAGTTCCAGTAAATTATTTATCTGTCTCAGCCACTGAGTTTGCCCCATGCTTCATTATACCTGATTGGCTCCTTAATGGGGTGAATCATTTAAAGTCGCTGGGCCAGTTGCAGAGATGGCCTCCTGAAGAAGACGGCGAGTTTCTGATCTTTCCCACTGTAATAGGGAGGAAGAGACCAAAGTCCAGACACTTTTTCTTTGAAATAAGCGGCAGTGGTGTGGTGGCCGGCTGAGATTTTAATGATGGGGCTCCTTTAGCGGAGTCTCTACTGAAAATGTGCCAGTGACAGTTTAACCAAGAGATAGTGCATAGATAGTGCATGCATACTTGTCAATTCATTAACTGTGCATTATGTAAATTATTTCTTTGAGCTGTGTTTCACCACTGTCAACAGTTTAAGGAAATTTCCCTCTGAATAAATTTGCTTTGAAGAACATCTTCATGCCTTGATATTAAACTACTTTGCTCTTAGAATGTAGTGTGAAAGCCTTTGAAAGGCAAGTGTCAACAAAATAGCAGCAAAATAATTGTACTAAGAGTGGCGGATCTAAACTCATCGAGGAGGTGTGATTGACAGCCCGTCAGTTGGAAAACTTCACAGTAATTGCTTTACTCCAGGTGAGGCAGTGGGACCTGCTGCTTGTTTGTGGAGATGGAGGTATCAAAATCCTCCGGGTGACGAGCTAAAAACGCCTGGCATACAATCTGTTGGCTGTCTTGTGACCCCCGACACAGGGCTGATAAGAGGCGGTCACGTGTGCCCGATGAGCTACCTGGGAGTGATAGAGGAAGTTTTTAGGCTGCGCATCACGCAAGCAAATGGAAACTTTTGCATCTTTTCCTTATCTGCAGCTGTTTTTTTCCACAGGGAGAGATAAGAGTTCATGCTTAGAAGGACTGATTATCTCCTAAAATAAACAAATATGGACAGCCATGTCTATCAAGCCCTGACAAAATCTGTACCTCCACCACTCATTTATATACATACACTCACTGCTCTTACTCAGGGAGAGGAGGGGAGTGCATGTTTGGATTAGTTTGGCATCACCAAAGAACTTTAAATTGAATTCCCCTTTTGAAACACACACACACACACACACACACACACACAGACACACACACACCGCTGTAATCAGACATGTCAAATTGCAAAGTGCATCAGCTCATCTTGTTTCATTTAAAAACTATTTGAAAATGAATTAGATCACAGGGTCACAGTCATCTTAATTCCTTCCAAAGTCAGGTGATTCTCATTTGCATTGGGTTAATATACCCAAGGGAATATAATTATGGAATAATTAAATTCACATTAATGAGGTATACAATGTCCACCTTTAGAAGAGTTGACTGCACTAAGTGCATGCTTTTCTATGTGGAAAACAACTGATACAAAGCTGAAGAAAAAAACAAACAAACAAAACAAACACATTTCTTTCCAATTAGTGAATAGAATATAAAGTTACAGGCTGTTTTCTTTATTTGTTGTAGTGTTTATCTCTATAACTAAGTAAAGAGAGTTAAATGAACACGTTGAACAAGAAGCTGGCTTATTTTCAATTAACCTAATGACATAGAGTCTCGTGCTTTCTGTTTGCTGCAGTGAACTCAGGTAGCATAATGGATAAACTGCACACAAAACACACTGAACAAACAGTGAGAGCTGTGACTGCATGACTTTACTGTAACTCTATGACAGTGAATATCTCAGTTAGAGAAAATGGAGGGCTCCTATCAGCTCTTGGAATAACCAAGCGTACCTCCCTTGTCTTGCTCCCATCAAGGCCCTAGCAGCTTGACTCACTTTCAGCAGGAGTTCACGGTTAGAGAAATGTGACCCTCCATTTCTTCCCCCTCTGTGCTGACCTTTCGCTGGGCCGGCAGGCTAATTTTTTGCTTCAATGGCCAGCAGTCAGGATGTGTCACTTAATTCAACCTGGAATGGATACAGGTATGCATGACACAAGAGATTGAATTGAACTCTCCTCTGGTTGATCTAAGGAGCATATGGGGAGAAATGGGGCTTTGATTTCATTGTTAGAGCGCTTCAGACATGGAAGGGGACATAATGCAGTTTTCTGTAAGAACATGAAGCTTAGTCCTAATCTTTTCTATCTTTAGAAGAACCTGTATGTGGCATGTAAGTGGATTCTGAAATAAATGTAAATCTACATACAGCTGGGTCTGAAAACAGCATGGCTGGACAGTTAATCAACAACAAGGTGCTTATAACTGTAACAGCAGCAGAAACACACTTCCATGAGATCTGGCAACACAGCTATGTCTTCTCTCTGACGGCAGAGATGGTTCAGAGAGTAAGTAGGTAAGTTACATTAAAGTTTATTATCTGCCAATGATGTTCACAGTGTGCTTTCATCCGTCCACACAATGTTCACACTTCCAAACAGGTTGGGGGAATAGGGGGGAGATGTGGCTATGTCTCAGAAGATGTGAAGTGTTCAGCATTTCATTGGTGCAGCTCGTAATGTGTCATCTTTGTTATAGAACATCTTTGGTGGTTTGAACAATGCTGATGGGGAACGGAGCCAGTGCCGGGAAAAAGATCTGCACATGTGGACAATGTAGCCGGGCTCAGCAACCTCTACGGAAATAATGGCAGAGGAGAAGAGACTGAAGACGATGTTGACGGAGGAAGCTAAGAAGAGAAAAGGAGAGAGTGAACGAGCAAGAAGCCGCCGGACAAGAGTAAATCTGGGACTGACTTTTAGTGGTTGGCAAGATTTGTGTTGTGTTACCCCGATGTCATGAACAACAAATGAGTATGGAAAAAGACTGTTAGCAGTTAAATATGATAGTGACTTTCATTAAATTGATTTGGTGAATTAAAAAGAAGCTATAGTGGTGTATGTGTGGTTTCACTTGTTAACAAACCAAATGACTAAGGCTAGCAACAGGGGTAACTTTAGCAAAATATGGAATAAGTGGAAGTGTTCCTTTTCTCCCAACATTGTTAGAATGCAGAATTAGCTTAGCTTGCTGGGAATTTGGATGGGTTAGGATTACAATATCCATTTCATTCAAAACATGCTTGTGACTTTGGTTCTCTGACTACACCTCCTTTGTCAGCAGATGTAATCAGGGAAATCAATAAGGAACAATTGCTTTTACTTAGATTAACCTCATCATGTCCTTAATGAAGAAAGGGTTTGGTTCATTTTGTTCATTCAGTGAATGTGGTGTTTCACGAGCCACTTAAAGGGGGAGGGGGCTGCAACTTCAAACTGCAGACTATTAGAACTCTGGAAAACTTAAAGTAGTCAATTACTCATTGCCTGTAATTAATAGAGGCACTGAAAATCTACTAATAAGAGTAGACCTTTAAACCCTGCTGTTTGAGTCAGCCATGTCTGGTTTGGTCAGGTTCTTCATCTGGTAATCCTAAAGTGGACAAACTACCTTTATGTTGCATTACGGCTGTTAGAAGTATCTAAATCCCATCAAGCTTGACTGAAAATCAAACAGCTTTTGATCTCGCAGCATTCACTCTTCTTCATTTCCACCATTACAATCAGTTTGACTATGACCTATCATCTCCATAAAGTCACAGAACATTACTACGAATGCTGATACTTCATGTGAGCCAACAGAGAGCGGAGGAAATGTGTTTAGACAGAATCATAACTCCAGACTTTGCTCAAATGTGTGTCCTCACAGTAACGCATTGGTGCGTCGCCGCTGGGCGAATTGTAACAATCAGACTTCATCCATGAATGACTGAATTGTCTTGGTGTGTGCAAACAGCCCACAGTATGACAGGGGATGTGATTGTTATTGCTACTGCTTTAAATGTGGAACATGAATGAAGTGCAGACAGCGAGGATCACCTTCAAAAAACACTGTTTTCTTTGTGGGCTGAGTTTAGTGGTTAGTAAACTCAGATCCTTCTTTTTTGTATTTATGGGCAAGACTGGCTCTTGTAAAGTTTTTTTAATGCTGCTTATATTGGAGAGGATGGCTGGTGATTACAGAGAGGAGGCAAAGAGAAAATTCATTTTCTTCAAGATGACATTGCCTGACCAGGTTTTTAGATGCTTTTTGGTCATAAACTAATAGGTTTAGTTGTGTATATTGGCAAATAAACACTTTATTTGCACCAACAAGGTTTGTTTGAACATTTTCTGATGCTGGAAACTGTTAAGAGGTCTTAGAGAGGAGCATGGGGCCTCCCCACCTCTCTGTCCCTGCATCTTTCTTACTGTACAGGCTCTTTTAGTTGCTTCTGTTTCTTCAGGCTTTACATTTATGTATATGCAAGCTTTCAGCACAGAACCTACAGATACAAACATATATTTACAGACCTACGGTTATATCTTAGCTTAGATAGCTTAGTGATTAACTTAGCAACAAGACAATCTTTCTGTCCATCTGGAAACTCTGATGAGTTCAAAACATTCTTTCCATAAAATGTAATCCAGTTTCACCCAGATCAGTCAAATAGTTGATGGTGTATAACTCAGTGCCGTAAAGTGTTACTATGATCATGTAGTGTGAGAACAGACCTACGATGACACCATTTATCTGATTACAAGTCAGTCTAGCATCAGCATGGCTGTGAAGCCGTTCTATTGATGTAGAAAAGTTGCATAATGTCACTGGTGATCCCTGCCGAATTGAGGAGAAGAAGAAGGGTATGCAGAGCTGGATCTAAGCACCAGGAGCCAAAAAGGCGATACAAACCATCCGTACCATCTGCTATCATGGGGAATGTAAGATCTCTTCCCAATAGATGGAGAAGCTAACAGCTAACGGTGCTGGCCAGGTTACAGAGGGAGTATCGAGAGCACCATGGCTGGGTGGGCTCGCTGTGGATTCGCTGGTGACTTTGGGCGGCTTTTAAATTGTGAGAGAGGATAGGACAACGAAGGCCGATGTGTCCTGTGTGAGGTGAGCCTGTGGGCATGGAGGAAGTGGGAGAGAGGAGGATGCTGGCAGGGCCGGTGTCCATCATCAGCGGCTCCTCTCACCCCTGCCTGAGACTGCGGTGGGCTTGGACAGCTCCTTCAGCAACAGACTGCTACTCCTACCATGTAAGAAGAAGCACTACCACAGGCCCTTCGTTCCAGCAGCTGTCGGACTCTTTGGCACCAGCATGACTTCATGACTTTTTCTGTATATATGTTTCTTATTTGTGAATAATTTATTATCAAAGCTACTGTGACAAGTGAATTTCCCCAGTGTGGGATCATTAAAGTCTGTCTTATCTTATCTTATCTTTAGCAGTGGTCTGAAAAACAGTGGGAGTACAGAGGGCGAAGACATTAGCCTGTTTTGCCTTGTTACACCTGTATCCTCACCCAGCAGTGATGGCACAGGGTCCACACAAAAAGATATTCTTACTCCTCTTGATGTCGTGCTATGCTAAGGTTGCTCAGGTTTTGAGATACTGCAGCAGCATCTTTCTTTTAAGTCTGTGTCCCGTCTAATATGGACAATTCACAGAATAGTTAAGCTTGACAGTTGGGAAACAGTTACTGACAGAACAAGTCAATTTACTTCCTCTGTCTGTCAACCATGTCACATGGTCTTCATCAGTGGATGAAATCCGTTCAGTTGTCATGGAAGTGTAGATGTTCAGACATTATTTCAGCCCCAGGTTTAAAACAGAGTGCTGATTCTTTTGTTCGTTTTCATTGGGACTTGGGACTCTCACTGGGGATTTTCAGACATACGTCTTCATGCTGTGACCACTATGGTAAAATTCAACTTGACTCCATTGAGTTTGGCTTGAGGCAGACAAAATAAATCCAAAATTTTGTAGATACCAACTAGAGACCCTCATAGGAAATACGTTCATACTGACTGTGACATCCATGACACATTATGATGATGACGCTCACCTCAGGTGGACAAAGTTTGGTGGGTTCAGCCTTCATCCCTGATGTTCACTGAGCTCTATCGTATCTATAGAGACAGAGACTTAATAATGTGGCAGAGCCATCCTCTATGGGAATTGTCAAGGAACTTTCTTTGATTGTCTCTCCTTTCTTCTTTCTCTTACGTCTTCCTCCTCTTCTTCCTCTGTCTTCCCTCTCCTCCTCTTCACCTTCAAGCACGCTGTCATCCCTCCCTCTTGTCCCTCATCAGCAGTTCACCCCACCACACCCTACCCACCCAGCTCCCATGACGGGGGATGGGGGTGTGTGTCAGTGTGTGTGTGTGTGTGTGGGGGGGGAGGTTGTTGCGATTGCCCTGTTTATGCAATCCCCCTTGTTTTGAAGTGACAGGCCGGGGATAGATATGCAATATTAAAGAGAGGCCTTATGAATTTTTGACATCTAATTAGTTGCTTCCCCGTTAACATATCGTGGCTCGCGGGGGCATGGAGCGCTCCGCCGGGGCCCCTCTGAAGTGCAGGGTAGAAAAAAAGGGGCCCGCTGCCACCTCTAATGTATTCCCCTCTAATGTAAGTAGTAATCATAGCACTAAGGTTAATTAATGGCCCTCCGAAGCCCTGCTTTCCACAGAATATCAGGCCTGTGGTATCACCAGAGCACCAATTAGAGGCTTTTTCCAGCTCCTGTTTCAAATGTTAATGGCCACACTTTCAGGGCCGCAGAGCGACAGGGAAGTGGTAAAGCGCTGAGGTGATTGTCGTAACACTTTATCGATGTTACACAGGCCAGCAGTGTGTCTGCACTATGGCCCAAAGCCATGTGAAGGTACAGAGAGTCACAGACAGCATCGAGGTGTCCACATGGCTTTAAAACTACATCACCAAAAGTAAAAGTTAAAAAAGCATTCAGTCAGATGCTGTGTTTCACAGGTCTCACATGTTTTTAAAGGTGGGCTGAGCACACTTTGTGTTCCCTTGTTGCACAAAATGACTATAATTTATCTGTAGGGGGTTGACAAGGTTTTTGATCAATAGCATTGACTCAGCAATTATGTGTCCAGCTGCTAGCCCTGTGGGTCCCAAATGTATTTACCTTATGTACAGTATTTGGGTGCCCCTTTTTTGTCTGTCAAGCAAACATGATGGAACAAAGCTGACAATGTCTACAAAGAGCCACATATTGATGAATCTGGAAAATACAAAGCCAGTGTATAAAAATAAATGTTTGGAGTAAAGCAGAAGTTTAAAGGAGTACAGTTCATGTCCATGAAGTTGCTGGACCACAGACAGATTTTGAAAAGAATGTTAAAAAAAAGGAGAGCGATATCTAGACTTAGAAAATGTTGCCTACATTTCCCATAATACAACCAATAGCATCTTTTTTTATCTTATAAAGAACTATGTCTTTCAAACTTCAGGACCAGTTTTTAAGAAATAACGTCACAGCAATAGACTGTATAAAACATGGACATAGTCTCTACGATGTCACACCCAGGTTTCTGAAGAGCTGTTGTGAAGTTCAGTGAGGTGGCTCTGTCGTCTCCATCCTGCTTCCACCACCTCCTTACAAATCCAAAAATGGCAAAGAGGTGGAGTGTGGGTGGTGCTGAGGCAGACGGAATGAAGCCTCCTGGGAGGGCACCCACATGTAAATTAAACCAACAGTGCTCTTAACTCTGCATAACTTTAAGCCTTAATATCATTTGAACAGGTGAGTTGTATATAAATTCACCCTCAGTACAGTTATTAGCTATAGAGACCAAAAGTGTTTTTTGTACCAGGCTGTAAACATGTTTATTTCTGCTGTGAAGTTGGACATTTTAACATGGGGACTTACGGAGACTGACTCACTTCTCAAGTGGACGTTTGGTGTCCACCTGACAAGTGTATGTCCAAAAAAATTGTCTGACAATATTTTTTAAACTGTTGTAAAAGCCTGGGTGCATAAACACAAACACACACACACACACACACACACACACACACACACACACACACACACACACACACACACACACGTGAGTGTGTCTATGCAGAGCAAACAGAGGTGCTCAACGGGAAAACATTATACTCAGGAGTAACTCTTGAAACCTCCGACTGCCCTGCTGCTCACTCATCACCAGGAGCACACTGTGGTTGTACTGGGCAGCACCCAGTACACTCTCTTCACTCCTGTGTGTTTCTTGAAAACTGTGGTTCTGTCAGCTTTCCCTGGGTAAATAAAGGTTAAAAAGACACACACACACACACACACACACACACACACACACACACACACTGTCACTCACAGTTCAGCTCACAGTCCACATAATGATGAAGTGACCAAAGGGAGGAGTGTGTTGTTGTGTATGTGGAGACTGTGCACCACTTTGAACTGAGATGTCAGCGACTCCCTCACCCCGTCTTCTTCTTCTCTCTGATGCGCTCCCTCTGTCTCTCCTCTATATGCCTGTATGTCTCTCGCCCGCCTTCCTTTGTTCATATTTGATTCCCATAGGTGCTGCAAGTACAATAGGCCTGGGAGGGTGGCCGCAGTGTTGGCTTCGCTTTAATACTCAAACATATGTAAAGACAGTGTGTGCCTGTGTGTGTGTGTTTGTGTGTATGCAGTATACACTGTATTTATGTAAATGAGAATACATCTCTACTCATAACAGAGAGCAGCCGCATGTCACACACACATGCTGGTAAGGAAGAGTGCTGGGGTGTACTGGGAAAGAAATCCAGCGCTGGACCGATCTGTTGGGACCAGAGTAGGCTGCGGAGTGTGTGTGTGTGTGTGCCGACAGTGACAGTGACGCAGCCTGCGCTCATGTGCACCTCAAAAAAAACAGGCACACAGAGAGGGCCGGTAAAGACCGGACAGCCAGTAAAAACTTTATGATGGCGGCCCACCGGGATTTGTTCCGGTATGCCAGATGGCCGGTATACCAGTGGAGGAGAGTGTGACTGAGAGTGAAAGGATTGGCATGCTGATTGTAGCTTGTGTGTATGTGTGTGTATGTGTGCGTGTGTGTGTGTGTAGATAGGAGGTTGTGATTTATAGATAATATTCCAAATGCACGTACCATGTTTTTGGTATAAAACAATGAACACTATGACACTCACATAAATTGTATTTTTATACAAACTCAATTATTTTTATTTTATTGGTGCTTTAAACACATCAGATCATGCAAAGCAGGCTTCTTACCATTTTTCTTTACATGGTGATACTTGTATGTTCTTGTATTACAAGAAAGAATTATAGAATTATAGAAACATATTCAGTAAATTTGGTTTAGCTAGTTAGCTTCCATAGCAGGTTGTAGGAACCAAAGCTGTAGTACCGTATCAGAGTGCATGTATTTATATCAGATCCCCCATGCTGTTTTCATTGGAATTGTATATCTTTTTATGGCATAATCACATTTTATGTGATGGCACAACAGTGTTAAAATTCATAACTCAGTTGTGACCAATAGCTTTCACAGAATAGTTACTGCTTCATGACTGTAGCTGTTTTTAAGACGTCCTGAAGCCAGACCACTGACCGCCCTGTCCTGTCTTACTGATACCCTTATTGATAAACATGGAAGCTGCCCATATGCCACACACAGACACACACACACACACACATTATCCCAACCACAAGACAACCCCTCACCATGATCAATTAACTGATTATTCCTTGCGTTGGCTGGTGATTGGCTAATCAGTAAGGCTATTAATCAAGTCTATCTGTACTGATCAGAAGATGCCTATCCTGTGCTTTCAATCAGGTCCTCATACATCACACACCCTGAAACAGGTGTGGGTTTGGAATGAATGAAAATACATGCACACACGTGCACACACACACACACATGCTACTTTAAGTTCAGTTCAAGAGACAAGAGTTGTTTTGGTATAAATGGCAGTGAACTACATTGTAAAGTTACATATTTTTTGCATCATTTCGGTTCACTGTGTTTGCTGTATAATGTCATGGAGAGATGTGCTCAAACAGCACAGCTTCAGGTGGTATCAATAAGGATAAAAACTTGAAGGCTGTTGATGTGTTAGAAAAAAAATAAAAATCTTCATCAGGCCCAGCTCTTCAGTCTACAGTCCTGTTTCTGCTGATCTTTGTGGTTAGTGCTAACACACTACTTTAACTTCTCCTTCTTGACAAGCTTACTGCAAAAATGTGCTTGAAGAAACCACCTGGTTATTTGGTGAATTAATAAAATAAAATATATAAGATAGTGTAAATCCTGATGCACAGGCTTCCTTTAACTTTTATTTATCTTTTAAACAAGATGACTAGTGATAATTTAAGGTGTTATTATTCGTATGTAAGGGGCTATTAAAGGGTAAAACGAACCCCTTAAAAACACATTTCACACACTGTTTCTAAAACCTTTAATAAAAAATGTAGTGTGTAAGATGTATGACTTTCCCTTGATTCACATTCATTGCTGCTAATACTAATGTTAGACTATAGTCAGATTTTTTAACTTTTGTGAACAAATATTATGAGATATAGTTTGCATATTTTCCACTACCTGAAAAAACCCTTAAACTGTGTTCAGTTTTAAGGGTTTTTTCAGGGTTTTTTTTTTTTTTTTATTGAAGCAGAAGTTTCAAAAATTCAAATAAAAAAAAAAATGTATTGTTAAAAAGTAGATTAATGAAATTAATGGTATAACTGACAGTATTTGTTCTAATAGTAAATATAAAAATATAGTCTGTATAGTTGAAGCTGTAAATGTTTTGGTGGGTTAAATGATATACTCGGGCTTTACTAGCACAGCTTTTCAGTAAAATACGTTGTTAATCACTTGACGTATTAATAAGAATGTCAATCAAAGCTTGTACACTGCTAATGTGTTACATCATGTCAGACACAGGGAAGAGGAGCAGAGGAGCTGCATTGTGATCTCCAATCGTCGCCTGTTTCCTGAACGCTCACCTCATCCGATGCACTTGCTTCTCTCTGCCATAATATTCCTTTTTGTTATTCCCTCTCTTTTTTTCAATTAGAGTCAATTGACCTGACAGAATTGCTGGCAATTAAGTGATTTTTGTAATGGTCCTGGGCTAATTTGCCTTGGCTTGTCAGCTGTATTTTATGTCGCCAACCCCCCACCTCGCTTACTCTCTCTGGCACATAATAGCTTATAATTTCAAAATCTTTACCCTCCGCTTCCTTCTCAATAAATCGCAATTACAGGAAGTTGTTAGAGATGCCTAAACTCCCCACCACCATCCCCACCCCCGCCGATTTACTTTGTACCGTCAGAGATATTTTTATATTTTTTATGCAGTTGACAGAGCGGCAGAGAGCAGCAGAGGAAATCTATTTGTTTGCAGAGCCTTAAAGTAATCGCGCTTCATGTGTGTACACTGAGTCCAACTCTCCTGAGCTCCAGCACATGGAGAAGTTTACTCTCTCCACATTGCTCATTAAGAATATGATTTTCTGGCAGCTGGTCTTTGGACGGAATATCTTTTATTTCCTCCCAAATGGAGGAATTTAAAGGTGTATTATTTCCCCAAGAGCTGCATCAGTTGATCCTTGCGAAGGTTCATGGTTGCACAAATGTGTCATAACCAAAGAATCCTGAGGACAGTGAAGGCAACGGTCAGCTGATGGTCTCTGCTCCTTCTCGGGTCATGTCAGTGTTTTGGAGCCTTGGCAACAGGGGACGATGTGGGAGTTAGCTGCCCCCCACTCCCTTCACCCCCACATCACACTTCACTCCTGTTTCCTCTCATCTGTCAAGCTCAAACCCGACTGCCACGCTTCAAGTCTCCTCATAAAATATGCAAATGAACTCTAAATGAAATACCTTTTTTTCCTCAGTCTCTCCGAGCTTGAAGGCCTTCCATCAGTTCTGTGAGGCCCCCTTACACACACACACACACACACACACACACACACACACACACACACACACCCCAACACTAATCATCTCTGTATGTAATAACTCCAGAGGCGAGCATCTGCTTTCCTCCATAACACTCCACTGATCTCCTCTCCACCCATTCCACATTCCCTCCCCCCTTCCCCATCACAATCTACATGTATTAGTTCGTAATGACTTAGCGGTTAAAAGCAAATAGTTGCCAGGGGACCCCCACCCCCCTCAACATTTCTTCTCATACACTACCACTATCACACACACACACACACACACACACACACACACACACACTCTGCTGATGCCCAACTCTAGCTACTCAAGATAAATGGTGCGGAGTAAGAGAAGAACTGAGCTCTATCAATCACTTTAAGTGCTGGGGCGTTTGTTATCAGAAAGTGTGGCTGTCACAACCCTGTTCAAAGCCTGTGGGAGTTGGGGCAGCGGTGTGATTGGGGAGGGGTAAAAGTTTGTTAGCACCTTAGCAGACGCTGCTGACAGCATCGGTGTGCATGGCAGGCAGCAGAGGAAGTAAAGGAGGGCGGGTTGGCTAACAAAAAGCAATAGACAATGGGCTTTAACCAATTAGCACAATCACACACTCGTGGCTATTAGCTGCTATCTGTGTGTGTGTGTGCAGGAAACCTCAGGTGGGATCACTGTATCATCACTCTAACACTCACCTAACTTTCTCTATCTCAAAGTTGGAGTCGTATTGTTATTTTAGTTCAGCAAAGCAGCAGCAGAGGCGGCTGATCGATGGATATTTTGCCGCTTGATAAGTCTATTTCCTAACGCAATCTCATTTCAGTAAGCATAAGTATACCGATACTGGGCCCTAATGGCTGTGCGTGCTGTGCTTAACACAGTTTGAAATGAATAACCCCACTAACAGTCTCATAGCCATTACAAGCAGGACTTAAATGATCATTTGGGAGGATGAAACCACTGATAGCGTTTTTGAAATTATCGTAATATCATTTTCAGTTTGCCTAAATCATTCTAATGAGATGTGCCACTTAGCGACCATGTTGGAGCTGAAATAAGGCCTCGTGTTTCAGCTGTGTCAACCGCCCTGGATGTAAACGGCTGCAGAAATATGGCCGCCTACTGCTAGAATAAGTGCAGTTGGCCTCAGTGTGTCTGTGTGTGTGTGTTTGTGTGAGTGAACAATTCCACCCAGCTTTATTTGCATCGCGCAGTGATTCTTCACAACAGCAGATCATTTTGTTGTTGTTGTTGCTGTTGATTGAAGCATTTTATTTTCTAAGGATACAAGCACGCACACACATGCACACACTGGCAAATGGGCTCAGGAGAGAAAGAGAGACGGATACATACATCCAGTTGCATCAACAAATAAATTATTCAGAGCGATATGACAGCAGATGTTTGGGAGGCCGTGATTCAGCGGTGGTCTCCGCTGCAACTTTTGATCAGAAATTCAAAAGCAGGCCCTGTGTGGCCGACAGACGGCTGGATGGAAGTCTGTGCTCCAGCTCTCAGCCAATATTTCGGAGCCATTTTCCATTTGTTCAGGAGAGACGCTTTGTGGGCTGCAGACCACAGCCACATGGTGTTAAACTTCTTCACTGCAGCTATGAGAAACAGTCGTGGATCACATCGGGGAGAAAAAGATTAACATTAAGTAATGAGGCAGGCTGATTCATTCTTCTCTTTGATGAGGATGTAACAAGACAACAAGGATATGAAATTCTGCCTGTAACAGAGAGCAGAGCAGAGAAGAGCATGATTTGAACACAGCTAAACTCAGTTTCATCAAGAATACATCATGTCCTGTTCAGAGTCTCATAAATTTGGCAAATTAATAGTAAACGTGATTTCAGCTCCAGGAACATGAGATTGATTCCTGGTGGATTTCAGGATTTTGAACAGCTGATCATAAAGTAATTGCGCTTCATGTGTGTACACTGTAAAGGTATCCCAGTGATGAAACATTTCTGAGGTTTTTATCTAATGTTGTATTCACACACAGTAACCCATAGTCCATAATGTTTTTTTTTTGTTTGTTTGTTTGTTTTTTTGTGTGTGTTTTTGTTTTATGAACTCAATTCAGAAACATTCATGATTCCTGGAATTAAAAGAATGAATACACGTGAATAAGTGGAAGGAGGTCACAATGGGTTAACCAACAAGTCATCAGATGTCACCATGACTGTTCAATTTCCATTTTAACAGTCAACATCACTTTCTTTTAGTGTGACCAACATTGTTCTCTAACCTTGACGGTGAAGCTCCCCTAACCTCAGCAAAGCTTGAACCTGAACCAAGGTTCTCCAACCCCGCCTGCTAGAAAATAGGTTGCAAACATGTTTTGAGGGAACTGCTATCCTGAGTGAACATACGTTTCCTGTAGACATAATGAGGAAATGCTGTTAATTAACATACCTGGCAAGTTGCATGAATGTTGACACTGAATGTATCAGTAAAAAGAGGCAACCTTTCAATACAGTGTTACAGAGCTATTATTGTTCTGTTTAGGAACTGGCACCACTTAAAGTAAAGGAAGAGAGCATGAGAGAAAAGGTCAAAAGTTGTTTCACAATTTTAATTTAATTTTCATCAAAGCGCTGATGTTGCCTAAACCTAAAGAGCAGAATGTGGACATGAACCTGGAACTCTGGTGTCAGAGTCCTGCACTTTGTACCACCTAACCACCTCTTTATGAATCCAGTTTGTTCCATGAACATCATGTTTCATTCTCTCAAAGAAGCAGGGATTACTGTCACCACGATGCACCACTGATTCATTCAAATTATATATTTTAACATGTCACGATATACAAACTCAGACAGGGCTCCATTGTGGGTTTAAATTTTAAGTGACAAAAGTCCAAGACTAGATACCAACTTTGTGCCGTCGTGCCACAGGACAGGCAGGCAGTCCATGCTACACCTGCACTGATTCTGTCTATGTTAAACAGATGAGTTATTAATACAAGCATCTCCCTGTGATGTATAAAAAGAAATTGTAATGTACTTTTATTCATAAAATGTGTTTATTCTGACGAGCTCATCACTCATTTTAGAAAACAGGAGGCAAACACACACACACACACATACCCCTGAAACAGCTATAGCATCCTGCCTGGAAACATTACGGATTGACAGGGTCTGTGTACGGCCCAGGACGATATCAGTGATATGAGGTGAGGTGTATGGGTGTATACTGCTGTAGCACCAGACTTAACATATAGAGACTACAGCTTGCATTTTGTTGCAAATCGTTTTGATGAATAAATGTACCTTAAACTTTGAACCTTGTAACTTTTGATGATTTTATTTGAAAGACAATGATGTAATTTGTCACTGTCTTTTTAAAGCCTCATTTCCTTTTTTGTGCTGGTAGGGTGCGTGTGTGTGTGATTGGGGAGGGGAGGGGATGGTGGTTACAATGGGATTTAGTCATACTTAAATCGCAATTGAGGGTCCCCCTACACCATTTCCTTCACCCAGACACCTTTTTCATACACGAGTGAACCATTCATATTCCATCTGTTCCAGCTCTCACTCTTTGGGGAGGCTGTCAATCTCAGAGACTCATGTGATGTGAGTGGAGGTGTGTGTGTGTGGGGGTGTGTGGGGGGGGTGAAGTGAGGGGGTGTGCAGTAGGCCAGGGTAGAGACAAAGGGAGAGGAGTTGTGGAAGTGGTAACACAGGAGAGCGGGTGGAGAAAGAGAGAGGAGGCTCAGCACCGGCGCTGAACTCCTGGGACCTTTCAGAAAAGCTCATTGCACATCAGTGTCGTGCCGAGCCGCCGCCACGGAAGAAAGGACGAGCAAGGCAGTGGAAAGAATGGGATGAAGAGAGAAGGAGTGAGTGAGTGAGTGAGTGAGTGAGTCAGGGTGGGGGGCGGTGGGGGAGTGAAAACGGAAGAAAAGGACGAGAAAAAGAAAACTGAGATTGTGATCGATGTCTGAGAAAATGTCAGAGTGGAAGGAGAGAGGAAAGCTGAAGACCACTTTGACATGGTGGTAACTTCATCACCGCCGCTGAGGAACAAACAGCACAGTGTCCTACTGTAGAACACAGGAAGAAAAGAAAAGACACTGCACAGTTCAAATTCAACAACTAGGCAAAAACATTTACTCACTTTTACAATTTTGAATTTGGATGAAGTCGTTTTCCATTTTTTGTTTTTCGTTTAGTATTTTGAAAAGACACAGACTAATGAGACATTAGTCTGTCTATGAATACTTCCTGACCTCTGTTCCCTCTGAAGACGTAAATCTTCAGCTCATGAATAGTTTCATTCAGTTCAGGCTCAGTATTTTACAAAAACAGTTGGTCACTGTAGTTTTTAACAAACGTGACTCAAACAGGACTAATTCAAATTGTGTATTTGTTGAGGACTATTTTCAGCAGTGGATTAATCCACATTTGGTATTTTCATGAGTATTTGTGGTGGCAGGATGGTGTGTGTGGGATTGAGTTAAAATAAACTACAGCGTGTGTGTTCAAGGTAATGAAGGTACCCCAGTGCAACAAAGTGGCTCACTGATATCCAAATAGCAGCCCTGACCTAACACTGTCTGTACACTGCATATCACATGACCTTAAGTCAAATTCCATCGGTTAAACTTTAACAAGCTTAAGATGTTAAAAAGTAAACTTAAGACGTAATCTAGGACGTGTGAGTTTGACTTAATGAGTGAAGTCTTTATTTGTTGAAGAAAATATAAAATACATTTTGAATAGCGTTAAAGTTACAGTTAAAATAAAAGAAACTCTTTTGTGTGATGTTGGAACATTTATTTATTTTTTAATTGTTTTTATTGGTTCTTTGACTGAGTTTACTCATCTTTATATTCTTTATCTATAATGCTTCATCACTGACAGTGACACAGATTGAATACGAGGACGAGCAAGATGTGGAGGGAGTGCGGGGAGGAGGGAGAGGAGGGTGTCGAGGAGGGAGGAGAGGGGGGTTCTGCATGGCCGGGAGGCTGCACGGAGGCGACACATCTGTCGCAGTATTAACTTTCTGCTCTGTGGGGCCTGGGTGTCAATGCTAGCCGCTGGGGCCCGACTCCAGTCATCCTGGAGCTCAGATGGAGGAACAAAGCCACCCGAAAAACAGCCAAGCCTCTGCTCTCTATAGTGGGTGAGGATGCAGGAGTCCCCGCCTCCCCAAAAACATCCATCCTGCCTCACTAACTGTACTGTACCAATCAACTCCAGCTCCACAGTTTGTCACCCACACATCGTCAGTGATATTGCATAATTTCGATGTTATTGCCTGAAGTGTCTCTTAGTTAACGAGTTCCAGGAACTGTGATTGTATCTTCTCATGACGGGAAAATGAGTGACACTTTTTTTTTTAGATTTCATCTCCGGAATGTAACAAAGATTCAATAATATATTAAAAAAAGATCAGGTCAGTATACTGTGTTTAACAAGTGGATAGTAGAAGAAGAAAAAAGTATTTCTGCTGAACATGCTATGACTTGACAGTCAGTTATGTATGTATCTCTCATCCAAGTACCCAGTCAGAGTGTTAAAAACTATTATATCTTACTTAAAAATACCAATAACTGAACATTTTTATGTTGCAACGCACACACACACACACACACATACACACACACAAAGCTGATCCCCTGGTCCACTAAACAAGCATTTATTACCCATTGCTCTAATCCCAGTCTCTTGTGAGCAACATCTAAGCGTCTATTCTCTAATGTCATTATGGTCACTTTGTCCAGGGAACTGCCCTTAGTGCCTCAAATCAATAGAGCCTGTTTAGTGTTCAATCTCAGAGGTGCTTTCTGGCCAGACAGTGGGGATTTGTTTTCTACTGTCTCCAGGGCTGAGAGGGCCTGATATGGCCAAACTGACCCTGGAGCCCTGCAGCCCTCAACTGGCAAAAAGCCTCCTGCGCTAGAGGTCCTAGATGAGTGCCCTGAGGGACACCAGGGTCACCAAGCTGCTGCTTCTCACACTGAGCTCCAGCTGCTGGGGTTGTTGTTTTTGTTGCCTCTGCCGCCTCTGTTGTTTTTGTTGTTGTTGTTGTTGTTGTTGAGTGGAGCGTCTCTCTCTCTCCACCTCTGTCTCCATTCCTCCCTCCCTCCCTCTCTATCCATCTCCGGCCTGCAGGGCATAAAGAAGCCCCATGAATTAATGAAGATGAGCGAGGTAATTAAACGTGGTGGTGATGGCGACATAGATCCTGGGAGGGTTTCAGAGGGACAGGAGGTCCACATGGGGCCTCGGCCTGCCTGCTCCGCTATTACCCTCCTCCCTTCCTCTGTCCCCCTGGTCCCCAGGATGCATGGCACACAGATATGGCTTGATTGGCCTGCTGGGCACAGGGAGGAGGAGGGTTGGGGAAGTTGGCACCCAGGGGAGGTGGAGGGAGAGGCAGGATAGAGGGGGGTAGATTGAGCTCAGGCCTCACCTGTGGCCCCGGAGCCCCTCCCTGGATCCCTCCCCTGGCAGCCAGGTCACGCTGCGTGGTCCAAACACCCCCTGCCTGGGGAGGCGAGGAGGAAAACAACAGCATGGAGGGAAGGGAGGTGTAGAGGGAAGGATGGAGGGGATAAGGGAGGTAGGGCAAGAACCATAGGGGCACTTCCAGGGATTATGGCCCCATGCTGGCCCACTGGGGCGCAGCCTTGATGGACGTCTGACTGGCAAGCACTTGCCCTTTTATAAGATGTGATGCTTGCAGACCACCTTGACGCCACACAGCCCAGCAGCTGGAGCTCTCACTGGTCACTTGTCAGGCTCTTATCATGCCAAGGCTTTTTTTTTTTTTTTTTATTACCAACTATGTCAGACCCATTTAGAATGAATGTTAAAATTAGGATTAGTGGCCAAACACATCAATAATATATATTTTTAAGTATTATTGTATTATCTGACCAGTAACAATGTGCATACATTCACTCCAGTTTTAACTAATGTTGTTAAATTGAGTTGACCCTTCATCATCCATCACAGTTTGCAGACCAGTTTCCTGCTTCAGCTTTGACCTACCACACTGAACACTCCTGTGTTAGCAACGAAAAGTTGCTACCAAACGCTTTGGTCAGTTTCACGTCCAGACGGAATGGTTCAGATAATCTGGCAAAAATGTTGCTTTTAGTGTGGATGCAGACCTGAATCACCATGTACATCTCTGATGTGTTCAGTGATTTAAATGGATTTAATGAATTGAAAAATAAAAATGAACTACTCCTGGCAGCTGCCGCTCAACTGACTATAGTCAGAAGAAAACTCAGTACTGACTGATTTTGGCTAAACAAAATATTAGGTGATGGTTCTGGCCTCGGAATTGTCCATTGATTCCTGATTTTGGACACCTCAGAGGGAATTATCCCACTTATATTGTGGATAAATAAGTAAATTAAGACCACTAATTTATATTTTTGGCATTTTCCGTTTTGTAATCAAAATATTAAGTTTGTCACAGCCATAATTGTTTGCATTACCACTCCATGCGTTTTTTATGCAATGTAATTGTTATCCAGTTAGGACAAACCTTTGATTTTCCCCGTCCATTCAGCACATAAGAACATGAATGTGTTAACAAAGAGTTTCTTATTTCTAGGCTACATCCTGCAAGAATATCTGACTCTTTAGTTGCTAAATGTTCAACTATGTTCACCAACTAGTCTCCAGGTGTGTCTGTATGCTGTTTGGTGCTGGCCTGTTGGAAAAGATGCTGATGAGAGTGGTGAGAGTAAAACAATCCAAAACAATAAGCTAAGGAAGGCTAAAGGGTTCTATAGACTTACGAGGAACTCCACAGTTGGTGGTAATTCTCTGTGGGTTTGTCATGTACAGTAGTAGTCATTTTAGCCATGTTGTTCATAGCACAAGATATTGATTTGTGCAATAGTAGCTTCAAAACTGTGGTTTTCTATTTTTCATTTTTATTTCTAATTTAACTTAAATATATGTTTATAATCTCAAGAAGGTACAAGGTACAAGGTATAAAAGTACATTTTAAGGATTGAAGTGTTATTTTGAAGAAAATGAACAGATGGATTTGACGATGAACCCCAAGGCAAGGCCTGGAGGTGCTGCTCTGGTGGCTCTCTCGCAGCATTATTAGAAGACTCAGTGGGCTCCAGTAGCAGTTCACCATTAGATCTGTTCCAGCATCATCACCCAGGAGAGCTCCCCAAACATCCTCTGTGTTTATTTGTTATCAGCACCTTCACTGGACTAATTAGACAGACCTTGACTTTGGTCTTGAGCCATATTCCTTCCCCAGGTGGCGGCAGGACAAGCTCCACTTACCCCCGCCAGGCCCCCCCATCTCCCCTAGCCCACACCAAAACACGTGTCCTCCCAAAAGCTTCTGGGAATTTGATGCCATGAGGTGGCAGGTAGGAGGTTTTGTTCAGCCACGAGTTACCATCGCACACACCCACACACCCATCTGCCCATAACCCCCCCACCCCAGTCCCCATGCATGTCCTCCCCCGATGTCCCAAGATGCTGTTTGTCGTCAGCGACCCTGAAGTTTGTTATGTAAACAAAAATTTGCCCTAATTAACGATAGGGAAGTGTCGTCTTGGGAACAGGAGGGGATGAGCGGGTTGAGCCAGGTGGCCTTTAGTCACTGCTGCAGCCTGCCAGCATTATTTCATTTAACTACATCATTTTGACCTGTGTGTATGGATAAGCAAAATACACTCAAGAAACAATGAAACATTTCCAAAACACAAGAATCAAAGAAGGCCGAGTGGCAAGAAGAAAGTGATTAAGTGAAAAAATAGAGAGAAGTTGCAGAGGAGGAAGATGAAGAAAGAAAAACAGACAATGGCTGGGGTCCCAGCAGGGAAAGGAGGAATCCCCCCTCCATCGACAAGGGAGAGCAGAAATGCACTGATTACAGAAGGGTGGTGGCGTAGAAGAACAGGTGTGCTGCGGACCCCCTCCTGGGACCACCCCACCACCCCTGGGTCTTCAGAGGGAGGAAGGATGAAGATTGGACGAGGGGATGCAGGAGGGACGGTGGAGACGGAGAGCGAGAGAGCCTAGCTCATTAGAGAGAGTTTGCTTCTGCTAACTCACCTTCCCCTCGGGATGCGGCTAATCATCGCACAGGGATCTGCAGCCAGTTAGAGACGAGGTGGAGAAAGAGAGACTTATTTAGCATCCGCTGCTCCTGTCTCTATCTATGAACCCACAATGGATTCGTCTGATCGTCCACAAACAAGGGCCACAAGTGGCACAGCACTGTCCAATCTAAACACATTCAGCATCACTGCAGAGATGATTCAACAAAGTGCTGATATGATAATGATTCCAACTTTAACCCTCATCATTCATGTGCTGCGAGGAGGGAGAGTCCTTTACATTATGTGTCATAATGTGGAGGAATACATTGAGGTGAAGGCTCTGTGCCTGCACTGCTGAAAATAAGTATTTTAGATCTCTTCCCTCACAGAATGTGAAGATGGAAGTCGTCGGTAGTAGTAAGTAGTATACATGTATTTACATGTATTCATCATTTGCATTTGAACTGGTTGGTGCAGGATACTTGAGGCATACTGTGCTTTATTCCATCTTAAGAAGGCTCATTGCATGGTAAAATATGGTCTCAATGAAAAATGAAAAATACAAGTCTCAGAACTGAGTGTATGGTGTTGTATTTATATTTAAAATGACTGATGTGTCGTGACCAACAAAAGTCTTCCTCAGTGTCAGTGTCAGCAGCAGCTTACCCAGCTATAGTCTCAGTTGAGTGGGAGGGTGTTTCTCTATCAGTGTGCCAGCTTGTTAGCTTGTGATACGTCATCATGAATAAAAGGGGGAAAGAAAGCACGAGGTGGGTAAAGAGTGTGTGTCAGTTTGAAGGACACTTCTTGGATTTTATTTAGCCTATTTATTTAGAGACCATATTTACTCATACATGCAACAAGCTCTTCTCAACATGGGTTATTACCAAAGCCAAATAACCAAACCTAACCAAGTAAAAACATTTCAGGTTAAAAGAAACATTACTAGAATATTGGTAATGTTCTCAGAATGTTTTAAAAACCAAACATTTCTAAATGGGTTATAGGTCAAATTTACTTAGTAGCAAAAATATCAAGGTCCACTTACTGTACCAGATGTTGGAGAGCTTTCAACCATGTTTCATATTTTACGTTAGCGGATTAATCATGCAAAGTTAAAAGGTTTTTATGTGTATTGCTAATTTTGTAATTAACGTTTGTAACGTTTACTTAGATAGATAAGATACATACATATCAATAAAATGTAGTAATTTCAATGACATGATGTATGTACTCTGTTTTTGATATGTAAATACAGCAGAGATGTTTATTGCACAAGTTTTGTTGTGACTGATTGTTACTGCTGTAACTGAATCATCTGTGAAGAAACTCTTCTTGCTTCTGTGAGGTAGTGTACCACAGGAGAGAAGTTGAGACAGGCTATGTCCAGACACAATGATCTGCAGTGATTTTCCCATTATATTGATTCTTATTATACCTAATGCATTATAATGTTGTAATTACAAGTGCTTGTGATGGAGCTTAATTTACTGTATAACAGTGTATTCTGTTCCAAACTGAGGCAGCAGAGGTGGAGTCATGTTGACTCACAGTCCCTTGTATAGGTAACAGAAACATGTGATCCCACTTTTCCCACAATGGAATAACAGTTGCATTAAATCATTATTGCTGGGTAAATTCCCAAATGCTTTGCATTACTGATAACTGATGACATCACATCAATTGACAAAGCTCCTATAGCCACAGAAGACATTGTGTAACTGCTTTTACAGGCTGCGCTAACATTTATGAATAAAGTGATTTTAATGTACAAAGTTGATGGAGTTACTTTACAATTGTCAAATAAAATATATTAAAAGTATATTTCCCTCTGACATGTAGTGAAAATATAAAGTAGCATAAAACTTAAATACCTAAAATTCAGGTACCTCAGGATTACTTTAATATTACAGTAAATGAGTGTAAATGCACACAAATGTGGTTACTCTCCATCACTCCTTCCATTGTGTTCACAGTGTGAGCAGCTCAGATGATTTGTGTTCATGTGTTCTGTTTTGACTGATTGTCTGCAGTCTGAGAGGCTCTGATTGCAGTTACAGTGTTTGACCAAGAAAAAATAAACCATGCAATCAGGCTTTTTGATGCTTTTCATACTATTTCATTGTTTTGACAAGTTAAGATAGCTATCTAGTGAGTGCTAATTAGGTAGCATTAATGAAAACCAACAAGCAAAACTCACAGAAACAACTTCAGAACTTGTTGGACGAAACCATTCGGTTAAGTATCATTTAGAGAAGTGTAGTCCTGTAAGTTCAAGTAAAGTCTACCAAGAAGTAGGAGGGTTTGAATTGTTGCAATCAAATCTTCATCCATTTTTGTGCTTGCCAGTTAAAACCATTGTTCATAAAATTCAATCATATCAGTAAGGAAACATGAAAGTGGAGAAATCTGCAAGTTCACCAACTCTTCTCAGCTGGTAAGCATGTGGTGTGCCTTTATCCACATCCATGTAACATCTCTCCATCTTGGTTTCTAAGTACCACTAGAAGTGAATTTAGCTTGACTAACGTGATAGGATGAAAGATTTCTGCAGCCAAGGACATGAAAAAAATCATCCGAATAAGAGCAGTTCGACAACTCCTGGTGAGAATCCACGTGGTGCTGCTGTCAATGGAAATATCATCAGACAAAGACACCTCAAGTATAGAGGAACCCCGCCCCCACCCCCAAGGACATTGTAAAGTGGTACAATAGAGCTAAGACATGGGAGAGCCGGCCTCGCAGCTGGAGCAACATCAAGGATCATTTCCATTTCCCAATGATTAATTTCAATTTAATATCTTAAATCAAAACCTAATTAATTTAGATACAGTTTTGATGGTTTCCTGCTACTAATACACATGCTGGTAATTAGATGTAGCCTAATGTCACCCCCCCCTTAACGTAATTAAAACAGAAGATCCCAGCCCGTGTGAACTAATGTTAGTACAACCCAGAACAGAAGGCGGTGTGATGGTTGACAGGAAAATGTGATTTGTTGTAGAGTTGGGGATGGATGTACTTATACACCTGTACAAAGAAACAATACCATCAGCGCATAATAACATGACAACTTCATCACAACTGAGCACTGATGAAGACCATAACACGTGATTGAAAGCTCTAAGAAAAGCCAGGAAGGAGACCTTGTGTTGATTTAATTTGTCAAAATACCATTGATACCATGAAGGCTCCCCTGACCTATAGCAACAAAATATGGTGAAAGAATTTGAGCTCAAGAGTCAGCTTACTACCTTTCAGAGCCTTCAACCACAGCTCAGGGTTTTCTCAGTGTGTTTGACATACGGAACCTACGCAGATCATGGATGCTGTGAGTGGTGTTGAGCACATGGATACATCATACATAGTGGACAGATCTGTCTTGAGTGAACCAAATCATGTTAAAATCTATTGAAGCATAAATTATATAAAGGTAATTCATTATTTTTACACAGTATTTCTATGTGGAGGCATACCTTAATTGATAATTCTCAACCACAAAGTTTGGCAGGAAGAATGGAATATTATTTTCACAACCAATTAAAAGTTGAAGAACTCCATTATAAAAATTCTACTGTCTGTATCCAAGCAGAGCAGCTGAAATATTAGTTATTAATTGATATCCATTCAGCGTTGCATTAATTTGTGCAGAAGGTAAAACAAAACATATGGCTGTAAACGACAATGTATTCTGGTCCTGTTCCAAACTCATCTGCATTATGCGACAGTATTACAATTTGCAAATAACAACCAGGTAGCAACTTATCATAGTGAACAGATTTGTTCTCTGTGTTTGAACCGTGGAAAGTTACTCAGTCAGTTGCTCACTCATGTCCACAAATGTTGCAGATTTATTGCAAATGAATCACAATAAAGTGTGTTTAATTTTAGCTTTGACTGGAATTCATTCAATACATCTGTGTTTTTCTTTGTTGTTCACTCTCCGGGTCAGCATTATAGGACAGGCGAGGATTCCTCCTCTTTACATTTGCATCAGTGTGTAGCCCAAATCAGCTTAACAAACACAGAGACACTTGCAGACGGTGCAGTCTCTAAACAGCAAATGATACAACATCCACCACGCTGCTTTGTACTGATTTGTACACAGTGTATGGAGTCAGGATGTGGCTAGCCTAGCTTAGCACAAAGAGGGGGGGGGGGGGGGGGGGGGTTTAACAGCCAGGACAGCTGCTCCCCTGCTTTCTTTATGCTAAGCTACGCTAACCACACACTGACTCCAGACAAGTTTGGAGAAAAAAATAAATAAATGAATGATAATAATAATGATAATGTTTTATGTATAGAGTTTCATATGCAAAGATATTTTACAGGCGTTAAAATCATCAAGTTACACACTGAAATGATACAACACACATCATTAATCACACACTGGAGCAGCTCTGAAAAGCGTCTGGGTCGTGTTTTAAATGAAGACAGGTTGGTGCAGTCTCCGAAGAGAGTTCCAGAGGGAAGGGGCCGCTATGGAGAACACTCTGTTGCCCTTGGACTGTGGCTTGGTCCTTAGTGAGGAGGTTGGTATCAGAGGAGTGGAGGCTGGGGGATGGAGTGTGGTGCTGGAGCAGGTCACTGAGGTAGCAGGGGTCCTGGCTCAATGCTTCTTGATATTAAGCTGACTTAATATGGGTTTCATTAAGAATGTATAGCAGGGGCTCACAGAAATACGTTCTCTAGTCAAAACGCTGTATGTCGTCTATTCAACCTGTATACAAACAGTGCTATGTGCTAGAACTGTTTTCGAGGTAAACCACATCCTGACTTCAGCTCTGTACTTAGCAACATGTGATTGATATCTATCTTCTCATCAGAGAAAGTCTATATTTCCTTTAATAATAAACTCAGCCACTGACATTTTTAAGAAACACTTTTAACAGAACCTCAACATGTTGAAGAGGCTTGCTTTTTGTTGTGTTCCTTAGACCAAATCACATTGGATGCAAGAAGCAGCACTGTGCATCAGCTTAGAGGTTTTCTTTCCCTAACAGCACTCTGCTACTGCTCAACCACTCCCTGGGGTCCTGTGGCTCTACAGCCTAATCTAAGAGGGTAATTAGAGTCACACAAGGGGGGCATCAGCAGGGCAGGAAGATGGGGCCAAAATCCAGCTCTTTACACACATCACATCCATTTACACACACATACATTGAACATTTTAATTTAGGTTTACCTTTGGTCTGCTCAAAGTGGCCACGACAGGCACATTTTTCAGCCAAGCTGATCTCCAGGTAGAGCAGTATCGGATGGTTCAGACTGATATATATGAACACATATTGTTGGGGATTGTCATCAAATGAACTTGGCTGAAATGCATCCCGTGTAGACAAGTCATTACAGCTTCAACTAAGATGGTGAACATTACTATACATCAGCATGTTAGTGTGCTTGCCTCAACATTTCAGGTGTGTTTACTTGCTGCCATATTCTCACAATATCATTATTGAAACTCCACAAATAAATACAAATTGTAATAAAAAGTTCTACGTCTAATAATGTAATTTTCAGGTGTGTTCTAACCCTTCTAACTTTTCACATGATGTACCTGTCAGTAATTTATCTGACCCAGCCTTCACTGTGTCCATCAAACATAATTATTAAGCACACACTAAAGAAAAATGAGAGAAATGACAGTGGTTACATGGTTATGACTGAACACGTGACCCGCTGGCCCAAAACCAAAAATAATCCATTTAGACTTCACTTTATTATGGAAATTATGGAAACTATTCATCCTGCAGCAGGGATGTGTCTATGGTGGGTGAAGGTACAATGTTCAATTCCAGCCCCCTCCCCCTTGGTACTACCTCTAAAAAGCTGTCAATTTAGAGCCTATTTCAGGGCCAGTGATGGGGGCCAAGGTCAATGTGCTCACTTGGCATCCAGGGTTAATTTCCTTTGGTAATACCACAGTATTTTCCTGCCACTTATGGCTCCATTACCACTAAGAGAGTCCTAGAGGCTGAAATCCCTCCTCCAGTCATTAGACCTGGCCCCAGGAGCTCAAGCATAATCAAACCACCTCTTGGAGATGTCGGGTAAAGGTTTCATAAATATTCTCTCCTATCCTACCATTGATGAACATATACTATATTTTCTTGGCATTATTTTAATATAATGTTTTGGCTTGATTTGCAGGGACTTTTATGCACCATTCGACTTGAACCACGTCAAAACCACCGGCGTGGTTGTTGTGGTATAAAAGAAACTGTTATGTATAGAACTAGCTATGTAGAGTAATTTCTTACTTCCTCATAGACATACGTTTAGCTGAACAAACAAAACTCCACCGCAGTTGCACTTATCACTTTCCTCCTGTGATAAGTATCTGCAACATCTCTTTAAAACCCTCGCAGAACCTGGTCACTGGAGCGCTATCTGAAGACTCTATCTTCATGTTGGTCTTCAACCCTGGAAGACGTGATGGGCAGCTTACATAATCATACCATGTGGACTATTTTAAAACGTTTTAATCTTGATCTCCTGTCTCTGGGTTAAACGATCATTGGCTTACTTTGCAATGCAAACATGCAGTCTTCCAATCATAACTAAAGTGAATAACATACAGCCAATGTAAGATATGATATGATAAGATGTATTTATTTCTTTTTTATTATTTTAAAGATTTATTTTATTGATCCCAGAGGGAAAATTTGGTTGTTGCAGTAGTACAAGGACATGATAAATAAAAGGCGATACGTAAAACGTACAACAAGCACTAAAATACAAACATAAAAATAAAAACTGGTAGAGAATCTGCAGGAGCCTGTTAAACTGACGGGAGGATCTGAGTCTTCTCTGCTCTGTCCCTTCCTGAAGAGGGCATCAGTGTTGTCTGTCCAGTCCAGTCTCTTGTTGATTTGGACTCCAAGGGGCCACCCTCTCCTTTTCCTCTCCATGGATGAGCAGCGCAGAAGCACTCTGGGATTGCTCGTGGCCATTAGTTTTAATTATTGTTTTTGATTTACAGAGTTCTGATGGACAGAAAGCTTGTTGGTAAAGTAACTGCTAACTACTCCTAACTGTAGCTGTCATTAACTACCCAATTAGCCCTATGAGTAGCTACCTCTACTGTTTACACTGAAGCATTGGACAGTTTGGATCACCGAGTGGAGGTTAGAATAATACTAACTAAACTTAATTGAGCTTTAAAGCTAATAGGACTGCTAGCTGTACAGCTAGCTGAGTTAACTAGATAATGGCAGCTACAGTTGGCAGCCATCAAATGCATAAGATGGACAACATGTCAGCTCCTCAAAAATGAAGCCAAAACATCTTGAACACCCACTGTAGCTGGCTGCAGTCTGAACATGAACCAAACTAAAAAAAAACAGTTTTCTGTGATTTGATGTAGTTCTTATCACACTAATGTATGTTCAAGTGTTTATTTTTCTGATAAGTTTGGTTTTAATGAGTTGATTAGTTTATAATTAGTTGACAGTAATTTGATGATATAAAAAGGAGGTTTCACACTGTGACTGACAGCTAAGCCCATCTTGCGATTGAGACATCCAGCTGTCTGGGCAGGACCTTGATAACAGTGATCACCACTGCATCAACTGGCTCCAAATGAGGTCAACAGTGCAAAATAGCAGTGGCTGTATATTTTGGCACCGTTTTTATACATTGGGAGGAAGTCGCTCCATCTTTCTGTACAGTCTACGTTAGCAGTAGTGTGTGGTTACTTTCACAGCACACAGAAACATTACAACCCAGCACCACGTATAACTTTTCCACCTATTCCTTGTCACATCCGTGATATCTGACAAGCAGCAAATTCATAAATTTCTGGTTCAAAACAAAAGGAAATGATGTTTATAGGGCGGAAAGTGAGATCTAATCACAAATGGTCACTCAAGATGCATGCAGAGAAGCATTGCCAGTTGAAAATAGAAGGAAACAAACCTTGAAATACACTTGATACAATTGATATAGATTACAAGACGAACTGAAGCCAATAGTTATTAATAAATTAATGTACAGTGTATAACCATATTATTCAATTATTGTGTAATTTCACTACAACCAGATCATTGTGGTTTATCAAACCAAAGGTCATTGATCATTGATCATTGAGGACCAGCTCTTTTTTCCTTCAGCCCCATATCTTAATTCTCTTCATCACTCAACCATCTTTCATTCCACCATTTTTTTTCTCTATTCACCACTCTCATCCCTAAATTTATCAAACCCTCTTCCATTTATCTTCTCCATCCATCTATCTCTCCCTAACATTTGCCTGCTCTCAACTCTTCCTCTCTCCCTCCCTCCCTCCACCTGTCTTTCCCTCCCCTCCCCTCCTGTTCTCTGACTTTCAGAGAACAGAAGCTGCCTTAGAGGGGGGAGAGGCGAGAAATCAATAAGGCATGATTTATTGATCACTAAAAATGATGGCACTCATTAGCCCCCCAAAGGGACCTCAGCGTTAAGCAGATGACAAAATGTCACCCTTCCTTGCCCCACCCCACCCGGCCACCCCTCCCAACAAAAAAAATTATCCCTGGCCACCATCAAGCGCTCCTCAGATAATATGCAAGGGGAAGAGAGGTGGTTCTCCTCTCTTCCCCTTCAATATTATCTGATTTTCTGGGATTCAGGACAAAAAGATAGAGACCTGACAGTTAGTTGGCAGTAAGATGGACGGATTGCTGTCATTCTGTTCAGATTTCACTGTCATCTACAAATGTTTTTTTCTTTGTTTCCCTTCTGGTCGATTAAACAACTTAACAAAAGGGTTCCAGATACTGGTCGTGACTAAGAGAAAGAAACAGATAAGAAACATACCTCTGTCCACATGAAAGAGTGAGAAGTTCAGCAGTTATAGAGGAACTTTGTACAGAACTGGTGTTCTAAGGAAGGAGACCTTAAGTAAAGCACATGATGCATCAGGTATGATATATTTCATACATTTGTCCAACAAAAATGGATGCAAATGTAGAAGTAAATGATGTCCAGGCTGTGGATGGATAGATGGATGGATGGCCACCTTTAAACTCTTCTCAGCTTTATGAACAAACATGTCCTGCCTCACAGACAAAATGAGAGTTGCATCATTTTTTGAAAATAAGATTTTAATATCTGAGGAATAACTATTGATATTAATGATCAAAAACTGTCAGTGTTAGTTCCTCTCTGAGAAATCTAAATTGCTTAAGTGTCGGGGAACTTCCAGACATTTTTCCAGATGCACTTAAAATAGCTCTTTTTGCTTCTTGACTTAACTGTTCCATTCGAGTTCAAGTAGAATGTAAGACTTGCAGACTTAAACATTGTATTATATATGAACACATATCAGAGGATATTTTGTTAGCCTCAGTGACCAGGTCTCTGGAAAACATAGCCACAGATAGGCTTTTTGATATTGTGCAAAAGCCTATCATGCTTTATCAATATCATGCTGATGACACATTTAGCAGTAGTGCAAGATGACTAACGTTCTGAATCCAATTATGAATTGCTTCTCCAGCCTGGAAATGGATATGCAACAATTTTCTTAAATGACATGAAGACAAAGCACACATTCTTGCAAGTAGTACATGTGAACAGAGACAAAAGATTCTGAACAAACATGACGCACTACAGAACATGGCTTAAAACAAATCATTAAAAATGTGTTATTCTTGATTCTGGGTTGTATGGTGTATTTTACTCAATTTTACAAAGACTGCCTTTCATCACCTATAGAAATATTGCTAGAGGTGGAGCATACCTTACACTGAAAGATGCAAAATGAAAAAAAAAGGTTATGCTTTCTCATCTGGATTACTGTAACGTTTTAGCATCATTAGACTGGCTGCATTGGTCACTGAGGATTCTTTTACTTTTTCATAAGCCTCTTAATGGTTCAGCACCCTTTCTGCACCATTTCTGATTGCTTATCCAAATATCTTCCAAACCATCACATTAGGTCTTGTAGTAAAGGCCTGCTAAATGGTGAATTTCAAAAAGTATAAAAAAACAGCCTTCTGTTTTTAGGCACCAAAGGTTTAGAACACCACCACAAATTAGACAAGCAAGTTAATCTTATTTTATCATTACTGTTTTCACTTTTACACCTTTATACCTGTTTTATGCATTTTGTCTTGTAATATGTTTTCATCATTACTAATTTGTTTTTAATTACCTGTACCATTCTATTGTATGTATTTTTGATTTTACTTTATTTTGAGCAGGATGATGCCTGCCTTTCTATTCGGAGGTGAACATATACACATGTTCACCTTCAGATATGGTTGGACCATGAATACCTGCAGTCCTTAGTTTTTAGTCCTTAGTGTTTGTGTGGCAGGTGAGGGATCAGGCAGAAAATGCGCATTTAATTAATTCAAGACACTGCAGTGAAACTTTGATTCTGTATGTACTGGGTCCATATTCACCTCATGTTCTAGAATTATTTTCAAAGAAACACTCTGCACCTCTCTCACAAGAAAGGAATATTATGTCATGCTCATCTGTTGCTTATTGATACTATAACTGCAAATGAACATTACATCAATGTCCTCAGCCTTCATGTATTCTTGTACATACATTGAAATATTTCATGCTGGGATGAGCTTGGCTTCCACCCTTGTTGAAAACATATTGCAAGTCTGTGAGATCTTTTAAGGGAAATGGTGGGAGAAGAAACAAGAGTTTGCTGATGTTATCATGCTGACCTTTAATTCACTAAAATCAAAACTGGATCACTTTTTATTAGTTGCTCCCTGAGTTACTCCATAGATGAATACAAACTGTGACGTGGGAGGCGTGAACTTTTTCCGGCTTCTAAAGGGGGCCATGCCATAATAAGTTTGAGAACTACGACAATGTCATTGCTGATTTGCTTTGCTATACTTACACTTGGTCACAGAAGAGTGCTGTGACCTCCTTTTCATTTCTAATATGTAATATTGTGTAGACTGATCCTGGCATAAAAGCTGATTGGTGAATCTAAAGCTATATACTGTATATACAGCTCCACCAGCCTCCCTGCCTTTCCAGTGGCTTCTCATGGCTGGTAAGCTCTGACTTGCATCGTAGGGATGGATGTCGCTATAAATGTTAGTTACACTGAGTGGTAGGTCGGTTAGGTTCACCAGGTGACCGTTGATCCAACACATCATCCAAAATCTTAAAATCGGTTTCAAATACATTTGATAAGAGACAGAATGCAAGCACATGCCATCTAAAAACTAAAAAAAAAAAAAAACACTGGAAACATCCTTAATGTGGTGATAGCAGCTTTGTCAACAAATGTCTGTACATCAGTAGAGTCCAAATGTTTAGACGAATGCAGGTGATATATAAGGATGCAAATGTGTTTAAAAAACTGGAGCTAGCCACTTTGGAAAGTATTCTGACACAAATAAATGTCATGTTTGCTTCATGTAGATGGAGTTTTTCTTTGCACTCAGTGTCCAGTCAAGCTTTATGCTGTGACTTTGATAGTTGTCCTTCATCATGGACTTTGATGAGCTTGTAGTGTGTTTGTGCATTCCAATGCACACACCTTAAGCAGTGGAGTTTCTCTCCACGACCCTACTGCTTTCTGGACAATTCCTCATGTCCAACTGTGTGTGTGTGTGTGTGTGTGTCATTGGGAGGAAGGGAGGGGCTCAGGCAGGGCCCCAGGAGGGGGTGACTGGACGCTTCATCACCCGATGGCCAACCTCTCACAATGATGCATGAAGCCCGGCAGGATGCAGTGCATGGGCCTCTGAGGCCAATGCCACAGACACAGACACACACACACGCGCACACACACACACACAGACACACACACACACGCACAGACACACACACAGACCATAAAGGGAACTCCATTCAGTGTCATATGGATTGGATTGTGGGCAGGAGTGGTGTTTACCAGAAGAGGTAAGAAACATGTTGAACACAGTAACAAAGTTAGTGATAACAGACTTCCATTCAGATGAATCTAAATTAAAAAAAAAAAAAAAAAAAAAAAAACATTTATTTGCAGGTTATTTGCAACCTTTGTTCTGTCTTTGAATCATATGTTCTGCTTAATTTTTTGGTCACTAGTTGCTTCACCAACGACGCCTGACAAAGAGCAGTGACTCAAATATTACTTAATTATCCACTCACCTCAGTGTATACACCCTCAATTGACCTGAGGGGGAGTAGATAATAGCAAATAATGATAGTCAGTCTGAGTAGTGATACAGAGAGGCATCACAGTTAAGAGACGAAGTAGAATGTCCCAACTCAAAACACAAGAAAAAAAAGAAAAGACCGGACATGCTGTGAGATGATGTTTCTGGATTTTTTGTCTTTATCGGCTGGTTAGTTAAACATGCAACAAAAGTCAGACTAAAAGCAGGAGCAACTTGGTATAACCTTGAGTGCCAAAACAATTAAATAAGACATATGGAATTATGTGGTAGACTAAAAAAAGTGTAAATAAAGCAAACTGAATGAAAAATAATATTTTCACTGCAGCAGTTCACCAAACAACCAAGAAAACGTATATATTATATTAAGTAGTATAAATATATTATACATTATGTATAATAGTAATATAAATATAACAGCAATATATAACAGAAATGTAACAGCAATTTCCCTCGGGATAATTAAAGCTTCTTGAATCTTGAATCTAAATAATATTTTATGAAAAAAGAAAATGGTTGCAAACGTTGGCTCCATAATTCCCAGCAACGACTGACACACACCTGACTGGTTAGGTGAATACAATCATCATTCAGTCACCTGACTAAACAACAAAGCCTCCCAGGTTTTGATCATTCAGAAATATCATGAAATAACTAAAACAAGTCATGAAGTCTGTTGAAGCTTCAGAAAACATCAAGAACACATATGACGAAGAGCTGTGAGATGAAAGCTTGTAGCTTTTTCACGGTAAGACATGGTTATTCAATTCAGAGAATTTCAAGAACTTTGAATGTCTTCACGCACAATTGCAAAAACCATCAAACATCCATGATGAAACATACTCATGAGGACGGCCCCAGAAAACAAAGACCAGGAATTACCACTGCTCAAGACCATTATAGTTACCAACCTCAGAAAATGTAATCAGATTACATAAATGATTCACAGAGTCACAAACACATCTCCGTGACAACAACTGAGCATATTCAAGGTCCCAGAGAAAGAATCCTTTCTATTTTGGATACTTCAAGAAGTTTTCTGTAGTGCCACCGTCAGACCAAAATATAAAGAAGAATCAAGGAAGTTCCTATTCAGAGCAGCCACGTCATCAGACTGCAACTTCCATTGGTAAACATGAAAAATCTAAATCTAATGGGCATTGAATGTGACTGCCAGGAATTGTTCTCCCCTGTTTAATGAGCATACTGACAGTTAATGTGTCAATGTGTTAGTCTGCTGGTATCTATACAGACATGATACCAGCAATATATGATTCTGTCCAGATCATGGGTCATCATGATGACATGATTTTTCATGTTGGATTGTATATATTAAAAAAAAAAAACAGTGGTCAAATGAAGAATTAAAATTAAATTCAATTCCATGAATGAAGATCACAAAGAAAAAGTAGTGAAGTAAGTTCATTCTCACTCAACCGGTCGTGGTGGATGACCATCTACCAGTTAGCTTGGGTCTGCTCGAGGTTTCTGCCTGTTAAAACGGAGCTTTTCCTCGACACCGTCGCCAAGTGCTTGCTCATGGTGGAACTGTTGGTCTCTGTAAAAAAATATTATAAATAGTACGGTCTAGACCTGCTCTGCATGGAAAGTGTCATGAGATAACTTTTGTTATGATATGGTGCTATATAAATAAAACTCAATTGAAACTGAAATCACCAATCACAGAGAAATAAGGTGGATGAAAAAGTACTAAAAGTGGGGCACTAAATGTGTAGTGTGTAGTATAAGTGTGTAAAGTGCTACACTCAGAGCCAAACTAATGCCAGTGTTTCATGTTGAAGCAGTATCATAGAACTCGTGCAGGCAGCAACATGTGTGACTTCCATGCATCACGGAAAAAGTTCCAGCTACACAGGGCCATTCCTCAGCAAACAAGTGGCAGAGAGCACGCAGTAGCTTGGCTCAGAGGCCTCTAAATATTTTGTAATGGCATTCATGGTGAGTGCTCCATCTGCCCACCATTCTCTGTGCCTCTTCAAATAAACGCTGTAAATGAGGAATTCCACTCCCCACCACTTTTGTTGATTTGCCAAACTGTAAAAAGAAGAAGGGAAAAACTTCTCTGGCTCACATTGTCTCGTTTATTGAGCTCTGGAGATGCTTAGTCCTAATTATATCATATCTTAATTAAGTGTGTGTGTGTGTGTGTGTGTGTGTGTGCTGTGGTTTTAAATGCAGCAGGAATGTTACAAGCAAAAGGGAAGTGGTTTAAACCAGTTGAAATCCAGAGGCCAGCACTGGTGAAAGCTTTATTAGTCCCTTTACCTTCAGTAAAGTTTATAATCAGGCTGCAATGACTTTATATCATCTAAAGCATGTTATTATTAATAACCTCCAACAGCACACTTCAATGAAAATAATCTCATAATCTAAATGTGATATGGCTCAGGAAGTAGAGCGGGTCGTCCACTAATCAAATGATCTGTGGTTCGATCCCCGGCTCCTCCAGTCGAAGTGTCCTTGGGCAAGATACTGAACCCCAAATTGCTCCTGAAGGCTGCGCCATCGGTGTGTGAATGTGTATGAATGGTTAGCTCCTCAAACTGATGAGCAGCTGGCACCTTGCATGGCAGCTAATGCCATCAGTGTATGAATGTGTGTGAATGGGTGAATGAGATATGTAGTGTAAAAGAGCTTTGAGTGGTCAGGAGACTAGAAAGGTGATATATAAGTACAGTCCATTTACCATTTAAACTCTTTCATACAATTGTATTTTTCCATGTTGATGAAAAAATAAAAGATCTGGAAAAAAATGAATTTCCATCTACAAAAACATGAGAGTATCACATTGCTGGGAGGTGTGAGGGAGACAGAGTGGAAAGAGAGAAATTCATTTGGCCAAGTGGTCAACAGACGGAGTGCTGAAGGCCTTGATGTTCCCCCCACATGGTGTTAAACACTGCCTCTGGACCGCCAGACGCCTGGTCACTTCAACTGCCTCCAACTGAAGACATACACAAATGAATGAAAAAAAAAGCTGCCACTTTGAGAAATATGGGCTATTGTACTGTTTTGTTTCACTTAGTTCACTTAGAAGACGGGAAAGTAGTGTCTTTAATTTTTGCTGATTTTAACATAACATAGCAATGCATCAGTGCTTGCATTATGTCAGCAATTAGTAGTGGTAGTTGACTGGTATTGATGGTAGTATGTAGTGTGTCACTGAATGCAGCTTTTGTTAATGGGCCTCGTACACAGACAGATCAAAATTGTAAACCAATAGGGATTTTCCAGAGCTTTCAACCACATCTCATGGCCCTCATCAATACTGGGTGTAGTTGGTACTTTGGTCATGTAATACAGGTGGACAAAAACTGAATTAACAGCCAAACCTATTCTTTTGTAAGATTTGTAAGTAGTTTCCAAGGGCAAGCATGAACTGTAGATTACACTGACCACGAATCTCTGAGTGAACCCAGTCGCAGAATCTCAACCATCACCAGTGCTCGAATCACACACACACACACACACCTTAGCTGACAGGACAGCGAGACACTGTCTGTTGCCGCTGTATGCTCAGACGCAGTACGCTACATAGAGCCTTACTGACCCCCAAGGCACCAAAGCCTGTGACCACAGGGGTGAAAGGGCTGCTCAAGCTAGTGCACCAGAAGAATGGTGCCCCAACACAGGCCTCTGACAGCTGGGTCATCAGAACTGTTAGGGAACCACAGACAACACCTATCACTGTTCTCAGAATTGGTCTCAGTCTTCCATCCTTTTGGGGCAGGTTGCAGGTGATTAGACAGACTGCTACAGTTATAGTAAGCACTGATTTGAAACTCACTAGCTTAGTTAATATGCACAGCCGGGGAAATCTTCACAGTGCAGATTGTCAGACTGATCCCTGTCTACAACACTGAGACTCACATATCCCTCCCCCATTACTCACACGTTCTCTTTCCCTAAATATGTGAATCAAAGGACAACAAACAAACTGCCAGTGGAGAGCCCAGCACTCGACCTCTGCCTACTCTTCACCCACCCTTCACCTTGCTGTACTTACACGATGTCTGGACAGCTTGCTCTGGCTGTCCAGTTTGTGTGTAGCTCGTCTGGTGAGTAGAACTTGGCCACGGTTCCTCGTCGGGTCTGGCTCTCTGCCTGCTTCTTTCACGTGTGGCTCTGTGTCTCACTCCGTCACTTACTGGTCTGCTTCTGGCTGTCATGTGGTGAAGGGGGGAACGCTGGCACAATGAGCCTGGAGATTGCAGCCCGCTCCGCAGTTAGTTATTGCCTCTATGACTAGTTATCACAGCTGGGTCCTTCTTCTCTCTTCTCCCCTATAACTCCATCGTGATGCGCCTGTAAGTTTACTGGAGATACATAGAATGACTAGTCAGTAACCACAACACATGGTCCTCACCTGAACTGAAGGTTTAAACCTGCTCCTCTTCTCCCCACGCACAACACACACAACATATGTAAGTAAAAAAGTAAGCAAACTTTAATTTAAATAATTAAAATCACATCCACAGCAAAATAAGAAAATAAAATCTAAGATAGATGAACTCAAAATACCAAAAACATAATACATGCAAAAGGCCACAGCCTCACATGAAGACATTTATTTAAATTTTATTTAAATCTCTGGCTCTTTCTGAGACAGTTCTGAAACGGTTAAATCACATCATGATCCAGGCTCTCTATATAATTATCAACCAATCTCTAAACTTCCATTCTTTTCAAAAGTACTAGAGAGTGGTGTGTCAACTTTTGGCTACATAACTGTAATCTCCTTTAATCTCTTCAGTCTGCTTTGAGGGCCTGTCACTGTATGTGACTGTGAAGGCACACAAACATTCCCAAGAGCCAACGGACTTCACAATTTTGATCACTGGCATCAACCAGATGAGTGTAATTGTGTCAATTTAATACCATTTATTGTAATATGATTATGTTAACATCGTGGGCATGTAAGCATGTTGGTGCTAGCATGGCAGTAGAGTCCTCGTCTTATTTAATTAACCACGGGTCTTTCAATATATTTGTCATATTGTTTTGTATCTGTGTTTCATACAGAATAAATTAGTAACTTATTATTATCATGTAACCTCAACTTTAAACAGTAAATGTATTTATATAGCCCAAACAAATCACGATTTTCCTCTCCTCTGATCTTCAAAAGTTCTTCAGTTTTCTCACTTTTAAGTAAATCCAAGGATTCTATTAGCTCGAGACAATCTTAGCACAGTAAAGGATTCAAGTTTATTCATATGTGTTTTATTGTTGTCAACAAATCCACATACATGTCCTGCTATCATAAAAATGAAATTGCATGAAGTGTAGATCAATCCACCAAAATAGTTTATGTTGTCAAGAACAATCGCACAATTTATTCATGTTTCAGTGATGTTTGCCAAAAGTTCCACTGTTTTATGAAATCACTGACTTTTTCTGACTAGTTTTTAAAGATTTATCCCTTCAGTAGGAAACAATGAGCTTTGGAGCTCAGAGCCACAGACGGACAGTCAGAAAGTAACAAACTGAATAACACTGGTTTTGGTCTTTTCATGGGATATATTGACAATCAGGAGAAATGGATAGCGTCAGCTTATCCTTCAAGACTGACTTATTAACTTAATGAATTCCTACATGGACAAATAGAATGACCAAAGGCTCAGTGTTCGGCTTTCCCATCGGACACATTCTTGTAAGGCAGAAACTTGTCTTTGGCCAGAAAAATGAAACTGGAAGAGAAAAGAAAAAGCAGGAGGCAGGTGGAAAAGAAAGGCTGTGATGTAGTTTGTGTATGCCGGTCGGACGCTGCTACCAAAGTGTGTACACACACATTAGCATAAAACAGCTTTGCATATGATCTGAGCACTTTCTGAGACGACAGAGAGAGGAGAGAGGGAGTTGAGAGGCAAGAAAATAAAGCTCTTGCTATTTTGCAAGCCTGAGACGATCACACGTTGTCAACAGCACCTCACACAAACACGCACACACACGCCCACACACACCCGCCCACCAACCCACCTACCCAGCCCTGGATCGACTTCTAATCCTCCTCAACACATACTTATACTCACAGAGCAGATAGGTACTCTCATCTTTCTGGACTCTGGCTGTTTTTTTTTTCTGGTTTGGTCCATGCAGCAAAAAGCATACAGTGATATTTTAAACAGCAATGTGCTTCCACACTTTGTGTCACGAGTTTGTGTTTGTCCCTTTCCTGTTTCAACATTACAGTGCCCCTGCACACAAAGCCAGCGTCCTGATCTCAACCCTGTTCAACACCTTTGGGATGAACTCTAACTGAGAGCCAGGAGGCCTTATCATCCAGCATCAGTGTTGGACCTCACTAATCCTCTAATGCAGTGGTACTGGCTGTGCTAGTGACATAGAGCCACTGCAGGCAGGGCGTGAATGACCAGGAGAAATATCTGTTAATAGTTAACCTCACTGTGTCACTATTTGATGAAGTCCAATGCTTTAGCCAAATAACTACAAGTGGTCAGTTTGTCAAGTCTCTCCTAAACATACGATGGGCACATTTACATAAGGTTGTAACATTTAATACAATCAAGATGAGCAATGCAAACGCAATTAGGTTCCTTTACAGTCTACGTTGTTGGACACTGGATTTCTGTACTGCTACAGGCCAAGATTTTATGAACAACTTTCACTCTTTCTGGCATAAGAGGAACGTTTACAAAAAGTACAGTGTTCATCCAAATGATGAGTTAAGAAACTGACATCTAACCTGTAACATTATTTTAAAAGGTACTATTTAAATAAAATTAGATTTTGTTACTTAGTAAATTGGACCTGTTGAAACTATGCATGTGTTCACAGAGTGCAGCTGGGGAACTGGTTCAGTGGTTTGGGAGAGGCTGTTTGTTCACAACAATGTAGTGAGTGTGTGTCAGCCCTGTTTTTGTTCTGCCTCCAGCAAGGAGCTCATCACCGCTGCAACATGTCTGAAAGCACACAATATCAAAATGACACAGTAATGAGAAGATTTTATAGCATTGTGCTACAGACCTTTAATGAAAGCATGTCATGACTGCTCACTAATAGGAAAAAAAAGCAAACTACTACAGAGGTTTCTGTTGTAATGAGTGCAATGATGAGCACATTTAAATCTCTTCACCAAAAATCTAGTTTGTCCTTGTTCTCCAGGATGTTGGGGGAGTGTTGATTTAGCCAAGTTATACAAAGCTGCTGAATAGTTTTCAAATGTAACTTGAGAATGCAGCAGAAGTGAGGCTGATTCTGACCCTCCTGCCTCCAGCAGTACGTTGCAAGAGGTCTTACATAATGCAGCTTTGAAGCAGATGAATTTGTTATTTGGTCAATTTGACCTCTTAAAGACTTGTTTTGTGTGTTTTCTGTGTTTGTACATCCATGTGGAGTTTTCTCTTGATATCAGTGGTGACATGACTCCATCACTTCCGTCTGTCACTCCTGACAAACATATGCACTAAAACAAGCAATGCCTTACAGTGTGTGTGTGTGTGTGTGTGTGTGTGTGTTCAGAGACTCGCAGCAGCTCTTAGCTCATTAATGTAAACACGCTGCTAAGCACAGGTTCTGCTGTGCTGCACCACTGACTCCCACAATCTACCAGGAGACAGACCAACATGTCTGCCTGTTTCATAGCTCCGCTGTCTCTCTTTCTCTTGTCTGTCTGTGTCTCTCACCCATGGTTTCCCCCTCAGGCTTTACACCTCCTCAGTCATCACTTCTGCCCCTTTCCCTTTCTTCTTCTTATATTCTTGCCCATGGCGTAACCAGTCATTCTTTGAGGTACTGTGCCCCTCCCCACACTAAGAAAGTATCAACCTTTCTACTCCAATATAATTTATATATATATATATATATATATATGGTTAAAGGGATAATGAAGTCATTTGATCATAAATTAATAAAATTCTATACCACAGTTACACACTTGATTCTTGCTCTTCTTCTTGCTTTCTGTATACTTTACTCTTAATTTGTTCATGCTTCAACATCTGCCAACACTTTTTGAACTCCACACGAGCGGCCCTTCAAAAGTTTACACTGCAACTGCAACACAAAATAATAACCGCCATATGCCATTAATTCTTTACAGCTATATACCTTTCTCCCATCGTGATTTAAAGGTAACAGGCCTGTGTTTGGGTGGATTTCATTGCAGATCTTCAAGCTGATGAGCCAGATAAAATTGAAAGATTGATAGCAGGTGTTACTGTCAGTAGATATGGAAATATTAATAAAATGCTCTGTCTTCTGACCAGCCAGTAGCTAATCTTTCTGTGCTCCAATAAAAGTGAAGCTATAAGATGAGTGAATCAAAAGAAAGTATGTATCAGCTGGATGAAACTTAACCTAACCCCGAAACCCCACCGGGCACGTCTCTGTCATGTTGCGGCTGCAACGCTGTTTTGTTCCGTCCTGCACGCAACTTCAAACCCCACCGGGAGCGTTTCAGAAGCCTTTGGCCCGCCAGACTTTGTTTACTTGCTCAGATTTGGTCATTTTCCCAGTGTATGTTCTTCTAAATATGCTTCTACGTGTCTAAATATGCTACATAGTTAATTTGTTTCCCTTTTGTCTGTTTTACAACCAGCAGTTTGAACAGGGTATTTTATTTTGAAAATCCCCTGGATTCTCTATGCTATTTCTGTGTCTGGCTTCCGCCAGCTCGAGGTGCTCTGTGTAGATTAATGTCGGCTGCTCGCGCCGTCCGTCAAAACGCGGAGCCAAGCAGAGGCCCGCTTCTGGGACGCTTCTGAACTGGACCGCGGCAGAGCCGGTGGGGTTTGACTAGAACAGCATCACTGTGGCGCGCATGAAACGCGGTGCTGGTCAGTTATTATAAAGGTGGGGTCACTTCTGTTTTAGTTATAGTGATTGTTGAGGTGATGTAAATGGAACAAAGTGGCTCAGAGCCATTCACACAACAGATTTCTTTATGCTCCAGGTTTTCAAATAGAGACACTTTGGATTGGTGCTTGTTGAGTCTCATTGCCAGCACAAACGTGTTTGTTTTATTTACATCTATATTTGACACCCTGTGAATGAGACTCAATCAACATGACTTTCACCACTGATCTTTTATGTTTTACATAAGTCAACAATGTCATCAATTTATCAATAATCTTACCCTCAATCATGAAACCTTAAACCAAACCTAACCAGTCAGCTGTTTTCAGCCTCAGGCAAAAAGCAGAACAGACTAAATCAAATGTTATCAAAGCAGAAAACGCTTACATCACACATCACTTCCACCTGAACATGCATCATTCTGAACTGCTGCACTTCAGCTGATTTCAAGTGGGTGTGCCAACGTTCACAGTCAATATTCAACATGGTGGACAGTGCAGGGAAAGTTAGGCAGCAATTTACTTTTGAGTGAAAATATCTTTGGAAAGTAGGCTTGAGCCTGGCACCAGTATCCAGTAATCCACTAATGTAAAGAACATTTACTCACTTTGTCTTTGATGTGTGTCTGTTTCCTCCACTTTCCCTCCACGTTTCCCTCTCCTCCTGTGCTGATGTTTAGTGTTTGTTTGAGTGTCCCCTCCCAGGCACCTTCCTCTTATTCCCCACGGCACGCTAATCATGTATTTTTGTCACAAAGTACAAATGTGTGTGTGTGCGTGTTGGGCCAGGTTGACTGACAGACGGCCTCTGTAATAGCAGGTGTTGCCGTGGCAATGTCGAACAGCTTGTCTTCCCTTACCCAACTTTAGCTTTGCTCTCTGGAGGCCAACATTAAGACAGAAACTACACATACAGCCACACACACACACACACACACACACACACACACACACACACAGTCACAGTGAATGCAAATATACACGTAGTATCATACACACACACACACTCATTATGCCATTGTCATCATTACAGTCAGTTAGGCCCAGCCTGTTCTGTCCAAGAAATACTGAATAATGGCCTCTTATATTTTCTTTCTTTCTTTCTTTCTTTCTTTCTTTCTTTCTTTCTTTCTCATTTCATTTCATTTCAATTCATAAAACTTTATTTTTTAGAAATTATACTAAGAATTTTCTTTATTATATTTTCATAATATAAAATAAAATATTTGAAAAACTGCATTCAGTCAGAAGGTACCAAACAAACATAGTGTACATTGATTACAAATCAACAACAACACACAATTAAACATCATGAATGCCATAAAAACTGAGAAATATTGCTGGAGACGTTTCAAAATTCAAATTAAAACTAGATTTTAACATTTCTGAATAATTCTTAAAAGGACGTCACTAATCTTCCGTTCATTCATTTGTTTTTGAGTTCAGCCAGTGATGGTGCACTAAAAAGGGACTTTTTTTGAATCACTGGACATCTTGAACTGCACCTGTCTCCTCCCCTTCTTTCTGCCTCAGAATGAGCCCCACTGTACAGGCTGGAAATATCATATTCATGCTGACAGATTTAGCTGCTATGTGGTCATGAAGTAATTTGTCAGAGTATGACAGAACTACTTTTCTGTATGACACTGCCATAATATGTTTTACATTCTCATTTAAATGCCACAGATAGTTTTTAAATGCTGTAAATGAAATTATTACAACACAGTTTTGTCATGTGATTTTAATATACATTTTGAATTAAGACAATCTGCATATGTTGCATTCTCATTAATACTTCTGTGTGTATTTGATTTTCCTCGATACAATCTCAAATGCATCCTCTTCCTTCCTTTCCACTCTGATTCCTTTCCTTTCCCTCCTCTGTTTTGCTCTCCTTCATTTCAGACTCCTGGGTTGTATGGTAAATTTATTTAAAGGAAGTTAGAAGACAAGAGAGCAGCACGGAGGACGAGTGACTCCTCTGTGTTTAATAAAGAAACAGGAGCCTCCTCCCTCACCTCCTGATACCTTGAATGCAAATAATTGTTCTTCATTTTCCACACAGGATTACTTTCTCTCTTTCCATTCTCCCATATTAAAATGTTGCTATATTTGTTATTCTACATTTTTTTAAAATGAACTGCACTAAATATAAACTGAGGAAATTTTCAGAATTATATCTATTATTGGTGAAACCTGCGACTTACACACAGTTTTTTTAAGATTGTACATTTTTTATCCCTTTTCCCCACAAACACACACACACACACACACACACACACACACACGGCATTCCCCATGTGTTACACACACCAATTAGAAAATCTTGACAAAAGCTCTAAATTAACTCTCTCCTTTTCTCCAGCAAAGTGGAATTTCCTCTGCAGAGATAAAGCTGTGTCCATTCTAAGAATCAATAATCCGTTTATAAATATGTTATTAATAAAGAGTTAAGCCGCATATATATTTCATGGCAGAGGAAAGGAGCGTTTCCCTGAGGCCACGGGGCTTTACTCCGTATCATTCATTTATAATTAATCTGCACCACTTGGGACTTGGTGAATTAGGAATCCCGCCACAGACCGGAGCTCTGTTCTGTTCTTGTGTGTTGCAGCTCGCGAACATGGGAGGTCCTTCTCTCACTGCTGGTATTAAAAAAAAAAGAGGAGGAGAGAGAGAGAGATTCCAGGAGCGACCATGTTGCAAAAATGAAGCAGATATAGTTGGAGTGTATCTAACCAGGAGAAGGAGTGACAGTAAGTTACACACTAGACCAAGAGATGCTTCTGATATAATCTATATGCTCTGTATGCTCATCAGTTTGATGTTTTTCTTCTTTCCTTGGTTATTTTAATTCAAATAAAACAGTATTGTTTACATTTGAAAGAGTTTAGACTACAAAAGAAAAATGATTCAAACTTCTGTTTGGGTGATGTCCACACAGCAGACCTCTATTCAGCTGAGTTTGATTTTTAATTTGTTCAGTGCAGAAAGGTTTAAGTGACCCAAAAACATCACTGAACCACAGCGTGCAGTTTGGCTTGAAATATTCCGGGAACCCATGTTTTCTTTGTGCTCTCTGCAGTCTACTCACTGGTTCAAGTGAAACTGTTTAAATAAGTTCAGCTGATATGTGATCAGTGACCAACCCTCTATTTCTATTTTGAAGTGAAAGAAACACACGTTTATTTCAACCTGGTGGAGTTACAGGACCCTGTTCCTATTGAAATCTGCACAGATTTTGAGGCCAAGCTTCCAGTTTTACCACTGTGACTCCTGATATTCTTATTTATCTGTCCCTCGGAGGTTCTCCGTCTCTTTAAATTGTCAGCATGTTTGAAGCATTGTGCAACATTTTGTTCTCCACGAACAAAACATGACTTTCCTTGCAAACCTTTCATACAAATATAATAATATTTATAAAGAGGATTTCTAGAATCTAAAAGCATAAAAGAGCATCCATAAATATCTCTGTGAGAGCAACAATCATTGGTCAACAAATCTGCATGTTTCTAATGTAAGACATTTTTTTTTCTCACTAATACTAAGATTAGTTGAACAGTTCAAAAGTAAAAACTGAATCTTTGAAAAATGAATTTCAGGATATATGAGTATTAATGACAGTATGCACTCGAGCTGACATGGACTAGTTTGTGTAAAACCTGATGAGTCATGTTATCTGACAATGTTCCAAAGTGCTTCTTGTGATGTCCCACAATGCTCGGCTTTCTCAGTCTTCAGTTGCCCACATAAATGTTGATTAGGATTGAAGTCAGGTGGCTGTGGAGTAAAGTCCATGACAGTCAGGACTCTGTGGTAGTTGTAAATGTTCGAGGTGTGTTTGGGCTCATTATCCTGCTTCCATCCACTTTGAATCCTTCTCCACAAAGATTCAAACCAGAGGGTGGAGCAGGTGTCTGAAGAATGGAGCAGTTTAGAACAACTGTCCAGTTCCAGAGTCGGTAAAACACCCTCAGAGCCTGCGATATAATTCTCTCTCCTGTTTGTCTCCTTACATACAGCCTTCTGTTTCTGACATAAATCTAAATATGACTTTTTCCAGTCATCCACTGTGAAAGTTCTAGTCCACTCTGAGTATCTGGCCTTGTTTCCCCTCCTGAGAAGTGGTTTAGAAACTACTTGTCCTCTGAGACCACTACAAGACCGCCTTCTTTTGACAGAACCTTTGCTCACACTTTTGCTCTGCCTGACCGTGCTTTGGATCCAGCTGATCCAGTTTCTAAGTGTTTTAGATTTCCATGTACTGTAGCCATGATTTGACAGTGAGAAAGACACCCATCCCCCCCAAGGTTTATGTGAAAATGTGTGTGTTTGTGCATGCGTGTGAATGGTGTGTGCCCTTTGTTTTAACAGTACACATCTGTAATAACTATTCATGTTATTCATGTATTGTGTATACAGTAGAGTGCCTGTATTTGTATTGATGCTTCCTACACTTATGTGTAGTATTCATGAGTGTGACACTTCTCTCTTGATTAAAAAAAAAAGACCAAATCATGTTTTGTCTCAATTTGTCTGTATTTTTGTTATTTCTATTATTATATTATTTCTATATATTTCAGTTATAGTCATTTATGTATTGAATGTTGAGCATTTGGGTCGACTTTTCTTTCCTTTCCTGTCTTCTTCTTACTTCTACAGAAGAAAAGTAACACACAACTTTCACATGAAAATCAATGGAATCAGTAGACTTCTACTGCATCCTGCAGTGTATTTATACTTTATTTATACTTGTTTGTGTTCCCTGCTGAATGTAACATGATTTCACATTCACACAGGAGAGATCATCTCTTAAATCTGTCAAGCAGTCTTGTAAAGGTGACACTAAAAACATGAAGCCAGTATCGTTCACAAGAATCTTCATCCAGAACTGTTGGATTTTAGGGCATGTCCTCTTCCCCATTAATCTGCAGCAGGCCATCTTTTACGTCAACTCGTGGTGCAGGAGTATTAGTATTACATTTTTACTTGACATTGAATTTGCATGGTCCTGGATCAGACAGACAAGTGTGTGAAGTACTTGCAAACACACGTACAGACATGCAGAATGGGTCCAGCCTGTATTGTCCCCGGTTAATCAGGGTGGACTGACATTGCCGTCACTTTCCCCCAAAAACAAAAGACTTGCTGCGGATGTGAGGGAGCTGTATCAGTGCAGCATCTCCCCAGCAGCACCAGGGCAGCCAGACAGGCGAGAAGAAAGGCCCAGTCGCTGGAGGATGGCTGCAGGCGAGGAGAAAGACACTGCTGACAAATGCATTAATTACTTTATCAACTTCATTTCCCAATTAACCTTACATGCCACCTTCCAGGTAAGCCAGCCAGGGGAAGATGTGCAGGGCTCTGACGCCGGCGACTCCTCATCAACTGGAGAAAAACTCAAGAAAAAGAAAAGATGAGGTGAGGAGAGATGAAGAATCCTGAAGACAATAGTTTCCCTGCTCTTCAAAAAAGCAAAGAAAGACTCAAATGACCAGATAACATTGTCATTAGCATGCATTTAGAGGTTTCCACCAATCCCAGTTGTGATTACCAAACATAATGTCCACTTTAATTAATACTCTGTTTGATATATGTTTTCATTTAGCCCTTCATTTGCATTTTCAATTATTTCTTAATATCGGTGTGTCAGCTGTTTGAAGCTGGTCTTTTCTTTGTCTCTCCCTCTGTTAGCTTGACCAGCGCCTCACTGTTTCATCTCAGGCTGACTCGGCCACTTCTTTCATCATCTCTGAGACAGACAGGCAAGTCATGAGAGGAAGAGAGAAACACAATTAAGGGAAGTGTGATTATGGCATCACTGGGCGACCCAGAAGAATTAATGATTGACTTACTTTATCATTAGTGTACATTAAGAGTGAGAGCTCAGGTTATTCACTCCACTCTAATGCAAAAGAAACACTAACTTCTCTCCTCTGTGTTTCAAGTATACAGCGCAGTGTTAGCACCAGTGTTTCAAAGGTCCAAATATTTGTTGATATTATGGATTACGGATACTATGTTATGTCATGTCATGTCATGTCATGTTAGAATAGACAAACTAAACACTGACTCCAGAAAGGCCACTTCACAACTTGACGTGTTTCACGGCCACTGTAGTTTCTCCTTCATGCTAAGGTTGCAATATTTCAATAATAAAATCAATAAATAGGGTGAAAGAATGAATTCATAATGTTGCAATAATAATAGTATAATCTATAGTGAAATACATAAACAGTAAAAATTTATAGTTATAATATAAAAATTTATAAACAAAAAATATCTCAAATGTGAAATATCCAAAAAATGTTCAAAACGTTTGAAAAATGTCAGTCAACTTGTATATGTAAATATTATACATATAAATCATATTTAATATTTCTTGTAAAATAAAATACAAAATAATAAAAAACATTTTTCCTGAAAATATTTCTACTTCAGACAGTGACCTAACGGTGCACATTACAATGATTGAGTAATGGATTGTGTCATATTTGGACAGAGATCAGACATCACCTGCTTTCTCATTTATCATAAATAATTCTAATCTCTTGATTAGCAAAAACTCACTGCTGTGTTAAAATGTTCAGAATTTACACAATACTTTTCAGCTGACACAGCAAACAGCTCCAACATGCACTTTTTGGCTCACCTCCATCCATCATAGCTGCGATGAAATATAATATCCACAATTGCAAATTAACATGAAGACAAACTCTGTGACAGTTTCTGGCACAGCCGTCCATGACAGTAATCTGAGAGTGAAATGAGAGCAGGACTCTGGATTCGTTTAGATCTTCACGAGTTCACGATGAGTGTAGCCTGGTTTGGAACTTTGCTCCAATGCATTGTGGTGTGTTACATTAGAATCTGTTTTTCTTTTACATTACAATGACTGCCAGAATGGCCGTTTAAGTAGAAGATGAAAGGTTAACACAAGCATATGGACCTACTATAAAAGCCATCCAAACACACACACACACACACACATGCAACTGCACGTGCACATGCATCCCCTCATTAAAACTTTGAATGGAAAATCTGGGAGGGAAAGTGTTAATCAGATGTTTAATTACCATCCCCCAACCCTCTGAATTTATTGAAGTAGTTGAGTGTTGTTGTTTTTCATTCTGGATGGAGGGTGGGGGGTGTGGGGGGTGCAGGCCTTTTTCACCACTAGTTGAAATGTTAATTATGACCCTGGCAGGAGAACTGAAGCACAGAGGCTTGGAGTAGAATAGAAGGGCAAATACAAAGCAGCTGTGGCCTGGGCTGGTACGGGACACAATGAGACACAAAGGAAGAGGCAACCAAATCTAAAACCATAAATGGGATTAGGACTAAGTGTGAGGATATGGCTGGGATTTAAACTAGGACAGAGATAAATTCATGTGGAATTAAAATTGGAGCTGGGACCAGTATTTAGACTGGCACTGATATTAGAGCTAAAGTCAGACAGGTACAACAACAGGGTCTGAAGCTTGGTCTGTAGATTGGGTCTCATGACAGGACAGGTATTAGGATGAAACCTGGGTCTAAAGTGAGGATTTAAAGTTGAGAGTAGACCTTGAACTGCAAATGGTATGGGGGCTTAAAGACTAGAATTAGTGCAAAGACTGAAACCAAGGGCAGCTACCAATGAACAGGGACTGATTTTGGGCTAAAAGTTAAGATACCACTGGGAGAGAGTGGAAGACTTGGCATGGGCCTAAGCATGGGCTAAAAAATAAAGCTGGGACTGGAAGAATACTAGAACTGGGATTTGGTTTAAGGCTGGAAATGTGATTGGATTTAACTGCCGAACTAATATCATATATATGCATAATGCATAAAGTTGCAAAACACAAATACACATCATAGTTATGTCATAACCTGTTCTACTTTTCTACTGAACAAGAAGAACCATCAAGGCTGGGTCAAGGAAAAGTTCTATTTCAATTTGAATCAAATGAATAATCGGACTAATTAAATATAGCAGGAGTTTAATCAAGCTACATTGTGTTATCCAGTTTGATTTGAACTAGAATTGAAATCAAGCTGTTCATTGCTGTAATATTTTCACAACTTCCTTCCAAACACACGTATTAAAAGTGTTTCTGAAGGCTTTAATCGCATGATTGTAATCCATTACAGCTACAGTAATATTGCAGATATTACAGATTATTTGCAGTCCTGGAAAATCTCCTGAACCACCACAAGAGGGTTTGTGGTCTCACAAAAATCACAACTGCTTTTCACCTGTGAAATATGTTTGTATTTCATCAATCCTTTACAAAGGCCAACAGGACACTGCATTTATTCTAATTATGTCCTTATGTCATTTCTGGTATACAGTCGTGATGACTGAGTGTGATCTGATGGCTGTGGACCTACGTTTGTCATTGAAATTTCTTCCAGTGTATCTATAAGACCAGGTTTCTCTTCCAGCTGCAGATTTACTGAGGAATGAGAGGACAGAGTGAGATGTTCTGTTCCTAGTTTCCCCATTCCTGGGACTTTGGAGCATTACTGGGACTCATTGATACCCAAACAATGCATAGTCTAATTACCACCGTATTATTAGACATGGATGTCAAAACTGCACCGGGAGGGAAGGGAAGGGAGTTGGTCCCGGGCCAAGAGAATATTGAGCACCTTATTTGTTACACAAAACAACAACCCCCCTATTAGATGACGTATTAGCTTATTTCCTGTTACATGGTTCCCTTTAGATTCTGTCTATGTGTTTGTAAATTTATGTTTAAAAATGTGACATACATTATGTGTGTGCATCATCCAGAGGACGGCAGGTGGAAACACAGCGACAGTCATTTATCCTTTCTTTGTTTTGACCACCGAGAAACCAACTTTTCTTTTCTTGCTTCTGTCTTTCTATCTGCTTTTCTTTCTCCTCCTTTTCTTCTGTCTCTACCCTGCCAACCCCCCTCTTGCCCCCCCCACCCTTCCCTCTTTCTCTTTTTTGATGTGTTTGCCTTCACGGCTTCTGAGCGCTCTCTAATTCCATCTGGCCACAACAGAGAAGGCGGCGCAGTGAGAAAAAGCATTTCCATATGTGCAAATTAGGGCCCCCCCCCGAACCCCACCTCCACACACACACACAAGCTGCACCTACCCCCCCCACACACTGACTGCCAAGGCTGCTAATGGTGATCAAGGGGAGGGTTTTTGTTGGCCCTAGGTCTGAGTCTGTAAGTTGTCATGACTGTTATGTCTACATCAACAGCTATGACCAGGGGAAAATTATGATCATTAATAATATGATGACATGTAGGGTGCATATTATTATTATTATTATTATTATTATTATTATTATTATTATTATTATTATTATCTTACAAATTGCATGGGATAATTATGACAGTGATCTTATATTGGAAGAACTCCACCTGCAGCTTTATTACCTGTTCTCCGGTTCCATCTGTAATTCCTCTGGTGAATTACAACTTCCCGCTCACAGCATGCCTCTGAAAAACAAATGTTAGCAGTTCATTTGGTTTGAAGAAAAGGAAGAATGAGCAGAGAGACACACCGTGACAATTAAAGCCATCCATCCTGGCCTTCGCTTTGCTGAAAAATGTGTTTGTTTCCTTGTTGCACAAAGACAGCGTGTCTCTTTGTCTCTCCATCCACCTCAAACATCTCCAATACCCTCCCCTCACACCACACACACAAAAATACAGCCTGCTTAATAAAGATGCATGTACAGTACTGCTGTGTCTTCTTCTGCCTGTACGTCGGTGTCATTCACAACACAAACAGCTCCATTTTGTCTTGGTAAACTGGGATCATTCAATCAATGCCTGTTTGAAAGCAAGTCTAAGACAGCTAACTGGATTGTGACATATTGAGAGATTCCACCTTGTGCGTGAGCGGTCAATACTGCCATTCCTGAGCGGCTGTGCTGTTAAAGCCGGGCTAACACTTCGAGGTGACATTAGAATGTCATATTTGTGTGTATGTCTGTGTGTGTTAAGGCATGTGTAAGTTGTGTGATCGAAGCCAAATGTGTGTCAATTTATCTATATCTGCGTGTCCTTTACAGACACACTGACAAACTGATCATTATATTCTCGGCTGTCAGTGGAGCCTCGACCTCGAGAGCTTTGGCAAACCATATGTAAGTAAGAGTATAACAGTCTGTGTATGTGATGGAAAAAGACAAACTGCTTCCCTCAGAGCTGTGGATGAATACAAACTGATCACAGGCTGCTGTTCTTAGTGAGGGAGGAAACTGGACTTCAAACTTCAAGCCTCTACTGTGGTTAAAAAGAGCAGCTTCCTAACATTCTGCAGATCTTACCTGGCGTCCCCTGAGATGTGGGAGGAGGTCAGCTTCTATATACAGGGTGCACGTTCTACCTAGGGCACCCTGGTTGCCAGAAAAGTAGCTAAATGACAAAATAAGTAGTGAAATGACTTGAGTTACAGTCAGTACGTTTACATGCAGCAAAAAATTCGAATTTCTGATCATATCAGACATAGTTCGGACTTTTAAAATGCATGTAAACACCTTAGTCCGACCTACTTCGGACCATAACGGACATCTCAAAATCAGATAAGAACACCTAGATAATTCGTTTATAGTCGGCTTTTTAACGCCATGTATACTCAGCAATCGGATCTAAATCGGATTTTGCATTCTGCGCATGCTCGAGAATTTCCGCCGGGGCTTTGAAAGGAGACGTCGTATTAAATAGCGGTGTTGTTGCTTTTATATGCAATATTAGGAGGAAAATAATGCACGAAATGTACGCTACTGTAGCATCGACCATCTCCTCGTACGCAATCTTTGTTTGAATGCCGTCAGATAGTTTGTTGTTGCTGATAAGTAGAGGTCAACCGGACGTGGCTCTTTGTTGAGATGGCTACAGCGCCACATAGCGTAACGGAGTCAGCCATGCTCCGGCCAGTTATCCGATTCTCTGAACGGCATGTATACTCAGACAAGTGATCCGGTCCTATGCATGTCATTATCTGATACGATCAGAATTTCGAATTTTTTGCTGCATGTAAACATACTGAGTGTGGGACTTTTGGTTTGAAGACACAGAAGGTCACCCGAATGGCTCCCCTACTCGTTGGCATGACATTCAGTACATTTACATGCAGCAAAACATTTGAAGGACCGGATCACTTGTCTGAGTATACAAGTCGGACAAGTCGGTGTCCAATAATGTCTATTTTATAAATATCCAGCATCAAACTGATTTTCAGGCCTAAAATCGAGGTCCTGGGCAAGAAAACAGCATTTACATACTCTCTGCAGTAAACAGACTTGTTTGTAGTTATAGTTTCTATTTTTCCAAAGTACTATTAAGATTTGAGATTTGAGAGAAACTGACTCAACTGAACTGCATTTTTTGTCTCGCTGGCTGTGAGGTATACATTCTGTAGATTTCATCAAAACAAACTGTAAAAAATACACTGCATATTCTAACTGCATCTTTATGTATGGTCAGCATAATTTAAAGTCAATCTAATGGCAGTCTGTTAAACAAAACTGCCATCTTCTCTGATGTTCTCGATGTTTTGGGCCCTCAGACTGAATTATTACAGGCCTCTGCAATAGGTAAAGTCAACGTCCCCTTCTTTGCCAAAGCAAAGTGGTCTGGCAGTGCCAGCACTGGGCTTGGTAAGAAGAGTTCAAATAGCTGGCAGAGATGTTGGCTTCCAGTGGCAGCTATCAACTTGACCTCTGCATGTTCAAGCCGAGAAGATCACAAGATGAAGGCAGTCATCAATTATAAGGCAATGAGGCAGCCGTCATGGGGGGCTGGGAGCAGCAGACAGAAACAGGGGAGGGCATCAGCTACAAACACTGTATGAGAGCCGGCTTGAAGAGGCTTTGTGTGAGCAAAATGTTTGTGTTCATCAATATGCGTGTGTGTGTATGTGTGTGTGTGTGTGTGTGTGTGTGTGTGTGTGTGTGTGAGTGTGTTACAAGCACGCTGCTGAAAGCGAGGACTAAAAAAGCCTCAAGGGGCCAAGGGGAAATCTTGGGTCCCCATGACCCCTCCTGTGGCTGGGGCCCAGCTGTGCTGTACTGGGCATTTGCCAGCTAGAGGACAGATCTGTCCCCAACCACACACACACACACACACACACACACACACACACACACACACACACACACACACACAAATGAGGCTCACACAATGTTAAAAATTCACATATAGACTAACATGTGCACCCTTGTGTCACACACACACACACACACACGGATCATTTGCAGTTATCTATCTGTTTGTTTGTTGGGGGCATATCCTCTTTGAGTGTGATAGAGGGCAGTTGTGGTCTGAGGAAAATCCTCTCAGTGCATCTCTCTGAAGGAGAAAAATCAAATCAAATCAAATCCTTTGTTTCTCCCAACAACAAACCCAGGAGCCATACTCAACAATCACTCACTCCAATGGCTCACACAATTGCCAAAGCGATAACATCCTGGGAAAAAAAGAAAGAGAAAAAATGGACTACATAAAATATTTCCCCATAATGTGAGACAACAGCACACGTGTGTGTCACATGAGGGTGACTTAGTACATTTTCACTCTGGTAAACTATGATCTTTTCTTGTGTCTACAGTAACATTCCTCCATGTCCTGTTAGGTCCAAGGTCCCACATAATGACTTCACTTACACAACATAGCCAGTAGTATGTGGACACCTGAATCTGAACCTTCCATCCATGTAATTCCAAAACCACAGGTAGCACTGTGCTGCTGTTACAGCCCCCACTCTTCTGGTTTCAGTCTCTTCACCATATGTTGAACCTGGCTGCAGGAACTTGCTCATATTCAGCAACCAGACCATTGTTGAGATGACATCCTTGGATGGGGTTAAGGTCAGGGCCCTGTGCAGGCCAGGCCAGCTCCTGCCTTCATGGATGTGGCATTGTGTAGAAACAGAAGAGAGACACACAAAAACTGTTGACAAAAAGCTGGCGTCTGTTTCCTATACCAGGGGTGTTCAACCAGGGGTCCACTACCCCTAGGGGGTCCGCAGAGGACCCCCTAGGAGCAGGGGGTCCACCAATTTTTGTCATAATAATTGACAATTTTTACCAAAAAATTTGTGAGTCAAAAAAATATAACAAAAATGATATTGAGTAAACTGTAAGCATTAATATGCAATAATAAGCTACGTTTAGAAAAAAAAAAATACAAATTAAATGATTCCCATGATGCAGTCTGACGTGACCAGCCGCTATCGGAGGAAAAGAAAAAAAAAATGAAGAAAGGTGTTGGTTAAAACACAGAAGTTTGTTCTTTGTTGTAAAATGATGTGAACCAATAACGTTACTAACTTAACGCTAGTTACTAGTTTGATATTAGTGAAGCAGAATGGACGAATTTGTCACAGTAACAAGGCCTTGAGCTTGAGATCCTGCAGCTACTCCTTCCACCTCTGCTGAGGCCACAGATGCTGGTGCTGCCTACCCAGCAGCACCTGTCCCAGGGGCAGAGGATAAACGCAAAAGAGAGAAGACCCGTAAATATTCAGAAACGTACCTAAAGTTTGGATTTACTTTCAGAGAAACCAAAGTAGTGTAATTTCCAGTGTGCGTTGTTCGTGTGGCGACACTCTCAAATGAAAGCATGAAGCCACCGTTCCAGACTGCAGCCTGACGATGACATGATGCTCTGCTGACAACCTCCATCTCCGCCAAAATAGACAAGCTGTGTACCACCCACCAGGGCCAGTCAGCTCACTGACGCAGACATACCTGGCATCCTGAAGGTAAATGTTTCATTATTAAAAAAAATAATAGAAAATATAAACCTCATCAACAACAACAACAATAATAATTATACATGAACGTTTAAGCATTAAACACATATAAGCGAATAATCCAGTATATAAACACTGCAGGTTAATAAGTTAAAGTAAAAGGAGAATAAAGTAAATATAAAAGTTATTATAGGCCAGGTTTAAAATGTGACACATTTAAAAAAACATATTTTTTTAATGTTCTGTTCTGTTTGCCTCTCGTCTAAGGGGTCCTCGGGCTGAAAAAGGTTGAAGACCCTTGTCCTATAAGATTTCTCTTCATTAAGACTAAGTGGCCCAAACAAGGAGACAAAGAGCACACAGAATTTTGTGTCCACAGACGATGTAGTGCATCAGGAATGGGTGGTTTGCTGCTGCTGGACTGTTTCACATGGGCATTAGTTGGTGATGGAAGTAACAAACAGGAAGCATTCTTTCATCGCCTACAACTTCATCAGCTGACTGGGAAACAGCCTCTCTGCTTCATGTCTGGAGGTGATTGCCTCCTATTGTCTTGAATACTCACACATGTGAACACACACGCAAAATCTTCTCTTTCCACCAGGCAGTGTCATTTAAATGAGCTGTATGAAGACAGATGAGGGAAATGAATGAAATGAGTGTGAGAGAGAAGAGGTTCAGTCCAATACCCCTTTCTCTTCCTCTCACACACTCTTTGTGTGTGTTCTCTCTGTGTGTTTTCATCCCAGACAGGAATTCTTAAAATAATTTGAAACACATGCTTCTATTTCTTATTTTGCTGAGTTAGAAAAATCTTCTTTTATATGGGACAATGAAGTGTCCATCAACCAAACCAGCACCAGAAATTGTCATCAGTGACCTGAAGACACAGGAATAAGTTGACTGAATAAGCTGACCCTTTTAAATAGAAACAAAGTCATATGTAGTTTAACATTCATTAATTTTGTTGCTGGGTCGTGGTGAGACAGTAGCAGCAGAGCGCAGTGGATGGGCAAAGAGCAGATTTCATGAAATCGACACAGATTAGCTGCCTTCTTGTCTTTGTCTTTGTCAGCATAGCATAGCCTAAAAGAGGCTGAAGGCCAACAGTGAGCATGTCTTTTTTTCCCTTTAATTAGCAGTAAATTAACATTACAACAGAAAATTTGAATCAGAATCTTATTGGCTAGGTGTGTGACATATACAAGAACTTTGACTCCAGTTTCACATTGCTGTCAATGAAAATACATAAATATATACATAAATACATGCAAACTAAAACAAATACAACTTATAACTAGTTCATTGACAACAAACCTGCATACTTGAAAATGTAAGATCAGAACTTCATTGTATGAAATGTTATGGCATACATCTCTCTTTGGTAAAAGCTGAAATAAGAAAATTAGCTTACACTCTGAGGAAGTAGGTGGAGGAGTGCCCCCTGCCACCACCCCAACAACTACTATAGATATATACATACACACACATACAGCACAAGTGCTGATAGGGTACAATGACATGTAAATACAACACACACACACAGCCAACAACAAGAAGTTGTTTCTATACATGTGTGTGTGCACGCATGCAAGTTTCTGTGTCACATATACACTTGTGCATGCACACGCACACACACACACACAGTGCTTCTCTTTTAGGACATATCTCCCAGTTGTCGCACAAGACGAGCGTTCCCTGTCACCGAGGCTGAAATATTTATAATGAGAGCGATGAGGGGAGGCTGTGAATTATTCAACATGAATGGAGGGGGGGCAGGATGGCACTAAATAATCTTCACAGTGTGGCATCCCTCTTCACACACAGGCAGACACACACACACGCAAACACTTTTTTTCTAATAGCGAGTGGACAGTGCTGCAGTCCCCTTACCACCTCACCTCTCCAGGCAGCAGCAACAAAACCATATGTTTCAGTACGTGTGTGTGTGCGCGCGTGTGTGTTGGACAGCCATATTGCCAAGCTGCATATCGAATGAGACGACGACACTCACCAGTGTATTTTACATATTCATACACCCCCCTTAGGTATTCAGCTGTCATCAATCCAAATGCACAATAGGAGCCGGATCAAGCAAAAACACTCAGGTCACACACTTCGAACGCAAGCTACAGCTATTATCACGGCCGTGTTCACCACAGTTCATACTGGTGTGGTTAACGTCGGCCCACCATCTGATTTCCCCCGGGGGTCTCCATATAGCCCCCTCTCTCTCTCAGGTGTTTATTTTGTGTCTTTATAGCGGAGCTGTGCCAGGTTTTTATGTTAAAATCCAGACATGTTATCAGACTGAATCACAAAGTGGAGCCACAGTGCAAAGGAGAGTCTCATCGTTCCTAATTGAGATGCTTATACGCTCGAATGAAATGCTGCAATCGAGGAAAGGTGAACTAAAAAGACAGGTTATTTTACCAGGTTAGCTAATTGTCCACATTCAAACAGACAATTGCTCAATAAGGTGGTTTCCTTTTAAGCTTGTGACCCTTTAAATTCACTCGTGTTTACTTGTACTACTTTGCCATACATACATGAACTCATTAGTGAGTGTCAGCAGATTAAGGAGATTTTTTTTCTCATATTCTTTTGTCCATAACTCCTTTAAAGGTGAGGGGAGAGGGGAAAGCGAATAGTCAAGAGGAAAAGACAAAATTCTGAGAAAAATCAGGTTACGCCCACAGGTTACTTAATAACCTTACAGCATGTGATTAAGTTTAACATAACAATTCAATTTCCTCAAAAACCCATTTTATGCTTTGTGTAAACTCCAAAATGCCTGAAAGGTCAACATTAAAAGCAAAGCATTTGCACACTTAGCCAATATTTATTAGCCTGCTAATTAGCGCCCTACGTTATGTCCAATTTTGTGGTGATGTAGCTGATTGTATGTCAAGAATAAAACGAAAGTTACCATTGAAGTGACATTTTCTTGTGACTTTAAAGCTGTTGTTGTCATAAGTGGATAAAAGGAGCAAGCAGTCCTCTAATTTTAGAGACATAGTTACCCAGAAAACCTGTGAGGTGACATCGTAAGGACAGGAAGCATTTCATGATTTAGTCCGAAAAGATGAGTTTTATTTAGAGAATTCTCCATAAAGAGGAATGAAAAGGGGGATTTTCTCTTATGTTCTCCCTCTGTGGTCGCCCCCACACGACTACCAGCCACAGATGGACATTGCAGCTCGCCCTCCTCACGTTTTCTCACGTTAAATTGGTCTAGCTGAAGTGTACGCTTGGAGACGATGGGCGAGAGCTCTTTGGGGGATCCTGGACCAGGCGATGAGGCCACCCGGGACTGGTCAGGCCGAGTAGGGAAGGAGAGACAGAGAGAGAAGGAGACGGAGGGAAAAAGTGTGTGTATAAGTGTGTGTGTACATCCTATTATCTGTGTCTCCTCAGCATTTTGTGAAGGAACCAGATGGGGTCCATTCACACCACTCTGAGTTCTGGAGGCTCCCTGCAGCCACCTCTTGTTATCTTTTGTCACCAATCAAGTGCCATTTTCTCCCTCCTCCTCTCCTCCCCTTCCTTTCCTTCTCCCTCCTTTTTCTTTCTTCCTTTCCCTTCCTCCTCTCTGTCTCCATTTGGGGCCGCCAGTGTGCACAGTTGACTTGTAGTTTTACTTCAGTAGAACCTTTGTGGACCTGCCAGACCTATAGGCTGCTCAGGATACATACAGTGCTGAATTATTTGTTCATATCATGTGAAAACCTGTGAGAATATAATTATATATATATATATATATTATATCCCAGCAGAATGAGGCAGAATTTTAAATGCTTATGCATATCATGCATTAGCCGAGTTGTTACACTGTGTCAACCCAAGAGGAATGTCTGGTCTTTCAAAGAGCCGAGGGCTTTGCTGTTCAAGGTTTACCCTGATCACACAGGCCTTAGTGGTGAAACCCCAACAAACATGTCTGTTATGTCACGGGTTAGGGGGTCAGGGTAATGCTGTTTTGGTCCATTCTGGTCCGCAACTTCAAACTTTCACCAGGAGCCTTTCAGAAGCCTTTGTTAACTTGGTCAGATTTGGTCATTTTCCTTGGTTTATGTGCTTCTAAATATGTAAATATGCTATGTATGTTGTATGTATGTATCTTTGTTTTGAAGATTCTCCATGTCGTTTCTGTGTCTGACTGACTCTGTGTAGATTGATGAGGGCTGTTTGCAGCATCCGTCAAAATTAGCAGGGCCATGTGGAGACTAACTTCTGACCTTGGTAAGGTATGGTAAATGTTCCCCTTGGTCCATAACTAGTTATGTTGAAAGATAATGGTGGGAAATTTTCTGTTTTTTTTAGTTTTCCTTGTTGTCAATTTTTAGTTTCTTATATCATCTTATATTATATATTCCTTCAGTCAGAAATGGAATGCATGCCTCCTTTATGGTAAAGGTTGGTTGATGGTTGAAAACATCAGAACAATGAACCAAACAAAAGCAAACCCAGTGTTGCTTTGAGGGTTGTAATGAACAGTAAAAAGTTGTGTCATCTTTCTGAAAGGACCAGATTCCTTCTGTTTTCATTCTTTGTTAACATTATTCTGAGTGTATGTTATATGGAGTGTATTGGGCCGGTCCAGCTGCTGTTTACATTCCTCTCTTTGCTATAGTAAAGATATGAATGATTCTGTCTGATGAATGAAAACCAGAACATTTCAAAGAAAAACCTTGACATGAGAGCTATACAAGAGAGAAGCGTTCACATAGACATGTGAAGACTCAATAAATGAGGGTAGAAAAATCTGTCTACTGTATCAATACACAAAGTGTTGAAATAGTGCGTATGAGAGAGTGAGAAAATGTCTTCTGTACGTGTATATAGACTAAATGTGGGTGTTTTGATCGACTCTCCTGACTAATCAGAGCTCATTGTTTTACATGGCAGAGAACAAAGGCTGAGTGATTGCTGTGATTATGGTGAAACCAGAGAAGAAACAAAACTGAACAACCCATGGCAGCCACGCCTGCAGGAAGGGGAAGATCATCACCATCATTAACAGTGTGATACTCATCATCACCATCATCATCATCAGCTTCTCCTTTACATTCATCATCATAAAATCAGCACCATTACCATCATCATGGTCACTTCCATTTCTGCCATTTCCACCTTTATTCACTTTCACTGTGTTACATCATCATCATCATCTTACCAGATCATGAAGAAAATAAATCATTATCACTATAGTCACCACAGTGTTCTCATTGCTCATCCTTATTGCTATTATCATAGCATAGTAATAACATAATTAATGATTTAGGTCTGCACATCGAGCTAACAGATAGGAGGTTCATTTGAAGGCGCTCACGTGGCTGTTTGATTTGCGAGGTGTGCACATCTGCTTCTCTAAGAGTCTCTGTGACCTGTGGACACCCAAGACACTCTCCTCTGCATAGACCAATGCTGATGTTTTCAGAAAACCACAGTTCCAGCCCTAGTGTGTGTTTGAGCAAAAATATGGCGTCTTCATATCATATCAGTGCCAAAATCTGCGTGCATAAAAATCATAATCAGCGCACATAAAGACCATTCTCTGCGCGCTCACGGTCACTCTCTGCGCGCTTGTGGTCTCTGTGTACACACTCGCGGTCACTCATTCAAAAATTAAAATTGAAATTCAAGATATGAGCACCGTCCTCATATGCGCTCTTACTTTGAAAACGGCAACTTCCAGTCACACAATATGAAAAAACGGGCGCTTTTTTGTTTCTGTCTTCTAATGATTTTATCTTTTGTTTTTAGGAACAGGAAATGAAAATCAACCAGTTTTTAAAGTTTTGTTTATCCCTTCTTGACCCTGATGAAGAAAAATATCTTGAATTTCTGCAAATGCATTTTATTTTAAATTTTGGTCACAATTCGCTTCTCTGACATCTCGATCCGCAATCAAATTCTGCCGCCAACCGCAATGATGACCCGCCCTACTCTGCCTCGGATTGGCTCTGACCTGGAGACAGTAGGCGTTTAAAGTTACCAATCAGAAAGGAGGGGGGTTGTGGGCTGTCTATTCAATGCCCGCCCCCAAAGTGCCAAAACTCAGCAAAGGCGAGCGAGTAGAAGGCACAGAGAGCGTGCTGATTATGGTTTTTATGCGCACAGATTTTGGCACTGAAATGACGCCATACAAAAACAGCAATGCACTTCATAAATACAAGTGGCTGGGTTGGTGTGAGAATGTGGCCTCCAGTTCCAACAAGGCCAGCATAAGTGATATATTCATGAGTCCAAAGGCAAAATAAATGGCAAAGCACTGCACAGTTCAGACAGAATTTTATAACAATTATTTTATTCTTTAAGATTGCAAGGCAATACGTAAAGTTGTCCTGCTTCTATTGCAAAGTATTCTACCTGAAATGTATAATTACAAAGTACATTCACAGGTGACGCTGCATTGTTTTGCACCAAAAATGAGGCCAGGTTCCACTCTTGATGGATGACACTGTATTTCTCTAAATCAAACCCCATTTTGAGAGGCAGTCAGGCCACTTTATGCAACAATGTGTTAGGTATGTGAAGGTTTGAAAGTAAGACACTAGATCAAGATGTATTCAATTCAGTTTTATTTATATATTGCCAACAGAAGTTATCTCATGACGCTTTTCATATAGAGCAAGTCTAGACCATTCACTTTAAAATATTATTTACAGAGACACAACAATTCCCACCACGAGCAAGCCCTTGGTGACAGTGTCATGGAAAAATATCCTTTAAGAGGCAGAAATCTCGAGCGGAACCCAGCCTGTGGTGGACTGACATCTGTCGCAATCTCCCTTTTCAGATGTGGTCAGGTGACATGTTGCGTGAGATAGTTTCCTTGAAGCAAACTAAACCCTTTAAACACACATGAGTAATCATGTCTGTGTTGTCCGTGTACACGGTACACGGCGTATACGGCACTTGTTTTAAGCCACGTTACTCCGTCCATTTGATTTCTTTTTATAGGCATGCACAGTGGCTATTGTTCACTTGATGTACAAAATATAGTCTAGACAGAACTGAAGAATTGTATCCTGGATGTCATCTCCCCTACATGGTTGTGATATTAGTGGTTTTGAATCCTTCATTCTCTATTAATGGCTGCCCGATCACTGCAGCATTTTTGGATTTATCTATTGTATCAGAAGCATAACGCAAGATTTCAGTTAGATTTAAGGCTTATGGTATTTTCCTCTGTAATTCACTGTAAATGACACCACTGTAATCTTTTACAGTAATGAGGAGGTAAGTATAACAAGTTTTTCTCATTTCAAACTATCACTGCAAGTGTTAAACCAGGTGAATACTTCAGTGTGACTCACTGAGGGTTACTTCAAGGCTGGCACCCTTTACTTTACCTTTGCTACCCCTCAGGAGTAGCAAGAAGGAAGACACAGGAACTTTTCTTGAGTCATGAGGAGCTTCAGTATTTATTCATGGACTGAAAATGAATACATTTACTATTACAAGGCAACTTTACTGTTTCTAATTTCTCCTCTGCTCCAAACACCAACTCCTGTCTTTTGACTGCATTCTTGTCATTCTCTCGCTCACTTGACCACACACTCAGTTAAGGAACCAAGCTCCTCTTAGCCCACATTCCACAGGGCTCGGCTGCAGGAGCTGATCTGGCCCGTTCTAGAAAATGTTTCCACCAGAAGCACCACACAATGTGCTGCTAAACATCTAATGTTACTGAAAAGGATTTACCTTGCTTGATGTGTGAGTCTCAATGCGGTATCAGTAGCCCAAATGGTAGTTACAGTTGCAGAGCATATGGCCACCAGAAGTAGGACTGAAGCTTAAATGTGAAGCCTGATTGTATGTTAAGGTATTTGCACAGCTCCTGAAACTAATGATCCACTTGGGAAATGGCTGGGACTGGTAAATTGACCAGTTGGACAAATTGACTTCTTCTTTAAAGGTCTTCTTACCAGGCAGCTCTCAGCAACAAGTGAAGCAGGTGCCAAGAACAAATATACAAAGGATCAACATGGCACGCTTACGAATGTAGAGCTGAGAAAAAAACACACTGAAGACATTTAAATATATGTGCTGATCTGTTCAGTTTAGACAGTTTGGAGCAGCTAAGCTTTAGTCAAAACAAATTAAAGGTCAAGGAACAGTTATAGAAAGACTAAGAACATGAGAAGGAAATACTGTGTATAGTGTCACAAATACATGAAATGTGTGTTTAGCTGGATGAAACAGGGCGTGTGGAGGGGGTGGGGGGGCACCCAAGCCTGGCATCCTGTTTCTCCAGCGAGGTGTTAACCGAGTGAGAAACGCAGCGCCCGATAGGACGACTGGCTCGCCTCCACCTCCTCCCACCAATGCCACCCTCTTCTTCATCTGATGTGTCAAAAAAAAAAAAAAAAAGAAGTGCGGAACGGCTAGACGGGGTCACCAGGGAGTACAGACAGACACTGAGGATTTACACAGCGCTACTGCAGGGAACAGATACACTGTGCATTTATATGCATGTGTTCATGTACAGATATCCTGATTTTCTGATAAGATACAGCACTCAATCCTCTTGGGTGTGTGTGTATGTGTGTGTGTGTGTGCTCTTGTACTGCTACTCTTGTTTAGACGACTGAAATAAGGACACATGCTCAGTTGTACAAGATTTAAAGCTTGGATTTGATCTATTGAACTGTGGTTAAATTTACCATTAATTACATTTACATGATTTGATTTGAGAACTTCATTAAAGTAATGATGTTTGTATTGAGAGGGTGAAATCCCTACTGTTACATCAAAGCTTGATATATTTGCTATCTTTGCAAATTTTGGAATCTTAAAAAAGGGAATACTGGCAAAGTGACAAGAAAGTGTTAACTGTCTGTCTTTATTTTATTTGGGTTGGACTACAAAAATTCAGACCTGAACATCAAAATTCTGAGATGTTAATAAGAAGCCATCAAATGCATAACTTTTATACCATATTATAACTGCAGTTGTATTTTGGCATGTTATGCTGCTTGGCTGCAGTGTGTGCTGTAGTGTGTTAAATGTACTGCAGTGTGTTATACGTGTTGCAGTGTGTTATACCTGTTCTTTCTTTCCTCGGGCAAGATACTGAACCCCATATTGCTCCCGAACGTGTATGAATGGTTAGCTCCTAAAACTGATGAGCAGTTGGCACCTTGCATGGCAGCTAATGCCATCAGTGTATGAATGTGTGTGAATGGGTGAATGAGACATGTAGTGTAAAAGAACTTTGAGTGGTCGGAAGACTAGAAAGGAGATATATAAGAACAGTCCATTTAACATGGCCCTAATAATATTTAATGAATCTTAACTAAAGATCAAAATGTAAGTGTAATTCATATTATTAAGGTTCACAGCATGTGCTACTCAGATAGAAGAAATAGTCAGGGCAGTGGTGCATATGAATATATCTAAAACACTGTCAGACATCGTTGACAGTACGGGGTTCCACAGAGAATACAAGAAAATCAAAATGAAAACAAAAGTGTGGGTTTATGACACTCATCATACACTATTGGTATTTGTTGCCCTTTGAATTTTGTCACAATTCAAATTTCAATCCATATTTCCAGAGATGTATAGATTTTGGTTTGGTCTGGCTTGAGCAAATTCATGCAAAGACACCTCTGTGTGAGTTGAAAAAGTTTCAACTGGGAGAAAATTGAAGCTCCTGAGGCTTCATGACAGACATGACAGGAATATGGAGAGTGACTGGAAGAAAATGACTGACAGAACTATCTAAGCCCAAACGGACAACTTCACATACACAGTCTATGCATACATTGATAACTACCCCCACCGCTAATGTCTCTATAGTTGGCTTAACAAACAGTCTAGCAGTCAAATTCATAATAATGTATTCTGTCTGAACATATTCTTTGAAATGTTGTCTTCATTGTTAGTTTTACCTTCAAGAATTTTGACACTAAAATCAAATAAAATCATGCCAAATCTCTAAAAATACCAAAATACCTTTCTTACGTAATGTTGCTTAAATCTCATTATTCTGACTTTAATTTCAATTATTTCTTCCATTCCATTTTAAAGAAATGACAGTTTAATTTCACAATCCCAACTTTTCATATATTTCAGGGCAACTGTGGCTCACGAGGTAGCTGTCGGTACCTTGCATGGCAGCTAATACCACCATATTTCCAATGTCTTCCATGCTTTATGGAGGAATGTGAGAGAATCCCTTATGAAACCATCATGACATCATCAGGGAAGTTCAGGTTTGGGCCCAGAAGCTACACATTTGAAATATATATATATTTTTTTTCAAAATGACTGTGGACTAAAAGTCAGGGTATCACAGCCTGTACTGCTTCAGTTTTGCCCATTCCATTTTGAATCTATCTCACAGATTTTGTGGAAACTGCTGGAGCAGTCCTCTAACACTAAATCAGTATTATGTTAACATAGAGAATGAACGGTGCAACGGTGCATGCCAAGCATAAAACATGTGTGTGTGTGTGTGTGTGTGTGTGTGTATGTGTGTAATTGCTGGTCCACTGATGATATCCTGTGCGTACTGCTATAACAGCAGTACCCCCCCCCCCCCCCTCCACCTCCCCCCTCCTCTCACTCACTCCACTCTGCTGCTTGTCACTGGACACCGGCCTTCACCAAGGGCACCGTGGCAACGAGATCCACGCCCCCCCGCCCCTGCCCACGGCCCGGAGCCCAGACGAGCGTTCAGGGGCAGAGCTGATCGATAAGAAGAGGCTGAGATATGCCATTACAGGTGAGGCCAGCCCTTGTGCCATCCTAGCTCCTCACTGCAACTCCCTGCCCATTCAGCAATATCTGCACATATTGGGGAGGCAGTAAAACGAGACGGGTCATTTATTCTTTCAAGTGTTTTTGAGGTCCTGGGAGGATTTAGGGATCGTTAGGGCATCTATCGTCGGTCTACCACACCCTGCCTTGACATTGTCTGTGGCTTGGTCAAATGAAATTGCATATCAAACTCAATAATCCCAAATTTCTCACAGCTGCTTTACAGCTACGCCGCTATTGACTCCTGTAAAAAACAATGCTTCCTTGTTGAGCAGTGTTTCCTGGTGGATAAAGAGAAAAAAAATCTATCATCTTCAGGTCAAGAGAGTTCTTATCACTAAGTCTGTTCTCTCAGTGTCTGTTCTGCCCACACAAACACCTTCATTCCCTCTCCATTACCATGCCAAAGCTAAACAGCTAAGCTTCCTCTCCTTTTCTTTCTGCTCTTCCTATTTTCCTTCTCAAGGAGCAGCCAAACAAACGGAGGCTGCAGCGCCTGTCAAACATCCCTGTGTCCTTTCAAGTTTGAATAATAATGGTGATGACGGGTGATGTCGGAGTGTATAGTTATTGCTGTTAAGGCAAATAATAGCTCTTAAGGCCATCACTAATGGGCAAAAATAGATTTGCGTTTAATCCATAAGAAGGAGAGCAGTTAGGAGCACTTGTCTAGAGTCCCTGTGTGGTAAAGAGCCCAGACTGGCTGCTGCTGGCAGCTAATGGCTGAAGCACCGCTGTCCAGTGAGCTGGGTGAGTGTCCATTTTGTCTACTAGTTTTGCTAAGGTTAACATGACTTATTAAGCATTTGAAGGGCAATAATTTAGCTGTGACAAGTGGTAACTGTCAGATTTCCTTTGTGATGTTGGTGAAATCTTCTTATGAAAAGGCAGGATGTCTATAGAGTTTGTGAATTACAGTTGGTGCAGGGCTCTGAACAGAAAAAGAGGCGTCAACATGTTTGGCCTCATAACTTCCATAGATGTTTGGGTGAGTTTTCTTCCTTTCTGTTTCCAGATCATATTTCTCAAGCAGTTTAGAAGAAGAAAGATACTGTCTCAGAAAAAGCTGTGGTCTTCACAATATATTGGCAACACCAAAAATATAGCCTGTGATGATTTGGGTCTGTCACAACCTACAGTTTTGGCAGTAATACATTAAACTCTGATCGGCTGGTTCAGCTTTCAGCAAGCTGCATTCATGTAAATGGTCATTTACCTATTGCATAATACAATAGTCAAAAGATATGATCATATGGTTGTTGCTGAGTCAAATTAGCCACTATATATAATACCCAAGTATCCTAGGGACTGTAATTATATTGGACTTTACTCATTTTTTCAACAGAGAAACATATCAACAGTTTCATCTGCAGAACAGGCTGATGTCAAAAATAGACAAAAAGCTCAGATGAAGACCAGAATGGTACAATAAACCTAATCGCTACATAGACAGTGTTACTATTTTAAGCTCTTACTGCCGTCTACAACTAACTTTTTTTCTAATGTTCAACTCTTAGAAACAATAGCATGTCATTCTACCTTTCTACATTGCAGCATGAAGTGTCGTAAAACATTAAGGTCACTCTCTCCAAGGAGTCGTCGTGGAGAGTCTGTAGGACATTTCATCAATAACTTCTTGGTCCTGGTTTGGCTTTAGTGCATTTCCTATTACAGTTTCTGACACACTTTGAGAAACAACTGGGACCTGCTCTCAGAAACATACTATTATAACTAACAGTGTAAAAATCTGAACATATGCAGACAATAAGCATTTCTGCAGTTTGAAATAAATGAAATATATTTCTACCTATCTAGTATGGCACTTCCAATGTCAGCAGTCTCTTTGAAATGTCTTCGTGTACTGGCTGGCTGCACTTGCCCGTCCTGCCTCCTCTTGTCCTTGGATGTCTGGTAACAGAGGACATGTGGCAGACCAGGTCAGCTTTCAGGGGCTAGTGGCTGGAACTTGAACTTCTAACATTCTTTAGTCGCAGGAGAGCCCCTCAGGGAGGCTCATATCTAAGGGGGGCTCCTTTTACTCTTCCTTCCCCTTTCACTAAAGGGGGGATCTCTGTACTCCTGAGGAGCGGGTAAAGGAGCGGTCACCAAACAGTGGTGAGCTGAGGGCTGGTCAATGTGATCTGTAGTAGTGTAAATGATGACATATTCACATAGAGACACGCAGAGTGCAAAATGCTGCATGTCAATCAATATGTCATTATATTTCATGTGTGCATGTGCATGTGCATGTGCATGCATTTGTCCATCAGAAGCGTGATCACAAATCAACATTTTATCCAGTTTTTAAGCCACATTTTAGTCACATTCAGCTGCTTTTGGATGTATGATTTAACAGAGTAAACGTTTTCAGCCATCTGCTTTTGATGCTAGATGCTAGATGTCGCTATTGGACTGCCTGGACTGCTGCTGGTTTGTTAGCTAGCTGGTCACCTACAATTTTAAGCCCTGGACTTCACTCTTGAGAAACATGGTTTCATCAGTGAATATTGGAGAGTTGTCTGCAGTTTACTGACACTGTCCACTAGTGATTTCCACTTGGGAGACTGGAATGTTAGGAGGCTTGTTGTGGGCCTTATTTAAGTATAATGACTGTAGCAGATATCAGTTCATATCTTCATCCGGCTCTTCAACTGACTCCGTTGCTTCAATGTCCAAGCGGTGTTGCCTGTCACCCAGTGTAGCAAAGCTGGTTACTACCTCATTTCACCTCCAGCTGTGAGGACCACTGACCCTGGTTGAGTGTGGTGAGGTGGGCTACTTGGGCTACTTGGAACCAAGACAGGTTTCTAATTTTGTCAATTTTAAAGGTTTTTCAATCACACCACAGCACGACCCTTTAAACATTTCTCCCCAGCTAAGATATATATTTATATATATTTATCAGTTTAGGAACATCAAATAACACTGAACATACCTTATTTTAATCCTCTTCTAGATCTCCAGTACAATGTTTGACAGTTAATCAGACCATCATCTTGTTCCATTTAAAGCAATGGGTGAGCATCAATGTTTTAAGTGTTTTCCACCTCAGGCCTACATTGTGGGGTCTCTCAGAGTTCGGTCCCGATTCTGTTCTCGATTTATATGTTACCATTGGGACATCACACAACAGACGATACACAGGTTTTCCTCAGCTGTGACCCCAGTAACGTCACTGACATATTTTCACTTCTAAACAGATCGAGGACATTCATAAACGGTTGGTTTAAAATGTCCTTTAGCTCAACGCAGAAAAGACTAAAATACTTCTATTTAGCACTCCAACACTCAAAGTAGAAACATACAAGGTTCATTTTGTTACTCCGTAGTGTAGAAACCTTGGAATTTTATCTGACAACAACCCCACTTTGAACATTTGTCAAACTTTTTTTTTTTTTTTTCAATTTCTCAAATGAAGCCTTTTCTGTCTATCAAAAACCTTGAAACAGTCATTCATGCTTTATTTCATCACTGATAGATTATTGCAACTCCCTTCATCTGCAGTAAAGAGTCTTTCTCTTCTCTACAATTAATCCAAAATGCAGCTGGAATGACTTTAACAGTTGATTTTTTAATTTTTCTCATCACTTGGTTTGGCCCCAAGCTGACCTGTTAACTTCCCGTGTGTAGTCCAATTCGGCCTTCCTGGTGATTCCGACTTCCAGACTAAAAACAAAAGAGTAATTGCTATCAGGGTCCTCAGACCTTCCAGGGGAGATAAGGATGGCCAAGTCTATCTCTTCATTTAAGTCTCTAATTAAAACATACATTTCAAATTCCTGTGATCACCTATATTACCTTTTTCACACCATTTGTTTTAGTCACGTTTTAGTAGCATGTTTAATGGTTTATTGCTTGTTGTATGTATTGCCTTTATGTTTATTTATGACTTACGCTTTCATATGCAAAGCAGAGATTACAGCCACATTAAATCCATTTCATAGTTTTTGAATCATGTCATTTATTTCATTTCATGTATCTTTTTGGACATATATAATGCATGGCCTATGGCCAGATACCATAGTTAAAGAATTAAAGAAACTTTATTAAAGCTAACAAATAATCATGAAGCCACATTATGTAACATCAACCTTAAAATAAAAACTTCACAGTCAAATTTGATGCTACAGTCGGGTCTTTGTTATTTGTCACGCCTGCTCTTGCACTAGGACCACCAGGATGATCCAGGTATAATCTCCTGTGAGAAGTACGTAATACTTTATAGCACAAAGTTACACACCACCAACTGTCACAGATTTTGGTGAACCTCTCTGAACCGTCCCCAGCACAGAAAGCATAGAAAGCTTTTTAGGCCCAGGACGGGGGTAAGTGCTGATGGAGGGCAGCTCTGGTGTCATGCGTTTAGAGATGATTCTGTATTAATATTATGAAAACACCATCACTGAAATTGCTCAAGCATTATTTCTGTGAACTCAATAAATATATAATATATAATATAATAAATGTTACCTGCTTCACCTGTTTCTTTGTCACTTGTGACCACTTTTCTTGCTTAAACCCTTCCATGAAGTCACTCTCAGACAGAGAGCATGTCTTTGAGGCCTGAAGAGCTCTCTTTACTGCCACACCACTATCACAATTTCACATCCTCGTCCTCCTCTCCCTCATCATCATTTACATTTTCAAATCTGCATTTTTCATATAGATCCCACCTTACTCTAATTTTAATATCACTGTTATTTCCCATGACACCTTTTGTTTTATTATACATTATGAATTTCTCCCTCTCTGTGTCTCTCTCTCCTCCTCTTTCTCCTGCCCCCCCTCTTTTCCCTCTCCCTTTCCTCTTCTAATCCCTGTGCCCACACCACGCTTATGAGCTGAAATATTTTATCAGGTGGAACCCTCAGTCAAACTTATCATTTTAATCTTATTTCAATAAAAAAAATAATCTCTCTTCTTGGCTGTTTGACAGCAGTTAATGGTTTTTCGTTATCGTAAAGGAAACTTTGAGGACTGAGATAGACTGCCAAAAAAATGCAAAAAAGCTCTTGTATATTCCTCCCCAGATGACTCATAAAGCGTGCACTCAGAACAGGTAACATATGAGGCGAGAGGACAAAAGCCTGCCGAGTAGACTCATGCATGCATGCAGATTTACATATTTCTGCGGCCTTTGAAGCTCATCAGTGAGGCTGTTTTGGAAGCCTGTATTGTGATGCTTTTTTTGTTCTTGGTATTGCATACACTCACAGCTACCACTCCCAGTGCTACTGCACATGTCAGTGTTTGTCCTCTACCTTAATCAAAATGGCATGAACTTCATTATTTTGAAAGTCATGACAAGTATACACACCCACATGGTACATAGATTTTTCTCCATCTCAGCAGAGGTGTGGGCTGATTTTTTCTTTCATATTTTCTTTTCGTTCATATTTCTTAAGTCTCACCTGCTCATATGTTCATCAAAACAGTCCAATGTGATTCCAATGTGAGAGACCCTTCCTCATAAATCTTTACAGAAGTGAATGTCAGGCTCCAACAGTCTGAAGTTACTAGATTTTCAGTAAGAAATTCCCTCTCTGGACACAAAGCTCCAGGAGGTACCCTGATCAGAAAAAGACCTCAACTGGCTCCTTCAGTAAATAGTGGCAGCAGTTCCTGAATCTCCAAGAGTGAGCACAGTTACCCTATGAGAGAAAATCATTTTTATAAAGATCTCAAGAACATAAATGCAAACTAAATAAATTCATTAATAAAAAAATAATAATAATAATTTAAAAAAAACTCCATATGTGCTGCTTGGTGACTTTCTTCTCCACATCAGCCTTGCTGTGTGCTTGCTGTACTGGTCTGCAGTGACCACTACATTTCAGAAGTCATATGGCACATGCCATGCAGCCAGTAGGGAGTTGCAGTGTCTTGACATGATATGATAAGAGCCAGAACAGCTCAGGCTTGTTGAGGTGCAATTTACCATCTTTTTAGTATCATGCCCTCTGAAGCCAACAGAACCAAATCATCTGCAAAAAGCAGAGAAGCTATCCTGAGACGAGTCATACCAGACACTATCCACACCGGAGACTCATCCCATTAGAATCACAAACAGAATTGGTGAGAAGGCATAGCCTAGGTGAAGGCTGACAGCCAATAAGAATGTGTTTGACTTCTTTTCTTCTGTCTGACCAGTGTGTCACTTTAAATATCCTCTATTTACAGAATATGGCAGAAGTTTTTATGACTGTATGATCACCTGAAAAATCTGTTCACTAAGATTACGCTTCCCATAAAAGAGATGAAAAAGAGAGAAAGATCGTGGATGTAAACAACAAATGAAAAAGCTCTGAATTGTCTAAAGGTTGAATTACTCTTGTGCATCTTAAATCAGTGACAGAGAGGAGAAGAACATATATTTATAGATATAACAGTGTCACAGTTAATCACTTTACAGCTTTGTCTCTTGTTCATAGACTTCAGGGAAGGTGCAGCTCAGAGGAGAAGAGAGGGATGAGGAGCAGTGGGAGGATCAGGACAGGGACTAGAGATGCCCTCAACCCAACCTCCTTCTCCTGTTTCTCCTTCATTCAGCGTCTATCCCTGTCACTGTCCTCTCTGTCCACCTCCTGGCTGCCTATTAGAGGTACTGTGAGCACATTCCCTGACAGATAATTTGTTAAGTAAATGAAACAGATGTCTTGTTGTGAGTTGTTTTTCTTTTTTCTTTCTCCTTTTTTGGGGGGGAGTGTGCTCCCATGGGGAAGAGTGGATGGGTAAGGGTGGCAGTAGGGAGGAGGGGAGACAGGGATGTCCAGGGGGTCACACTGAATGTGCCCCAGGGGTGGTTGGAAGGAAGAGGAATAACAAGGCCCTGGCAGAGCGCCTGGGGACCCGCGAACATCATTCACATCTCCCCATAATCATCAAGGCCATGCTAGGATGCCTCCTTAATTTACATAATACTGTCCCGACGCTTTTACTCCTGCTATCCATCACGGCCGGGATGAGGGGATGAGGCCCTCTTCTCCTCTGCTTCTCCTTCTCCCTCTGTCTCTCTTTCTCCCTCTGATTGTGTCTTGTGTTTATCTGCCCAAGCACAAAAGATTGATTCCCCACTGTTTCTCCCACTTATGTTCAGCAGATATGAATTTTCACGGGATGATGAAGCACCAAGTCAGCTAATAATAAACAGAAAACACATTCAAAAACAGAGAGAAGAAAGGGAGAGAGGAGGAGAGGTGTCTGTCTGTGTTTGGCTGATGAGGAGAGATGGATGTTGTGGGGTAAGAGACTCAGGAAGGTACTCTGAAGAAAGTTGAATTAAAAATGCACTTCTTTTTTCTCGCCGTCACTCTTAAAATTTCATTGTTTCACGGTGAGAGGAGGGCCGTGTGACTGTGAAGACACACCCTGTGGATTCAGACTACACTGAGGTCTGTACCTGTTAGTGATGTGGAGGGTTACAATGATGCAAATCTGGTGCTATGGTAGATTAATTAATTATTCATATGACACTGAAATGAGTGGCAGGAGCCCATTTATGGTTTGAATTAAAAATATGAGCTGCAGTCATTGATATTTAGAGAGCAAACACTGAGTGTGCTGTGTATCTGAACAGCTCAAACACAGCTATTACTGGCATATTTGCCATTTCTAAACCTATTTTACTGCTGCTGTGTTTTTCACAATTTCAACAATTTAACTGTGTGAAGTGTTCTGGATGTAGAGTCTTCTGGCCTCTGGAGTACATTTAGTGCACATAGTACACATTTACATTCCCATGCTTTCTAAGAGTGGTCATTTTGTCACCCCATATGTACAAACACACTTTACGAAGACAAACATTAGATAGAGACAGACAATCCTACAGGGTGGCTAACTGGAATGCTACATCAGAATCACAATATTGTAAAACAAACAAACAAAAAAATCACAACAAAAAAAAACATCTTGATCACATGATGACTGAGCTGACTTCATCTACTGAAGAAGGTTGGGGAGTGCAGTTAAAAGACTTTCTGTCCGGTTCTTTCTTCACATTCTGTTGATCATTTTAGTTCATTTCTTGCACTTTTAAAAATGTGTTGAAACTTTTCACACATTTAACATCATATAAACAATAACTTTGTAATGTAGTACTTATATTTCACCTGACTTTGCAGTTCATCTCAGCTCTATGAAGCATTTTAGCATCGTTTAGCTCATTGTTTTGGTTTGTGTCCTTTTTAAAGCTGAGAAGATTGGATTCTATGAAAACTGGTGAAAAGAGCTGGTGAATGCAAGTCTTCATCGTCCCAACTGACTATTGTTCATGTTCATGTGTTTTTAAAGAAAATGCCAAGAAATCAGTGTTTCTACTTTTAAATATATTTAAAGGCAGCTTTGGAAAGGCCTGCATGCTTACTCATGGACAGATATGTCTGTGTCATTGACAGTGCTGTCGAATTTTAAATTTAAAATCTCAATATTCAGCACCGGAGACCTTTAATTTCTCTGGTGTTAAATCAGAGTGGTGTCAGGGAGCTATGCGCTGTGTGTGGAAGCACACAGGGCCATGTCTGGTTCACAGAGGACATTATCATAAGTACCATTACTGTCGAAAAGCATGAGATCAGTATCAGTGAAATATACTACTGCCACCGCTGCAGCAGCTGCCTTGACTTACAACACCCTTGCCCTAATACTGACATTTCTACAAACACCCACAAAGCAGTTTGCTACCAGAAGTAATGTGGCAATATATTGAATACTATGGCATGTTGTCAATTCCGTCACAACCAATAGGAAAGAATAAGGAGGATGAACACTGATGCCATTCTGCTCTACATGAACCATACTTCACCATTTTTAGTAATACCATGCATTGTCCTGTATTAATATTCCATTATTTATTATTATTCATTCATTCTGAATTCCTTTTTCCCCTTACTGACATTTTCTCTGAAACCATAGCATCAAATTCTTAATACATTTATGTGGTGAGTTTTTGAACATAACAGCAACATGAATGCTGTACGGGCTAATGGAAACCAAATGTTAGCACATGGCTGGCTGAAGTATCCGTCATCAACAGGAAAAAGCCCAGCTCACTCTGCCTTCTGGATAAAAGGTAGATAACATAACAGAAACACCTCGAGGTGGTTAGTGTAGAGAAGCATTATAGTGTGATTAACATTTGGCAACAGGCTTTCTCCATATGTAAAGATGTCTAGATGGAAGTCAAAGGCCAAAAAAACACATGAAGCCACATTATCTTTCTCTGGTTTTCAGGCATCATTTATGCATGTTTGTGCAGTGACCTGAGATACAGGTCTGTGTGATTCACTTACGTACAGTGAGTGTTTTCTTTTTTTCTTGGAAACGTCCCTCTTCTTGGTGTAGAGCCAAGTCTCCAGTTATGAAGACACGCTGAATGCAGCTCGAGGAGAAGTCCTCTGCTTTTTCAATGGAATTTAACCAAATTGCCTCTTGTGGCAGTCACGACTCAGCAGCCTGCTTAGATGGACTCGCATAAACTCTACAACATGCAGATGACTGGTCTCTCCTTTTGTCAGTTGAAGTAGAAACGCAAGATATAAGAACAATAACATGCCAATAAAAATGTACAACAACATTTTAGTGATAATTATAGAATAATAGAAAAAACAAGTTTTACCTGAAAATTTGAATAATTCAATGTTTTAAATGTTTCTGCTATACCTCAATACCTCTTACACAATAAAACACTGAAGATACTGCACAATGCCCTACATCAGCACTTTCAACTTTAAAGTCAAGCTCATTTGAGGACTCTTCTATCTATTATCATCTCTGGACTGACAGAAAGTGAAGAAGTGTGCTTTGGTCTGAAGAGTCCACATTTCAGATTGAAGAATCATGGAAATCATGGACGTTGTGTCGTCTGGGACCATGCAGATTGGTATCAGCTTAAAGTTCAAAAGCAGCATCTGTGATGGTATGTGGCTATGTTAGTGTGCATGGCATGATGGGTAATGATGGGCACCATTTTAATGCTGAATGATATCGACAGGTTTTGGAGCAACATATGATGCCAAGTAGACAACATCTTTTTCAGGGATGGCCTTGCTTATTTGACCAAGATGTCAAACCACATCCTGCACATGTTCAAAGAGTGTGGTCTGTAGTAAAAGAGTCCGGGTGCTGCACTGGCCTGCCTGCAGTCTAAACCACTGAAAATGGTTGCCGCAAATGAAGCACAAAATAAGTCAATGAAGACCTCAGATTGTTGAGCAACTGAAGTTGTACTTGAAGCAAGAATTGGACAGAATGTCAGAAGTTAAGAAAAGAGTGTCCTCAGTTTCAGAATGAAAGTGACACAGTGGAAACATGCTCCTGTCCTAACTACAGGCATCAAATTCAGTGTATGTGTAAGTGCATGTATACAAAAACAAAGTTCATATGTTTGATCATTGCATTCTGCTTTCATTTCATTACTGGCACACACTGACAGACAGATTGTTTCCTCACTGCGCCTCCACTAACTTACAACACTCAGCTGGACTCACATCCAGTTCACAATTAGCTGAAAGTCATGAAGCAGAAGTATGTTTCAAGTTCCAGCCACAGCAGCACCCAGCTTACTATTGTGAATATGCAATGTGTGTGTAACAGTGTTTCTTGCTGCAAGTGAGTGGCAGTCCAATGACCGACACACACATCAAATGACAAGAGGGTGTGCTTTAATGTCATTATTGGCACAACAGTGATGCGTTAGTGTCAATGAAGTGCCAATAATAAGTTAAAGCACACTATTGAGTGTAATATCGCGATTATACAACACTTACCAACTTAAATAAAATACATAATCAAAAGATACTCATGTTTTGGGGCGACTTGCTCTCAAAATAAACATTTCTTTGCTCGCCGTTTCTGTTCTGATCTCTGTTTCTATGGAGATACGCGGGGTCTGACTAATACCTGGAAAACAATCAGTCACAGCAGTAGACTCCTATATGTAATGGAACCCAGTTTACTACTCCAGCAAGTAGCCCAGGCCTTGGTAACGCCCTAGCAATGGAGACGCTTTCTAAGCTCCCGTCAAAGCTTATGGAGATCGTGGAGTTTCCCAAACTGAATTAATACACACATATAAACACTAAACTGCTTTGCTAGTTCAGTCTTGTAGTGACAAAGATATCTGCTGAAAAGGAGATTTTTCCATGGACAGATTTGGCTCCTCAGTCCATGAACTCCACATTTATTTTGAAGCTAGCACCGTATCAACGACTGATGGAGGATGATCCAAACATTTCCAGTAACTCCACAGTGTTGTAAAGTCCAAAAGTCAAAATGTATTGAACAAAGATCGATGTGCTGCACACAAATGAGGTACACACCTCATTAACGAGGCGGTCTAACAGCTCCATAACACACAGAAGCTGAAATTGTAAATTCAGATGTATTACTTTATTAAAGTTGACTTCTAGTGGACTTATTCGTATTTGTTTACATGCTTTATATTTTCCACAATGTGACAATGTAGAGATGGCAGAGTAATATTTTTAGTGATGAGTCAGGTGTGCTGATTTGAGCACATCTAAATGTCTAGTTGACCAATCAGATTGCTCGGTGGGATCCTACTTGTTGTATAATGATGCTTTGAGTGTTTTGTGTGTGTGTGTGTGTGCGTGTATGCGTGCGTGTGTGTGTGTGTGTGTGTGTGTTTGTGTGTGTGTGCGTGAGAGAGAGAGAATAAGGAATAAGGAAGCCAAACAGGATTAATGGAATAACAAAGGCGATGGACAAACTCTACAACTATCAACCCAATACCAACACACACACACACACTTATGAACATAGACATTCATTTAAGCCATGTGTTTGGCAGACCCCATTGCCAGCACCTCTGGATCTGCTCTTTGTAAATGTATTACGTTTTCTACAGTAAAATTTGGCTGTGGCTCAGACACTGCTTTTCAACTGTGTGTGCAAGTATGTGTGTGTCGTGTGGGGGTGTGTACTTGTTGTATTGTTCACTCACTAGACTCTGTTAGAGTCATTATTGGCAACATCCTTAGTGTGTTTTGCTCCACATTTTTTGGTAGGTCATTCCTGCTTCGGATACAAATAATAACCTGATAATCACACTGAATCACTATTTTAATTCATCTCATTCATTCAGTTTGACATCATCTTCATCTTCATATTTTTTTTTATTTTTGTTTTGCTTTGTTTGTTTGTTTTTTTGTAAGCAAGCAGTAGTGAATAATGTACATACTTTCTTAGTTGACAGAAACTATGGCAGCAGCTCATGACAGTGAAATAATTGTTTCTGTAAGTCAAGAACTTGAGCTGTGTCCATCTCATCCATGATGTGGTTGAGGCTGTGCCTGACTTTCACAAACAGATAATACAAGTAACACTGTTAGAAGCTCCAGGCATACGTCATGCAAACATTTTTTGGAACGTCATTACAGCTCTTTGGGTTGTTAGCAACTGAATTATTACAATAAACACAACCAGTTATTTCCAAATGAAAACACCACTGAATATCAGTGTCTGACTTCAGTGTCTTCAGATCAGTGTCTGTTTGAGGAGAACATTTTGGTGTCATTTAGTATTACTAGTGTTAGAAAATGGCAACAAAGCAAAAAGAAACATATGGTTTACAAGATGTATTTTTATGCACACAACATTTTCTCTTAGTTATTCTTTATTTGAGATAACAGATACTTTGTTTACATCATGCAGTTGAAAAATGAAAATGGGCATGTAGAGCCTCTGACTTGCATGCAGGAGACAGATTTAATGTTTTTACAACTACAGCTATGATCTTTTCTTAAACTTGCCTGATCTCAATCCTTGGTTGATTGCACATGTGTAACGGTAGCCATGCCATAGTTGCCATGTGCAGATTTTCTGTCATAGACATTATAAAATGATTTTGTAGACTATTTGTCCCGTGATAGGGCTTGACTTTAGTGACACATGGACTCATCTTGAGGAGTCCTCCTGTACATTCCACTATAAACCTTGTTTAAATCTTTGGTCTCATCATAAACAGAAGTTTTTCTCCTCCAGCGCGGTAAAGAGACTGGTTTCCATCCAGTATTTCAGCTCAGATGGACTTGCCTATAAGCAACTACTAAAGGTCAGCTTTTGACATTATAAAATTTAATTGTGTCTTCGAGCGTCCAAGTAATTATGGCACTTGAGTGAAAATGATCCCGTGGTGTACAAGTCAAGAAGGTGCAGCGTTATTTCGATTGTGTTGACCAATCCCTGATAAAGATGAAATGGCACTGCATAATGATCCTCTCCAGTTTAGTTTTCAGCTTTATTCATCATGAAAGCTCTTTGTCCTGTCGCCTCTGCATAATACAAGGCTGTATTTTCACCTAACAGCTCCCAGAGGACTAGCTCCTGCTTCGTGAGCTTTCTAGTTTTCTTTTAGGTTTCTGTCTGAGGCAGGCATCGCTCTCAGAAAGGACTGGAGGGACAGAGGGAGGGGTTGTGGATATGTGGAAAGAGCAGTAAAACCAGGTGGACAGGAAGAGTTAGGTGGGAGTTGCAAAAAGTAACATTTGCAATTTGACCTGAACTTGTCTGTCTTGACACTTGACATAATAGACACTTGACTGTGATCTGTCATGTTGGCCATTATTCTTTTGCAGTTGGTTTTGACTGAGCTGAGAGACTTGCTGCTTTTTAATTGACAATTTTCTAAAAAGGTCTTGAGATAAAAATGTAAAGGAATGATCTAACACTGGGAAACTGACAGTTACTATTTTTATGTTCTGGGAATGAAAGAACCATTAGCAACTGCATGTCTGTGTCTTGAGTACAGAGTTGGGTCAGAACATGGTTAGCCCGTGTACCTGAAGGCAGTGGGAAAGACCTTGCTAGGTTTTGTCTAAAAGTCAAAAATATGGCAGCCAACATCTGCAAAGCTCACAAATGTACACATCTTTGTTTAATCTCAGGCTGTAGCGCAGTTTGACTGATGAGGTCAGTGATCACAGGTTTAGGTATCTTTGTACAGGCATGGCAGCTGAGCACAGGCTTTACTCCAGCATGTAAAGCCACTTATCTAATAACATGTTTTGTATTCCGGTTCGGCTACAAAGTAAACAAACAAGATACAGTGATGAATTAATGACTCTTTATTGATCTTTATATGAATATTTCCCAAACTGTGAGCTATGTATTTAAAAAGTAGAAAAATGATACAAAGAGATCTGTGAACATTGGTAGATGCACAGCTGGACATACAGTAAGTTAAAAATAGTCAGATAGTAGAGAGTAGGTATTGGTGGGTTAACATAAGCATAGCAGTAGATGGATGAGAAGGAATGGATTGGGTTGTGGAATGTATGGAAACCACAGACTTAGTGCATTTTGATATCATCCATAGGTTTTGAGTGAAAGTTGGTTATTAAAAGAGACTTATATATATATATATATATATATATATATATATATATATATATATATATATATATATATATATATATATACATAATACTCTTATAGGCTGATACAGCTGTCAATCAAGCACATCAAACTCATCCCAAAGCACAATTCAAATACCACCTGAATCTACTCAAAAAGTTTGAACTTCTCCTGAAATAAAACCAACAGAAAAGAGTTGAAATACTTGAGGGAAAGTATTAATGTTAGACATAGACTTCAATACAGTCAGAAAGTTTCTGAAGCATTTTGATATTTCATCATTCATAGATTGGTACTGTTGCTGCTTGATGGATAAAAGTTGATCAAACATAAAAAGGGAGATGGGGTAAGACGTAAGAGTGGTAGAGGTAGGCTTGAAGGTTGGTGTAGATAATTCAAAGTAGGCAAATAGGTGTGATATAAATGGGTTGACATATGTAGGTGAAAAAAAAGAAATGGGTTAGGTAGAGACAGTTGGTTGAGATAAGCAGAGTTAGGCAGACATAAGAGGGGATAGGTGGAGGTATACAGAGATAAAGTGGATGCAGATGTGGAAAGGAATGAGGTGTGATAAATGGGCGAGTGAGTATATTGAGTGTAAGGCAGAGTGACAGGGATGGGAGACAGAGTGAGAGACCTTCAGAAGAAGAGAGAGAAAAGAGAGAGGGAAAAGTCCAGTCACAGCCGAGCCACTAATAACCCTCTCTACATAACCCAACTCTGCCCTTCCATGTTAACATACTGTGAACTGAGCACAAGTGACAAAATCAATCCATCACGGCCGCTCACCAACCGGCACAGAAAGGGACAGAGGAGCTAACAGAAATTGATGACATCCCCGCTCGAATTTTACACCATTTCGGCCACGGCGGCGATTGAAACAGACAGAGATTTATAGTCCAGCCGGGGACGGCGGCTATCCTTGATTGCCTCTTTTTTTCTTCCCTCCTTCTTTCTCCGCCATGAAGCTCCCTTTTTTGCATATTTATTCCCAAGCTCATCAAGAGTGAGCAGACGCATCAGAGTGACAATCTTATTTCACCTTTGGGGGAGGAGGTGATGGTGGAGGGTGGGAGGTTACATCCTACACTTTAGATGAAAGCAGATCTGCCTGTCCTACTGTCTGTCCTTTTGGACTACACACACACCTCTCATTTTGATGTGATTTTTGATATCTGACTTTATAGTTAAGATTTAATGTGATTTAATGAGACTGAGCTGCTTGGAAGTCCACACTGGAACTGAGCAGGGCTGCCCAGACTCTCCTGAGGCTGAATTATTGAAATAGGGGTCGCTCTCCATTTCTGGCGCCTTTGGAGCTGGACTGTGCCCAGACTATGTAGAATTTAGATCAAAGTATGAACCTGACCACTTTCACATTAGGTTTTAAAGGAGTGATTATTACGGGAAAACCCTTTTCCTTTTTCTGTTTTAGTCTTTGACAGTCAGGAAGGACCAGTACTGAGTAAATAAGGTGACAACACACTAAAGTACTGGTTAAACCAGAGGAGCAGAATCTCCTTTTGACCAGCGTGCCTCTGATGTGAACAGCAAGGCTTGTGCTTGCATGAGAACTGACCTATCGTGGTGTTTCCTGTGCCCCAGGCATTAGCCTTGTCATGTGGTTTGTGCTCTGCCAGGTGAGATACTGGGGCACCTCGTGCATTACGGACCATACAAACAACCAGTTACTGATGTTGTGGCATCTACTGTGACTGTGTCAATATTGCTATATTAATTTGTTAATATAATAGCCATCATTGGAGACTTTGTCTATAGAGTCTAGAGGGCAGTCCAGGACAGAGCTGGCCCTCTTCACCAGTTTGTTGAGTCTTTTTCTGTCTGTCTCTGTGCTTCCTCCTCCACAGCAGACAACTGCATAGATGATTTCAGATGCCACCACAGTGTCATAGAAGGTTTATAACAGAGTCCTGCAAACCCCAAAGGACTTCAGTCTCCTCAGTAAGTGGAGACGACTTTGACCCTTTTTGTACAGGACGTCTGTGTTGTCAGACTGGTCTAGTTTGTTGTTAAGGTGAACAGGTATTTGTATGCTTCCACCATCTCGATATCCATTCCTGGATGTTCACTGGTCTGGTCTGACGTGTCTTGTGGTGTGCAAAGGTGGTTGAGATCGCACCGGTCGACATACTCCTGCTTATTTCCTTCTGATACACATCCAACGATGGCTGTATCATCAGAGAACTAGAAAATACACACAGTACAAGTCAAAGGTTTAGACACACCTTCTCATTTGATGTGTGTTCTTTATTTTCACTACATTTCTGCATTATGGATGAACTAGAGACATCAAAACTATGAAATAACACATGACATGATATGGTAAACAAAAAGCTTCATGAGGGCATCGCCTGGAATGCTTTTAACAATTAACAGATGTACTTTGTTAAATGTTACTCAGTGGAATTTTTGTCTTCTTAATGTGTTTGAGACCATTAGTTGTTAATGATTGTTCACTGATTACTTTAAGATATAAAAATCTGTCAAAATCCAAATTAATGGCATCTCAGATTAATTAATGCTTCACAGAGTTCAAGTAGCAGACACATCTCAACGTCAACTGTTCAAAGGAGACTCTGTGAATCAGACCTTCATGGTTGAATTGCTGCAAAGTAACCACAACTGTGGGAGACCAACAAGAAGAAGAAGAGAACTGTTTGGACCAACAAACATGGACATTAGTCCAGTGGAAATCTGTGGTCCAAATTTGAGTTTTTTTGGTTCCAACTGCTGTGTCTTTGTGAGATGCAGAAAAGGTAAATGGATGGTATCTACATGTGTGGTTCCCACCATGAAGCATGGAGGAGGAGGTGGATGAGCTGTGATGGTGTGGAGGTGTTTTACTGGTGACACTGTTGATGATGGAGAAAACTTTTAAGTGAGCTGTCCACATAAAAGTTTTCTCCATACTTGATGAGGCGCCATGTTTGCAGGACCAATTGCATCTTCAACACCAGGTCCTGTTGGTATAACTACCTTTAAAGGATACTGGTATTGGTACTAGTAATGAAGTAATTAGTAAACAATACCTAGCCCTATTGAATTGGGAAAGTATGCATTTATCCATCTGCTGGAGGCACTTGCTTTCCATATTCACTGGGTGATTACAATTCATGGTAGGTTTGACTGGCTTGTTATTTTGGGTTTAAGCAGCTTTTATCATCACTGTTAAATGTAGGAAGTAACTCAGGGTAGTTTCAATTTACAGCTGCTATAAGCGAGGCCTGTGAGAAGAATAAGATATGGTACCCCACAATAAACAAGAAGATATTTGTCTGTGAGTGCCGGAATCCTGTTTGTTCTGTGTGAGGAACAGCCTTGTGTCATGTCGTAATTGCGATTGAGATCTCGTCCTCAAGCGTCTTTATTTGTGTGCTGGAAAAATTATGCCTACTGTTCTTTATTGTGTTTGCAAGCTGTTCTTCTGCTATTGCGATGCTCTGAATAATTTTGTCTATTTGTCTGTGAGTGACTTTGTTGTCTGCAGCTGTCTTGACTAGCATGTCTGGGCAGGGGTGGTGCTGGGGTGGCGGTGATTCTCCCGCGCTCAGTCATGCTTTGAAGGTTTTACGAGTACTTATGGAAAGTATAAATTTCACGGGCAGTGCCGAGCTGCAACCAAACAGTGCTTGACGGCGGCGTCACTGTGACGGCCACAGCAGTTAGCCTGACAGCAAATTGATTAGAATAATTCAAATGTGATGAATAACTTTCATCATGTAACCACATAGTCCGGTGAGTGCGCCATTCGTTAGGGCCGCTGGGGTTTATGATAGGACTGTGCACTGGAGAGAGACAACACATCAAGGATATGCATTACACCAAACATCTTTGTCGCAAATGGAAATGGCCCCACACACTCTGTGTGACAATTGTCATGAAAAACTGGAGCTGTTAGAAATTAAAGTCCTGTCAGAGCTGTACTTTTCTCTGTTAAATTTGTGTCTTGACATTACTGTAAATGGGACTTACATTCAGCCTCTCTAACTGTTTTGTGAAGATGAAAATGATTGTGAATGCAGTAAAGTACCAATGACTGTACACTCAAAACACCATGAGAAACAAATACACACATAACCTTGTCCCTGATGTGAGCACACAACAAGGTCAAATATATGGTTAAATGCAACGGTTAAATATATAGAAATGTATTTAGTGTTGCGTAAAAATATATAGAAAGCTGATAGCTCCATCATCACAATCTGTTTTACTGTGTATGAATGTGTATGTGACAATAAAACTTGTTTTGGCTTTTTAAAAAAGTCACTCTGCATTAATATTGCACAATAACATGTCAGCTTCATGTGTATCACCAAAAGTTATTAACTGACACGTTATGTTCAATTGAGCTTAAGTTGACAATGTTTAAAGGCCCTGAAAGACAGTCAATAAGATTAGGTTGAAATCTAGTATATGGCTGGACTGCGGATGGTCAATGTGCTAACCTGTTACATGTATAGTCAGTGGTCGTGTCTATGATGTGAATTCCTCAATATAAAATGTTCATCTGTGTTTTTGCTTGGCCTAGTAATATTTGTTAACTGAAGTAACTTGTTAACTAAAGCTAGGTTTGAGTCAACATATGTCATGGTTGTAGTTGCAGGATTAATACTTTCCATGAATATATCTTAAAAGATCCAGTGTGTCATATTTATTGGCAGAATAAATAAGTTGAATAGAATATTCATAGCTATGTTTTCTTTAGTGTATAATCACCTAAAATTAAGAATTGTGTTTTTGTTACTTTAGAATGAATCTTTTATATCTACAGAAGAAGCACGTCCCCTGTTGTACCACCATGTTTCTACAATAGGTCAGGATGGACAAAGCATACACTGGCTTTAGACAGGGTGTTTTGCATTTTCATTGTTTCTGTTACGTACTTGGAAGGTTGAGCAGTATTCAGTACACATTCAGACACTGGTAGACTTCAGGCAATTTAATTACCCACTGCAGAGCCTTCCTATCCTGGGCCATGCACATCCCATTAGAGTTTCCAGTGTTTCCCGTCAGGATGCCTTTGCTCCTCTTTAAAAGCTAAGAACTTGTCCGTGGAAGTTTCTTTAAGACGTGCAGTCATTTCTGAGTTTTCTTAACCATGGTGGAGATGTGTGATGTCTATGGCAGCCTTTCTGTGATGCTGATTCCCAGGAACCTAAAACTATTGACCTGCTTCACTTCAGCACCACTGACGTAAACAGGAATGTGTGTTTTTGTCTCCTGTTTTCTAAAGCCAATGATCAGATACTTAGCGCATTTCCACCGGCACGGTACGACACGGCACGGTATTTGCGTGTTTCCACTAGCACGTAGTACCTGGTATTAGGTACTACTTTGGTATCGCCTCGGCCCTGGTTCCAAGCGAGCTGAAGCGATACTAAAACGTGACGTCAGCCGACTGCCTTCCACTGATTGGCCGACAAGTGTCGTCACTGGAAGCGTCATAAGCGCGCGACGACCGACCAGACTGTAAATAAACACAAGACTCGACCACACCACTTTTTAAAACCCTGCTGCTCTTTGACTACACTCGAACACGAGAAAATGGCTTCGCAGAAAAAATCCACGCCATGGTCGGTCGAGGAGGTCCAGACGTTCCTCTCTTTGGTGGCCGTGTAAATGACGTCACGGCAGTTTCGCGCGGCCGTGTTATGACGACCCCGCCCACGTCGAGGAGGTACTATATGGTACTCAGCTGTAATGGAAACAGACCCGAACCGTACCGTGCCGTGCCGTGCCATACCGTGCTAGTGGAAATGCGCTATTAGTTTTGCTGATGAATATGATGTTGAGTAGTAGGTTGTTCTCTGTGCACCACCCTGTATGACCGTTCATTTCCTGTGATTTGAACTCTTGAAATTCAGCTGATGATAGTGGTGTTGTGTGCAAACCTCTACCTTGTAGTACAGCGTGAACAAGAGAGGACAGATGAAGTTGCATGTATACTTTCATGGTGTGGTTGACCCAAGGCTTTTCCAGGTCCCAGATTTCAGTCATCCCAGTAGCCAAAGTCCTGGTGTGTGTTAGTCTTTTCATGTCATTAAAAGACATTGACACACTAAAATGAAAATTAACCAATTTATTGCAATGGGATTTAAAACAGATGTAGAGTGGGGCGTTGATTGGCTCAGTTGGTGGAGCGTCTGCCCCATGTGCGAAGGCTCGGTAGCGGCCCGGGTTCGATTCCCACCCGTGGCCCCTTGCTGCGTGTCATTCCCCATCTCTCTCTCCTGCATTCCTGTCGCTCTTCAGCTGTCTCTGTCCAATAAAAGCTTGAAAAAGGCCAAAAAAAACAGATGTAGAGTAAAACAATTTGATCACTTTTATTTCCACTAATAGTACCTTACAATAAGCAGTTGTTGCCACCGTTTGCAATAGCTCTGGGAGTCGGGACTCGGGACGAGCTGACACAGTGGACCAGTGTAACTTCCTGCAGACTCAGAATCAGTATCACATATTCGGATTCAGATTCAGATTCACAGATCCATCGTGCATGAGTAAATCAGTACAGAGCCAGAAACACAGATGACTCAAGAGACTCAAGAGACCTGTGGATCGCTCATTGATCCAGCAGATCCAGGTGACCCAGATTCACTGATTCAACTGAGTTGAGTGGATCTTTTCCTCCACACAGCATGAAACAAGGCAGATTCAAACTCGTCAATGGATTTAAGGGAGTTGTGTTGTGATGCTCTGCATACTGTGTGCACTGATGATTTGAAGACTTCCCCCAGTCAAAATTAAGAAGACAAATACAGCAACAACCAAGATGAAAGATACTTTATTAAAAACACACACTAAACACTATTTTATAATAATACAATTATTCGCCGAACTTTATTTAACACAATAAAATGTTAATAAACATCAGAGGCTAGGCTAATATAACCTAAACAATGTGAGAGGAGCATTTTAATAGCAGCATTATGCGTTAGCATAATCTGTCGTCAATAATTATGGGCTTATACTCTCCACATTTCTATTATGTGGCATTTACTGTACAGTTGAAGGAGTGATGCTGACTGTGAGTTATGAGAATATAATACTGTTGTACTCCAGTGGATCATCTGACAGTACTAGTCAGACCAGACGAGCTTTGAAGTCAGTTGACTATGGGCTGCTGTCGGGTGACAGAGTGAGTGGGACTTGTGAATTTATATTTTTATGGACATACTGACTCATGATGACTCAAAGGACTCGTAAGATCCGGATCTTTTTAGTGAGTGACTCAGAAAGACTCGAGTCCATAATATGATCCAAGCTTGACAAATCTACAGTTTATATCAGCCACTACGAGGAACACACCCCCAACCTCCCAATGTCAACAGTGCTGTGCAAAACAAACAAGCTTTTCAGACTTGTTAACTAAGCATACAGGTCACAATCCATCCATCATAAGTTTTTTGTGTGGTATGGGAGGTTTGGAAAATGTAAACTCTCCAACATGAAATTTGAGGAAAATCAATCATAAAACACTGTAATTTTAAAATATTGTAATTCATACAGAATGCACAAATTAGAAAAAAAAAATCACTGATAGCACTGATAGTCGCCAAAGGAGGAGTCAACAGGAGTCCTCTTCGCTAGCAGTTTTCTGCACATATTTGCTTGCTCTCACATGTGGAAACAAAGGTACGATAACTACACCATGAGTCCGTACATTCATTAGCAAGAAACAGAACTTGGACAGAAATCTAACAAACTGGTGAGTAGTGGTCCCATTCAGGTACTGTTATTTAACATTTAATCAGATATTTTAGAGTGACAACAAGAGTTGGTCCACTATAAATCACAATGAAGGACATCAGTTTAACAGTAGCAGGTGTTGCTTTGAATCTGTGACACATTGTTCGACACTGTTTCAGAGGATCACCAGAAGAGAGCAGCCAAAGTGTAGAAAAAATGAATTCCACTGTCTCAGCACTGGCCACAAGTGCAGAGAAATAAACAAATGCAGAGAAATAATGTGATGAAGGTTACTGTCACCTCCATGACGCAACATCGACACATGCACATTTGTCTTTTCCAACTACTTTGTAAGTAATAATCAGTGACATTTTCAGATGAATAAATGTCAGTATAGACACTTTTCTGTCACTGATTGCTATAACACAGCAGGGAGTCATCCTATAGCCAGTTCATGAAAGCTTTTACATCTGCTGAAGTAAACAACAAGGTCTCTTCACAAAAAAGTGCACAGGAAGCAGTGGCTGCTTTCATGCTGATTTGAAATAATAGAGAAGAATTTTGTTAGCAGACTAGGTTTATGGTTAGACTAGGATTTGGGTTTTTGGAAGTTTAGTGTGAAGAGGCAGCTGTTTTTCTAAATGTCTAAATTTTCTAAATGTCTCATTGTTTAAATTGAATAAATGTCAGATGTTCAAATTTGTACATGTAGTGGACACACGTCCTCTTCTTTTCTATCAACTTGTGACCCCTCTAGGTTAGGAACCCGTGGTTTAGGGCAAATGTTTAAAGACGGTAAATGGACTATATATCTCCTTTCTAGTCTTCCGACCACTCATATCTCATTCACCCATTCACACACATTCATACACTGATGGCATTAGCTGCCATGCAAGGTGCCAACTGCTCATCAGTTTTAGGAGCTTACCATTCATACGCATTTACACACTGATGACGCAGCCTTCGGGAGCAATTTGGGGTTCAGTATCTTGTCCAAGGACACTTCGACATGCAGACTGGAGGAGCCGGGGATCGAATCCTAGATCAGCTGATTAGTGGACGACCCGCTCTACCTCGGAGCCACAGCTGCAAAGGTGAGCTCATGGAATGAATGAATGTCAGTTGAGAGTAAAAGGAAAAGTCAGTGTGTCCTTGATTGGCTTGTGAACACTACGTGTCCACATCTCATCATCTCCTCTCAGACGGTCGCCCCTTGTTTGGCCGACACCACTCAAACGCAGCAGCCCGCCATCACATACATCTGCATCCTGTGCAATTTGTCACTGCCGCATCTCACGCCACCATTGGGTGTTGCCAAGCAACCTGTGTGTCTAACATGCTATTTCCCATGATAAATTAGCTGGGCTGTTACTATGCCAACAGAATTTGTTACTTAATTAAACTGATTCCGATCGCAATTGGCTGGAGGGGGAGAGAGGGAGGGAGACAGAGAGCCATGCTCTTACTGAGAGAAAGTGAAGGAGAGAGAGAGGCCATGACACACACACACACACACACACACACACACACACACACACAAGCCAAGGAAGTGAGATGAGGCAGAGAGAATCCACAGAGGAATGACTGTTATTAGATAGGCTGAGATATTGAAATGGTCAGGCTTTGCAGACGAAGGCAACAAAAGAAATGTGAAAAAAAAAACAACAACAAAAAAAACACAGGACCCATCTGGAATTAACGGCTTGATGCCTTCAGAGGTGATTCATTTTTTCTCTCCCTACTTTTAAGAGAAATGCATTTTCCCTGACAACAAATGTGTTTTTTTTTTCTTTCTATTCTACTTTTATTCAAATGAGCTGCTGGCAGGTCAGGCTGCTCAGGTTGTGTGAAGCTCTCTCCGCCATGGTTCAGCATTAGAAATCTGCACCTGGAGACAAACACAAGACCTTTCACTCCTGTGACTGAACGAGAAGTCAAACATGACTCACAATTCCACTCTCTGTCCAAGAATAACTGTTGATCACCAGCTAATTCCAGAGGAAGACACCGATAATATGTGGAAGCAGCTGACCACATTAGATTTTTTTTTTTTTTAATGTCCTCATATTCCCACAGTACTGCTGCTGCTACTGCAGCTCAAGTGGTCTGGGCAATTGCATTGTGTAGTGTAGCGTGCGCCGCTCCCAGGCTTTGACCGCTAAGCAAAGAAAAGAAAGAATGGCAGAACAATTTGGGCGTTGGAGCAGGACCAAACGGAGGGGAGCCGCGAGCATGTAATCTCCTAATTTGGAGCATCACGGCGTCAGATCCCCGCCTGCTCACCGCGTTCTCTCAGCCTTACCTATAGTTATTTCCATAACTTCCTGACAAAACCATTTTGTCCTGCCTGATTGGGCCTATTTGCATTGGACATCTCTTCTGCATATAGATTGATGGGTTTAATCAGCGAATCAGGGAGAGCGCTCAGACATCAATCAATGTCACACCACTCTGTCTTGCTCTCACTAGTAGTAGCCTTGTTTTTTTTCCCCTCTTTGGTCACTCTGTGGCTCTCTTTCTCTCTTCCAGCCCTCCTGATGTTCTGCTCGCATTCATCAGGGAGAGCCATAGAGACTGAAGGGAAATGGGGGAGTACCGTCTCTCTCTTTTTCTTCCCCCATTTGTTACAGACTCTAATGTGAACGCTGATGCTGCTTCAGTCTGTAATAAAAAAACAAAAAACAAAAACAAAGTCTGAACATGTAAAGAATGTCACTGGCCTCCAAATTGTCAGATTGGCCACCACGACCTAAAGATCTTATTTTTATACTCTACTCTTGCTCTGCTTATCTTTCCTCTGCAAAGAAAGAAAATATTTAATATTTAGAAAATATTTACCAAATATACTTGGCAGGATTTCATGAAATAAATACACAGTTGGTAAACAGTAGATGGACTTGTATTTATTTCTGATCTACTGACCACTCAATACACTTTTACACCTGTCAGATTCACACACACATTCATACAAAGATTTTGATATTGGGCCGGAATTCAAACAACTAATCCTCTGATTACTACGATTAAATGACAACATTACATAGTTATGTCCATTTAACAGCCCAGGCTTTCCTTTTTTACCCCTCTCCTCCATCCTGCCCTTCTCATCCACACTTTGCTCACCCAGAAAACCTCAATTAACAACCAAATCTGACATTTTGCAACAGTTTGTTTGGAACAGTGATACTGGTGTGATGCAGACATGTGTGGCTATTTTAATACTGCATTCTTTTTTTTTCTGTTTTTTAATTGGCTGAAAGGGAGGGAGCTAGCACAATATGATAGTACAGTTTAACACATTAAAACAGACCATGTGTCTGTTTTAAGTATTTAAAATTAAAATGTGTGTCTGCAATGCTATTTCAGATAATATTAAGTAAATAAATAAGGCTATGAAAAAAAATCTGAAATAAGTAAATGTATGTAAATACACAAACAAGTCACTATACTTCAATATATAAATAGGTTTTTATATGTGTGTATTTTTTTCAAATACTGTGCATACATGTATTTATCTATTTATTTATTTATTTATTTATTTATTTATGTCAGGGGACTTACTGTATTTCCTGATATCACATGGCCTCTGTTGGTCTTCTGGTCTACAGCAGTGACCTGTGTATTTAAATAAAGCAGATAACAATAAAAAAAAGCTGAGAAATAAATGTGACATTCAAAAATAAAAGAGATAAAAATGGAGTTTTGGAAAATGTTCTTTTTTAAATAAAAACAATTTATTTAACTATATTGCCTAAATTTACATTTATTTTTTTCACTTATTCCAGGATTAACATAGGCATATTTATTGAGGCTGTTCATGCATTTATTTATTTAATATTGACTGAATGGCATTCCATATGTGTTTGAGACAAAGAAGGTGGGAAAATCAATGTCTGTGCATCGGAGAGGGGAAATCAGGTCATGGAAAGGATTCCCATACATCCATGCATGAGTATTTATGCTCTTGAAAACATGAGACAAACATGGCGCTCTATCTCTGTTTCCTAGATCCCATGTAGCAGAGAGGCTGTATGAGCTATGGGGCACTTGTCTTGTCTGTGGAGGTGTGTGTGTGTGTGTGTGTGTGTGTGTGTGTGTTTTGATGAAGGAATATGAAACCTCACAATGAGCTGGCTGGACGGCCGGGCCCTGGGGACAGCAGGCTGGCCTGGAAGAGTGGCCTGACAACCATCCACATCAATAGGATAAGGCAGGTCATTAAAAATCCCTCTGATATAGATTGATGTGTCTGTGCTGTCCGGGTTCTGCAGCTGGTGCATGCTGGGTAACTGTGACAATGTTGGGGTCAAATCTGGCCTGGGACCTCCGTTATGTGATCTCAGTGTCCCTGCAGCATCATCCTGTTTCTGTCCACTGTCCAAGAAGAAGACAGAAATCCTTTACTGTTGTGTTGTGGCTGCTAGAACAGTGTGTAACGGAAGTGCAGTCTGTAATTTCGTATGTTTTGTTTTGTAACAAAACTGTATAGAATGCTGTTCATAGCATATTTTCTATTTTGTGAGATTAGATTAATTAGGCAGAGAAAAAAAAGGCATTTATACTATATGAATATATCTCATTAATTGTGACCCAGTTAACTTTAAACCTAAAGTAAGTATCAAAATGTGCTGCTGTCCACATATTGCTCCCCAGAGGATTAACCCCTTAAAGTTTGACATAGCACCACTTTTAAAGCAGTGCTAATCAATATTTTAATATTAACAGTGGAAAGAATGTGTTATGTATAGCTTGTACTGTCAACCCCACAGAGAGTTATCACCAACTCTTCAGTTCAACTCAGCTGTGTGGGTCTTTTTAGCATAGATATAAATCCCTATATGCATACATGTGATAACTCATGGGAAAACATTTCATACTGGCAAATCCAGTAAGCCAGCCATGTTCTACAAGAGAAGTGAAGCTTAAACACTAACCAACTACACAATGAGCCAATGTATTGTTTTTCGTTCATACTTTATGGGATACACTTAACATGTTTCCCAAATGTAGCTAACCAAAAATAAGCCACCTTGGATGCTTATTAACATCGTGTGTTGTCAGCTTATATCATACATTTACATGATTTCCCTTTCAGTAAAGCAAAAAAAAAAAAAAAACAATCCCTGTCTTGATCAGGAAAAATAGATTTGTACTTCAGCAGCTCAAGTCAAGCTGCAATTTTTGCTAAACCCCAGTGATTTCTCTGCATCATCTTTGTAAATTCAAATTGCAGTCTGTAATGTTATCGTGACATGACGATAACATTACAGACTACTATGACTACATTACAGACTACAATGAGAGAACTGCAAAGAAAATTACGGCACAAAGTAAACCTTTTCCTGCTTTATCAAAAACTTAACTCTTTGACCTCTCCTCAAAACAAACCCCATGCTGGATAGATAGATAGATAGATAGATAGATAGATAGATAGATAGATAGATAGATAGATAGATAGATACTTTATTGATGCCGAAGGAAATTCAAGACTGGAAACTGGTTTTCAATATACTATATAGACTTAGTAGACTGTTATAAAGCGTGCAGATATCCCACTGCAGCTCTCCAACACATGCAGCTAACAATACTTAGAGCAAAGGGGAGTTCTTGTTGACTTTACACCTTCATGGTCCACAGGAATACTTAAAGGACAGTAAAACTCCTTCTTAGCTTCAGTTAGAGGATTGATTACGTATATACGGAATTCACTCCTTTATGTTTCACTATGATTGTATGTGAATGTAAATTAAACTGAACTTGGTGCACCAATTGATGGAATCTTATTATAGGGACTGAATAGCTTTCATCTCTACAAACACTACTTCAGACAATATTTTCAAAAATTCTCTCTTTACTTATTTTAAGTGGATGAAACCTATCAGTGGTGAGCCAGGCATCAATGAAGAGACACAAAAAGTGTTTAAGGGAAAGCCTTCTCTGATAAGTAAAGGGATGTTTGCATTATGTTTAATGCCATGGCGGCCTGATGGTTCATAACCAACATGAAAGAAAATGAGCAGGTTTGTAAACTTAGGCAAACATAGTGATGAGACAGAAGAGACAGAAGGCATGGTCATGATGGCTGTCAGCTTGAAGAGGTACTGAAGTCTCCTGTGTCTAACCTCACACAACACACTCTGTCTGACAGCAGAGGTACAGACCCAACTTGTCACACACATTCCTTATGCACTAAGATGCTCAATGGGCTGTAACATGTGTGTGTGGGCCATAACCATGGATGGCCACGTCTCGAACGCTAGATTGGAGTGGAACAGGTTGACATGGTGACGCCTCAATTTCAACAATCAAAGGATGAAGGTGAACTGCCCAGAAAGTGAGTTCCAGTGCTGCCATTGCCTTAAGCTCTGAAAGTATTAAGTCCACAGTAACATAACTGCAAGATAGTCCACATAATAGTCTTTGAATTTCCATCAGGCAAAAACATATGCTTCTCTAAAGAGTAACTATATTACCAACTCCATAATGTTGTCCATTGTAGCATTTTATTTGATACATTTGGGACGGTAAGGAGACATCACAAATGATCCACTCCTCATTACATTTCAACTAATCTGTATATACCTAGGTCCAACGATTAGCCAGATGCCATTAGACAGCCTACCTGCTGTCTCTGAAAACTTCAGCAGGTCAACCTTTTTTCATTCTGAACTAACAATACAACCAAACCAACTGTGTCAGCTGCATCAGTGTGTTTTTTTTATTTAGTCACCTTGTATACCCTCACATTTTCCAAAAAATACTCCACACATTACCTTTTGTCCTCACATATGACACTTGACACCTGTTTGTTTTACGATTTGTGTGCTCATAATTGAGTAAACATTCTGCTGTTTGGTTTTTGAATGAGCAAATATCACTTACCTTTGTTTGGTCTTACTGAGCTCCTCTGACAACAGGCCTGAGAAAGATGGCCTTTTAAGAACAGTCCACAGGAAGTGGAAGAAACCAAAAGGTAGAGGAAGAATCAGAATCCGAATGGCTTTATTGGCCAGGTGTGTGTACACACACGAGGAATTTGACTCCGGTTCACTTTGCTCTCAATTGTACATACATATAAAAGACAAGGGACATGACAGGTAGAAGACTTTAATTGAATTTTATCTAGAATCCTCAAATATCTCCTTTGTTTGGTGCTGTTATCATAAGCTAATTCTGTCTTTATAAAGCATCTCTTTCAGTATGTTGTTAATGTTTGGATATCTTTAAGTTCATGAGATATTTAAAGTTGTTTTTAGTCAAGTTGTTTTTTGTGTGTCTGTCTAGGGCTAGTCCAGGTGTGTACAGACCACCTTGTGTGTCATTTAAAAGACCAGCCTGTTTTTGTCTGTTATGTTCTGTTAGGCTAAAGTTTCTTTATTGTTTAGTTGACTTATTTGAGTTCTGGCTCCAGTGTTTGTACCTTCTTTTTCTTTTTTCTTATGTTATTGCAGATTTATTTACTTTTGGCATTTATTATTACATTATCATTATTATTAAAGTACCTTTTTTCTTTTCACACATTTGTCCTTTTGACTTTCTGTTTGGTCATTGATGCTCACTTGCTTTGCATTCAGTTAAGACACGGTGTAAGCCTCTTTCACCATAGGTTCTAATTACAATTCTAATTAGGTTCTAATTAACTGGACCCAGGTAAGATGGCTACCATATGGTTCCATCCTGGAATGGCACGTCTCATCTACAGGGCCTTTTTAGCCACAGTTTCCTGCCACCACCACCATCACTTAAAGTCCTCTGTTAGTTGAGCTGGACACACTCTAAATGTATCACCACCACCACCTTGCATGGCAGCCAATGCCAGTGTGTGAATGGATGAATGAGATGTGTGGTGTAAAAGTGCCTTGAGTGGTCAGAAGACTATAAAGGAGCTATATAGTACAGTCCAATGTCAGTAATGATAATGTTATATATCTAACATTTAAACTGTTCATATTACCTGAAACAGGAAATTGTGTCTAATAATAATTATAACAATGAAAAACAATTAATAAATAATACTACAGATGGTGCCTTTATTTTGAGTAGTTTTATCTGATTGGTTTCTGAAGGTATCAGTCCTTATCACCTGTAGTAATTGGCTGCAGGCAGGAAGAGATCGATAGGGGACGGGGAAAAAAGTACAGTACAGTAGCGTTCTAGCAAAGAGACTGTTAAACGTTTAAATAACATTAACAGAACAAGCTGCAGACAGTAACACGCGCTTGTTTAGTCACAGTGGACTACAGCGCGTGCTCTGTGCAAAGTGCGTTGATGCTAACTGAGCTAACGTTAGCTGCTGAAGCAGAGGACGCCATCATTGAACTGAAGGGACTGCTTGTGTTTCCGATGAGGACCTGTGATGACTTCACCTCCACTGCTCTCCCTATACTCTCTAAGACTGTTCCTCCAGGACTGAACTGTCAGTAAAACTTCCTGTTTTCACCGAGAAGTATGATGTTGTTAGCAGCACCGTGACAGAGCGAGTGATGTCAGGCCTGTGGCTTTGTGTGTTTGCTTGTGTGTGAGTGTAGGCGCGCGTGGCGTGCCCACACTGTTATGAGTCTCAAAATGAGTGTTTGCAGCATGTCACATGTTACAGTTTTGATACATATGCAGCAGTTAAAAAGAGTTTTCCTGAAGACTAATTTGTCTTTTTATTCATTTTAATTACAAGAGTAAATATTTTTTATTTTTTAATATATATAAAATATTTTTTGTTCCATCTTTTCAGAAAGAAGTCAGTAAAATGAAACAATATTTTCTTTGAATTCAAAAGACTTTTCTGGGGTCAGTTATTTGCAGTTACTGTGCAAATTAATAGTATTAGGTATGAGGTATCATCCAAAGCAGGTAACCCTTCATGGTGCCATTTTAAACAAATGAACCCAACTCACCCCATCCTTCAAGTCTAAAGCTAATCACAGCATCTTCAGCCTGCATAGAGAGTGGCGGGGTGCTAATGTATGCACGTTTGCATAACGTCTTCCTTCAGCTGAGAAGCTGTAGCACATAGAAAAAGAAAAAGAAAAAGAAATAGTGAAAAGGCTCCTCGTGTATGAAAGGCTGAGTCCTTCCTGCTGGACCTTGTTCTGACTCCGGCCTGTGGTCCACAGACATTTACAGCCATTCTGATTGAAACTATAGTCTTAAATACAGTAAATGGACAAAAGTATCTGCATGTTTTCATATTTTAGGTTTTCTGATTTGAACTTAAGCAGCATTTTCCAGACACTTGTCCTCCTAAAAACATCATGTCTGTGGTCCTCTACCTGAAATAATAATGAGTCTTTTAAATGGTGTGCCCTCAGCGCAGTGTCAGGCTGTGCAGCGATCAGCCACGATCGTGTTCTTTGAGTCATAACGTCCATGCAGCTTAGTACAAGCACTGATAAGAAATGTAACAATAGTTGCAGTGTGGCAGCTTTTTACACTCCACACATTCAGCTAGCATCATGTCATGTGGAGACGACCTGAGCTGAATCACTCTGTACACTCACACATATTCACAGTGAGCGCTTTCAGAAACAAAACCTGGCATTTGGATATCCATAAATGATAGAGATTTGCAAATGGATGCTCCTGGTCACCCCTCCTCACATCCTCAGGCCTGCCGCTGAATTATGGAGGCAAACACTTTCCTTTGAAACCATATATCAATCAAACATTCATGGCTGAGGATGTCTCCAGACAATGGCACTGTGAAACCAACCCCACAATACACACAGTGTTTGTATGTGTGTGTGTGTGTGTGTGTAGAAGAACACACTGTTTTGCCAATTAGAGCAGAAGCTGACCATCCTCTAAATATTTAAATGGGCATCACATATCGTATACATGAAGCAGCAAAGCAGCCAAGCGTGCTGCTGAACTCTGTACAGGTCATGGACTTTATCTTTAAGCACAGCTCTAATACACACTGAACTCTGCTTAAGAGACCTGCAACTTAAGGAGGATCAGTGGACAGCCTAGATTCAAGGTACATTGTGCCTGGCAGCCAGTCAAAAGATTACGAGAGGAAGAATTTGTAAGTCGGCAATCTCTTGATCATTTCAAGACCTGGACTCTTTTAGAAAAAGGTAGCCAGGGCATGGAGGTGAAGAATGACAGTCCCTGTGGTTAAAGGGGGCACATGTCCCCTCTAGCTGTACCCACAATGCCTTTAATCCAGGGGTCTTCCTGCAGGCTGGAAGCCTCACATTGTCCGACAGAAACTGTCCCTTTGGTATCATTTAAGAGCAGGCCCTGGTAAATGTGTCCTCGAGCTACATATGCATTTTTAAGACAGTGCACTTTAAAGCAGAGCTCACGCTGGTTTCTGTCTTCATTTGACTCATGCTGACACACTGGCTGTTTCTTCTGCGCATGTGAAAGGAAGATAAAAACTTTGATCACATCGTGCTGCTGATCAAAAATGTTTTCCATGTGTATGTATCATTGTGTATGTGATGTGTATGTAACGTGTGATGGAATTTGTGTTCGTGTGTATGTGCATGAATGTTGGTGTGTGGGTGCACTGTACGTATGTGTGTATGTGTGTATGTGTGTGTGTGTGGTTAGTGAGGCTGCAGACTTGATGACTATCAGTACTGCTGTTGGCTAACGTCCTCTTTGTGGTATTAGCAGGTGAGAAAATGGTTTTGACTCTGCGTGCGTATGTGTGTAAGTGTGTGTGTTAGGAGGGGTTAGGTGCTGATTAGGGTTTACATTGCTAAGTGGGTGGTTACTAAGCGGGCCCCAAGGTGCGAAAGCAAATCTGATGATTGTGGCAAAAGCAAGCCGGTGACGATGTTTCCGAAACGTCAGTTAAGATAAAAACCAGGGTGTAAGAGTGAGGAGTCAGTTGAAGAAGAGCAGCAAAAAAAAGGTGTCAATCTCTGAAGTGGCTCACACCACAGATGTTACTGTCGGAGTGTATGTAGAGCATCATTAGTCAGTGACCTGTTTAAGGGCATGGACTGATAACAGGATGTGTGCAGTAAAATGTGTTTAGATTCATTGTGAGAGGTCTCCGGGCCGTGTGTTTGGAAAGTGAGCGTGGGAATAAGTTGTGTCACTAATCTGGAAACTGTGTGCCATACAGCACATGATTAGTCAGACATTTTATCATAATGTGACTGACACACACTAGCACACACACACACACACACACAGCTACTGGCAGTAATTAAAATGACATGTAGTAAATAGTTATGTGGCTGCACACACTCGACTTGTTTGATTGTATTAATAGCAAACATTCTCCTAAGCTATATTTTCATTCCCTACAACAAATTAAGCATCATGCAGTCATTTGAGTTGCATAAATATGTTCAGTAATTTCCTAATCATTTTTTAGATATTGTTTAGATACTGTACTACTCTCTCTGTGATACTCTCTATAGTGCAGCAACTAAATCTGGCGTATTATCCTTGAAGAATTTGGACTGCAGCACTGGAATATAAACCATATTTAGGTAAGCATACTGGAGTTATTTCTAAGGATACATACATGTGCTTGGTCAGTATCATGGCTGATAAAGCAGACTGGTTATTGGACAGATGTGATGAAACAAATGAAATACAGTGAGTGGGCTGCCAGCTCCATTTGACGCCACACAATGATTCCAGTGAGGTGTACAGATTTGAAAGAGATCACTGACATTGGACTAATATTCAGTATCAGAGGATCCGCCTGAGTTGAAGAATCAGAATTCAATCAATTGCATGTGTTGTTCTTTTGGTGTTAATTATGTGATGACACAGACACTCGCACCTGCACCTGCAATCTAACAACATAATCTAAAAATAGAATCTGTGTGTGTGTGCGTGTGTGTAGGGGGTGTTATAAAGACTATAAAAGGTACCTGAGCTGCCCTTTCAGTGACAGAGGTTCAGAGGTTATGGCAGAAAGACTTACTACTATTCAACAGGCCGTTGATCAGATCTTCCACAATGAGGAAGCTGATAGTGATTTGGAGGAGGATGTGTCAGTAAGGACAGTGTCTAATGGTTACAATGGTTATACATGGTTATATTGTAATAGTTTCAGAATGTTGTGGCCATTTTCAGTATCAATAAAATCTGTTCAAATCTTTACGACTGTTATGTTTTCATGTCTTAGGTAAAACAGGACATGATATAGATAGAAGTGTTTTTTTCTCCAAAAACGAGTGGAACCTAAAAAAATACACTCTCATGCTATCTAAATCATGTCTTTGTTGCTTCTTCAAAGTGTCAGAATGTTGTGATTGCATGACCTTGCCCTTGAGCATGAAGAGCTGTTTGCTTGATTACTCCAGAAGTCATCCATTAAATGGCCTTAGTTTTTGTTTTCGCTCAAAACTCAGCATCCCAGCATCAGGGCTCATGGTCATGTTTGCTGTAGTTCATTACCACTGCGAGAAGCAAGAGAAAAGAGGAACTCATCAAAGAGCATTCTTTCTTCCATTCTTTCCAGCCAAGGTTTCTCGTATGAGCGAGAGTTGAGGGAAGAGAGCAGTAAGAAGGAAGAGACTATATGAGCAAAGCAGGCTTGGGTCACTTGTTTCCAACGTGACCGTGCATTGATGAAAACATGATTGTTGCTTTTTGTCTTCTCATGTTAGCACCATTTAGCCTCCACATATATTCATAGAAGAGGCTTATTTCCCCTCTCCCCCTCTTTATGTTATTAGCTCTCACAAAAGGTGTTATTCACAGAAACACACACAAACAGTCATCAAGTGTTCACATTCATGTTCCTGTCTCTGTGACAATGCGTGTGCCATTATCACCCCTGTTTTGGTTTACACCCTATGGTTGATTTGAAGTGGGAGTGTTGGGTTTCACAAGGACAGGGTAGCATATCTCATTAGTAGGTACAACAGGTAACGTGTATGTGTTTGTCAGGCAATGCTTAATCAGGAGAATGTTTGGTGTGGTCCCAGCTACAGTGTATTTAAAGAGTAAAACCCCAAATCCTTAGAATAGCTTTTATTTCCATACATGCAGATTCTATTCCAAATAAAAACATGAAGAAAATGTATCAGATTTGTTATTACTTTACAGAAAGTGAAGAAAAGGGAATATTAGGCTGTTCAAAAAAACAGCAGTGTCTGCATTTTTCTTTAGAAACTCCATAAACTGAACGATGTTTGAAGATTTAGCTTTCCTGTGAAGCAGAATTAAATTCCTTGTGTGTGTACACACACCTGGCCAATAAAGTGATTCTGATTCTGAATCACTGAACTAATGTTTAGTTGTATATACCTGTGAACAGGTATTCATGCTCAGGACAATTGGACTACACTTTCACAATTCTTCACATTTCTTGGTTTTGCCTCAGAAACAGCATTTTTGAAGTTTTCTATTGGATTAAGGTTCAGGGATTGGGCTGGTCACTCCATTACGTTAATCTTGTTGGTCTGGAACCAAGATGCTGCTCGCTTACTGCTGTGTTTGGGGTGTTTGTCTTGTTGAAACACCCATTTCAAGGGCATATCCTCTTCGGCATAAGTCAACATGACTTCAAGTATTTTGATGTATTCAAACTGATCCATGATCCCTGTTATGCGATAAATAGGCCTGACACCGACACAGTCTTCAGTGTACTGTGGCTTGAATTCAGTGTTTGGGGGTGGTCTGTGGCCTCTAGACCCAAAAAGAACAATCTTGCTTTCATCAGTCCACAAAGTGTTGTGCCATTTCTCTCAGTCACTGTGTTCTTTGGCAAATCGTAACCTCTTCACCACGTCATTTCTGCAACAATGGGACTTTGTGGGGGCTTCTTGCTGATAGCTTGTCTTCATATAGGTGTCTTCTTATTGTCACAGTACTGACAGGTAACTCTCCCTGGAGCTGATCATTGGCTGAGTCTTGGCCATCTTGGATATTCTTTGATCCATTTGAAACATAGTTTTCCGTTTTCTTCCACGTCTTTCTGGTTTTGGTTGCCATTTTAAAGTATTTGAGATCATTTTAGCTGAGCAGCCTATCATTTTCTGCACTTCTTTATATGGTTTCCCCTCTCCAATCAACTTTTAAATCTTCATACTTCTTCGTTCTTCTGAACAATGTCTGGAACGACCCATCTTACTCCAATTTTCAGAGAGAAATGCAGTAGAACCAGCATGCAAAACATTTGCTGCCTTCGTCCTTAAATAAGGGCCACCTGTTTTTTCACAGAATGAATGACCTCACTAACTGAACTCCACACTGCTATTTTTTTGAACAGCCTGATATTCCTTTTTCTTCTTTCCACTTTCTGTAAAGTAATAACAAATCTGATAAACTTTTCTTCATGTTTTGATTTGGAATAGAATGTGCAGTGTCCCCAATGCTATTATAAAAGCTATTAGAAGGATTTTAGGCTTTACTCACTTTTTTAAACACACTTCTATTATTCTGAACACAACTGTACATGGAACCCACCTTCAGGAGTGTTTGTGAAGAAGCTGCAAATAGTTGGCAGCCATGTCAGCATATATCTTCAGTGATCACATATCAACTATCTGATTTGATTTAGAGAGAACAAAGAAGCTCTCCAATAATAAAATTGACAGATGACAAGAGGTAAGAGTAAGAGTGATAGTCATGGTCAGTCTTTCCAACAGTTGGGTCAAAAGAGACATCTCAGCTACAATCTTTACTTCAACTGATACATACAATCTATTTTACAAACAAATCTACTGGATGTTTGTGATTTCCTAATTATTGCTCACCTTTCTTGTGCCACCATCAAAGTTTTCAGGAATAGCAAAATACAGAAGGAACATTGCAAAAGTTGATAAATAAATAATAAATACAGATAAATACATTTTAGCAGGTGTAATGTAAAATAAAAGTTGTGTTGTGTATTATTGTCTAACACAGCAGGATCTGATGACTTTAGACGACCTTTTGTAGAACTTTGTTTATGAAAAAATACCTTAGAAATCGACCCATAATGCTGTGGAAGAGATTGAAGATTTTTTTTTTTTTTTTTTTTTTTTTATGTAAAGGCTTAAGGCTTGCTTAAAATAATTAGCAATGCAGCCAGAGTTAAGGGAACCGCTGAGGGTTTGAAGTGGAGCCGATGACATGCCATTGACTTAACAAGGTTTTTGTTAGTCAATGGTGCAATTGCTTTCTGCTGCCTCAAAAAACACACCCATGGGTGCACAAATGGGTACAAGTGCTACTTGCACAACGTGGGTGCCCCGCCGTGTTTACAATCCTAGGACGCTTACATGCTTCCAAAGTGCTCAAAGAAATGCTCTTGGTGTAGATTGCCTTTAACAATGGTTAACATGTTTTGAGGTGTAATGAGCCATCAGCAGCCACAAACTAGGTTTAGACATTTACTCCATATATCTGTCACATACAGAAGCAGACATTTCTTCTCAATCACATCACTTCTTGTAGCTTGCAGTCTCAGCACACTCCTAAGTCCCTAAGCATTTCACACACTTAGTCCATTCATCCAAGCTGCCCACATCAGTTGAGTGTAACATTTTTTAGCATGAACTATTCCTGAAATGTCCTTTTATTCCAACACTTTTGTCTTCTGATTCTCAAACTTAAACAGTCAGCAAGAGACGTCCAGCACGCTCAAATGCTTTTAATGGAACTAGCTGCAGAGAGAGATGGCTTCAACATTTCATCACAGTTTAGGGTAGATTTATGAGGACTCCGCCATGTAAAAGGAAAAAAGTTAACCCCAGACCACACATGAAAGAGAGGGAAGAAAGACACCAAGTCAAACATCAGCGTCTCACACGGAGTAACATTATGACAAAAAGTTTAGGTACCAGAGACAGAGCTGTCTGGTGTGTCCCTGGAGAGTGGCCTACATCATTCCTTAAATATTTCAATCCCTGTGCTCATGTTGGGGAGGTAAGTCTCACAGACTCCCCACCGCTTTGTGTTAATGAATATTAAGAGGGACATTTTCCTGAGGGTGAGAGCCCTTTTATTTATTCCCTTTATTGTTATAAACTCTCTTCTCTCCACTCTCTTGGTCTCTCTGGCGTTAATTTAATTGTGCGTTCATCAGCTTGCATCGAGCTTGCATCATTACACCATGTTGACCTGGCTTAGATAAATGCAAAGAAAATGACGAATGTGCCATGCAAGACAATAACTGGAGAGGATGAAGGAAAGGATCACACCAGCTGTTGATGTTCAAATCAGAGTATATAATCAATGTATAGCTATGCGGTTGCTAAGAGAGGGAAAATGACTCTTTTGAACGTATGCCATGCTAGCAGCGTTGATCTGATGGCAGTGTTTTCTGGTCCAGACTAAATCTCAACAACCATTAAACATTATGAAATTTAGTATAGACCCTCATGTATCCAGGGAATGGAAAGACTTTGTTGATCCATTGAATGTTTATCCACAAAACATTTACTCACCATCTACAGTGTCGATTAGTATATTCCAGGTGTGTAGCATTGACTGTATAAAGGATGGATGTTGTATCCTAAAAGTCACCCACAGGTTTCTGAAGAGCTTCTGAAGCTCACTGTGGTGGCTCTATTTGTGCTGAATGTAACCACTGTGAAACAATCAGGAAGTAACTTTTTTTTCAGCTGATTAACCGACTTTATCGAGGCTGCTCTCTCTCTCTCTCTCTCTCTTTCTCTCTCAGTCATGATGATGGCTGAGATGACGGTCAGAGAATGACGTCTGGCTCCAGTTTTTCAAAAGCTGGATCTTGCTCAACTTCTCCGCCGCATGCCGAAACGTTTTTTTGGGGCATGGACCGCTGGAGCCAAAACGGATGACCCCCACTCATATGAATGGAAAAACCTCTGTTTTCACCACAGCGCCAGATCCTGTCTGAATGCAGCCTTAAGATGCCAGTCTTGTAGTCCCATGGGATAAACGGCATAAATCTTCTACCTTTGTTGTGTCACATATTTGTAGCCAAAACATGCAGTTAAAAAATTGACGATTAAAGTGACAATCAAGAATCAGCAAAATAAAATATTCATTTCTGATTGTTTCATAGTGGTTAGAATCAGCACAAATAAACATCCTTACACTGGCTACATGTTGCTTATAGTATTGAATGATGGAGATTTTATTAATTAATTATTAAGCCCTGAGAGGCTGTGCCTCTTCAGATCACCTCAGTCCAGATAAAACACAAAGGTGAGAGAGCTTTGGCTGTCAGGGCTCCAACACTGTGGAATAACCGGCCTGAGGAGTTCAGGGCTTCAAACTCTGTCTCATTATATGTTTACATTTTACAGAACACTTCATATAGTTTCCATTTATTTTCTGTAAGCACTGTTATGTCTGTTTCTGCTCAAGTACATTGAGCCCGATGCACATGTTTGGCCATTACAGCTGATTCAGATGTGATTCTGGTCTCTGGTATTTAAGACAGCTGTAACATCATTTTCCTGGATTTTCTGTTGATGAATTGATTAAGGGAGAAAACATTTTGAGGCCTACGATCTGTCTGATGCTTTCTTTTGTAAATGCTACAGGCTTTGGAGTTTTGTAGCTGTCATTACACATCTGAAACTGCTCTATCTACACATTTATCATCAGTCACAACAGATCAGGGTTACACCGATGGTGGTAGTAGTCCTGGTGCCAACAGGTGGCATGTCCATAACAGCTAAAGTTTGGCAAAACTGGAGCAATACATTACAGAATATATAGTTAAAACAGCACAATTAATCGTTAATTGTAACTGTCTTTAACACCTGACCAGAAGCTCCAGTTTTGTAGGCGGGATTATCATCCTCCTTTATAGCTTGCCTTGCTACATTAAATTCCTATAGAAACAAACGTGGATATGATTGAATGTAGCAGCTGTACAGGCTGTTTGAAATGGACTCTTAAATCTGCGTATTTCTTTGACTGTCATGGAAAACGTCAGTTGACAACCAGTAAATTGGCTAATGTGACAAATATGTTTGAACTAATGAACCAAATTACTGTTTAGTCATATTAACAGGGTGGAACAAAATCATCAAGTTCCATGCAAAGGCTATCTGTGTCTACACTCTATATGAATGTAGCTTTATTTGAAGCCTATCAAACAGACGCTGTGGACGGTGCAGACTGTGACTTTAAAGACATTTATTTGTTTGAGTCATTGTGGGAGCAGAGTGCTTCAGAGCTGGTTTCACTGACACTTGGCCGCTTTTGTTTGAGCTCATGATAGCCCTGTGCTCTTTTATGAACCAATATTACTCAACGCTCTGAGACTTTTTTTGAACATCTGTATAATGTCTTTTGTATTTATTAAGCCCTCACAGATTACCTTCTCTTTCCCCTGGTGCTTAACCTGCTTCTTTTATATATTGTGACCATGAAAACACTTTCTCCTTTCTTTTCACTCTCTGCACTGTATAATGATTATTGAGGCCTGCAAGCTGCTGGAATTTAATTTCTCCACATAAATCTCCACAATAGGAAAAGGAAATTAAAGTTGCCATTACTGTCGGCAGTATTATCGTATCCTCACTTAACCTGCCATTCAGGAGGAATGAAACATTTATACTGTGGCCCCTCCTTTTTTCTCAGCCCCCGTGTATCAGCTGTGATCTGTGTGTGTGTGTGTGTGTGTGTGTGTGTGTGTGTGTGTGTGTGTGTGTGTGTGTGTGTGAGTGAGATTGAGAAAGAGAGAGTACATGGAACAATAGAGGGATATTGATATTTGAGAAGTTTATATGTCGTCCAAGGCAACCTATTATGGCCATACATTCATAGAGAAAGAATTGTGCATTATCTGCATTACAGATCTGTGCTGTACACACACACGTTTGAGTGAAAAGGTTGGAATTTTTGTTAAGAAGAGACATTACTTTCCTCGGAAGGCAGTTTTGCACAAGTTGTCTGTGTATGTGCAACCTTTGTTTTGCTTTTGTATCATTCTTTCCAGCTAATCTTCTCAGGAATCCCAGGCCAGTTAATAAGAATACGTAGAATGCACACACACACACACACACACACACACACACACAAACCAAAAAAAAAAAAATCAATTACGCTGGCCCTGACCAGGAGTGTCTCATTATTTCATAGGCAATAACCTGAATGATAGAGTAATAAAGAGCAATTTATTTGGAGAGGGGGAAGTGAGGGTGGAGGGATGAGCAGAAGATGGATGTGTTCAGATAGACAGATCTAATTAGCCTCATCCGAGCTGCGGCTAGCTGCTCCGCTCCGCTCAGGCTAATCCAAACTCTATAGCTAATGACCGGGAATCCACACCTCCTCTTCCGTCTCCTCCTCCTTCATCAGCCTCGGGCTATACCTGTCTCTGTGCTGTGGGGATGGACAGACAGCGTGGATGGTGACCACAGTGTACACCATTACATGTTTCTGTGGGTCCTTAGTCTGTGCCTCTGCTACTGAAGAGTGAGTTTATGGGTTAATGGTTTATGGTTTGCTTTTCAAACTTTGTGTTACATGAGCTATGCCATTTTTATTTCTACTGGGATTATTTACATTGTTTTATGCATATGTCATTCTTATAGTCTGAGAGTATTATGTGGGTATTCAGTGTGGAATTTGTGGTAAACCACTCATGTTTTATTTCCTGTGATATCCCTATAATACTGATATAATATCCCTGTAATCACTACAGACTTTCTAAGTTATCACATTCTGCTGTACGGTTCTGATGTGTTCTCTGTGACACTCGTAGTATAGTATATATACAGTGACCTCCTGGTATTTTCATGCTGCTTCTTTATTGACTTACTGCATTACTCTGAGCAGGGTTATGCCCATGATGTAAAGTATCAGGTACATCAGCTTACTTTACACATCAACAAAAATCCAGTTTGGAGCAATGTCTGTTGTCACAAATGAAATCAGAGCTGTCGACTCTAGACTACACCTCGGGAGGATGAATTTGTTAAAGTGAATCAGAAACATTGTCACAATTACTCTTGGCCATTGACAGTACATTTATACTGTCTCAAAGCTGTGCAGCAGTGCCAAATGAATGTAAGATGTCATTCATTCCTGACCTTTGACATTTTATTCCCTCATTGAAGGCATGGCTACTTACACCACTTGAAAAGCCCCATAGCACACAGCAGATGTGCTATCACGTGACTTTTAAAAGAGAAATCACTGTGCTTGGACAACTCTACCAGCTGCGAAAGGTGTGCAGATTTATAAGAGTGTGTATTGTGTGTCTGGCAGCAATGAACACAGTCCACAAATGTGTCTGACCCTGGTAAACCCAGTTCAATGCCAGTCTTGATGTGACTCAGCGACTCTATGGTAAACCAAGTGAATGTTGTGTATGTTCTATGCAAAAAGTAGTTCTTTTATGGTACACCACCACTTCATCATCTCACAGTTCTATGGTAACATTATCAATAACATTCAGGCAGGTGATGCTGAGGCACACTGGCACATGATTTTCACTCCCTGGCACCATTGTCTTCATAAGAATGTGTCAGTAAAATATGACACTGCACTGTATATATGTAATGTATGTTAATGGTCCAGTTGGAATAGAATTCAACCTGGGCAACCAAATTCCATCAGGGCAGGTGCATTTACACTTAACTCATCTGATACCATGTGTCTAATGGAAGTTTGGCCCAGGATAGAAACCACCTATCCTGCCCTCACATTTGAAATCAGACCCTTTCTTCTGGATCTCTTCAGGGTCCATGGCTGCTTGAACTCCTTCACTTACTTTCTGCTTTTCAACTTGTTTCCTTGTGTTGTAACTCCTGAGCTTAGGCTTCCAAATAACATTCACTATTTCAAGTTCACAGTTGATAAACCGCATTTCAGTGGTTTCAAATCAGTCACGTATAATCATAAAATAATTATACTAAAATCTATTTTATTATATTGCTGTATATCTACACAGTATTACACAACTATATTAGGCACTTACCTTAATTCTGGCCTTTTATATGCAAACCAGGCGATTGTGTTTGAAGCCATTTATTGTAAATTGCGAGGATGGTCAGAAGGCTCATGTTTCAGGATGATTGAGATGCATGAGGAACAAACGCAGAGGGTGAAGAGCGTTGGCCCTCGGTCTCGTGTAAAATGTGACGTGTGAAAAGGAAACTATATGCTGGCAAGCAGCCACACAGACTGTATGCATACAACATACACATCATTAATATCATATGGCTTTATTGTTTGTTAGTCACGACCCCTCTGTTCATTTGCACACTGAGCATGTTTATATGTTTGCACTGTACGTTTGACATTGCACAAACCATTCAGCATGAGTAGGTGTGTAATTAATATCACTGATTTAGATTTGAGAGATAACGAGCAAATGAATCTGAACCTGAAGGGAGGGTGAGGAAAATGGGGGTTGGGGGGCTTTGGACCGCTGCCATCACTGAATTTACATCTGTTTATTCACTCCCTCTGTGACCTTTCTGCACAGCCCAGGTTTGCTGCCCCCCTCCCTTTAGTTTTATCACCCCTGAACTGTCTCCATCTCTCTCCTCTTCCCCCCTCACCAGGGTTACATCTCCCTCCTTGATTTTTTTCCTATTTGTGAGAGCTAACGAGTCAGCCGACAGGGTTCAGGGAACTTCTTTTTCAGGGAACATGTTTTAAATTAAACATAATGCCACGTCTAGGCCCACAGGGGTTTGTTGTGAAGGAAGAGCTGCCATGTCTTTTCTAGCAGTAGCTGCATTTGAATAGTGTTTAGACTCTGAAGCTGTTGCCTCTCTTTCTGCCACCGCACCTTCCTCTTTTTCCTCCGCTGTGAATCTGTCTTTCGATAAAAGCCACGTTAGTCCAACATCCAGAGTAATTTACTGGAGATTGTGGCGAGATGGTTAATTCGCCTCCTTTCAAATGCTAATACACACACTCTTACCATTGCACTGGCAACATCCTCATTACAATTGAGAGGAGCGTTTGTACAACTCGAGTTGTGCAAGTCTACCTGCGTGTGTGTGTGTGTGTGTGTGTGTGTGTGTGTGCATGCGTGCGTGCAAAAGTGTGTGTTTGAGTGTGTGCTAATGAATGAGAGCAACACCACAAGGGGGAGTTGAGAGGTAATGATTTGGCACTTTTTCTAAAACACACATCCAAGAGAAAGATAGAGGACAGAAAGACGGAAAGAGACAGAACAGGAGTGGATTCAGATGATGTTTTCATGATGATGTGTTGAATGACAGAGGATGAAGACACAGAGGAAGAATAGCTCTAATATCTATCAGAAAAAGTCCCCTGGAGACACATGAGGGACAAAGTGTAAACAGTAACATGAACATGTGTAACATGAAATTTACAAATTTGAAAGTGAAAAAAGTTCTGCTGTCAGACAGCACAGATCTGCCAATAGGTCAGTCTATCTGCCAGCTCAACTACTGCATGTGTCTGTATTATAACGGACTTTTGCTCTCTCCATAGTTCCTGTGTGAATCTCTACTGATCAGCGAGCTTGTAACATGTTGATTTTGTTAACTTGTTGATTATGTAAATCTGGCATCACGTAAACACATACAGTATGTCACTGTATATAACCTGGACTTTCTTTCTGAAGAGCCATTGTGAAGCTCAGTGTGGTGGCTCTGATCATCTCCATCTTGACTGTCAGTCAAAATAGCCACGCTGTTAACTCTGCATAACTTTAAGTCTTAATATCATTTGAACAGGTGAGTTCTATAAAAATTCACCCTCAGTACAGTTGTGATGAACAGGGAAAAATAAACCAGGCTGTAAACATGTTTATTTCTGCTGTGAAGTTAACATGGGGACTTATGGAAACATATTTCTGTAGCCAGCCTCTAATGGATATTCGAGAAATTGCAGTTTTGACACTTCCTTTGTTTGCTTCACCTCACAGCAATAGTGGCAGCCTTTTTAGAGGCTTGCTGTTGTTAATCTGTTGAGCTGTCCACACTCCTCCACACATAACTATACAAATGTGAATCACATAGTTATTTCCATCCATCATGTAATTGTGATACACTTGAAAAGCAAGAAGTAATTTACGCTGCCCCACCCCACCTGCATATTCCCAAGCTAGAGTTCTGCTCGAGTCAACATCATGTAGTTCCACCTTAACAGTAACATTTTGGCCTCATGATACATTAATCATCTCTCACACCTGGAAAATTCCAAACGTGCTAATGTATTCTCTTTCAAATAGTCTAAATTGTAACAATGGCACCTTGAAGTTAATTATATCTCCAGTCCACAGCTCTGGTGTTGCCACTTAGCGTTAGCACTATAGCTGGCCTCCCACCTCCTCGTCACCCCCTCAGGACACTCTGTCGCTCTCCGCCACAATCACCCCCCTAACACACACACACACACACACCCATCACAGCGGATTAGGTGCTAACTAACCCTTCTTTAATTAACTCATGATTAGGTATTAATATCTGGCGCAGGTTCCAGGCTTGCAGTTGTTGCCTTAATAAGTGGATTAACGTTAGCCTCTCTCTCTCTCTCTCTCTCTCTCTCTCTCCCCCCCTTCTCTCTGGCTAACAGATATTTATCCTGCACTCCATTTCACCCTCGTTTCACATCCATCCCTCTTGGCTTTCTCTGGCAACTGTTCAAAAAGAGAATTCTCCTGCTAACAAGTTTGTTCCTGTGGTCAGAGTGGATGTGCTCAGTGCACAATTACATACAATGCAATGTGCCTTTCACACAGCTCAATAAGACTGGACTTTGATTTAGATCTTATCAGAAATACAGTGTAGATACAGTGTAAACTCTTGGACAACACGTCAACACAACTCTTGTAGGTGAGGCTACTTAACATCCTCCTCATTGGGATGCTAGTCTGAATTAGCAAAGGAAATAATCTTCCTCAAAAGAAAATACAAATATATTTGTTGTGCTTGTTCTTGAAGAAGATGATACAATCTGAAATCAGGAGGATGTCAATAATTCCACCGGACTTGGATGTGACGCATTCTGTGTGTGCTGCAAAGCTAATCATGGTCGTTCTAGTCAATGTTTCAAACCCCAACAAGCACTGTGGATGCAGTGTCCAAAGAGCAGATCGAGCTGGCTGGAAGTCAGACACAAAAAAGGTATAAAGAATCTGGTCGATTTTCAGAACACCCTGTGCAAACATCCGATCGTAAAAACAGCCAAAAACGTAGCATATTTACAAGTCTGAGCAAGTTAACCAAGTCAGGCGGGTAAAATGCTCTGCAACGCTCCTGGTGGGGTATGAAGCCACGTGGACACTGGACCAAAACAGTGCTGTGACCGACCGTGACCTAAACCCAGCTGAGATGGTCTGCAATGAATTGGTCAGCAGAGGGAAGAAAAGCAGCCGAAGAGTGCTCTGCATATATGGGAACTCCTGCAAGACTGTTGGAAAACCATTCCAGGTGATTATGTCATGAATCTGGTTGAGAGAATGAGTGTGCAGAGCTGTCATCAAAGCAAAAGGTGGCTGAAGAATCTAACTACATTATTTCATATGTTACTTAATAGTTTTAATGTCTTCAGCATAGTTGTACATAATCAAAATGAACAAAGAACATTGACTGTACATCAGTCGCATAGAGCAGAAAGGAGCAAACAAACCACTACACACTCATTAAAAACAAAAGTCTCTGCTCTGTCTGATTTGGGCCGAATCACTTTAAACATTCCTTTCCTGTATATTACATTGGATTTGTGAAAGACGTTTGAAAATAAATTCATGTATGTTTTACAAAGTTTATTCCCAGTCTGACGTTCATGATGAAGTCCATCTCATCAAGCATAGAGAGAAGTTGCACAGGTAGTTGTACAGGTATTCTGCTGTGGAGCAAGAAAGAAAGAAAATCTGCATGACCTTTAGGACAGCATTTGTGTTGAAACGGATCATAAAACACCAGAGATAACATTTTCAACAGCATATAAATGGGCTTCTTCAGACCCTTTCAAGCCAGAGGCAGGCAAATGTTTTTTAAGAAAAGCACTTGTAATATTTAGCAGGTGTTAAAACAGATTTACAGGAGAGAAAAATACATTTTCCAGCATATTAAAGCAAACCACCTGCATCTCTTAGCAGGTCCAAGGAGCAGCTTTCAGGGAGCACACTCCAATTTAATGAGAGTGTGCTTGAGAAAGGCACTCCCAGCCAGCATCAGAGCAGACCACAACAAAGTGTGCGTATTTTTTCAAGTATTTACAGCTGGCCTGTTACATTAAAGAAAAGTCTTTATATGTGACCTTATGGTAAAGGATCAAATGAATGTAATGTGGAAGGAATGAGAGTGAGGGAGGCCTCTGCCTTACAGAGGCATACTATACTCATACTCAGGTTCATACTTTACTTGGAGGGTCTGCTAGAATATGTTTATATGTTTTAATGTTCAGAAACACATTATTCTTCATACTGAACACTACTGCATCCCCTTTCACCTCCTCTCTGAAGCACAGGTCAGCTCCCACAATCATGAGCAGACACCGCCTATCATTTTCTCTTTAGCTCACTGTCAACATCACATCAATAACCACTTCTGAAACAAAAACGACACTACTACGTGTTCAAGCAGGAATTAACATCTGCAAAGGTAAATACTACTAATATCAGTACTTATCCCTCAGCAATGCTTTGTGGTAAACAAAGTGTCAGCTGGAAATGAAGTGTTCAAATCTCAGTGATGATCTGATGATCTGTAATACACCACAGATTCAGTATTGTTAAACAAATAGAGCAATGTTCGTAACAATATAATGACTTACTGAACAGGCAGGTTAACACAATATAACAATCCAAGAAAATCCCATCACCAGTCGAACAACTGGAGCGACTCACAGACTTCATCTCATTCTCTTGTCTTTGTTTTTTCATATATTTCTATTCACTTCAGTTCAGTTCACATGTAATCATAAAGGTACAATCACAGTGAAATGGATTCCATAAACTCATACAATTTGTTCAATTAAAAATAGTGTGAAATAGACTAGTAATAAATATAGAAAAAATAATAAATAATAATAGTTATAGAAGTTGTGTGTAAATTCAGTTTTGAGTCAGTAAAGTACCTGATTTTATGGAATCAAATAAATAAATACAGCTACTACTACTACTACTACTACTACTACTACTACTAATAATAATAATAATAATAATAATAATCATAATAATACTAATAGCAGTGTTGTCTTCCTAAACCTCTCGGTGCTGGTCCATGGTTTCTGATTGTGGGGTGATAAAGCTGTTCTGGGTGCAGTTTCTTCTGTTGTTTTACAAATGAATTCCACATCAGACTCTGTGATTCCCTCAGTGAAGTTAACGTTGCTGTTAATGTGCTCCACATTGTGTCATGTAGTGCAGACTGCAGAGGCCTCTTACAGTTCCTAACATCACGTTAGAAGTTGATACTGGCATAAAGTTCGTTCAGGATATATCCTGCACCTGTACACTAGCTAGCAACTTCTGCCTGTGGTCATTAGCTTTGGGTAGTGACAACCAAATGAAGTTTTTACTTGGAGATATAATGAGGAGCGCACACATCAGGAAGGAGCTGAGAATAGAAACACTGCTCGTTGGCGTTTAGGACTGCGAGTTGAGGTGGTTCAGTCATCGCATCAGGATACTTGATGGACGCCTCCCTCTGCAGGTTTTTGCATCATGTCCAAGTGGAAGAAGACCCTGTGGTAGACTCAGAGAAGGGATTATATATGGCATCTGACCTGGAAACACATTGTGATCTCCAGGAGCAGCTAGAGGACATAGATCGGTACAAGTGCGATTGGGCTACCTTGCTTAGCCTGCTGCCTTCGTGACCCACACCCTGAGGAGCTAATTAACAAATGATAGCATGCTAATATGCTAAATTAAAATGGTGAATATGGTAAGAAATTGACTGGCTGAACATCAGCATGTTAACATTGTACCTGAGAGCGTGTTAGCAGCTGATGCTGATGTTTTTTGCATTTTGGATAAACTGACCCTTTAACTGTACCTCAAACATTTCATCAGCCAGTGAAGTGTATTTTCCATGATGTGCATGAATCTCAGAATGATTCTGCATTCCAAGGAAAAAATGTAAAAACAAATCACTTTCACTCTTCTCTTTTGTTGGTTGTTCGATCTTTAGGATTAGATCTACAATACAGTTGCACCTCCACACACCTCCTCATTCAAATCTGTCTTTCTCCCTGTCTCTCTTTTTTTTCCTTTTCCACCTCTCTCTCTCGTCTTGCATAAATGCCAGCTCCCCTACCTGAAAGCCTTTTGCACTGATTTACGAGGGAGTTTGTACTGTTCACATTATAAATCTCTCACCCCTGTGACACTCCTCTGCTGGTATTCATCCACCATTTTTTATTTTGTCTGTTTTGTTACAGAGTACTTTGGACTGGGGCCAAGGAAAGGCACTCTGGGATTATCTAGAGGTTTAACAGGAATGAAGTGTGAATTACAACCAAGCAGCTCCAGTACTGCTACCGACCTCGACAAACTTGCACCCGTGTCCTTTTGTTTTCTTTTTTAGACCTCTCAGATAATTACTCACCTCATATTGAAATGGCAAATAAGAAAAGATTGAAAACACCAGCAGAAAGCCCTCAAAAGTAGTCAGTAAGTGCTTCAGGACTCAAATAAAAAGACATTTAGGGGCTGAGAGAAAGAGAGAGAGGTAACACACATTTTCTGAGCACCTGAGCTTTTTAGTGTCCTTAAATGGCTGATGTACATGATTCTTTCTGCTCTTAATGCTGTTTTACACTTTGCCTCTGAGTCAGTGTATTCAAAGTGATAATTACTACTACAGGGTTTCTATTGTACATAAAGCTCAGTGAATTTCCCTCCAACCTTTGCACTTCACGAAAATATTTGCTGGGAATAATGAAATTCAGTTGAAAATTTTACCACCCTGGATAATATTACACTCTTCTATATGAATATGTATAGATTTCTTTGATTGGAAATGATATTGCTGTATTTCTATATGATATATATCTGTATGTAATGTGCACACACAGACACACATAAGATAACATAGATGTAATGATTGTTGTTACAGTAATTTATATACACTATAAAAAAAAATGCAGGACTTACGTTTCAAATGTTCATCCATTTGAATTATGTAGGTTTAGTATGAATAAACTAAATCCACTTAATGTGAAGCAAGTAATAATATTTATGTAATAGAACTAATAAACTCAGTAGCTAGGTTTATGCATTCAATATTAATAAAGCAAATGTGTTTGCCCAAAGCTATTTTGGTTTATTAGTATATACCATGCATGTTATTTACAAAGAGGTCTATAGTGATATAACTTTGCTCTGCTACATTTTGTGTGGGCATGTTCAGGACAAGAGCCAGATAATGAATCAAAAGCAGAAAAATAATGTGTGCGAAAAACAAACAGCACTCAGATCAGCAGGTTTTGTAACTTTGCCAAACTATTTGTGGAAATACATACTTTTTAATATTCTTCTCTGCAGTAAAATAAACTTACAGGAATTAACATCTGTAGGTAAAATGAGTGCTATGTAACACTGCACCGTCAGCACCAGCCCAGTATCAAAGATCTTTATTCACTATTTCAGATGAGGAATGGTTACTGGGATGCTCATATGTGGTGGCAGCATGCTGAAAAGCGACGGATGGGAATGACGGTGGATTCCAAGCGGTGGGAGGTCGTCTCTACTCCCTCCCCATCTGGATGCCTTTATTTCTACCGTCCGCACAACCTGTGTTGAGTCTTGGCTTTAATCACTCAGCAAGGGGCTGTCTGCAAAGGTCAGCTCCATTGATTAAATGCGAAAAGGGAGAGTTGTCATCTTTTATGCGAGGTGTGGTGATATCTCTATAATTCTCTGTAGGAGACTCAGTTGTTTCGAGGGGGCTTCATTCTTACAGAGACATCGGAGGAGATGTTCTTTGTCCTCTGTTAAATCATGTTGAAACACTGCCTACAGAATAAATCAGTCCAGTTTTAAAGTGGAAATTTGTAACTTCTTGTGTTTCTGATGCTAGTTGCAGTCATTCTACAATGTGTCTTAAGGATTTCAGATGTATAAATATTGTAATCTGAGACCAACACTTCTTTAATTACACTACAGGATTTGTCATAATGTAAGCTGTAATGGGATGGTACAGAGAAGTGGGTGTCTCTGGAGAAATGAAATATATAAGTTATAATAAATGGAAAACATCAGCAGTGTCAAAACACCTAATCCTAACCTACATGCCAACAGTGTCATTAATGGCTGATGTGTCACGTACCCTTATGCTGTGTTCATATATTTATGCAGCGTGGGAGGCAGGCAGTCTCTGGCCTTTCATGAAGTTACGCCCATGCGTGTTGTGCTGAGTATGGAATTTAAGTCCTCTTATATAGTATACAGTGTTCTTACGTGGCTTGTCTTGTCGTACAGTTTGTTTCCTGAGTATTCAAACTATTTTAGCTCTTTTGTGGTCCAGGTTCCTGAAACTGTTTTCATCCAACAATAACGCCTGAGCTGGCAGGACTTTCCCCTTTAGTGCCACTGGGCATCTTCGAAATCGCTGTAGCTTTTTAACGAGTGGCATCATGTCCATTTCATGATGAATAGCACTGTGCGTATATGCATGTTGAGTGATCCAATTACAAGAAGACAGCTCTGGTGTGAATGCACCAAAGATGCACTGAGGACGCATTGTGAACCAATCATTCAGACAATGCTTGGAGATGCTCTAGCAGTGTGTACTTAAATGTGTCCTGGGCCAAACAGGACCGCCTGCTCAACTGATGGCCTGCAAGTACACATGGAACACTTCCATTGGTCCACTGTAATACAGATTATGTATGTGGGCTCTCTTACCTGCCAAGATAAGCAGCAGATGTCTGTGAACACACTGGCAGCCAGAGCCTCATATTCTGAGCTTCAGAACAGCTCTTCAGAAACTGTGGGTGAGGTGATGCATACACTGTCCATTCTTTACACTGTCAGTGGTTTTGCCTTGTGTCCTGTGTCATCTTCTCCTTCCTTCACTTGTGTGTTTAGTTGCACAAACATAACACACAAGTGTGGGCTCTGCTGAGGTGCTCTTGAGCAAAGCAAAGTCTAACCCTAATCGCTCGAGGCAACCCATCACTTTTTTCACATGAACTGCATGGTTTCTGTGTGTGCTCAGACTTGTGTGTTTTCTAGGCTAAATGTCAGCTGTTTCTGGCCCATTTGGAGCTGAAAGATTTGACCTCTTGGCCTGCTTGAGCTACGAATCAGTGTTTGGAGTCACAGAGCTAAGATTCCAGGTCTCTTTAGAGGGTTAAAATGACAGGTAATATTTGAAAAACCCAGAAGATTTAGGCCACTGTTGGACGAAGTCATTTGGGTCCTCTAGGTTGTTATTTTTGTCATATGACTGATGATTTTTCACAGACAAGGACAAGATATAGTATAGTACCTACAGTCTTGGCCTTTAGACAGCCATCTCTTTATCTTCACAACTGTGAGGTACTGGCTTGCACTCTGCTCTGTCACCATCACGTATATGTGCACTGATCTCTGGGACAAGTCTGCAGGGGTCTGATCTCAAAAAGATGACATAAAACATTCTTCATGAGCCCTCACAGAGAGTAACACATTCATGGTGTATCTGTAACAGTTCTTCCGTAAGAAGTCTGGCAAGTAGAGGTGAATGCTAACAATTCCTGTTGATAGGAGAATGTGAAGTAAAGAAAAACAAACTTTAGAAAGTCAATTTCTGAATTTGAGCATCAGGCCCACCATGGAAGGGCTGATAGTATGAGAAATATTTTATTCCATGAATTATTAATAGTCTCCACTGTTTGTTATGAGGCATCATTGGACATATGGAAGAGTGGAGGACACAACATACTGAGAGAGTTAACAACTGAGAATTGGAGAGACAGATAACAAAGCTGTCAACTGCAGAAAGGAATCATATACAAGGACAAAACCTGGAGTTGACCTACTGTTGACCTGCTGCTACAGTGGAGTGGCAGAAAGAGAATGAAAAGAAACAGAAGGCCATTTTTTTTTTTTTTTAATATTTGTTTGTGTGTATAAGAGTGTGTAATGCTGTTATGCACATGGGTGTGCTCAAAGAAATGAGAGTTTAAAAAAAAGTTCTGCACCTCACATCTCAAACTCTGCCTTCAGGGTTTCATTGATGGCCACCTTTTCACCAGGTAATGTTATGAACATTGGACACTTGAAAAGCATGGCTCAGATCAATGTACACTCTGGTAACAACTGGATACTGAAGACAGAATGACATTAAAAACACGTTCTGCCTTATGGGTGCCCAACAGATTCATGAGACCTCCAGTGTGGCTGTAGGTCTCTAAAGGACTCTTAGGATCAAAGAGCTGAAGTCTGGGTGAAACTGGGTTGATAACTCAATTAACTTTATTTCACCAGGATAATCTATAGAGTCATCTCAAAAATGAGTCCTTGGTATATTAGAAATCCCCTAGACTATCAGGGATCATTTCAGACAATGATACTGTAATACTGAAGGCTGTACGGCACTGAACTGAAAGCAGAATTTCAGGTTCGCAAGGACTTCCAGGGGATGTGGATCCCACCTTTGATGCTGACCTTTAGTGATCCTAAGTGGCAGACAATACAGTTATTTTAATTCTATCCCCAACAGCCATTTGCAGAATTGTATGTAATGGTCTGCTGACTCTACCCAGGATCAACACTAAACTTGGACAAAGTTTCTTCATGCCACATATCTGGATCAAACTCCCAGAAAACTGGAAGTCCTCTCCAAGTGTCACTTCTTTTCAATCAAAGATGCCTCTACCCTTTATTAAATATCCATTAATGTCTCTCACTACGCTGTAAAAGGTGGAGCGGAGCTCAACAAGCTGCTATCCCAACCACAAAGATCATCACTGCGTTCATCTCAACATCATAAGAAAGACCAAGGTAGGGCTGTGCAAACTGCCTGAGCACAATACCACGGTAATCAAGTCTCCATTCGTTTCAACAGGTCCACAGTGGAGAGGGTGGACAGCTTCAAGTAACCTTGCTGTCCACATCACAGAGGGCCTGACCTGGTCACTTCATACTGACCCTGGTGAGAAAGGCAAAGTAGAGGAATACTGAGGAACTTCTGCTCCTTCACCTGGACCCCAAGGCCCAGCGAAGAGTGGTCGGATCAGCTAAACGTATAATAGGCAGTATTCTGTCCAGCCTAAAGGATATTTACACTAGGCACTGCAGGAATGAGGTTAGGAGAATAATTAAAGTCATTATGCTAATGATCATGTTCTAAAGTTCATACTTGTACTAAGTTTCCATGCTTTAATATTAAAAAAGCATGTTGGCTTTGTCATACTGTCCATTGCTCTGTTCACTTTACAGTCACAATCTGATCGTCCCTCAATATTGCAACATTAGTCCAACATCACCCTAATCTGCAAGTGACTTTACCTGTGCAACATGCTAATGCCAATTTAACAGACTAACCTTCAAAATAAACACTAAAGCAACACAACTGATCCATCTTCAGTCTTGAAGGTATTCTTACAAAACAGAAAGTGAATCTACAAGTTTTTGTTTCCTCAGATGATGGGTGTAAATGAAGTTCCCATGCCTATCTTTCAGCTAGTGTGGGGAGTTGTGGGAACTTTTCTGTCACATTTCCACCAAAACTACTAAACAAAGTCAAAGTTCATCCAGCCGTTGCCTAGCTGGAGGATAACCTAACTAAAGTGCTAACTAAAGCTGTGTTACAACATGACATAATAAAATAAAATACATTTAAGTAAGTTTGTTTTTTATAATCATGACCATTAACTCCTGCATTCCTGTTTGCTGCCCAGTTTGTTTGAATGGTGTGTTGCAATAAATAATGCCTCCACCCCCACCCCCACCAACCAGCTCTGTGACATTTCCTTTGGATTCCTCTCCTCCGCTCCTCTCTTCCTCCCACCTTCTTCCCTCCTTCATGTAATTTTCTGAGCTTCTTTGCTCTTTAAAGGACTATTCCAGTGAACTAGTATTGGACTACTACCAGAGGCTACTGGTCAGGTTATCTTGTATCTATATCTTATTATTTTAATTTTACTCCCTAGTTAGGATAAAGAGTGACACCCATATTGCAACTCAATAACATCGTTCATTAGACCAAATTTAAACTCTTTGTAGCTATGTTTTCCTGTTAAAGATTTGTAGTTTCCAAGGCCAAACCAGCCCTGAGGACATCCCTATGACATCATAAGGGTTATCAGGTTTAACTAAGCTCTTATATCATGGACTTGAACATAAAGTGGCATTACATTCTGAAAATGTTCAGATTGTGTCCACGTTTTGTCTCAACCATGTAAAAACAAGAATGTTTTGGCTGATAGATCCAATGCCAATATTAGTTTTAATGCAATATTTGTGCATGGCACTGAATGCATGATTATGGCTTAAGACTAGGGGAATATGGTAGTTTTGGCAAATAAATAATGGTAAAGGTTTGATTAGGCAACATTTTTTTGCTGTTTTTATTGGAGTTATGATTAAAATGTTATCATCTGAGCTGACAATGGCAGCTTAGGTGGTGAGGATTACTTTGTACATGTACTGAATGCATCAAATTGGCACTAAGGCAAGATGTTCTAGACATTTAGTATAAAATGGACCATGCATGTTTAACCCTGGTCAAAATATTTTTTAGTTTAGTTTTTTTTTTTTTTTTTAGTTTTATTTATTTTGCACAGTTAAAATTACATAGAAATGACACAAATAGCAAATAATGTAAAGTGCAGGGAGAGGCAGAAAACCCAGATGGGCTTATTTAAAGCCTCCACCTATAGTTAAAATTTCACAGTTATAAAGAACAAAAAAACTAACATACAGAGAATAATATAACTACAATAATATAACTATTATGTATAACATCAACAACTAGTTATAATGACAATACAACAACGGCAAAATAAAAACAAAATATTAGTGATGTTTTCTTATTGTAAGATGGATTTGATGAGTAAATGCAGTACATGCATAATGGGATTACAGTGTCACTTGTACAGTAACATATTGAATTTATTTTACTTTTCCACTGTGTACATGTTCTGCTGATTGTCCTGCATGACAAACACACTGGCTTTTACACAGGTATGAAAAGGTACTGTTGGCAGTAGGGCTGTAAAGTCCTAGTCGACTGGTCGACTTATTGGTCGATACGTTCTGGGTCGACCAAAATTCTGATTGGTTGATTTTTTTGCCGTGTTAATTTCATACAGTCTACGGTTAATTTCATCAGGAGGAAAGTACCAAGTGCTAATAGGGGTGTTTTCAGAGCACCCCTGTTTCACAGGTAACAGCCTGTCTTCAGAGTATGCCCCCCTTGTTTTCACGATTTTGGATTAGCCCAACCCACTAGAGACAGGTAGATTGAAGAACGTCCACGTTATTCAACGTCCAGTGGTTTGCTGAATATTTATTTTTATTCTGAACGTTTCATTTACAGTGAGTCCTCCTCTACAATCCATGTCACAGACATCGGCAGTGTGGCAGAATTTTACCAAAATAGATGGCAGGAAAAAAGTCGAATGCAAAATTTGCAAACAACAGTTTGCATCTCACAGCTCGACTACAAACATGGCGTATCATCTAAAAACGGTAATATTTCAATATTATGGGCTATTAATATCATATTAAACATATTTCAATATTTTAGTCTAATAATCGTTTATTCGTTTTATAACTGCAGGCGCACCCGCCCGCAACAACGGCAGCATCCCTCAGATACACCGAGACCACGCTGGATGTTAAGCCTCCTCTATCATCCGAACGCAAAAATGATATCACAGAAGGAATTGTCAGTTGTATTGCTCAGGATATGAGGCCCATTGGTGTCGTGGAAGGCCAAGGTTTTAAGAACCTGTTAAAAGTTTTGGAACCTGGATATTCAGTGCCAGCGTGCCAGACAATCATGCATGCACTAACCGCAAAATACGAGGGACTCAAAAAGAAAGTTTCAGAGTTAATACAACACGGCGAGGCTGTGTTGTATTAACTGAGCTTGACCACAGATATGTGGACGTCTCTTTGAATGGAGTCCTATATGACAGTGACTGCCCATTTCATTGATGGAGACTGGAAAGCACAGAGTCTTGAGACAAAACAAATTGAAGAGGCGCACACAGGAAGAAACATCGCTGCGCGACTATCTGAAGTTGCTGATCCCTTTAAAATTCCAGAAGAAAAGAGAGTGTCTGTTGTATGTGACAACGCGGCTAATATGGCACTCTGTGTGGAAACACTAAAGGAGTCACATGAATGGTTGGAGATGCAGGGCGTCAGGTGCGCCGGGCACACTTTGCAACTCTGTATTAATGCTGCGCTCAAACAAGAGCTAATTTGTCGCGCCGTGGCTGCAGCACGTCATCTTGTGGCACATTTTAAAAAGGGGCACAAAGCAAAAACTGGGCTAAAACAGAAGCAGGAGCAGCAAAATGTCCCTCAGCATGAACTTATTCAGGATGTGTCCACACGTTGGAACATTTTCAATGTTGGAGTGACTGCTGGAGCATCGCTGGCCCAAATTGAAGAGGCGCACACAGGAAGAAACATCGCTGCGCGACTATCTGAAGTTCTGTGCTGTCTGACCCAAATTTTACCAGGAAGAGCGACAGCAGTACACTGGACCTCACTACAACACACTGGAATGCGGTAGAGGACATTAAAAATGTGCTGAAACCTATGATAACCCTGACGGAGCTGCTGTGTGAAGAGGACAACGCGTCCCTGTCTGCAACAGTACCTATGCTGGCAAACTTAAAGAAACGTCACCTGACCATCACGGATAATGACAGCCCCATTACCAAAAAAATGAAAAGCAAGGTGGTCGAAGAAATTGACAGCAGGTGGGAGTTTAAAACCCAAATGATGAGTGTATACATTATGGCTGCAGTAGTAGACCCTCGTTTTGAGCAGCTGTCTTTTCTGGATGATGCCAAACGAGACAAGGCCTATACAGAAGTTGCACAGCTGGCAGACTGACTGAGTGCACGCAGCGCAGCCACAGGTGAACCTGGAGGTGAGGAGCAACATGTGTCAAAAAAACAGAAAACTGACAAAGAGAAGGAGATTGCGATGCTGTTGTGCGGAGATGAGGAAGAACTGGTTTCTACAGAATCAGGTGGGAGAAGCATAGAAGAAATGAAAAACTATCTTCAGGACAAAGTTGACTCTGGACCATTGGGGTGGTGGAAAAAAAACCAAGACAGATACCTGAGCCTGGCCCGAGTAGCAAAGTGACTGCTCTGTATCCCTGCAACATCCACACCACGTGGATATGCTTGTGTTTCTCGCAAACAACACAAAAAAGTGTGGATAGTTTGTGGACAGTGGACACTGACTGTACTCTCTGTGAGTGAGTAGCCATTTGTTTATTTCATTGTTTTTACATTATTTCGTTTTGGACATTAATAACATTTTAATAGTTTTGCACATTTATTTGAAAAATACTTGTGGATTTGGGCATTTGACATTTGTTCTGAGTGAGCCTTCCTTGTTATTGTTATGCACTTTATTTCATTTCAGTTTATTGCTAAATAACTAACTTTTATGGTTCCCTTTTATTATTGTGCACATTTATTTCTATTTATTGGATTTGGGCAGTTTTTTTTTTTTTGCCTAATGCGCAATTGCGCCGTGCCCACTGTTTGTAGGCTATTGTTTTTGAGCCTTTTCAGTAATGCACAGCTTTATTTCATTTGCACTTGTCTTGATCTGGGATGTTTAATAAAGATAATTTTCCCTGAATAGCCTTTTGTGTTTAATTACCTTCTTGTGCTGATATCAGTATATTTTCGGTAATCATGGGCTATTATGTTGTGCAGATGCACGTGATGCAAAACGCTGTCAGAGCCGTCAGAGTCAAGTTTGCCCCCCCCTCCCGATTAGTCGATTTTTACTCGAAATTTCAGGGTTTCAGTCGACCAAGAATTTCTTTGGTTGATTACAGCCCTAGTTGGCAGGACCGTGCTGAAAATCAAAATACAGACAAAAGATTTCATTTAATGTATGATGATGTATAAAGGCCTTTTAAAAGCAGATTTCTTCTGATAAATGATTTGGACATCTTAGCACATAAGTAAATGACAGTGATCAAACTGAATGCAAAACCTCCTAAAGAGTTTCTACAATGTCCTTTCTGGTTCTTAAGATGGCATACACTTGAACTGATATTGCATGTATTTCAGGTCTGCCTTTCTATGTGACTAAAATGTTTTGTTGCTGCCTTCATTCCACAGCAGTACATAGCTCTGCTTCGGTGTCAGGACTCCTGTGTATTTCTCCAAACTGGAGGCATGCCTGGCCCATCAAAACAGAGTAAAAGCTGCATTATATAGTATAACATGATCTAATATTTGCTGATCACTTCTAGCATCTGGAGGTAACTGAACCAGAGCAAGGCCCTGATCTGTGTGAAGATATCAGCGGTATAGAGAATCAAAGAGCAGCAGCTGTATTCAGAATGCAATGTCATCATAAGAAAACTGCAAAATAGATAATGAGGGTTGATTTGCACCACGAGTACAACAAAACAAACACGGACACCTTCCAACACTTGATCATAAAACCTCTCCTGGTATGCAGTGAGGAGCTTCAGTATGTCCTCTGTGTTTTCTTTCATCTGCTGAAGGAGCACAGTGTAACTCTGATGAACACACTTAATGACAGACAGGTGAATTTGCCCTGTCTTCACCTCCTCTTTGGTCCATGCCATGCCACTAATCCCAACATTCCTCCATCTTTCTAACCTGCCTATAAAGGAGGGTTCAAGGGTTATGTTCACCAAAGGACCCTCCCCAGAGCCCCAGACACCCAGGGGGAGCAGTCTCAGCTTGACCCCTGACCTCTGACCCATCCACCCAGGTCCCAGGTCAAACACGAGAGGCAAGAGGGTCGCGGTCAAGGACTCGGTGTCTGCTTAACATCAGGAATACACACACAAAACACACACAAAACACACACACACAGTGGCTGTCGTCATCCATCAGTTGCGTGTGTTTTAGACTGGGCTGCTTCTGGATGTCAACACAGACACTATTGATTTCTCATTCATCTGGACCAAAGACCTACAGGAAAGGGAGAGGGAAAAATCAAGGTAAATAAACTAGGAGGAGGTGAGGAGGGTGAAGAAAAAGGGAACAGGGAAGAAGAGTAAAGGAAGAAAGAAAGCAAAACAATGAAAGGAAAAGGGGAACAGAAAGAAGAAAATGAAAAGGTGACAAAGAGTGGAGGAAAAAATGGAGGAACGGTAAAGAAACTCTGAGGGAAGATGAAAGGGAGAGGAAACAAAATGACAGATGATACAAAGGAAGGAAAGAGGCAGAAGAGAGACAAAAGAATGAAAAAGAGAGGAGACAAAAAAGGGGAGGAAAGGTAACAAGGGATTTGAGGATGAAAGAAAAATGGCAGTTTGGATAGACATATGAAAAAATCAAACGAATTATATTTTTGAAGCTGAGAATCTGAGCTGCTATGAAGATTCCGCTCGGACACCTAATTCCCCCAAACACACATGATTATTCAATCTAGGTTAAAACAACAATACCCAAAAGGTAGCACAAAAGGTGAAGGTTGGTATGGTGGAAGATGCTGCAGCAGCAAATAGTGTTGGTACGAGTGCATAATAGTCGTAAGTGTGAGGTTGTAAATTAATGACTGGATGTTAGCAGTAAGCAAATAGCCAAGCAGCTGGTGCCTGAACGAACACCATGCGGGTTTGGATCACGTCCTCTGCCATACATAGATGGTGGTTGATGCAAAGCATGTTCTACTTGGGGATGCACGTTCACATTACAGATAACACAAGTACAGAGCAGGCTGAATTCCATTCCATTTTTTTGTAACTGCTTCCCCTGATCAGGGCCGTGGGGAGTTGGAGCCAATCACAGCTGACATTGGGGTTGGTCTTGCTTTCTTGGTTTCTGGCTTGAGCATCTGTTGCCTTTATGTTTACCTGTACCTACCTACCTACCTGTCTCTCTACCTCCCATCCATAAGTCATTGAAATCATCTAATCATCTCCACTGCCTGCATTAATGTCCCTCCTCTGTCGCTCTCTATCACTCTTGTGACAACTGAGAGACGTTTATGAATCATCACTGCATCACTGAACTGAACTTTTTGTAGGGACAAAAAATGCAAACGTGAATCATTTTGTACCACAAATATTAATTTCTGTGTCCACATGTACAACATGAAGAGAAACAGGGTGAGGAGTACACTGAGATACAAGTCCCATGAAGCGTATGTCAGAGTTTCTCAGGTGCGTCTCCCCTTTCAGAAACCCCTCTTGACAGACTAAAACATCCAAAGTGTTTGCACAGTATTGTATTGCAAATGATTTCCATGAGTCCATTGTCATTGTATTGGTTCTCATTGTAATACAAAGAAAAGAAGAGGAAATTTGTTCCGTTATATTCCAGTCTCTTCACTGACCTTCAGCCCAAGGCTGTCACTGTAATTGCCATTGTAGACTGTATCATCTTCCAGCCATACAGCCTCTTTCTCCACATCTACCAAACAGAAGAGTGTCAATTCAAGACAACAGAGATCGTGTTTATGAATATGCAGATGGTTGTGTAGGGGAGAATACAACAATTAGTCACTCAGCATGAGAAGAACAACTGCCCATAGGATTCTCGATTGGTACTTAAAACAGTCCTGGAGTCCAAATAGACAATAAGACCCAATTCCAACTTGTTATACTGTCCTAAAGGAGGAGAGGAAAGGAAACAAGAAATGTTCTCTTGTCAGATTGTATCATTTGTGAGAACAGAATATCAAACATGAGGGCTAGGGTTGAGGTAATGATCGTGCTAATGTTCCACTGTGACAAAAATTAAGTTCTAGTTCAGATTTATGTAGAATTTGCTAGAAGGGCCATCATATAGAGGAGGCTCATTTTGGCCCTTTGCATCCACAATCTCCTTCTTACAACCCAAAACTTGGGACAATAGGTTGAAACGCAGATCAATTGGTAAATTAAGCTTCGTGTTAACCAAAATAGTCTAGTATAATGCTCAGATTACTGTTGACAATACAACAAACTGTTTTTTTAACTTCATATTCAATTTTACTCTAATCCTAATGAGGACGACCCAAAGATACACTCCCAGTCCTTCACTTTGGTTATAGAAGTGTCATGTCACGCAAAGTTTGTTAATTCTGTTGAGCACTTTCATGTCAAGTTAAATCACTCATGTCTATTCTTGTCGTTCACTTCCTGTTTTATTTTGTACTCATCTTTCCCCTCTCGTTTCAGGCACTTGACTTCCTTCCCTTGTGTGATTTTCCCTCCACTGTGATTGTCTCCCCGGTTCCTGATTCGTGTCACCTGTGTTCCCCTCCCTCATGTATATATAGTCCTTGTCTCCCTTTGTCTTGTGTCAGTTCGTCTTGTGTCCCGTGTGTTTTGCCAAGCTCCAGGAATAACCAGGTTTTGTGTCCCGATACTGACTGCATTTAGTTGTATTTTGTTACCTCCTTAGTGAGCGCCTTTTGTTATATTTTTGCATCCTCCATGAGAGCGTCTTTTGTTTGATCTTTGCTAGTAAAACATTTTGTTAACCATACTGCTGGCTTCTGAGTTTTGCTTCTGAGTCCCTGTCCCTGAGTCGTGCTCTTGACAAGAAGCATTAAATGGCTAGTAGCAACAGCCCCAGTCCAGGTTGTTTTATATTTTTATGGTGTTCATTTCATTCAAGATCTTTTGACCTTTAAAGAAAGTAAATGAAGAGTTTAGCCTGCTGGTCCATCAGACTCAGAATCTCAAAACTGCTCCCATAAAAGCCACATAAAAGCTTCAAGAACCGTGCTAAACAGTGTCCCCCACTGCTCAATAAAATCTGTATTTATCTTGGCTGACGCGTGCAGGAATTAGGCACTTGCTAAAGTATTGAAAATATTTAAGATCGTATTAAAGTCCATTTTGGCTCAGTTTGTTGACTTTCACAGCTTGGCCAGCCTTGGATTTGTAATGGCCTCTGAATTGTTTCCTGATTCATAATGACAAAATTATATACTTTTCCTTTTTGCTGGCAGTCTGCGTGAAAGTGTGCAGTGTGTATTTGGCTGTCTTCTCAAGTGTGTATGTGGACTGTGTGTAGAGGCAGGACAGCGTCAGTGTGTGTAAGTGTCCCTGGCCATACTCTCGCTGCTGCAGCAGGCGGAGGGGTGGGGGCATTTATCAGCTCTCTAAGTGGCTGTAGGAAAAGCAATGCTCGCTGGGAGTTGAGCTGACAGCAGTTTTCCTCGGATCGATCTGCAGCGCTGCTCCAGTTTATGACAAAAGAGTTCACGACACGGCAGTCACAAAGTCAATACCGTGATAAATACTCCCCCTCCACTCGCTCCTGTCCGCCACTTTACCAGGCATTTGGCCTGACAGTTATTACTCCCGCGGTAAATCCACTGACCAGAGGGGAAGAAAAGGCACTCCACTCCAGGTCTCTGGACTGGATTTATGGACCCAAGCGGACCAAGTTTACTTAATTTAAAGAAAAGATATAAACTAGAGAGTCACTCCTTTTGCAGGCGAGCCACTGCTGTAGTTTTACTCCTGGGAAGATGAAATAACTGTTAAATTCACACATGCTCCTGTTATGCATTCCTGTATTTATGCCTGTTTTCAAATGAGGAAATGCTGATGCCCTGTTTTCAGCTTTGTCCAAGCATGTAGGTCACTATTAATCCCCCCAAAATAGGTCTGTAATATTTCCCCCTCTTTTCTTCTTTGGGGATCTAATTTGAATAACGATTAGTGAATTAAAAGCAGGGATTAGAGCGTACACTGTCACACACACACTTGTTTGTTGTTGCCTTGACCAACCAGCCAAACTTTCCATCACATGCTCGTCAGATTACCATGAAAAGATCCCAATAGTTCAATTTTCCACAAATGAAGAAACATTAGGAAATGTTTTGTAATTTGCCTCAGCACTAATCAACATGTTAAATCCCTTTTACAGTTAGTAGTGGTGTTATCCTTGCATATAGCATAATCAATACAGCCAATTATGCAGATGAAAATTACACTGGTAGATATTAATATTTTTAATTACTGTGGTCCAAATAATACAAGTCTGGGTTGGGATTAATATTTTCTTCAGTGACTTACAAACAGGACAGCTATTGCATGTAGAGTGGCAAATCATTGTGTTGCAGCATGACGTGTAATCCTGTTAGAGATTGGGAAACACATTTAAAGATCTCATTAAGATTTAACTTGTTTGGGGATTATGAATAAAACATTAGCATGGACACCATGGCACTTTGTATCCCATCATGCAAAGCATCTCTCACAGGCTCTGACCCACCTTGGTACCAACACAGGACAACATATGAAGTTAATTAGTTAATTGGAGCACAGCCATGCATCAACCCCAACTCTACCTGGTCAGCCAGTCCTGTCCTGTTTGTCTCAGATGTTTCAGGACAGGCGAGCTGTGATTGATGTATGATTATCTAAATCATTTCTCATGGATCCTGAACTACAGATCTGCTTTCCTGATTCAGACAATGTTTTGTCTGACACTTTGTTTGAGACCTCTTCCTTACTGCCGTCTTTCAGCTGTCTTCACACCCACATATGTAGCCGGGCATCACAGGCCTCCAATGATTCTTAAAAGGTAAACACATTCCCTTCCACCACAGTTATAATAAAGCATTTCATTTCTACTTATCCACCATCAACAACAACCACCCAGGCCTCCAGCGTTTCCTTGTCAGAGCCAGTGTCATCACATGTGACATCACATGACCTCTGCCACCTCTTCTCCCACAGGACTACAAATAGCAGCCCCCCCTGGTGGGGCCCAGGTTGTATTTCCCCTCTGTGTGTGACTACTCTCAGGTCATCTCAGCCTTTTTTTTTTTTTCATCCCTGTATTTGCAGGCTTTGCAAAACTCCTGTGCAAATGCATCCTTCCATCCCATCATCCCTTTCCTCTGGACTCACAGTAATATGGCTTCTACTCCTCCGTTTTCGCTTATAAGCAGCACAGCAACACAAGAGCCCCATCCAGCAACTCCCCACCACAGGTTAATGAAGTTGGTGATTCTCATCCAAATGGTTCATAGTCTGTTCCACTAAGAGGGGCCAGTTTGCCTCATTCAGCAGCAAAGTCTACAAGAATCTGACACATTTTAAGATGTGTAGCAAACTAAATGAAACAGTTCAACATACAGACAGCTTCCGATTTACATTGTTTGTAATTTTGTGTAAAACACAGCAGTGGTAGAGCAGATTAAAATGTCTACATGTGTGTGCTTGTTGAATACGTGTATAATGTAGTTGTCCCAGTTCAGCCAGCAAAGTCATATGAATGAATACATGTGTTCTCTTAAGTGCTGTTTTTATTTGATTTGAATTCATCTCATTCTAAAGCCATTTTTAATATTTAGTGTTCTTATAATAACAACAGACACTAAAGCTGTACCTTGAGCCAGTAAGGAGATTTCACTTTCTACTTATCATCATTGTCCAGTGGAAACCATCACTCACGTCACTCTTCATATTTTAAGAAATACCTCCAACCTCTGATGCTCACAGAACTCTTTAAGAACTTGTTGCATTGTCAAATAAGGCTGCTTGTTGACATTCTGGAGATTTTTTATGTTTTCATCTGACACCAGAACTCTGCAGCCTGTTGTTAACCCTTTAAACTGTCAAGTCTGTGTACTGTGTGTGTGCACACGGCCTTGCTCTTCTGTTGGCGTCCACATGGCAAATAAAACTCTGGATGGAGGAGGGACAGAGACAGACAAACACGGGGAGGGAAAACAGGAGAATGGAAAACAGAGGAGTGGAAGAAGAAAGACATACAAGCAGAGAGCCGAGAGATGAAGGCAGAGATTTTTCTTTCAAGTTTGACTGGAGGCAATACAGCAAACCATAATTAATTACCACAGACAGGTACGTATTAAAAACAATATTCCATTTCTCCGAAGCCTTGGAGGTCTTTGCGCCAATAAAGGGAGGTATTCATCAGATGAGGCCCTGTCCAAATAAAGCTTCATGAAAGCGGACGCTGCCTTGTGTGGTTAATTTATATCAAAATCCCTGCATAAACTGGGAGGCCGTAAAAAGTCCCAATTAGCCATCTGCGATTGTCTGGAGGAGGTTTGATGTATGGGCCTATCAATACAGCACAACTGCAGCCTGGGCTGTAATATCAAACTGTAATTCAGGATGCACATGGCGAATAAGCACCCATTGACTTTGTGTGTGATTTTACAGACCGTTAGGGAGAGCTATTTCAATATAGGCAGAGCCATGGAAGAGTGGTCGACTTAAGCAACAGATGACGTGGGCAGAGAGTCTGCGTTTACGTTTATCTGCTGTAAAGTTCAACATGGATGCTTAGGACTTTTATCATCTGCTTGTCAACTGGTTTATAGCTAACATGTTAAGGTTAAAGGAAAAACATCCAGCAGTTTCAAAGTGCTGCATCCCTGTGAAGAATGAGGTGGTTTATGATACAGCTCTATGTGCACAACTATCTCCAAAAGTACCAGAAAATATAAAATTAAACATCATAAGACATCAGATCACAGCATGTAGACCTTTAGTTTGGTCTTCAGGTTTGTCCTTAAAACCCAGCATGTGTGTCCAGGCAGGTGCATGCGCATGCTGTGTGTATTATGGGGAGGGATGGTGAGAGAGACAGGTTGATGTGGACAGATCAAGGTTTTTGGGGAGGAGACAAGATGAGGAAGGAGAATGACAGCGTTGATGAAAGAGAAGAAAATGAGGAGGGTGTGCAATGGACTCAGAGAATGAAGAGAGGAGGGGGAGACGCTACTAGGACAAATATGATGAGGACCAACATCAGACATAAACATAAGAACATAATATCCAAACAGGGCTGAGATGATCCCTTGAGAGGGCAACAACAGCCCTCCTTCCTTTGTCTCTCTGTGCATTGTGCAGTGTACTATTAGTTTGTTGTACACTTGAATAAGCGATACACACAATGTACACCATTCCCACAGTATTATATTTATTTCAGTGCATTATTATAGTTCTAGTAGGTTATTACTCATGTCTCCATTTGAATTCTACTTCATTCTACAAACACGCACGCACGCACGCACGCACGCACACCTACATCTTATTTCACACGTACCTGCTTGCTCCGCCTCGACAGTATTTTTGTAAAGTTCTATTTGTAAAGTTGCCTGTAAAATAAATGCTGCGTCCACGTCTTCAATATTTTTACCTGTGTGGCTAACCAGCACACCAGGAGGACATATTAAATGAACTTCTCAAGCTTTACATATTCAGTAACCAATGGGCTTAAGTGCCAAAATGATACTTTGTGGGTACCACACTTAACTAAAATAAAAATATGAACCTGCTTTTTGTTTAACAAAAGAAGACAAACTTTCTCAAATGTTAGATGTGTACACGCTCACAAAAATGCAGAACTTTCAATTACATAGAAAATTTCCATTCATTTGAATGACATGGTTTTAATATAAATTAACTAATAAACTTAATGTGAAGCAAGTAATAACATTTATGTAATAGTACTAATAAACTCAAAAGTTTGGGGTTTATTGTATAAACCTGCTTTATTAATACTGAATGCATAAATCTGGCTACTGTGTAGTGGAAGCACAATGAGTTTATTAGTATTATTACATAAGTCTTATGACTTGCTTCTCATTAAGTTTGTTAGTTCATTTATATTAAAACTTTGTAATTCAAATGCATGGAAATTTGCTATATAATTGAAATGCATAAGTGGCCTAAACATGTTTTTGAGTGTATGTGCCTCAGTCTGAAAACATTTTGCAGGAATCAGATAAAGCAATGAGTCAGAAACAGAAGTTTGCATTCAGTGTTCACTGTGACCTAAAACATTTGCTCAGTACCAAAGAGCAAAATGTATATATATATATATATATATATATATATATATTATTTTATACATTTCATATTTTCGTATATATTATTTTTAACAATCAGTAATACAAATATAAATCACAGACACAGAGAGTGCTGAAGGATAAGGAAAGAGGTGGAGAAAGAATAGGTGGGAAGGAGAAGGAGGAAGTAGTTTGGGGGGAGGAGAAACAGTAGCCTCGAGACCTAAATGGGTGAGAGGGGAGAGGGGAGGATGGCAAATGGAGGAATTGGTTTACAGTCTTGAGTTTTGTTCCTATGTCTCCAATTACCAGAAAAAAAAGAGCAGAGGAGAGAGAGAGCAGCATTCCAAAGGTTTGCACTTCAGCCAGCTCGCTCTGTGAGTCAGCAGAGGGAACAATAAGCCAAAAAAAAAACCTCAGTGTCACTTGACCTGCACACACACCCACACAGACCAGACTACACATCACACACATACCATCAAGCATACACTGATCTGTAAACACTCCGCTGCAAATATGTATACACACCACACAAACACACACACACATACACATACACATACACATACTGAAGCAGTTGTCCACACAGTCCCAGGTTAATTTGGTGGCAGCTCCCCCTCATCATCATCACACAGATGGCCACGAGAGAACTTAATTCTTCCTCTATTGACTCAGTTTGTGTTGCCAGTCCCTGCTGTAATGACTGATCCATCACCAAACCTACTGGAGGCTCAGGGTAAGCGAGTTTCACACTCTATAAGAGAGGGAGAACAAGGAGAAGGCTAAGAATTTTGATTCGTTTAAATGCACCTGCAAAACATTCCCAGGCTGTGTGTTGTGTGATGTGCTGCAGTTTTATAGAATTTGCATGTGTTTTAAAAGGTTCAGCACACTTAAATGTTGTAAAAGTTGTTTTAGCTATAAACTGAATTGTATAAATTGACTCAATTAAAACAAAACAAAAAATTGCATTTAAGGCTTGAAACTGGCTTAATGCGACATCTACTTTTTTAAATCCTCCTGAAGTTTGCATGACAAATGCTGACATAAATAATTCAACTGTTTGGGACTCATTTTTCAAATTTATAAAAAAAAATATAACCTAACACATTTATATAAAAATAATACTAACCCCCTCTAATTTGAGGTAGGCGGCCCACCTCACCCAGAGGAGTTCGATCAACCGGTCAGTTTGCTTGATCCGTGCAACGGATCCAGAATATACCATTTAACTGACTTGCATTAACCTTGGCAGTAGGTGTATATCTTTGAATTGTCAGCAGTTAAATCAGAATGATTTTCTCGAAATGAGTTAGTCTATTAGTATTTTTAAAAAAGATGTGTTCTTGCTTCCTACCACTGTAATCATCTCACATCCCCTCAGATTAGACCCTGACCTGTAACACCATCCTCTATGTTTACCCACACGTGTTTGCACGTAACTTTGGAGAAGCATAATTCCAGCCCCATAGACACTAGAAAATGCAAACACATTATCCACATTATCACTTCTGGCTGTGTGTCGTCGACTAGCTCTCTAGTAGTCAGTCTTGACGATCTGCAACCTGAAATGAAAGTAAAAGTCTGTCACCAGTTATGCTGGAAAAATATTTTTCTTACTATTGTTTTTCACCATTGGTGGTCAGCTGGAATGACCAAATCCAATGGAGTGGTAAATACAGCAGCACCTCAGCAACCAAAAATCCTCAACTGCTGAGGTTACTTAGTCATTGCAGGAGTGAAAGATTGGCTTGATGTGAAAGAGTCAGTGACCTCTATGATGTTCCTTGTACCCATAATGCCAAAGTTTAATTTCTTGCAGTCAAACATAAAGAAGTATTAGACCAGAAACCCATTTCATAAGATCTAGCCCCATTTGGGAAGATTTCATTGTTTCTAAGTTGGTATTTAATTAGAATTGTCTCAGTAATTCTCTTATAGAGATTATTCCAGAATTATAATACACTAAAATTAAACTACTGCTAATTTCATCAGGGACTCAGTAGAACCACCCTGAAGGACCCCTGGAACTCTTTTAAGGACCCTTTGAAGTCCACACACACATCTCTGGAAGCAGTGTGTGAGGAAAGCAAAGACTTAACCAGCTGTCAGGGAGGCCTGCCGTGCTGCTTAACTCTCTTAACTCTGACAAGTGAGGACTTCTCAAGCCAATTCCTCCAATATGATGGACACTCTCTAACAGTTGGCCATTTCCACATTCCCTTACAGACTTCCCCCTTCTTCCCTCCCTCTGTCATTTCTTTTCTTTCTCTTTTCCTTAAAGATGCCTGCAAGATGAAAGGCTGCAGCCCTCGCCCTTGCCTTATCACTGTCTTTAGAGCTTGCAAAAACTTGGCGGCACCTCAGCTTTTTAGAGCGAGAGAGGGGAAAGAGAGAAGAGAAATAGCGTTGGGGATTATAGTTCTGAGGACAAACCTGGCTATTCACACTTGGCATTAGCAAGACAGCCCGGGTACAAGAAGGATATTTTTTATTCCCTTCAATTTAACTTTAATTACTCAAATCTCGGCGAGGGCACACAAGAAAAGCCCAGGCATTTGTGTCTGGGAGATTAGCAGACTGCCCTGCCAAGTCCTCGCCGGCACTGCATCGTTAGATAGAATTCAAATTCAAATCCAGGCTAAAGACAGTGCAGCTGTCACCCCCCTGGCCTGAAAACCCCCTGGATCAGGAACGAGCTGTCCTCCCTCCTCCCTGCTTTCCCCAGGAGAAACCTAATCCTGCCTCCCTCTCTTCCTCTTTTTCCATCGTTCTGTCTCTCTCTCTGATGACTGTGACAGCTAAAATAAAGCCATTAAAGCCTCTCTGAAATAATTAGTAATTAAAAATAAAAAGTGGGTTGTTTTGTATTTCTTTGGCATTTTTCCTCAGGCTGGGAGTGCAGGCTGCCGTTTGTAGGTAACACATGCGTCTTTCATGACTCCTCAGATATTGTTTTGAAGTGTGGTTGAAGGAGCGATTTCTTCATTGACATATCAGGTTAAAAAAACATTTCCACTTCCACAACTCCTCCCCGCACTCAAGAAAAACTTACTGGGCTTTCCTCTGGAAGTTTGACGACATGCCTAAAATCAGCTTCTTGGTGACATGTGATACTGCGAGTCTTCACTGGGGGCTTGTTTAATCTTGTCAGCGAAGGACTCAACAGGAGAGCATCTCACAACGCTCAAATCCCCACTAGTTGTTCGCTTTCTACCCGCAATTGACTTTGTGAACACCTGCAATGTCTTCGATAAGTAGTTCGTCTTATCTTCTTTGGGAGAGCAGACCCCATTATCGTGGGTTCGGGGGCAGATACCCCCGTCGTGCCGCAGGGCGCAAATGATAATCCATGCTGCCACACCGCTGAAATCCTAGTAAAGTGATCCTAAATTGACAAAACCCTTGAATCCCCTGGACTAGGTTAAGCCTCATCTATTAGTGCTACAGTAGCTCGGGATAAGGGTCGTCAGACTTGTGCCATTCCTGAGAACGTCATCAGCAGTGCCATCCTTTTGGTTATCTCTTACCTCCTTTAATCCCTGCAGACACAGCAATGCAAGAGGGGCAAAGAGTTCACCATCCCTTTCTCTTGAAAGTCTTTAGGTAATTTCTTTATAAAGTCATGTGCTTCATGTGCTTGGGTCTGTGAAAACACTGCATCGAGCCATAATATCAAGGCAGACAGCATTAAGCACGAGTGCTGCAACTGGTTATTTCACTGGCCCAGAGTCCATGAGCGCAGTAATTGATTGGCGTGATGGAATTAAGGGGAAACTTGCCGTGCTGAAGGGAGAGCTGGCACGGGCCTGATACATTAAATATCTAGCCTGGCTCAGCCAGCCAGGCATCTGATTATGGTTTCAAAGGACTCTGACCTGGACTTGATTAAAAACCACGTACCCCAGATGAAGGGCCTCTGAGGCCCCCAAAGGCATCCAGAGTGATGCCAGTAAGGGGAGCCGCAGTGAGTAACAGCAGCCTGGGATGAAGTCATGGCACGGCAGCCTAATTACAGGTCAATTTAAGGGGGTTGGTTTCGCTAGCCAATCAAATGTTGTCTTGGAGAATGTAGGTGGGCCAGTCTTGTATATCTTTCTCACAGAGGTACACCCTCTTCTGCAACAACTCATAAAATTTTGGCAAATGAAACCATGGAAAACAAAGAGGAAGAGGCAAAAAAGTCTAGACCTCTTAGAGGAGTTTAGTAGCTGCCTTACTTAGTAAGTTCTAACAAGCCGCAAGAACCAAGTTAATAACCCCCTCCTCCATCCTTCCATCCCTCTTTCCCATCATCCATCCTCACACTCCTCCCTCATCATCCTCTCATCCTCTCTCCCAGTCTGCTCTGGCCTAAGGGAGGGGATAGCGATTAATATCTGCCTAACTTGTTACCTAATTCATTATGGAATAGCAGTTAATTTGATTTGATATTATTTTAATAAAATTCTGTAATATATTAGATTGTTTCAGGCTATCAAAATAATTTTCCAATTATTATGGTTACTCAAGCAAGTCCAGCTTCCCCTCCCTTTGTGGTGAACAGCAGTTGGTCTGACTGTGAATACATTAGCTGCTACAACTCCATCCCGCCAATTTACTAAAATAGACGTATATGCATGATTACACCCAAAATGTTATTAGTGCTATAGATCCACACAGCCACGTTAGATTGGAGTGTGACTGTCTCAGCAAGGTGTCTTAAATGTGTTTGACTGAGCCCTCATAAGGAGGAATGAATCAAATAATTCCAGAGAGATCTGATTTCTTTCTGTGCTAATGGCCGCATACTACACTAGTGTTTTGGCTCTCTGTTAATTAGTAACACACTTCAGTAACCCTGCCCTTTCTGAGGCATCAAGGCACAGTGGGCTTCAGCTCAGATGGACGTGATCTAAGCAACCCCTCCCTGTACACACATATGCACACCTCACTGCCCCCTGCCAGCCTTTGAAAGCCATCATACAACGTAGAGATACGGACTCGCCATCACTTCACGAGTATGCTGCCCATAGCTTCAAGAGAGGTTTTTAAAGGGAAGCAACACCTTATAAATCACGGCACGACGGTCTGCTGTGAGTGAGCTTTTCATTTTCAGCACCTGTGACCTCACTAACTCTTCGTAGGGGCTCAAACTTATTTTCAACCTGTAGAAAAGTTTAATTTGATCCTCAAGTTAATGTGCTTAAATGATGGCAAGTGTCTAATCTGATGGACCCGAGCCATAGACTCACTTCGCTCTTAGAAGTGGAATTCCAACAGAAGTGCGAAGAAGAGAACTTGTTTGGCTGATGCAACAGATCTTTCACTGTCTTCATATTGAGCATATCATCACATATTGGGTTTCACTCCCTCAGGCAAAGTACACTGTATCTCTATCTCAGTATGCATTCAGTCTTATGTAAGGATGAAATAAATGTTCTCCTGTTAATTGTGTGGTTGCCTCAATTCCTTATCACCTGTTAACCCAGTGACTTGATGGAAGGAACTGGACTTTTTATATCCCCTATTCAGTAAGATTACACCAAGCTGCCACTACAAAGTACAATTTATGTCCACTTTTAGATCATTTCCTTGTACAGTCAGCGGTGGAAAACTGTCCACCTCTTGGAGAAATGTCTATAATTACTGGCCACACACTCAATTACACCCAGCTGTAACAGTGAAGTCAGGTTGACATTGATGGCATTTATTTGACCGCAGACAGGTTTTCTGTCTCACCTCCTTGTCCAGTTGCTCTGATGTCTGAGCCAACGGGTGCCCCAGAGCACTCACTCAAGACCCAGCCTGGTTTCACAAGTTCCACCTCTCTTAAACTCATAACTCAGCTTTGACAAGCTGTTGGCATCCTCCCAAAGACATACTCTTGCCAATGTATGCAAACTGCTCTTGCCTTGAGAGTTTGCTTTTTTTCCATACCATGACAATGGAGTTCACTTTTTAACGCCCTACTTTTTATCTTATTGCATTCGCATAACCGCCCCCTTCTTTTTTCTCCCTGCAGTCACAGCGTTATCATGATTTATTGAAGAGTCCATTTTGTTTTCAGTTCCAAGACGCTCAAATCAAAGTACCATTGCAGTACTTTATCTTGGTTTATTGGAAACCACTGCATACTCCCCTCCTGGTCAGTTAAATGTATTTAAGTGTATATTTTGATAAAAATAGTCTCCAAGCTGCAGATTTCATTGTTTTTCGTGTCAGTGATGAATCTCTCTTTTTTGATAGTTACTCTCAGGGAGAAGAAAAATGCCAGCTTGGCTGCACTGTTATTTCCTGTAAAGAAAAAAAAAGAGAAGGCACTCACAGTAAGAAAAAGGGACTGACTAAAAAGAATCTGATTACACTACCTTGCTTTGAAAGTATAGCAGCTGCAGCACATTCACCATTGTGGTTTGACATTTAATTAACATGTCAAAAAATATTTTGGTCATTATTTTAAGTTTCTCCCCGGGGTATTTGCCCACAAGCCTAGAATGTTCCTATCAATTACCACCACTCCCCTCTCTTCTCGACCGGCTCTGAGGACACGGAGAGAGGTCACTAGAAAACTTGTCTTCTAGCCTTGAAGCACATTAGAAAGCACAATGTTCGAGGTGTTTTTATTTAAAGTGACATGACAACAAGGCATGCTCATGTTATGTTGACTTGGTGAGTGTATCAGAACAACACGAGCTCTAACTCAGCAATCTCAATGAGCCTTCATGCTCTCCAGTACTCAGAGGAAGAGAGTAAAAAAACACACATTGCACAGAAAACATGAAAACCCACCTTTGTCTAAATCAGGTAACAATACCTTGCTGTCTGTCAAGTGGACACAAAAGACTTTAAGATGCACCCCACTGTTTCTGAGATTCTCAGAGAAAGCATGTGTATGGGCATGTGACGTTCTATGATTTATGCTGTGAGGACACAGTATAATAGAACAATGGCCAGAGTCCTTCAATACAATAAGCAGGCTGCAGGAGAGCCATTGAATGCTGAGACACTGTCACTTATTGCAGGTAATATGAATGGATAGAGGCCAAATTTGATTTCCAGGGTACTACCTTTGTGCGCTGTTTGTTGGTCATCACTTGCAAATCAACACAGGCTTGATTAAGCACCACTTTATAAGCAAGGAAAGGGAAAGAGGGAAGCATATGTTGCTGGATACATGTTGTAATACTGATCCTGTTTATTCCCTCATACTTTATTATGCATAACATAGCAAACAGAATGTGGATATGATGTTTGTTGTGTTTTGTTATGTTCTCAGTGAAAAAACACTGATTTCAGATCAGTAAGACAACCTGAAATGAGGCATATTCACACACAGCACACAGAGGAGCAAGGGGAGTGTTTTTAAAAACAGTTCACTTCTTTGGCCACCACAACTTTCGAGTTTAACCTCCATCTGACTTCGACGCACGTCTTTTTAACTGCTCTCTACCGAGGCGAGCAGGGGCACTGTGTGTGCTTCCTTGCACCCAGCGCATTAAAACCTTCCCTCTTATGTTCTGGGAGATTGAAAGTGTCCAGCGTTTTATTCAAATGACACACTGCCTCACCGGGTGCCTCTTTTCTCTCTCCTCTATCTGCTTCCCTCCATCCCCCCCTCCTTCACATTATTTTTGAAGACAACTGCAGGCTAGAGGATAAGAATCCCGGTTGCGGTGCTTGCCGGCACTTCCTCCTCGGCCCTGATTTGAATAAAGAGCTTTGAAATTAAGTGGACAGGCCCGTCAGAAAAGCAGCGGTGCGCCTTTAAGAAAGCTACAGAGCCCGGGTAAATTATTTTGATTGACGGTACCAGGACATTTTTTGTGAGCTGGCTCATTTAATTGCAAGTGCCAGGGGGCATCTTCAGGGGCCAGGTACCGGCGTACCCATTTGATCTCCTCTAGCCGTCTCCCTGTGGTACAGGCTACCCGGGCACCGAGGGCCAGAGGGCAGATGAACAAAGGCAACTCTGTGTCTGTGAGTCTCTCTCCACCTCGCCTTCTCTGAAAAAAAAAAAAAAAACAAAGCTGTGGAATGGGCAGCCAAAAGTGTGAAAATTGATTTCCAAGCTCATTTGATGTTACGTCTTTAGTGTCAAGAGCGGTGCATTCATTGATAACGAGAAGAGAGGGGGAGAGGAAGGGAGAAGAGAGGAAGGTGGGGATGGTGGAGTAGAAAGAAGAGAGCAAGAGCAAGAGAGTAAAGGCAAAGAGAGCAAGAGCATCTTCTGACAAACATTCTTTTTTTATTTTCCTGGATGGAGAAGAGGTGTGGACTGGGTTTCAAACGGAAAGGAGGATTAGGGAGAGGGGGCTTAATGAGAAAAGGATCCCTAGTCAATGGACAGGCCCTGTCAAAAAGAAGAAGCCAATACTCCCTAAAAGCTGAGCTGAGCCCCAGCCGGCAAACACACACACAAATGTACATACACCTCCAGACCCAACAGTTTTCCTCAAATCCCATCAACCAAAGCCCAACACTACACTATATAACCTATACTACTATCTCCACCAGCTGTCTGTCTCACACCCCCTCTCTCAGCACAGCAAACCAGCTACAGAGCCAGCTGTCCTTATCAGTCCCAGGACTTGATATAAATGAACACAGTAGCCCGGCTCTAGTGCTCACATCAAGCCTCAGGTCCAGATGCCTCCGGTCTCAAACTCAATGCTGTTGTGTCCCAGTCTCAGTGGAGATCTGACCATTTACAAACATATAACATCAGCTCAGCCATATTTTCTCCACCTGCCATCATCATTGTGCCTCATTAGTGATTTTTAGGCTTCATGTCTGATTTTTGGATCATTTTGGCTTTCTTAATGCATACGCCATGAATCTTTTACAGTGTTTGAATTTCAGCCTCAGTTCCTATAATAACACTACATAAGCTTGTGAAAAAACATTGCTTTGTTCAATACGCTCAGGTTTGTTGCTACAGCCTCACTTGGTCTGGTATGACCAGTAGCTTATGATGGCTAAAACTGACATAATTATTGCTGTGTAACTGACATTATTTAATCTGTACTGTCACTTTTAGAGTTTACCTTTCACTCCACAGTGGCAGCTGTGTTTTGCTCAGAGTGAGTTCTTGCCCCTCCATCAATGTTCATGATTTTTAATATAAAAACACCAGCATGTGGTGTGTTAAGCTAACTCATCCAAATCCAATGTGTCTTTTTTGGCAACAGGATTGCCTGAGATGTGATTGATTCGTGAGTATGTTGTAACTCATATTACAGTATATTGAAGTTTTTGATTTTCTTATCAAGGAAATCATTTTCCCTCAGTGTTCATAGTGTTTATACTAGCCAGCCCTAATTAAAGTCTGACATCACATTCACATACACCAAAATAATAAGTTATATGGTGTTTATGTTTAAGTGTCTACCATCCCTGTGATTCAGAGTGTTTCATCCACCTACCTCGTCTGACTAGGATGAAAGATCTCAGATTAGAACTGTCCCTGTGCATTGTGGACTCACATGGCTTCTGTAAAATGATACTATTTATCATGTAAAATACACTATTTTCTCAGGGGGGGGAACCCCGGGGTTGGCACCTGGAAGTGTGACATTTTGAGGGAGAGATTTCAGATTTAGATGTAGATTTATGCATTGTCTTTAAAATGAATTCTTCGCAATGGTGTGCTTGTTAAAGGGCTTGTTTGTATTTGAAATCTTTCCTCACTTTCCTTCCCAACACTATTTTCTCTCCCTCTTTGAATCCAAGCAGCATTCCACTCCTACTTAATTGACTTTGCATATAGAGGCGCCTCTAAACTGGAATAATAATGTCAAGTTAAACCTCTAAACTTTGCATAAGGAAATCAAGTGCATGTTGTAGATTGAAGATAGATACATGATACAAAATGCAAACTATATCCTCTGCAGGCCACACTACGTCTGTTGCATTTTGCATAGAAATGGCTCTAAGTTGGAGGAAACACTCAAATGGAACATAAATTATTACAATTAATATTCTTGAAAATAAATCTGCCATATTCCATACATTTCCCCACATTAATATTAGAGGGGTACATAAGCAATTTAATATTGTACTTCTATAGAGTTAAAGAAAATGATCAAAACCTGTGCTGCTGAGGTCTAGACATTTCAGCTTGTAGTTTCTTGCATGTGGAAATCTTACATTTCCCATAATGCAACCAAAAGCATCTTTTTTGTGATATGGTTACTACAGGGCTTAACGTACACATCTTTCAAAATGTACACCTCTAATTTGTCTTGCTGTTAGTAATGTAGAGTTTGTAACTGCAAGTTAAGATTAGCCATAATGACATTATCAAATTGATTGCTCAGATATCCCAGGCTAACACTTAGCATACAGTGTCTTTGCTTATACTTACATCCAACATATCCTCTGCTGATTGAGAGTAAGCCTGAAGTAGTTGTTGACACGCAGTTGGCAGTATAGAAGACTTTCTTCCTAAAACTGACAGTGAGATGCTCAGGACGAGCTTCTGCCCTTAGACCACTAGGATCTTAAACAAAGGCATTATGTATTTATTCATTATTTTATTATTATTATTATTATTATTATTATTATTATTATTATTATTTATTATTATTTATACTTAAATGAATGTTGTGTCTCTTATTCCCACCCTGCAGCTTTGTGTGGATCATGAAACTGGACAAAATGTTTTGTGGTCTTCGTTCTGATGTCTGATGTGGGCTGCTCCGCCCCAACTCTTTGTGATTTACAGAGTTTCCTGATGGACAGTAAAGTAAAAAGCTGCCATCTGTTGCTGCTGGTAGCTAATGTTAGCCCAGTTTGTTAGTCGGGCTGCCTGGAGTGTGAGCTCAGAACTTCAGCAATACAATGCAATGAAAGTTTTGAAGGTGTCAAATTTCCTTCCTTCATTCATTGAGGGCACATGAACGCCTGCTGTGAGGCCACAGTGGAAACACAAGTAACCACATCTCAACATGGCAAGGCGTGAAAGCCAGCTATACCAGGTGTGTTAAAACATGGCCACAGAACAAATACATATAACCAATTCACTGCTACAACAGAGGAGAAACGTTTCATGCATTAGTGAAATTTCAGCAGGTTTGTCTCCACAGCCCTGCAGTGTGTTGATCATCCTCCCTGTCTGGATCTCATTAACCGTCTGTTGCCTAACCCACGCCGCTAGTCTAATTCCCAACGAGCTGATTTCTGTCCAAGATTATTTAACCGAGGACCTGCATTGTTTATTTTGTTTTATAAGTCAATAATCTTATTTTCCCTCCTCTATTCCCCAGATTTAGCTAATCTGCCTAATTACAAATTAGCATTCTCCACATAGAAGAACCACATTTCCAAAATAAGACCCAGGCTTCCAGTCAGAGACATGAGCAGCTCCTTCTATACCTGCCAAGTGTCCACGGACCAGGATAATACTGCACCTGGAGGACGAAGAAGACATAGAACTCTGTTTAGTTTGACCCTTTGACGTGAGAATATTCTGTTCAGTAATAATAATTCCCTAGAGCCCAAGCTGCAAATAGGGATTGCCACTCAGGTAATCCAGGGTAGTGCCCTGAGGTCCAGACTCTCCCATATTCACTGTGTAGTAACACTTTACAATAACCAGCATTAATAAATGGTCAATTGATAGTTTGCTTTAACATAGCTAATTCTCAAAGCTAATACGAAATATATTAGTAACATTAGTAACAGTTTGTTGTTGCACACGTAACATTTGATATACTATGTTCAACATTTCGTATTGTTTGTAGATCTCTAAACAATACATAGATAGATGGGTCTTCTTCTAAACTTCTTCCCCGGAGTTTCTGTGCTCTCTCGTCCAGCAGTTTCTCTTGTGGCTGCTGCTGTGGTCCTGCACAACGTCCACTACTTATATCATTACTGTCATTATTGTTACCATATCTCTGTGTACTCTGTATACTGCAATCATTTTATCATTCATTGTAATTGTACAATATGTCTCTGTTGATTTGTTGTGTACATGTGACATCTATTGCACGTCTGTCCGTCCTGGGAGAGGGATCCCTCCTCTGTGGCTCTTCCTGAGGTTTCTTCCACCTTTTTTCCCTGTTAAAAGGGTTTTTGTGGGCAAGTTTTTCCTCACTCGAACCGAGGGTCTAAGGACAGAGGGTGTCACTCCCTGTACAGATTGTAAAGCCTTCTGAGGCAAAATGTGTTTTGTGAATTTGGGCTATACAAATAAAATTTGATTTGATCAGATATTCTTAACAGTTGTTAGTGTGCAAAACATCTATAAACTTTATTTGAATAGCTGTTATAAACGTGCAACTGATAATTCTAATACCTTCTTAAATGGTTAACCAGTACTGTGTAGTACACCTATAAAGCCTGTTCTCAATCCCAGTTTATATTTTGTCATGCCCTAAAACCTGCTCATCCACAATATCTGACAACACGATACAGCACAGACATTTCAGAAAATGAATAAACTGTGGTCAAGAAATTGTTAAATCAATCAGCTCCCCCTAAATCTTTTTTTTACATTTCAGTAACATAAGTTTGTGCCCGTCAAACACAGGCCCACAGTTCAGGGCCTGGGCCTCACCTTTGGCCTGGGTTAAGAGTCCAAAATGCTCAATGGGTATGATTGTGTCACCCAGAATTCATGTCTGATCATTTTTAGATGACCTTAATGGATGAATAAGTGTTTAGAAAGAATGTCATGAGCACGATCAAAGAGGCCATCCTGAGTTCACATGTGTTCCAGCACAAACAAGTTTTCTTTCTGCCCTCCAATCCAGAGTTGAGGGCAGTGGGGCAAGAAATAAACAGATTTGAAAAAGCAATCAACAGCCCCCCCACCCCACCAAAGCTGATTTGCATCTGATCCCCAGATCATGTTTTATTTATCAGTAATCACAACCAATCAGGGAAGAAATTAATCAATGAAGGCGCGAGGCAGGAGCGATATCCGCCATCTGGGGGTCGTGCTGATCCCTCCACCCCCTGGCAGACACGCACACACACACACACACACACACACACACACACACACACACACACACACACACACAAATGGGCATGTACACACAGACATACAAGGTCCAACACAGATAGATACACACATGCATGCACAAACACACATGGGCAGAGAGAAATGAATACAGACATGCAGTGAGAAAAAACACACATTCACACATGCATGGACACACACAGGGCTCAACAACAATGAGAACCAACATTATGCACGTGCATACACACACGCACACACACACGCAGTCCCCTTTCCTCTTGCTTGTCATAGGCCCATATTTAGGTGACTGATATTTTTCTCTCCCCCTACCAATGAGCTCCAAGCAAGTCCATATGGCCCGGATCAAAGGTGTTGCTGGGTGCATGCTTCTGCTTTATTGCCAGCCGCTGCTGTTAATTAGGAAACAAGATCACAGGCAGTATTAAAATCCAATTAAATTGATATGAACAGATTGCCAAGTGATGTTCGCTAATGTATAATTGAGCACCATGCAAATTTCTCTGGCTGCCTTTTGTTTTGCTGTGTCTCTGCCTCTATCTCCCCGGCCCACAATGAGCAGCCAAGCTTGAAACTTTTCCTCTTTCTGTCGTCACCGGCTCAAAGATAAACAAGTTAATGCCCTGAGATGGGGGGTATTGCTTTCATCAGTTAAAGTGATATCCTCCCAAACATTCACTGGAGGGGCTGTAGAGGATGGAAGGGGTGCCAGCAGGACATGTATCCCAGGATGCTATGCCTCAGTTTGGCCTGTCTGGACATGTACATTTGAAAAGTGTGTGTGTTATGAACCTGTTGTGACCTAAAATATATCACACCTGTTCATTCAACATTCAACAAAACTGCAAGCAACATCATCTATATAAAACTATACAGTAGTCCAATGGTTGCCAACCTGGGGGTCTGATGTTCTGTCACAAGATGAGTCAGAAATGTCATCGGACTGCAGACTGACACTGTGTTAGAAACAAAAGTCCTGGACAATAAAATGTTCAGAAAGCTGAAAAATGTAACAACCCACACATTGTCACTGGCCATGATGGTGATAATGATAATCCTGAAGTGTTGAAGAATCCATTGGCCACAGTTGATGAGGAGGAAGTCCCTATCTGACTCCAATCTGCAGTCTACCTGATTGGCCGCCTCCCCAAGATCCCAAACAAAGAATCCAATGAGATGACAGAGCCCCAGAGGTGTCCCTTAATGCAGAGCTCGAATGTTTTCCTGTTTTTTCATCCAGTGGCAGCTGATAATAACTCATTCATGATCTTGTGTTTGAAAGTCAGTGGCTGGAATATTTGATCAAAACTGGATGGAGCATTTTGTGATGTTTATCATAAAATCTGGCAGGTGCCAGTATTATTTTTAAGTGTACCATGGTGGCTTCTTAATTATCTTGATTTTGCTTATTGAATGTATTGATCCATAAGGTAAACCACCTTAAATAAGTCAAGTGAAAATACATATTTCATTCATATCACAGGCTAGGATGAGTTTCTAATATGCTGTTTTAATTTTACGTGTTAAAGGAAGCAAAATCAGTAATCATCTTCAACACTGTGTGTTTAAAGTATAATAATAATTATAATAAGGGTTATTCATGTAACACTGTCTATTTATATTGCAGTATAAATATTGCAGTATCAAATATTCAGCCTCAGGCTGAGATCTTTCAAATAATTCCAATGAAACAAGGTGAACATCATGCTTAGGTTGTGGTCGTGTGCAAAGAACGATGAGGGGTTGCAAGTAAACAAAGCTTTATAAACTAAAAGGCTCATGTTTATTGTGATGTTCAGTTTGGGGTCCTGGAGACCCCAGGCCCTCTTTGACAGTTCAAAAATATGTTTAATATTTAACTGACTGAACTTAATACTTGAGGACGTTCTATTATTAATGATCGATTATTATTATTGCACTAATCACTTGTGTAATCATAGCTTTTTTGACACAGCGCAACCCCTCCCAAAGCCCCAATAACTTCAATTATACCTCTGTGGTTAATGCTCATCACCTCACAGCAAGAAGTTCATGGTTCAAACTGGTTAAACATACTGTGTATTTCTATGTCTGTGAAAAACCTTTTGGCAAACTTAATACAAATATTTATAATTTTATTATTATTATCTATATATTCAAACATAAATCAAATACAGGTAAGTGTAGTACAGTACCTTGTAGAGCCCCTAAAGAAGCAGAGGATTGGCACGGGGTACACAAAGGACACTCCAGAAGAAAGTGAATTTCTTAAGGAATGTCTAACTTTAACACTGATCTTGTCAACTTACTCTAACATGGCAGGTCAGTCAGGTTATGGGATAGGACACATTAAGGATTAAGGATTAAAAAGTGGATTATGAAGGCTTCCCCTGTCTCAGGATTTGTGACATATTCATGCATGGAGATGTGACTGGTCAGACGAAGAAGGGAAGGATTTTTCTTTGAGCTTTAAGCCGGTCCAGCAGCTGACTGGCAGATTTTAAATATGAGGCTTAGTCCTACTGGAATGATGAATGACATCAATGAAGATCAGGTTGTTAGACTTTGTCTGCAAGTAAAGCTGTCACTTGCCCCTGTTTCTTGAATGACTTATTTGGATCTCTTGATGTAATAGTTTCTAAATTGGCATGTCTGTTCCATGGGTATTTGATGCAATCCTGTGTTTTTGAGGAGGTTCTGGAGACCATCCAGGTTCATTTTAGAGACATCTTGGTATCATTATGCAGGAGTACTCAGGGAGGACCTTCCAAGAATTTGAGGTCCTTCTATGGGATCTCAGTGGGTTTTTGCAAATTCTTCAGGGACATTCATGGATCATTGTGGGTTTTCTAGAGATTTCACAATAACATAATTTACTATGTCCACCAGAGGTCTTTGAGGGTGATCTAAACAATCCAAGAAGAAGGATCCCAGGAGTCCTAACCAGGTTACAGGGCCTACTGAGGTTATTGTGCATATTAAGATCATTTCACAAGATCCACCAGAGTTCTTAGAGATGTTTTCCAGGTTCTTGTAGTCTTGAGTGTGGGCATCATGGGCTTTCAGGTTTCCAATGGTTTCACTTTCACTAGGACCCCAAAGGTCTTTAAAGGGGTTTCAAAGGATTTTTGAAAGGATTCCATGACTGACTGATGTACTTGTGGATGTTATGATCATTCCATCCAGACGACCTACCATAGTTTTTAAGGATGTTGAGAGACCTACTGTAATGCTCCTAAATTGTAATTAAACTGAGATTCTGGCCCCTCTTGGCACAGACACCAGTTTGATCAAGTAACAGTAACTATCTGACTTCTCAAAGCATGAAAGCCAAGAATCTTGGTGTAATGTTTAGTTATAGCCTCTCTTTACCGGCACAATTAATCTATTAAGCCTAGTAAGACCAAAGGCCTAGTAGTCCATGTGTGTCCTGTTGACAAGAATACTGTAATCTTTCTGAAAATCACTGCATTTTTTGAACCCTCTGTTTGTTTTTGTTACCCAAGTGCTCATGAGTCCAAGCTGATGTTGTCTTTCTCTCACTTTCTGTTTGTTTCCATTCACCTGTTTGTGTAAATGGTGTTCTTGAGCCTGTGTTTGTTTAGTCTGTCCTCTTTCCAAGTCTCCATTGGGGAAAAGAGGTCAGGTAACCCAGGTTGGTTTGGCAGGAACTGAAAGTTGCTTGACATCCTCCTATATTCTTATTCTCCATATATGTTTACAATCAATCTATAGTTTTGTCATCCTGATTTCCCATACTGTCATGATCTTTGGTGCACACAATATGCACTACATGACTGTCTGTTCTAGAGGACGAATCCCTGCTCTGCCAAGCTATTCTATATAAGGTTTTAGGGGGTTTTAGGGATCTCCAGGTGTCCTTATAGAGTTTTCAGAGGCCTCCAGTAGCCCTTAATGGTAGTTCCTGTGGTTACCAGGCTCTTCCTTGGATTTGAATTTTATTCACTGTGACCTTCTGAGATCTCCTCACATAAGCCTGTGTGGCCTGATACATCTGATTGTAGGTAACTGACATATAAACCTGTTCAAACAAACCCAGTGATTAGAGAGGTAGGGAAGTCTGTATCACCCATCACGAGTCTCACCAATCAAAACCCCGTATTATCAGCAGTTAAAAACCTCTCACTCTCACAGCTGAATGAACCTAATCACATATATTGTCTACATATCTCACATACAATACCAGAAAAAAGGCTTCCAAGTAAATGAAAAACAACAATATCTCTGTCAGATGCCACAATCACCGGAGTCTCGGCTGCCGGCCAAGTCAAAACCTACCGGTAATATCAGGATGTCGAAAAGTCAGGCCAAGTGTGGAATGAAGAGAAAAAGAGGGATGAGCGGAGAGAGAGAGGTGTAAAGAGATGGATGAGGAGAAGTGGGTGCAGCTGGTGCCCTTTGTCTCTCCAGTGCTTGGTCCTCAGAGCTTCAGATCCACTGGGAGGGCAGAGAAAGCCCCAGTAATGACATGCTAATGTGACTGTCAGGAAAGAAAAGTAGAGATCGGAAATTGCGCCAATTCTCTGCCGTAAATGGGCAACATTGCAAAAAGGAGGGGAAATACTCCCCGTCCTTTTTATATGAAAAGTGATAAAAGCCTTGATAAATCCCAATAAAAAGGGATTTGGAGATATGAGGAAAGCAGATAAGAGCGAAACGGTGGAGTAGGGATGCAGGTGGGGGAGGATGGATAAAGGTGTAATTTCGGTTGGAAAGAGTAGAAGCATACAAGGCCTGCTGGGAAATCTGCATTTGGAGATGGCTGGTTTTTAGCTTTGCATTCTAGTTTGACGACTATCTGTTTTGAACTCTGTTATAAAGTAGACCAAAATTGATGGAGAACAGAGTGACAAGCGCATTGAAGTATAGACTTATAAACTTGCACATCTGAGAGTCCAGCATAAGAGAATTCCAGCACTGATGATGCAGATGTATTAAGTATATTTTTTTGGAGGTTTTTGAAAGCATGTCAGTGTTTTGTCATTGCCACCTTGCTAAGTGTTTAACTAAAGTCTGGATTATTCTTTAACCTTTGGGCGTGTTAGTCCACCTACTTAAAAGAAAGACTGTATGTGTGTGCAAAAGAAAATGCTGGAATAACTTTTGTAATGGATGTCTGGCAATTTTGCTTTGTAATCTGGTCGGAGTTATTACAAGGAATAATGTGCACCGTCTGTTCTCTGAGACAACACTGGATTGTCACAGTGTCTTCCCAGACCGTCATGTGAACTATAAACGTATATATCATCATCCACCTCCTGTTCTGTCCAGAGTTTCCACCTATGACAGTGCATGAGTGGAGTGAACGAACACAGTCTTGTGATTGGAGACGTGAAGATATAATATCCTTAACTTGAAATACATGCTTGGATATTCTATTAAAGCAGTACAGCAATAAATCAGGTTTTTGGTAGAATCATTCACCCTAAAATCGAAAAATTCCTCATGTGTAAATGATTTGGCAGATTCTTCATAACAGAGTCATTTGACTGAAAAAAAAACACTCATATAAGTAATAAACTTCATCTGACACTGCTACGGCAGCGGCTGGGTAAGACTAGGGAAAGGCTGTAGTCACTAAAAGAAACCAGCTCTAACTTTTCGTAAGCTACTATATCAAAATTCCACACTTCATTTCTACAGCCATGCACTTCGACGTCTTCTGTTAAACCTCTGCTTTTATACAACAGTTCCACAAGTGTCATTTATCAGTGAACAATAATATGACAACAGATTATATATTTTATTTTATTATCATTTATCACCACAAATAATTCTGCAACTGCACTTTGACTGCACCGTTGCCAGGCAGCACATCAACGTTTTCCTGAGCACTAGCTGACGAACATGTAAGGAATTGTTCAAATGTCATATTTCTCAAAGGGAGCTTGGTGCTTTGGTGGAGCTTTAGATTCATTCAAACTGCTAATATATTTATTTTTCAACATTTTGTCAATGCTACAGACAACAACGCTATGTAACTGTTAAATATGTTAATGTTGTCTGATGTTGACTGCTGTTAGCTATTGCTTTGATTAATGGCTGTGTATTTATTTCTGATAGTGGTGAGTGCTCTCCTTGAGCTTTCTCCAGTCATCCACTGTGGTCTAACTGGTGTGCAGATAGCTGATTTTTTTCAAGAACATGATCCTGTTTACTATATTACTTACTATATAACTATCTAAGAATGAACACAGATCTCAAATCTGTGCATTTGTTCTTGAAACTGCAATCTGAACCCAAACAAAGCTGCATCCTAATAGTAACACAATAACAATATCCCTGCTGTATGTCTACATCTGCACAAAGCTGCTAATTTCACTTGTATAATTCCATGTCTGTGTATTGAGAAGTGTTTAAAAGAGCATTAGCATGTACATGCTCCCAAACAAAGAAATACACAAACACAAAATGGCTGCAGTATATTTGTACATTGTATCTGATTTCTGTTTATTCATTAACACACATGGATCTGCATTTAATTCACAAAGTATCTTTTTCTGGAGGAAACAATGTTGCTAATTAAGAAACAATGGCCCACTCCATTAATTAGCGCTGCTTGTATTTACTTTTTAAAAAATGACTCTATGGCCTTAATACTGGGAGAACTTCCTATTTTTTTTCAGATTTCTCGTTATCAGTCCCTTTATTGATACAAATGACATTACAACAACATGACAGCAGCTAGCAAGCACAGAGAAAACATCAAAGATAAAACTATAGAAACATTAGAAACATTTCAATATAGAAAGCACTGTTTATATTCATATTACTATTTACATGAAAGAGACAGGCTTGGTTACGCTCGCTTAAAGAGTGCTTTTTCTTTTTTTCTTTTTTTTTTTTTTTTTGCTGGCACATGAATTCACCCATTTGATTGCATTTCACTATTTAATAAAAAAATATTTAGATATAGATAATGCAACTATAAACATTGGCTCAATGAGCCTTAATACAAAATAAAAGCCTTTAAAACTTGCCATTGTTTACAGTGTGCATATATACAGTATGTATGCACATGCTATTAAAGCATATATGTAATTGTTTAAGGTTCATTTGTTTACCATATCTGCCAGAAACACTTCTACACAATACACAGGACAGTATGTTGGGTCTGTCATGTGTGTCTTCATAAAGATCTGCAGGCTACCATGGAGGAACCACGAGACCATTTCAACTGGAATAAATGAACACACGCTAATGCTGGGCAGAAAAGTATAGAGGGGTGCAAGTCTCTCAGTGTGTAAGTGTGTGTGTGTGTGTGTGTGTGTGTGTGTGTGTGTGTGTGTGTGTGTGTGCGCAGGTGTGTGTGTATGTCCTAAATATGACAGATGAGTGTAAGGTGTGGGTGTGTATGAGCACCTAATTGGCCCAGATATCACAGAATGAAATATTCATGTGGAGGCTCAGCGTCTTTTGAAAAAGGAATCTGGTGTGTAATGATGAAGTTGGACTATTTTATCTGCTGTGCACCCCACTGACACACTTAAAGCTCACTATGTGGTACCTCCCACCACCCACACACATATACGCATACACACACTGTATGGCCTCTGTACACAAATATACTCCGACATCCTTATGAAGTTAATGCACACATAAGCATGTGATCATAGCTGTATACAAGTCGTGAGCATACTTGATATTGTAAATTCACGTGTGACCTCTCTTATCCGTCCTTGACTGTTCAGTTGGGTATACATTGCAGAGTGAACATCCAGCAAAACCTCTGCAACCTAATTCAATGGACTCACATGGAGCCTTCCAGCCCTGTGCCCAGCCCTGCTCCAATACTCCTGCTATGTAGCCTGCTTCCGCTCTTTCACCTCCTCAGTGCTGTCTGCCTGGGGCACAGTTAGTTTAAGTAGGAGAACCTGCTTTGAGAAGGCTGTTGTTGGTGTTATGTGACATGGAAACTTCAGCTGCCTTCCTAAATTGACTTGCAGCTCTCAGTCAGACTTGGTGGTGAGCAGACCTGATGATGTTCCTGGCTGGATTCAGGACTGCTCTCCAGCCCTAGCGAAAGCAGTGTGCTTCCTCTGGTGACAGAGATGTTAGGTACAGAGATGGCTTTGGAGCTCCACTCCACCGCTGCCACTCAGCATCTGATTGTGCTGCCAGCAATAGTGGCCTTCTCCCAGAGGTTTCAGGGCAGCCGCTGAGGATGTGCTTCAGTGATCCTCTTCCAGACCATAGAGGGGACGATGGACTCGATGGACTGGCAGGACATCAATGACAGCCCAGGTAAAAAATGTGGGTAAAAAGGTTATTGAAGCTGTAGTATAAATAATAGTATAAATACTATTCAACTCATTTAAATATGGTTTAGTTTAAAAAAGGTTAAAACATTTACTATAAAATGGTTAAAATAATTTAAAATGTATGATGTGTTTTGGTGTTTGTCAAAAAATGCAATGTTTTCCTGGAAACTGTCTAGATCAGTGGTGTCCAAACTACAAACTTAAAACATATCACTCTTGCTCTTGTCTTTCACAAGATAATTCAGAAAGTAACATTTTGTGTCACAGCAGTTATGTCCTTAGAGGTTAAAGTTTAGTGCATCCAAATGCTTCATTATGTCAACCAAAAAAGCCAAATCTTTCAGTCATACAGTATCGGACAATCCTAGCAGGCCATAAATAATATATTATAAAAAATGAAGCTGCGGGCCGCATGAAATCTGACCGCGGGCCGTGATTGGCCCCCAGGCTGGACTTTGGACGCCTGGTCTAGACCAGCATTGATAGGGTTAATAACTCGCTGCAGAAGCGTCAGGTCTCTCAGGTGTTTCAGCATGGACTGTTGAGACTGAAGCGAGTGATGTAGTTTAACTAAGAGTGCGCAGATCAGTGTGACTCTGTGTTTTTACGATTGTTTGCTCGACAGTCGATGATAAAAGATAAGTTTGATATCGAGTTCAAAGACTGTGTATGTTTGTGCTAATGCTATCGCAAGTGCTGCGGCTGAGCTAACTTGAAGTATAGTCTTCAGTCAGTCCTCTACACGTGTGCTGATGTTTCCAGATATAGTTTAACTGCCCACGTTGAACTGATTGAGAGGGGAACGGCTGTTTTCGACCTGAAGACGGAGCAGATACCCGGACACAGGAGTGACTTGGACTTGATCTGCGCATGCTTCTGGTGGCAGGAGGAAAAGACACTTTACGGTGGCTGTGGTGAGACACGGACCTGCTGCTGGACCTGAACCTGTGACGGCTGGATTAAAGACAAGCCAGGAATAATCACTGAGGTACTAATAACTGAGTTTATTTTGCTCATTGTGAGCGAAGCAGCCATTCTGTTTTGGGCTACCACGACCACGAGCATCGATCCAGGCCTGCAACGTTACATTGTGTTTGAAGTCATTTTAGTTTGCTGGCTTTAGAGGACAGTTATACTCAGGTGTGTGTGAGTGGGCCCACTAATTGTATTTGTTGTGTTTAATATAGTTTAATTATTATTAATTGTTGTTTGATTACTGAATCCATTTTGGGTTAAAGGTTAATGTTTGCTCTTACAGTATGGTAGCACAGTAAGTGAGTTTCCTAAAAGGAAAAAAAAGGTGAAGAACATTCAAATATTTGTATTTCATTTTTCTATTTTCTAAACTCATCCTTTCGTTAAGGAGTAAAATTTTTCTAAAACCTGAGTGGTGTGATTGCATTGCAGTTACCTGAGAAGATGGAATAATTTCATCCTTAAAGAGACATATAGACACTTCTGGTTAAACATCTTTATTGAAGCTAAAACTTTAAAAGGTGAATTCATCAAATGTGGGTTTAAAAAACTTCATGTGTTTAATGTAAAAAGAGATGATTATTAAAACTCAGTTAATCAGGGTTAAAATACAGAAGATAAGTTGGTTTAAAGAACCATAAAGCCCTGCCCTTATTCATATGACTATTGAGGCGAGCGCTACACGTTAATGCACTATGGTTCTGCCTGCCAGATCTTCAGTTCCAGCGCACTCTCCTACCTTGACCATGTTGCCACACCCTCACCAGCCTGCTGTTGAGCTCCTCCTGAACACCACAAAAGAGCCTCTAAGTAGAGCCGAATGAAGTCTGCTTTGTTTATTTGTAATAAGTTAACGTGAATACAAACTGGACCAGCAAAAAAAAAAAAACAACACAGAATACAAACTATGAATGTCTACTATAATAGAACAAAACATCTGCCCAGAATATTCTTCCAGGTGTTTCATAAACTTTCAAATCCATCGATGAATTTTGTTTTTTATTGCTCTGATTTCTTTTGGCTGTTGCTCTAGTCAACTTTTCTTCCTAGAAGCAAAACTAAGAAACACTGTTGTGATTCATGTTTGAATACATATTTTCACAACTCCAATTCTTGTAGACCTTTGTTGTGTCACACACAGCAGCCACCTCTCCCTCCCTCCCATCCTCCTTCCCTCCCCACTGGAAACACTACTGAAGAGTCCCAAGAGGAGGTGAACCAAGGTCCTACACCCTCTTCCTGGATGCACTGCATACCTTCTCAACACACCAGCACCTCCTTCCACCCCCCGGAAACCTCTGGAACTAGCTTACACTCAAATGCAGCCACTGATTTTCCCATCACACATCCAGCCTCTAAAGTCTTGGCAGCGAGCAGACAGCAGGCCTTGGCACTGTTCACCTTAATGAGTGGCAGCTCGGAGCCTCCTGCCACTGCTGGGTGGTTGAGAGAGATAGAGAGGCGGAGAGAAACAGAGAGAGAGAGCACTGATTGAGCAGGGTGGATTGTGGGATTGGCATATGCTGTGTGCTTCTGCGAGGCCTTGGCCGGCCAGCCGGCGACTGAGCTCTCAGAGCCTCCCTGAAGTGATGCTGAACAGAGAGAAAAAGAGAACTGAAAAAAAAACATAACCACAATGGGGGTTTTTGCCCTTTGTATGGACAATTAATTAAAATCCATTTATTTCCTCATTTTATTCATTCTGTTTCTCCGTCTCTGTTCTGCTTAACCAAAGCTTGTAAAAGCTGGCCACCGAGAAAGGCGAGTGTGGCCAAACTGGGGCCTTTCCATCCAAACCCCAAGCAGTTGACAGCCTTCAAGGAGCTGCTAAATGGAAGAGAAAAAACAATGGCTGCTCTGCTTTAGAGAGTACAGACAGCTGATGGTCTCTACAGGCTCAATGCAGCACCATTACACTGACACTGGCTTCTGTTAAAAGTCTATTCAGCCAGCATTTGGCCATAACAGGATGAAGCATATTCAACAAACATATCCACATGTCAGCATTATATTATTTTGTGTACACGGCTAAATCAAAGGGTAGAATGTTCATATAAAAAGCTAATTCTTTAAGTTTTTATTCATTGTAAAGAAACACATTTGTTTATGCCTTCATGAACATGCAGAATAATGAATTTAGCAGTACAGTGGTCACTGTTAAAAGAAACAACACTGAATGTTGGTAGGATGTGAACTGAAGTCAACTTTTCAAAAAGCTGTGTAAGGTGACAACTTGCTGACTGATAGTTTGATGGAGTTCACGTTGTATTCATTAGTATCATGTATCAAAACAAGAATTATGTTGAATACTAACATTCAGGAAATGAATCTGAAGCTTGTAGAAGAAAGGCCAGGAGGAAGAGAAGGAGGCCTACGTATGGTTAAAAAGATGATGATTCTGGACAGTGTATCAGAGACCAGGGAGGAAAGGAAGGGAAGGATTTGAGCACCCAGAGGAAATCCACAAAGATTAGCAGTTAGACCAGTCGTAACCACCGACTGAGTCACCATTTTACCAACTGTGAAATTCTCTGCTGACAAAGTTACAGCCCCCAAAAGCTTGATTGACCAAGAAACATATAATGGAGTATGATATTACTCTCATGCAGTATGAGCCATAGTCTATGCAGAGTCTGTATTTCTGTTGTACAAGTTGTGTGGCATGTTTAATGTCTCTTTTGCTGTGGTGAAATTAGCCTCAGATATTTTTTAGTTGGAACTTAAAACAGTACCTTTCTTGAAGTGGTGTCTTGAGTCAGTTGGAGAGTAGGGCAAGCAGGGAAGCCTTGTCTCAATACCTCTAGTGAAGGAGAGCAGGAGAATCTACTATAGTTTCTCCTTGATTCATGAATATACAGTAAATGATGTCATCATATAATTTCTCGCAGAACAAAACTGGGGATAACTCACCTTAGCCTTCAGTCACGTAACTGCACACTGATAAGTTTTGGGAATTGGCCTGCCTGACTAAAACAATGATCCAGTTTCTGGGTTTCTTGTGCCGAATTGTCCTGACTTCCAGCTCAATTAGTCCTGAAGATTCACTCATGCTCCTGCAAACCATTTAACCATACTTTTGCACAACTGCACCTATCACACACTACTTCCAGTACTCACCTTAAGACACTATCTACTCTTTCTCTCATCTCTTTCCTCAGCTCACGTTTTCTTCTCCAAACATTGTTATTATTCCTCTAACCTGTTTTTCTTTATCAACCTTCATCTAAATTTTCCACATCTGCACAGTTAGTGACCAGGCGCTGTTCATGCACTCGTGATGTGAGCACTTTTTCCACAGTTCCTATCTCTATGACTATGACCTATGACTGATGATATAAGGATATTCCTGATAAATGTCTGCAAGTAACACAATGCCCCATGTTGGGTACATTTTCCTTCAAAAGTTCCTCATAATACTTTAAGTGGTTTAGATACTAAACATTCAACCGGTACCATCAAATGGCTTGAACGGTGGTGCAAATTTGCTCGTCAAGGTGCTGGTGTGAGAGGTAAATGCATAAAAATGCTGTTTGCTCATCTTTTAAATACAAAATAGCATTTACTCACTGTTTACAAGTCAATGTGGCATCAACATGGTTTCAAATCTGTTATTTTATGGTAGGAAAGTTACTTGGTTGAGGTGATTTTGCCATGAAATTTCACTGTTTGAATTTTGGATCTTTACTCTGCAAGAAAATGAAATGAATTGCAAAGAACACTATTCCAAATGAGAATGTATATACATTATAAAAACAGCGGTTTGGTCTAAATCTTTGTTCTGCTGTTGGAAACGTGGCTACTTGTTATTCAGACTTTCCAGTTGTACGCTGGTGTTTTTCTGGTGGATGTAAAGTGACCTGTTCGGTTTGGGAGGACCGGGGGCTTTCCTGTTTCATATGCAGATGGAAGGCACCTCAGAAGCAGGTAGGATGAAGGCTTCCTCCACCTGCTCTTCAGGTCTCAGCTCTGAGTACAAGGCAGTGAGGAAGGCTTCAAGGTGGACCTCTGCTAAGGATGCATGGATGCTGCTTTCACGACACACACACACACACACACATTCATGATGCTATCTCCCAAGGGCCTCAGAGAAAAGTCACACGATGCTTTCATTGAGGCCAGTGGTGGATGGTGGATAAAGCAGAAAGCTGACACAGGATTTGAATAATTCTGCATCATAGACACACACTGCATAACAAAAGGTAAGAACAGAAAAAAGAGAACACATAAAGGAATAAGACGAGAGGAGAGCGAAGATGGTTTCAGAGACATCACCTCTTCACCACAGCTTAGAGCTAGTAGACAGAGGAGCAAACATTATCGAAAAATTACAAATGATCCTTTAAAAATATATTAAAAACACATTGATTTGTTCTCAGTGTTTGTTGAATGAACGGATCAAAGGTTGCTTTGTTTTTTATTTAAACATCCATTCATTCATTTTAATATGAACCTTCATTTATTTGTAATAAAGGAATCATTTTAGCCATAAAATCTCTTCCTACATTCATTCATTTCATTGAATTGATTCATCCATTCATTTTCAATTTAATGCTGACTATCCCAGCATGCATTCTTCTTCCACATCCCACAGGGTGTGTGAGAATGAAGGCCAAGTACAAACTTGTAGTGTGGTTAAACTGCAACTTGTTCACTGGTCTGGTATTGATTATTACTGCATATTAACTCACTGCAGTAATTGTGACACTATGCACAAAACAAAGTGACGTGTAATGCCAAAATTGATAAAAATGTGGATATTAAAATGTGAGTTCATTACGACTCAATTTGTGCATTTGCAGATGACAACACTGTGTTACAGAGAAATTGATATCAACAAAGGCTAATCACATTTTGTAAATTGAAATATTAGCACCTATTAAACAGTCATCTCATCAAGTGCTGATATGTTGGAGATTACAAAAGCAGAATGTAGGGTCTCCAATGACTGTAATTAAGCCCGACCCATCCACTTACAAATAAAGGCTATAAACCCATTATTATGTAGAGAATTAGAGGAAATTCTCTTTTCAGAAATGATTCAAGAATGGAAGTATGATTACCCTTTTTTCCTCTTTCACTTGGTCTTTTTTAAATCACAGCAGAGGGCTAATCTTTGTGCAGCCACAGACAGACAGAATAGCAACGGTGCCCCAGAGAAATGTGTTGTGAGGTGACAGTGTGTGTGTGGAAGAGCAGGGCATCCAAAAAATGCCATTTTCTTTTCTTTGCAACACCCCTTCTAATAAAAAATCTGATGAGTTTCTTTAATCACAAAGGGAAGGATTTGGCGTCTCCTTCCTTCTGCTAATTTATTCATTCAAAAGTCTTAATATCTGTGCAGCGGGCGAAGGATCACACAACACACGCTAAGCATTTTCCCTGCCACTCAAGATTTTTTTTTTCTTTTTTGGCTTCATTAAAAAAGGTTAGAGATTAGATTTTTTTCCTTTTTTCATGAAAGCTTCCCAAATGTCAATTTTCTATTAGCGGGACAGTCAAATGTAACAAAAAGACGGTGCTTGATGAGTTCAGTAAGGCAGTAAGTGTGTGTGTGTGTGTGTGTGTGTGTGGGTGGGTGTTGGGGGCTGCATAGACAGTATGTTGGCTATTCGCTGAAAATACTGACTACAGTTTTTATCACACACTCGTGTACAAGTACAGTGTGCAGACATCTTTTCAAAATGGGTTTATTACTGCTTTCAGATGAACTATCCGGATTTGTTTGGACACAACTACACCAGGTGTAGCTTTATATCAGTCAGACTGATTTAAAGTATCATTGTTGGGAAAATGAACAGTTGATTCTCTATAAAATAATTCAAGATCAAGTTTTGAAGTTAGCTTTCACAAAAGCGTATCACTGATTCACTGATGGACCACCTCAGCTCAGATATTCTGGAAAAACAAGACAGCTACGTTTTAATAAGAACAGAACATTTCTCAAACACTCTGAAAGATCCTCAATGAATTAGTTTGAGTTGCAGAATTGTTTCTCATATGTTCTGTGAATTTAACAGGGCAGTAGCTCGTAGCTGTCAGGATCAACACTTTCCAAACTGAAATGTTGAAATGTTTCACTGGTTTTGCGTGACTAGTAGAACCTGAGCTTTAAAAATGCCATGGTGATATTAACACACATGAGACGAGTGCTTTCCTTGCAATACATACAAAGAGATGTGGCTAGTGTGGCCTCCAACCCCCACCATCCTAGCACACACACACACACACACACACACACACACATACACACACACACTTCCATCACCCATGCAGTAGTAAGAGAATGATTCATTCCAGACTGCTTTTATCTGACCTGAGCCAAGTGTTCTACACACTGCGGTCAGGCCTGCAGAGCGCTTTCTCACTTAGAGATTTCACTGTGTGTGTATGTGTGTGTGTATGTGTGTGTGTGTGTGTGTGTGTGTGTGTGTGTGTGTGTGTGTGTGTGTGCCCTCTGCCTTGTTCGAAGACCCTTCTTACAACCTGTCTCAGAGATAAGAACCGTTGCTTTTTCATTTCAGGAAACTCTTCCTCTCTGTTCTTCCACTCGGGAGCAGAGCGCTGAGGACTGGCGAGGCTTTCCGACTTCATCCTGTCAATACGACGGGATAAGGAGTCCAACTGAAAGTTCATTAATTCCTGGGTAACCTATGCCTGGGCCGGGCTAATACCCCCCTCCACTCTATTGATGTTGCTGTTCCCAGGGTGAGAGAGCAGCTTTAACCTTGCAACACACACACATACACGCACTCCTCTGTCTGTCTGTCTGTCTGTATGTATGTTTTGATCTGTCACACACTCTTCTGTCAGTAAAATAATGAATGAAGAAATGAAAGTTCAAAACTTTCTTTCTTTATCCTGCATGCCTGATCTCTTCATTCTTTCCTTCTAATCTTAGAGATTTGTCTTCATGTGTATATGTTCAGATGTACACAATGGCCTTTACAACCTGACACTATAACTCCACTACCTCAACCTCCTCATTGATATTGTTAATTTAAATGAGATACATAATAACATAATTTGAATCATCAATGCATTATAATTTGAATATGTATCTTGTATACATAAATAATGACATATATAAATAGCAATGACAGCAAATTTTACAAGAATGTACTCATAGAGATGAATGTCCATTGTTGCCTGTATTCACTGGCTTCAAAATTTGATAGAAACAAAGATACTTATATTATTTATAATGCGATTCTTTGTTACATTGTTGTACTGTTCACAAAATGAACATGTGGAATATTTGCTGAGTGTAACTCCTCTCCTAGTGTGTAGGTCAGACAGAGCATCGATGAGGTTAACAAAGAACAAGAGAACACTCAGAGTATCACACAAGACAGACAGACAGACAGACATGATGCGAGGTGAGGTGAAATGTAGAAAAGTACAAATGATTTCAAACTCTGCTGCTGCCATTAGCTTCTCCAAGCCCCAAAGTTGTGGAAACAATATGTATGAAAATGAGTCGGAGAGTCAAATCCTCTCCTCTGAAAAGAATTTTGTCCCATAAGCAGCCTACTGTTCCCAAACTGATGAGAAGCTTATCCCGGGTTTGTGGGCCAATAGACCACCATTTTGCTTCTTCCGAAGGGGTGTCCCTACTTTGCGTTGCAGAGCTGTTTTAATAGTTTTGCATAGCAGTTGGCATGGTTACCGTTGCAGAAAGACAGCAACTTAAATCTGCCAGCTGAACCTCAGTGAACCTGCTATAATCTTTAAACAATATCTGTATTAACATTCAACTTGTGCCTGGCTCTTCCTTTGCTGTGTGTTCCTCTGCCTGCTGCACACCTCAGACCAGCACAGAGAGGTTTTTTTTACTCTAACAGGATAAAAGCTGGTAAAATGGGGGTTCTAACATCATTACCTACCAAAGCCTTCCTTACTGCCCCTGACCCAACACCAGCCATTTCTCATTTTAATTTTGTAAAAAAGGGGGAAAAGAATGGAGGAGGTTGAGTCTCAGTGTGACAATTGAGCAGAGACCGCAGTGAGTTTTGATACAGGGAATGAGAATGGGAATAACACGGCAGGATAAGGGGCTCTGGTGATGGTTTACTGGCCCTCTATGTAAATCCCTGGAACGTGTGGTGAAATGTAGCAGGCAATGTGCTAGCGTAAGCCCTTTAGCAGCCGCTGGCCCTGATTAAAACAGCACATTAAGATGCCACAGGCGGCTGAAAGACATTGGCCAAGCCCGGCACCAAACTCAGGGTTATTTATTGGCAGGCCCTGCTAACAAGTATTGACTGGCCTGAATTAATGTGCAGTTTCCTCTTTTCCTACTGTTGATGTGTTTAGTGCTACAGCCATTTGTAATGGTGTTGGCCACTCCTCATGACCTCAGCTTCGGGGGGAGGGGGGTGTTAACTCCACATTCAAAGTCTGAACACTGGATTTTTCCTTCATATTATGATAAAATTATGTTGAAAGGAGGAGGAAAGATAACGTATTCACCGAAGGAGAATCTCTGTGATGTCTCTGTCCTACTGATATTTAAATTGTCTGCCACCATGTCAGTAAACTGCTGATGGACAATGTTCATGTGATTCACAAGACTTAGGAGGTTTTATTACTGACCTCTAGATAAGGAAGACCACAGTTTATTAGACTTTGGTTTTATTTGTGTAGCTCTGACCATCTTTTCTATTGGTTCTGATATTTGCTTTCACCAAAGTAAATGCTGAGATTTGGAAAGAACAGACAACTTGTTACAGTGAGATCAAATGGGTGGTAAGATGATCAAACAGGTTTGAGCTATTTAGTTGGTTTAGGTTTCCTGTGGATTTTTAAATAATGTCATTCATCTGTGATATTCAGTTCTTTCCTGTGGTGCTTCTGCACTGCCTCTCTTTAGGGTCACTTGTACACTAACCAGTGTGGTCAGAACTGTAACTTGAAGTGAATTTTCTGTGATACATCACACCTGGAACCACTGGATCTTAACTCTCCACATCTTGTATGTATTGTTCTTTAAAAATGCTGTGCCTGCTGAAGAATAGGAAAACATCAATATTTTTTGTTCCTTTATTTTGCAGCTTCAGTTGAAATATTTCTTTCACTTTCAGCAGGACGGACAACAGAGCTGTCAATTAGAAATAATGCAAACAGTGCAAAGCTCCCTGTGTGTGTGTGTGTGTATGTGTGTGTGTGTGTGGGAGGAGGGGGGGATTTTAGCAGTCTGTAGACTAAGTTCCATCTCTATCAGGGGGATGAAATATCGTTTTGCTTCTTTTGTTTCTTACTGTCCACCCTGAAAATAATGTAATTTCTCAGTGGTCCCTGCACCAAAACATATAGGTTTTAAGTCACAGAGCTTTCAGAGAAGAGCACTCACCAACACTTGAATATTTTAACCGCTCTCAACCTGTCGCCTCAGAGCAGTTTCACCATGTGTTTAAGTTTCCAAACAGCCACCCATGAGTTTTTTTTCTGCAGTTTCAACTCATGGTTGAGTCATTTAATGTTGAGAGAGATGAGATTTTAAGGACCATACTGCTCTGCTAAAATCCTCAAAGAGATTGCTAAGGTGAGGTCCAAGAAGAGTGACCCTCACAGACCTCCATCTGTTGCTGCCCCATCTCTCCACAGTTGCAGAGCTGCTTCCATCTGACGCACTGAAGTCCAGGGACCACAAAAGAAGTCAACATTGCTAAACTTAAAGTTGCTTTAACTTCTGGGAGTCTGGCCAGGCTGTTTAGCCAGCCTGCAGAGAGCAACATGGGTGGGGGCCAACAAAGATGGACCCTTTGTTCCTCCATATGGCAGGTTGAAAGGGGTCACCACTGGGGACTGTTCATGAGCGAAAGTTGGTATTAAAGACTTGGTTGGTGCACTTACAGTGAATCCTGAGTAAAACAGCATGTTGGCTCTGGATTATGCTGCAGCATGAAGAGTTAGAAAATGTGAGTGTTCAAGCCAAACACTGTGTGGAAGCAAAGAGCACCTTTTGTCTTGTTTACAACAAATTTTGAAACTCTTTTGGAACCAAACATGTTTTTGTGATTTTGGTATGCATTGAAAGTGGCAGTTGGCAATTTATTCTATTATTATTATTGTTATTATTTTTTATTCATTTTTTTTCTTTGCTGTATGTCTGTCGGTCTGTCTGTCTGTCTGCTGGTCTGTTTGTCAGTATATATGTAAAGCCACACAATAACCCTCCTACTACTTGTTTACCATCAGAGATCAATGTTAACAACACCAGAGGCCTGTACCACGAAGCAGGATTGCCAGCTTAGCGAGGTAACTTCAGGGTTAACCCTGGCTTTCCAGTACCACGAAGCTGGATTCATTCTTAGCGAGGTAAGTTACCATGGTAACTTACTCTGAACGGCTAACCTGCTCCGGGTCAGGGTAGCTTTCAGGATTGATCTGAATCCAATAAAAGGCTCCACCCACCGGCCAATCAGCTGTTCGGGAAACAATGGCGTGCCCTTTCATTGAAGACCCGATTGGCTGCAGGGGTGTACTCCAGGGCAGGACCTCCAATGCCCGTCTAGGATGAAGGATGTATTGTTACTGTGAAATGGAACATTGATCATGTATATCCCTTTCTGCCTGGTAGAGCAGAGAGTCTGTATGACAGTGAAACAGAAATGCGAGTTGAGTCATCACAGGAAGTTTAATTGTTTAAGTAGGAAAGACATTGAGGTGTTTCTGTACATTTAGGGCTGCATGGTGTTTGAGTATATTTTTGCCATTTGTCCCCGCTAAGTTCTGACACAGCTCAAAATCAGGATGATTTCACTCAGACTAACAACTTGTTGTATTAATATGATGTAATTGTGGCATCAGCTTCCAGCTTTATTGTAGCCCGTACCTTATGGAATTAAAAAGTCCAACTTACCAGATGAAATGATGTTTTTGTGTTTTGTTTTTATCTGCGCCCAAGTCCTTTTCACTCCCGAGGGGTTATATCTGGGGGATGAGACTAATTGTCATACACGCGATTCATATGCAGCACAGTGATTGGGATGCATGGCTGTGTTAAATGTATACTGACACTGATGTGTAACTTACGCATTTACGCAATCAGCAATCCTTTGCCACGCCATTTGGCGTCTCTTTGATGCTGCCACCGTGTTTGATTTTTCCGTGAGGTTTGGTTTTTCATCCTCGTATTTTTCTTTAGTATTAGTTTTTGCTCCTCACAGGAGAAGTAGGGTGTCCTTCCTTCTGCGCTCATGATTGTGATTGGTCTGCTGCCTTGAACCCGCCCCTTTATACGTGCGCGTTCACAGATTCATGATCAGTCAAACCTGGGTTGAGTTAGCGAGTTGATAACCAGCTTCGTGGTACCGCTGATCGTGATTGCCATTGTTGTGGATAGGTTCAGTTGGATAGGCTGGGAGTAACCCCGGGTAGGCTGAGCTCGCTTCGTGGTACAGGCCTCAGGTGTATTGCTATGTAAATATTTACTTTTTGTTTGATTATTTACCTTATTTCCTCCTTATGTTGTTTGACTTGTTTTGTTCTGTAAATAAAAATAAAGTTGTCCTCCCAAGTTGGGGGGGTGGTGGGGGGCCAAAAAAAAAAAAAAAGAAAGAAAGTGGCAGTTGGCAGTTTCTTATAAATTTTGAGAGTTTTAAATGCAGTTGGTTAGCACTGTTGCCTCACAGAAAGAACATCCCTGGTTTGAACCGTGACTGTGGCTGAGTTTGCATGTTCTCCCCATGTCTGCGTGGGTTCTCGCTCCGGCTACTCCAGCTTCCTCCCACAGTCCAAAGACATGAACCTTCAAGTCAGGGGTAGTCAATTCTGATTTCAGGAGGTCCGGATAGAGACAATTTCCTTATGTTCAGGTCCGCAGCATCATCATGTTTAAGCTCCATTATAATTTAGTTATACATTACAGTTATTTTATATATATTGAAGCAGCATTGTCATTGTATCAACATCTGCACTGTGTGAAGAATATTTATTTTCAGTGACACTCTGGACTCTGGAGAGCTCCATACAATAATAAATAATACATAAAAGTCAAAGCAAAGTCAATTTGACATTCAACTCAGAATTATAAATAAAAAGTACTTTCATAATAATAACAATAATCATAATAAATTATTTGCTGACTTGGCTGCAGTCTTCTGGATTAAAAGTCAGTTTTTGGTGTCAACCTTCCTCTGTTTAGCACACGCCATGACACACTGACTCACAGTTTGACCTCTTTTCTCTCTCTTGTCTCCTCACTCTTTTATATTTTTCTCTCTCGTCTCCTCACTCCTTTATATTTCTCTCTCTTGTCTCCTCACCCCTTCATATTTTTCTCTCTCTTGTCTCCTCACTCCTTTATATTTTTCTCTCTCTTGTCTCCTCACTCCTTCATATTTTTCTCTCTCTTGTCTCCTCACTCTTTTATATTTTTCTCTCTTGTCTCCTCACCCCTTCATATTTTTCTCTCTCTTGTCTCCTCACTCCATTATATGTTTCTCTCTCTTGTCTCCTCACTCCTTTATATTTTTCTCTCTTGTCTCCTCACTCCTTTATATTTTTCTCTCTTGTCTCCTCACTCCTTTATATTTTTCTCTCTTGTCTCCTCACTCCTTCATATTTTTCTCTCTCTTGTCTCCTCACTCCATTATATGTTTCTCTCTCTTGTCTCCTCACTCCTTTATATTTTTCTCTCTCTTGTCTCCTCACTCCTTTATATTTTTCTCTCTTGTCTCCTCACTCCTTTATATTTTTCTCTCTCTTGTCTCCTCACTCCTTTATATTTTTCTCTCTTGTCTCCTCACTCCTTTATATTTTTCTCTCTCTTGTCTCCTCACTCCTTTATATTTTTCTCTCTCTTGTCTCCTCACTCCTTTATATTTTTCTCTCTTGTCTCCTCACTCCTTTATATTTTTCTCTCTTGTCTCCTCACTCCTTTATATTTTTCTCTCTCTTGTCGCCTCACTCCTTTATATGTTTCTCTCTCTTGTCTCCTCACTCCTTCATATTTTTCTCTCTCTTGTCTCCTCACTCCTTTATATTTTTCTCTCTCTTGTCTCCTCACTCCTTCATATTTTTCTCTCTCTTGTCTCCTCACTCCTTTATATTTTTCTCTCTTGTCTCCTCACCCCTTCATATTTTTCTCTCTCTTGTCTCCTCACTCCATTATATGTTTCTCTCTCTTGTCTCCTCACTCCTTTATATTTTTCTCTCTCTTGTCTCCTCACTCCTTTATATTTTTCTCTCTTGTCTCCTCACTCCTTTATATTTTTCTCTCTAATCTCCTCACTCCTTTATATTTTTCTCTCTCTTGTCTCCTCACTCCTTTATATTTTTCTCTCTCTTGTCTCCTCACTCCTTTATATTTTTCTCTCTCTTGTCTCCTCACTTGTCTCCTCACTCCTTTATATTTTTCTCTCTTGTCTCCTCACTCCTTTATATTTTTCTCTCTCTTGTCTCCTCACTCCTTTATATTTTCCTCTCCATCACTGCCACTCTATTCAGTGAAGGCCCGCCCTGCCCTGCCTGTGATTGGCTGACATTCTTGCCCTCACCTTGACCAGTCTCAGTCCAAAATGTAATCTCCACCAACACTGAAAAAAACTCAATGATATGTCGGCTCTGTCCTGGCTCTGGGTCCGGACAGGATAGAGTGTGGGTCCGGACCCAGAACACGGTCCACCTATTAGTGACCTGTGCTTTAAGCTCTCAGTACACTGCACTTCTACCTGTACTATTGGACACAGCCTTCCCAGAATGCTTTGCTTTACCTCTCTAGTCTTGATACAATCTATTGTACAAATCTGTTCAACAGTTCACACAACTTGCGTGCTTTCACACCTCAGTACACCTGTCCAGATGTTGTGTAAAGTCGCCCACACTGTAGAATTTCAAACATTTATACATTTTATAATATTTGCCACTGACACACATTAACAGGCAATTAACATAATTAACATAATTAACAAAACAAGTTCACTTTGAGATTGGGCTACATTTGAAATACATGCACTCATAGATGAAATAACACTGCACATGGTTTGTGGACAAACTCAGTATACAGTTCATATACCTACCTAAAACTTTTCATCAAAACAATAAGGACAAGATTCCTAACTAAGGCAGTCCATAACTGATGATCATCTCTTAATTAATTGTAGCTGGGTAGTGATGTGTTCCATCATGTATACATGTACATTTAATACCAATTATTTTTTTATATTTAAATTGACTTATTTAGCTGATGCTTTTATCCAAAGTGACAATCGAGGGAAACAATCAAGGTACAGTGTGACTAGGATAAATAGTGCCGCAATAAGTACTGTGACAGTTCTAGAGGGGGTAGATTCATCATCTCCAGTTGTTGGTAGTGCTACTGTAAGGGAGGAGATCCTCTCTGAAGAGCTGGTTGTTCAGGAGTTTTTTTTAAAGTTATGGAGGAACACTCCTGCTCTGGTAGGAACTGGTATCGCGTTCCACCAATGGAGAACAACAGACAAGAAGAGTCTGGATTGCCCTGAGCGTACAGGTGGCAGAGCCAGGCGTCGTTCATTGGAGGAATGCAAAGGTTGTGAGGTAACACAATGCTGCTGGAAAGTTTGTGAACCCTACAGCAATGGTCAGATTTTTTTGTAGAAAATATTAAAATAACCTTATTAAATGTAAAGTTATACCCAATTCTGACATTCCAAATAATGAACTCAACAACAACAAAATGTTTGCCAGTTTTCTGAGTAGGAGGGTTGTGGACCAGTTGGAGGTCGAACCAGGAAATCATTGCGATAGCATAGTATTCAAATGTGTCATATTTGGTTGAATGCAAACTGGAGACAACAGGTATAGAGAAGAGGCACATATTGTAATATTGTGACAGTTGGAGGCAAATGGACTAGTTCCCTGTGCTCAGTGAAGTTGCTCGTCTTGATCTACATACATCTTCACTGAGTACGGCTGAACACAATAGCTGGTGCTAAATATTGTTTCCCAAGAATGAATGGATGCATTTATAAGCAGTTTAATTCATTTTGGTTGTCATGTTTATAAATAGCAACATTTCAAGATATTTTGACAAAAAACTTCAGTCAACCTAATTGCAACATGTGCGTAATCATACAATATATAGTCCTCACTTCATCACACAACTCATAGTGACGAGTCTTCAGTGTCCACAGAGGTAGATACTCACCTGCTCTAGGTATACTACTACGAGGCAGAGCAGCAAATTCAGAACAACAAACAATATATAAAAACAGGAAAAAAAATCAGGCAAGCATCAGAACAAAATGTACTGAATTGTGTTTGACCTAGTGGTTGGGTACTGTATGCATTATTCAAGCAGATGTATCTTAAGGGTGTTGTGTTATACTTCTGTATAAAAACTTGTTCACAGAAAGCTGTTCCATCTTTTAAGTATGAAAACAAAACAATCCATTTGAAACCTGCTTGCCCTGATCAGCACAAACACCTATTACATGACTAAGTTCCTTGGAGAAAGCGACATCTTCAAGGTAACACGTAAAGGGCAGTTGGCATCTTTACAAACCCCTGAATGTCACCCGTTCCAGTGGATTGACAAAATAATATGCACCCATCGCTTTGTGCCTGTGGATGGAAAGAGAATAGAAAAAAAACATAAAGGAAAGGATGCAGGGCGCATTTGGGCTTTTTTCCCCCTCTCTTTTTAATCAGAGGAGGAAGACTGACATGTCCAATCATAACAAAACATCAGCTGGTAAATGGGCCTTCGCAATCACTGTCAGCCAGCCTCCATTAGAAAGACCCCCTTTCCTGGACATCAATCAATGCTTTATGGACTGATTCCTTCATTCATTATTTAATTACAGCTATTTCTTTATTTATTTAACCAATGAAGACTTTTTTGTGAGCCTTAATCACTTCTTTGTTGGCAATCACATTTTTACTTCTTGTTTATGTCAGTGTTTTTCTTTCTTTTATGTTTTTTTTTTTTTTTTTTTTTTTTTTTTTTTGGTAATAACTTTGTTCCAGTGTTCCATCCCCGGTTGAATAAAAGCTGGGAGAGAAGAGCAGCTGGTCCTAACACCACCTATAACAACTCGTGAGAGCACAAAGGAAAGTGGTCAAAGCAGAGTGTTAGACATTTGATCAACTTTGGATGCAATAAAACAGCCTCATTCTGCTCTCTAATTCCAGCACATTCAATGAACACACACACACACACACACACACAAAAAACACAACCTCCCCAAAAGTAGCAAAGCCCACATGCAAAATAGCCAACTGTGGAAATCTCGAATTATTTCCTGAAATTAAGCCCATTAGCCGTGAAATTATTTGCTTTCATTTAAGACGCCATGCAATCCAATTTGAGGTGGCACACACGCACTACAACTCTTTCCAATTTCCCACTGATCCTGCGGAACCAAACATCCACAAAAGAGTCAGCTTGGGTCACCTAAGTATAGAAATAAGAGATATATCCTACTGAGAATCAGATTGGCATGGAAGATTAGCAAGGCTTTATCATGATATTCATTCAAATCCCCCCCGAACATCAGCAGCAGCTCGCTTTTTCCACCCGTTAACACAAAGCAAAGTTTTACAGGAACTTAAAGAAGCCACAGAGTAGAACATTATGATCGGCTGATGGTGACATGGTAATGGATTTACTGGATATGGACTATTACAGTCATTTTCATAAATGCACAGAGGGTTGGATGAGTGCAGGAGCAAGTGTGTTGAAGCTGTTTGCTCTTTCACTGCCTCACTATTCTCTTTTTCAGCATCATTAACTATCAGGATGCTTCATGTCTGATTTGGATTACAGTTGTGACAACACAGGTGAGGAGTTATTTGAGGAGGAACTCTGTTTAACCTTAGGTCAGAATGAGATTTTACCGTTAGAATACATTGTAACTGACATGAAACCAAGCTGTTATCTGTCAATGAAGAAACTACACTATTTTTTACACCCACCTTTAAGACACAGGGTGATAGATTTAGATTTGGAAACATTTGCCATGACTACAGTCAACAGATGACAGATGAATACTGGCACAAAGTCAGAGCCAAGCCCTTTACAGTAAATAACCGTTAGCACAGGTGCTCTTCTGGTAACTTCTTGCCATGGGCTGTGGTTTGTCAACACAGGATGTTTAGTTTGAACATGCATCCAATCCAGCAGCAGGAAGCCACCTAGATGAGACTTCATAATCATTGTTGGCTTCACTAGAACAAAGCAATGAGTCCACTTCCCTATTCATATACATGGACAAGCAGTGGAGACAATGGATAACCCAAAGTGTGTTAAAACAGCTGACATGGACCTCCAACACCTCACACCTGTTAAAAAAAACAAAGACACTTCTTCCTCAAGAGGCTGAAACAGGTCCAGCTCCCACAGAAATTGTTTCTACAGGAGCATCACTGAGGCTGTACTGTACTGACTGACTGACTGACAGCTGCATGGTGTTCCAGCTGCACAGCTGCAGAGCGTCCTGTGTGGAAGGAAGCACAGCACATTGTTACGATTTGGATCCCAAACCTGGACATTATGTCCATCTATGCCTGTCAAGACAAAGACCATCTATACAATTAATGCAAAGAGCACATATTGATTAATTATAACATCATTTAAAATTTAAAATGTATTTGTTTTATTTTACCTACGTGGAGAGAAGCCATACTAAATGTCATTGTACTGGATGTGTCTTTACGTGTGAGCTGTATGCTCCAAACATCCAGGTCCACATACTCACTACAAACTAACAGTGGACACCTGAATCTGATGTGATGATCTAACACCTGGTCAGCGGTTGGAGGGAGTCCAGTAGACTTATAGGTAATGACAAGGTAGAAGTCCAAAGGAATACAAACAGACAGACCTCCACCCATCCACTTGCACTCCTCTTCATTAGTGAGATTGCTCTTGTTTGCGGGAGTTGAACAAGCTGTCCATTTCCCTGCGTCCACAGCGTCTGCTGTTAAGTAAATGAGTAGTGTGCTGTGCTTCTGCTTGTCCTCATAGAAACAGAAACTCACCTCCTTGTTGAGTCTGAGCAGTGTATGAAGGCTACAGCGCTGTCTGCAGACAGCAGCTCACTGGACAGTTGATGGTTGACCCCCTCACCTTTCCTCTTGCACTACAATCAGGTTATCATTTCCTTTTCACAGTGTTTTGGTCCAGTCAAGTGTGTTTAGTCTTGTCTTAAAGTATATACTTCTGCTTAGGTTCTTCAATGTTACACTCCTGCACTCCTGTATTTTAGAGGAAAATGTTGTCTTTTTGACAGCTATAGTTACAGCTAGTAACAATCCAGACACATTTCAGCATTTACATTTTACATTTTCATTAAAACATACGATCAATAAATAAAATATAATGCATTGTTGTGAGTTACACTTCCAATAGAGTAGTTGCTTTGCTTACATGGTAAAAACATGATAAAAATATAATGTTTAATACAACGATGCCCTGAGACTATGTAACTTTTGATATAAACAATAAGTGGGAATTTGTTGTAACTCACAATCGCTTGTATTGCTGGGTTGAATTCATAAATAAAACACATCCTTACTCAGTTCAATACAATACTGTAACTGTACTTGGTCTGGTTTAAGCTAGCTGCCACTTACTTTTACTTAAATCTGCATTTTCTTTTTTCTTTTATATATATATATATTTTTGTAAACCTCAGTTGGGTGCAGCGGAGCAACCTTTAAAAACAACATCAGTATTTATCAAATTACAAAGCAAAGCAACATGACTGTAAGTCCAATATTCATTTTCTCTGCTGAGCAAATGGGTTGCTCACTGGTGGGTTTTTCACTGAAAACAGCTGCCTGCTAGAAACAAGGTTAAACAGCAGTTTGTGGGGCAAAACAAAACAATGAGCTAAAAGAGGCTCTAAGGTTTATAGTTGAGGGGAACTACATAGCTGGATCATAATTCTCTGCACGTTCATCCATTTTGAGCTGGAATACCCTAAAATTGGATATTCATGGTATTCAGAGGATGGACTCTCATGTGACCTTTTGACTATTTCTGCCCTGTACCCTTCATACCAGAAAGTTCAAACCGTGTCTTATGTGCCATGCTTAAAGGCACTTCAACCATTGTAGTGGATAGGGAGAGTGTTACTTCCACTTTCTCTACCCACATTTTCTCACCCGGATTTGTGGAGCATGGAGGAACATGCAGCCTTAACATACAAAGCACTAGGAATTGAACACACAACCCTCTTACTGAAAACTGAGGTATTGTACATCCATCATCTTGTTAACAGCTGGCCCTGCCTCGTTGCGATTTGTAAAATTCCTAAAATCACAAAAAGGAGAAGAAAAACATGTTGCAATAATGAGGTCACGCCCATGAGTCCAAGCCCCTGGACTGGACTGTTCAATTATCTGTCAGACTATTGGTTGGGCTATTGACACATTTTGATCTGAAACTCTGAAGTGAACCTGCTCCAACAGACCATGCAGCAGAGACCAACCATGTTCATACAGAGTGTGTGTGCATTTGGATAAATGTAGGAGCTAGTAAAAGATCCTCTGTCTCCTCTCTTGGTTTTATTCAGGGAGTGCCTACACATTGGGGGGTGGTTGACTAATTTTGATCCTTTGGATTTTCTGTCCAGGTTTATCACCAAAGCCCAGCACACGCACTTAACTGTCTCACCACCTGCCTGGTGCCGCACATCCACTATCTGGCATTCCTCTGTCCCCCCCCATCCCAGCCATATGCCTTAATGATGACCTACTAAGACCTCCTTTGGCTGAATAAAAAGACACACACACACACACACACACAAACACACACACACCACCATCAACACAGACACTTTCATTTTTCCTATCCTATATCCTATTTTTGGCCTCTCCCTTTGCATCAAATGCAGACACCAAAACACACAGAAACATGCATACCCATTACAAAGGTATGTATGACGATATGTGGGCTTTCCCCTACCCCATTCTCAATAGAAAAAAATAGCACACACATACAAAGTTATTATCCCTTTTAAACTTGAGGGAACTGTGCAAAGGATTTAGTGTAATCTAGTAGTGTAGTCTTGGATTGCAACCTCCTCCACTTGCCCTCCTTCCAATAAATAACAAAAATAAGAACGTAGTGAAACGCCCTTTCTAGAGGCAGTGTTTGGTTTCTCCATTCTGGACTACTGTAGAACATGGTGGTCCAAAATGACAAACTCTGTGAGGACCTACAGTGTCTGTAGACATGAAAATCTCAAACTCTCCATGATAAATTCATTCTAATTTCTCTAATTTTAAGTTTCTTTTTATTTTTCTAAAATTTTTAGTTTGGTTATAAAATAAGTAAGTAACTGGATACTTTGCCTCATGAGGCTTTAAGTTATACATACAATTGTGAAATACTGCATGATTTGACCTTTTCACACTTAAGCTTTTTTTTATCAAATCAAATCAAATCAAATTTTATTTGTATAGCCCAAATTCACAAAACACATTTTGCCTCAGAGGGCTTTACAATCTGTACAGGGAGTGACACCCTCTGTCCTTAGACCCTCGGTTGTCTTTATATATACAGTATGTATTAAATATATACAATATATTAAATATATACTGTATACATGTATTCTTCTTTGGTATATACAGTAGTTGTAGCATGTTTTTGCTGCTACAGCTCATTTTGTGATATTCTGTGTACATTACTTAACAGTAGTGCCACCACTGGTGAAGCCACAAGAAATATAGGAAACCCCCCTGATGGAGTCTTGACAGTGATGGTGGTGGCAGGATGAAGAGAATAGATAAAGATCTCGATGAGATGAGGAGTGGACTTCTGATGAGCTCCTGCCCTCCATGTTGGGAACCACTGATCTAGATTAAGTGGGTGTTGTCCAATATGTGTGTTTCTACTTCATGTCTGTTTGCATGGAGAACAGGCTTTACTTATATTATCAGGTGATGGATTACATTTAAGGATTACATTTAAACAGGTACCTTAGCCATCCACCTGTGCTCCTGTGCCGTGGAAGCCAGTAAATACATTCTGTCATGATCAGATTACTTATTTGAGGTTTATGAAAGCCCAGGTCCATTAAGTATTATGTGGGCACTGGCAGGAAAAGCCTGAGGGAATAATTGCTCAATCTGTGAATTAATTCATGTCCTCCATAAGCAATATTTACCCATGGAATTAAAGAAGCATAACAGTGTACTGTGAGGTATCAATGCTATTCAAATGACCTGCTCTTTGGTTTCTGAGACAGAATCGTGAATTTACATTGAGAATTCATTCAAATGCATCTCAGATTAATCAGAACTAATGCTGCTGCATGCTGTAAAAAGGACCTTTTAGCATGGTAACCAGGCATCCTTTCATGTATTTATATTATTCATGAGAGTGATTTGGATAATGCTGCCTCTGACTATTACTCCCTCTATGGTGTGTTAACATGTATTAAAAGTGATTTGATGAGATGTGGATTCATGGGAAATGGGGATGTCGATTACCACCAGAGTTAATAGGGTTGAGTGAGCAAATGGTGCAAGCAAATTTCATGCAGTTCGCACTCATGTAACATTAATGTCATTCTTTAGAAACAAGACTCTTAAATCCCTGTATGGGAGCACCATACACATCTGATTTAGAGCAACTAGTAATCAATTTTGATGGGATTTAAAAGAGCCAGCATTGGTAGCACGATTACCTGTGTGAAGTTTGGAAAAGTTTGAACGTCTTACATGCTAATTGGCTATAATTCATATAACAGCAACAAAATACCATTATACATGAATGTTATCATCACAATTAGTAAAATGTGTATCCATGTGAGGAGCAATCCTTGACGAAAGTAAGAACCATTCCTTTATGTCAAAGTAAGTTGTATTCATTCCAATGGGTAAAATTTGTGTTGTTTATTTCCTCTGTGTTTGGTCAGAAAAACTGTAATACTGATGAACTGAAAGGAGCACACACCACCTCACTTTGCAATAGGTGGATGGTTGAAAGATAATCTGATATGATGAGTAGAAACTGTTGGTAGTTTTATTTGGGAAGTAGTAAGTCATTCATTTTGTTCAATATCTAATGAAGGAGAAGAGCAGCATGGCATTCCACCAGAAGCGCAGACTTGAAGGAAAGGAAAAGGAGGAAGTTATCACAATTTAATCTAGGCTGTGTCACTGACTTGACTGTCCATTGTTTAAATGAAGCTGCACTGAACGAGTAGAAGATGGAGAACCCTGGAAATACCTCTTTTAGGATTACCACAGTATGCCCACACTTGCCCCTGGTAATAAGCCCCATGATTGGCCAAGAGAGCATTTTTTCATCAAATATCTTTGAACAAGAGAGTCCTGTGAAAGGACAGTTGTTCTAAGCTTTGACGCTATCAGTGTAATCTTCTGCCAGAAGAACACGATGCTTATCTTAATAATGACCATCAAAATTATATTTTAATGCTGAGATCAGCACTGGCAGTTGTACCCTGAGGAAGGACTTCTTAGAGACGAGTGCAGCTTGATGTTATCCAGTATGGCGGTTATCAGATCTGCTGCAGAGGATGCGAGGCTTCCCGGACTGGGTTTGAGGGAGGGGCGAGAGATGGGAAACCATCTTGTTGCCCAGGACAGCGTGCATGCAATGCACACATTAGCTGCTGAACGCGTACTCTCCCAGTCTCATGCACACACTCTGTATAAAGACATGCATCAATATTAAAGCTTCTCTCTCTGTTGGTCCGTCTCTCCGGCATGCCACTAACCCTTGGGACAGGCATGAATTTTACTCTGATGAATGCAAATGAAACCACTCTTCTGCATGTCTGACACAGAAGCTTGAACCCTCTGGGGCAATAATGAAACCACCACCACCACCACCACCTTTCCATTACACGCATATTCCAACAACCACACTGCATGAGAGATTTGGAGACCTGATCATACCATGAATGGATGGATAAAAAACAGATTCCATTCCAAACTGTAACAGAATCAGATAATCTAGAAAAACAGTAGAAGAGTCCAAATGCCCAAGGCAAAAGTGTTTCAAGCAGCTCCAGCAAAGGGCCTCTTAGCCAACAAGGGACCTTGAATTTAGCAAATTTCAAGTCCTCTGCTAGCTAGCTACTGCTGCTATCGTGATGTCCCTTGGACGAGGGCAGTCAGAGCTTCCACACTGATGATGAACACTAACACTGACACTGTGGGTTAATCATCATGTTTTGTGTTTTGTAGCTGAAAAATATGTAGAAATATCTATCTATCTGGCTCCATGACAAGCGATGTTGCCTACAATAAAACATGAAATAGTACATTAAACACAGGTGTTACCAATGATACTACTTAAGGTTCCATTCCATTCAGGTCAAACAATTCAGGGGCTGCATCCTTCGAAGCACGTGTTTACCTCTCGGTCCCCTATCCGCAGATATACGAGCTGGCGGAGACGGAGCCGCTTCTCCCCTTTCTCCACCAGCAAAGCAATTAAAAATAAAATATATATAATATATAATATAACATCTTTTCTTTCTTTTTTTTTTCTTTCTTCTGTCTGTTTTTTCTTCGTTTTCTTCGTTTTCTCAACTGACGACTAACTGACAGGCAACGGCTACATTACAAAGTAGTATCAACTGACGGCTGGTGACGCAACCAGGAAATGCTTCAAAGGCTAGACCATCTCATTTAACAACGGTTGATGCGGCCTTCGAAGGTACCTCAGAAGGAGTCGCCTTCGAAGGCCCCTGAATTGGGACACAGCTATGGTGCTGCTGTGGTGCATGTTGGCTCACTGGAAAGACTCTGCTACAATAAATGGAACAGAACCTTAAATAGTATAATTTGAAACACCTGTGTAGACCCATGTAGCCAATTTGACATTTCATGTCAAATTGTCACATTTCATGTCAAATTGGATGCTGTGAAAAAGGTCTGTTATAATATGTCCTGCACATGCTAAGGCATAGACCTAATTGGACTATTGAGTAAACATGGCTGTAATGATTTGACTCATTTTACAAACTGAACCAAAGAAATTGTGTTTCAAACCAAACATCCGGTGCCAAACAGTTCAGGACAAGCACATGTACTGTTATACCCCTAATAGATAGATACATGTAGAGCTCCCTGTTCCATCCATCATGTGTGTTGAGACCAAACTGTCTCAACATAAACCTGCCAGGTTGACATAAAATGCACTGCAGATGTTCATTGTCACCAAAGGTTACCAGTTATTTTGGTGACAAACACCAGGTTCAAATTTCCTCAACCAACACATGGGTCCACAAGTTTCATTTAAATTTCTGTAGATATTCATGAGATGCACTGAATACATTACAAGGAAAGAACTATTTTAATTTTAATGACCCAGTGGCCTTTTCTCCAGCACCATCCTCTGAACAAATGTTACATTATTAGTACAACAGTTAGCAAGGCAACAGGGAACAGCTTAATCTTTAGTACATACAGTTTGTTCTTCTAACTCATTGTACAGTGTAACATTGAGACAGTGGTGGTTTCTTCTGAGATCTACTGGTCTGTCTAAAAGTGTTAGCAAAGACATTGCAAGATGCATTTGTTTACAAATGTACATGCTTTGAATTTAAGGACATACCTCTTGATACAGCTGTTTATTCAAATAAGACCTGCATGAGTTATCCTGATCAATGAAAGATGCCACAGACACCTGACAATTTCAGGTCTACCAGGCAGCTAACAGTCTTCAGATGAACAGCTGTCCAAACCTCAATGTATTGACAACTCTGAGAAGGTGCTTACCCTTTCAGAAGCAAGTGAACAAAGCAAGAATGGAAAGCAGATGTACAAGATGAGAATAAATAAGAAGAGGAAGAGGGGAAGAAGATGAAAAAAGATGAGAGGTGGAGGAGGAGGAGGACTATTTATCAGTCTAATTATGAGAGACAGATCAGAGGCCCCAGTGCATAGTGGGATGGTCTGAGTCAGGGAAAAGACTCCGGCCGGTCGCACTGAATATTAATAGAAAGAAGAGAGAAGGGAAGCATTTTATTAGAGAGACTAATGGTGGATGCGAGTAAACCTCTTTTCCAATATCTGGGTTGCTCATACCTCTCTCATCTCTGTGGCCTCTTTTGAATAGAACAGCTCTCAGATAAGCTGGACCACTGCAGGGCGACCTTCTCAGATTTCAATATCAGACACCAGAGTTTAACCCACTGTGCACCACAGAGGAGAATATTAGGCTGGGAGCTGAATGCAGTTTGCTATAATCATTGCTGTGGTTTAACACTTGAGATTTGTAGGATCCTTTGATTTGCTGTCCGAATATGAAATAATAAGAATAACGTATTTTAGCAGCATCTGTTGTTTTGTAATTGTTTGTTGCCTTGCAGACAGACTTGACTTTTTTACAAATCGCCATCATGCAACATCTTTTTGATACGTTTATTGCCTTTGAATCACAGGAAGATTTTCTTAAATTAGGCTCACACATACATAACTTCACTCGACCAAAGTGCTCTCTCTCGCTCTCTCTCTCTCTCTGCCTTACCCATGGCAGTGTGTGGCAGTTTTTAGAGTAGAAATTAAAAAGTTTTCATTTTGATTTTCATTATGTATTTTTAAGCATGAACTTGCAAATATTATTTTAAATTTTCACATTTTATTCTAACTTTGAACTGATTTTATTTTAATATTGGTATCCACAGACTTCTATATAAGATACATGAGACACAGATAAATAAATAGATAAATAAATAAAGACATGATCCTGGCAAATTGGTCAGAGCTGTCTTTAAACTATTTCCCCTTCAGAAAAGAAAGCCGCCCCTAAATCAACCTGAAAACTGTCTGGTCTTGTTGGGCTGGAATGTGGCGGTTACAACTAGACCTGATGGCACACAGCATTCTCAGAGAGAGGGGGTGGGTCAGTCAGAAATGCTTGAGGGAACTTTCCCTCTGATAGCATGTTCAGTATGTACAAATACCACAAAGCATTTGCCAAACTGCCCTTTTTCTGCTAATCTCACTACACAGGAGTATTGCAATAAGCTAAATCTGATCAGCAGTCCAGATTTCCTGAAGGTCAACTCATCTGCAAGTAAAGGCAAGGAGAGGCAGTGAAAGTGGAAGATATGTAATGGTAATTTACTGCTTAGACAATGAAAGGCAAGAAAAGGCATTATCATTAAATGATATACAATATATGAAATACTTTTCAGTTTGTTTTTTTCACTAACCAGATGATCGGCAGTTTGATCCACAAATTCTCCAGTCTGCATATCTAAGTGTCCTTAGGCAAGATACTGAACCCGAAGGTTGTGCCATTGGTGTATGACTGTGTGTGTGAATGGGTGAATGAGATATGTAGTGTAAAAGCACTTTGAGTGGTCAGAAGACTAGAAAGGCGCTACATAAGTACAGTCCATTTACTATAGTATGTGCTCTATATGTAATGTTTTTTTTCTTCTGATGGAGTGGGCAGAAAGTGCTTTGACTTGTGGACTATTTGTTGGCAGAATTTGTTAATGTTGCTGGTATGTTGTTCACGTTTTTTTCACATGTTTTGTGGCTACTGTCGCTTCTCAGTCACATAGTAAGAAGAGGGTGAGGTGAGGGGGTTTCAAGAACTACACCACTACAGAAGCCACTACATCATATAGTATGATGTAGTCAGAGACCCGACTACATCCAGGTTGCCAAACCAAAAATGTCCTGGTCTATGCAGGCAAGTGAACAATGTTAAAAATAACGTAACAAGTTGTTCATGTTTCTTCATCAAATGCACACCGTGAAGTCAGTAGCTTTAGATTGTGCTTGATGCTACCTGCAGACCACTAACTGCACATTGTGTTCTCTGTGAGCATGTCCTCTGGTCTTGGCTACTTGCCAGTAAGAGACTGTTTAATAGCTAAAAAAAATAGTTCTGAAGCAGCACAACTCTGTGTAGAAGGCCTCCCTAGTTTCATACAAGTTTGTTATTTTGGTCAACCCCATCCACTCAGTGCCCTCAGGAGTAAACCATTGATTACATTGTTTTGATGTAAAACAAGAAATTGGGTTCTTTTGCATTGGCGCATTGAAGGCTGGTAGGTGTTAGCAGGGTAGATCAGCAGGAAGATTGCAAGAAGATGTTGGTTGTTTGTGTTTGAGGCTTGTCAACAGCAGACAGTCAACCTTGAAGCTATAGGAGTCATGGAGCTGGATTTCCCATCAGGCCAAGCAATTCGGTCAACAGGCCTCCTCTAGATAATTGCAGCAGTTTCACCACAACATAACAAATATATCCAAGATTACAAACAGAGAGAGCTTGAAATGCTATATTTTAATTGAGGACATTTACTCAACGAATCTGCATTTTCAACAATAAAACTCCCTGTAACCAGCGGTGCACACCTTGCAGCATTTCTCCCTCCTCGACTGACCTCAATTTGTGGACTTCATAAAAAGGTGGACAAATATCTGGCCCTGTGGTCCAGGAGGTAATTACTAATGTTACCGCTTCTCCTTGGGGAGGGTAGATGCAATGCCTCTGCCAGCTCTCCCGTTTGGAGCCAGGCCAGTTATTTCCTGTGGAATCAGGCAGCATTAACCTCTTGGATGCAGATCCATTCGGTTGTAAATTAGCAACTAATTAGAAGGCGCTTGTCATCTTTTGAGACACAACATGAAAAACACATCAACAAATGATGGAGATACAAATTGTATACCATCTTGTATCATCATAACAATTTTTATCTTATTTGTTTTTCTTTTTTTTATTGAATACTTTTCAGGTAAAACATTAGTTAACAGTCATCACATTGAATATGAAAAAAAACAGATAAACAGATTACATATATTGTGAATGGCTGTTTTCTACAGTATATTAAACAGTAAACACATTTCTATTAAAATCATTGGAAAGAAAAATATACTATAGATATTAAATAGGAGATATCAATCAAAGATGAGTGATTCACACCTGGAAAAGTGTGGGCCTCATTCACCAACCATTCTGAAGACAAAAACCTTGCTTAGAACACAGTTACTGACATTCACCATTTACATGTTTTCTTATTCTTTGGTAAGAACAGAATAGGAACTTAAACTTAAACACTTTTTATGTAACAGCATTGTGTATGTGTGTGTGTGTGTGTGTGTGTGTGTGTGTGCGCGCTATCCAATAAGTATAAAGTCATCTTTGTATTGCTGCCTTGGTGATGTTTTATTCTTCTGTTAAAGTTGCAGTTATTTAATTTACAGTGCAGTGCCCATAGCGCTTTTAATTTTTGGTCAGTCATTTTTGTGTAATTGTCTGAATGTTGTCCTCTTTTCTTGTGAATTTTAGTTAGGCTATAGCAAAGACGGTGGTTGTATGTGTACAATAGATAATCAGTCTGGCGTGGGCGCACGCAGGACACCAATCCAGTAGTTCTGTACGAGTTGCGTTGTTTTAGAGTTTAAAGTCTGTTTTTTTTTTCAACTTTAAATTTTTGACACTAGCTGTGAAGAACTTTATATATCCTATGGATACGATGTATTTTTACCAGCAACACAGCGGTGGACAACTATTCAAGGGAGAAACTGCTTTCACTCCAAACAATGGGGTGTGCCGGCATTGTTCACCCCATACCTGAGGAGCTAAGGAGGAGGCACTGAGGCCGCAGAGCAGGAGTGAAGGTGGAGGCTAGGCTAGCGGCTAAGCGGTGGAAGTACAAGCCCTCAGTTCCTTCATTCATCATGGGGAATGTTAACTGTCTCACCAACAAGACGGACGAGCTGGCTGCCACCGACAGGACATTCAGGGAGAGCATTTTACTGTGTCTCTCTGAAACTTGGCTCACTCAGAACTCCAAACGTTAATGTGGAATTACCTGGATTCACCACAGTGAGAGCAGACAGGGACTGCAGACGCAGTGGCAAACGTAAAGGAGGGGGACTCGCACTATTAACACCAGTTGGTGTAACCAGGGGCATGTTACGGAGAAGGAGATTGCATGCAAGAGAGACATCAAGTTGCTGGTGGTAGGTCTGAGACCATATTACATGCCCAGAGAGTTCTCCCACGCCATTGAAGAAGAAGAAGAAGAAGAAGAAGAAGAGATACTTTTTTATTCAAGGGGGAAATTCTTTTTTCACTCATTTTTTTATACATGCATTTTAACCCCGAAACACAACCACACACACACACACACAAAGGGCTCATAGACATGCAATGTGGAGAGAGATGGTGGAGTGATGGGCAGCCCCCCAGAGGAGCGCCCTGTGAGCAATTGGGGGCTTCGGTGCCTTGCTCAAGGGCACCTCGGCAGTGCCCAGGAGGTGAACTGGCACCCCTCCAACTACCAGTTCACCTTCCATACTATGGTCCATGCTGGACTTGAACCGGCCACCCTCCGGTTCCCAAGCCAAATCTCTACTCTCTAGTGAGCTACTGCCGCCCCAGTAGCTCACAGTAGCTCAGTCCGTGTTTGTGTTTATGCGTGCACACGCTGAGACCGCGTGTGATGTCGTCCACTCCACCATAGTACAAGACCCAGACGCCTTCATCGCCATCTCTGGGGATTTTAGCCACATAACACTTGACTCAACACTACCAGACTTTCACCAGTTTGTATGCTGCCCCACCAGGAAGAACAGGACTCTAGACCTCCTGTATGCCAACATGAAGGAAGCTTACACTGCCACTCCTCTGCCCCCACTGGGAAAGTCTGACCATGACCTGGTCCTGCTCACACCACACTACAAGCCAAAGATCCAGAGACAGTCCACAACCACACGCTCCTTCAGGAAATGGTCTCCTGAGGCAGTGGAGGCTGTGAGGGACTGCTTTGAATCTACCGACTGGAACGTCCTGCAGGACACACATGGTGAGGACATCGAGGGGGTCACCCACTGTACTACTGACTACCTGAACATCTGTATGGATGTTGTGGTTCCCATTAACACTGTACGCTGCTTCCCAACAACAAGCCCTGGATCACCAGTACTGCTAAGGACATCCTTAACAGGAAGAAAAGGGCATTCTGCAAGAAGAAGGGCAGCAGCACGGAAGAGGGGGATGCTGGGAGAGCAAACCAGCTAAACCTGTTTTTTAACAGGTTTGATACTCCAGCTCCTACAGACACTGACTGCCCACTTCACACCCCCATCAGGTCCATCATCACCTCAGACTGCAGAGCCCCCCCACCCGCCACACTCATGGACAGTTCAGCCCCCCCTCTGCACCACCATCACCAAGGATCAGGTGAGCAGAGAGCTGAGGAGGTGCCGTCCAAGGACAGCAGCGGGCCCGGACAAAGTGTGTCCAAGGATGCTCAAGGCCTGTTCTGCTGAACTGGGGGAGCCGCTTCAGCATGTCTTCAACCTGGCCCGCAGCTGGGGATGGTCCCCGTGCTCTGGAAGACTTCATGTCTCATCCCGGTTCCTAAGACAAAACACACCCCAGGGAGCCGGGTGACTTCAGACCAGCACACTGACAACCCACTGAGTCCATCGAGGGGGTCGATGTGGAGGTGGTGAGGACTTACAAATATCTGGGGCTACAGCTCTTCACAGTAAAAGGGCAGAGCCATCTACCTCCTGAGAAGGCTGGGGTCCTGCAAAACATCTGCAAAAAACTGCTGCAGATGTTCTACCAGTCTGTGGTGGCCAGCGTCCTCTTCTACGCTGTGGTTTGCTGGGGAGGAAGCAGCAAGAAGAGGGACGCTGCCCGACTGGACAGACTGGTGAGGAGGGCTGGCTCAGTGGTGGGCACAGAGCTGGTGACAGTGACAGAGAGAAGGACTGTGGACAAACTGCTGTCCATACTGGACAACGTCCACCACCCTCTGCACAACACCTTCACCAGGCAGTTCAGTGGCAGACTGCTCTCCCAGTCCTGCTCCACCAATAGACTTAAAAACTCTTTGGTCCCCCTGGCTATCTATCTATCTATCTATCTATCTATCTATCTATCTATAGATATAAAAAATAAAATGTATTGTTAGTTTGGACTGAAGAAATCAAAAACAGAATATTTTCTGAACATTTATCAGTTTGTCTGTGTTGCAAACAGGTTTTCTTTATTTTATTCTGAATTTTACAGGGAGCTCTGCAGAGAAGTTAAATGGGAGAAATATGATCTTCCTTCTGGTTCCTGTCAGTACATGTGCTGCAGCATTCTGGATCAACTGCAGAGTCTTACGAGACTTATTGGGGCAGCCTGATAATAAGGAATTAGATAGATAGATGATTTATTGTCCTCCATAGAGGAAATTTATTTCCACATCCTGTACACACATAAGAACATCAATCATCACACAACACAAAAACATGCCACAAGGAACACAGTACAGTCAACAAGAACATGAGTGTGTTAGTGTAAATGCTAGATTTTGTTGAGGGCAGTGATGGCACAAAGCTCTTACTGCTTTTTTTAAAGATCAAAGAATGCAGCTAAATGGGAGCACAGTGAATTATGAGTTTAGGGTGGCTGGGGTCGTGTGTTATAGTCAGTGCTTTGCCTGTGATGACAATGTCTTTGAGGGCTGGGAGGTAGGGAGGAGACCAACGATTTTAGAGGCAATGTGTGTGATCTTGAAGAGTTTGTTTCTGTTGTTGAAAGTAAGCATGGTGAAGTACCATGTGGAACAGTGGTAGGATGGGTTCTGTGATGATGCTGTACAGGAAGAGCAGAAGGTGAGATGTGAGGTTCCGGGTGATGGAGGGCCACTGTTGGCTGTGTCTATTGTCAAAGATGATTTCAAGATATGTGAAGGTACCATCTCAACTGGCTCACTTCATCATTTGAGAAAGAAAAAAGGTATCATGCTGACATAGTTTAGTTTCAGGTCTTAGCTAACAACAGTAAACACACAACCAATACACAGTAATCACAGAAAGCTACTTTATTCTAATGTTGCATGCTAATGTGCTAATTGCAACTGTTAAATCAGAGTTTCAGTCCGATGTTGTGTTTTGTTGTCTATGGCATAAAATCAAAGTATCATTTTAGCTAAATTTGTATACTTTGAAAACACACATCACAGAATATTTGCAGTTTATTACCCCCAGATCATGCAGGCACCCCATGGGCCAATCAAGGTGCATCATCATATTAAGTTTCTCCAAATCGGACCAGTGGCGCAGCATTTCTGGCCTTTCGAGGTTTGAAATTTTTGACCTTTAATTAAGGCACCTCCTGCCAGGCCAATCAGTGGAACATCTGAAACGTCAGAGCTCTACACCAAAATATACCATCAATCCCGGTTTAGTCAAACCTAGGCAGCAGCCAGAGATCACATTTGCGTTAACATTGTGACATTTAATCAGAGCGCCCTCATTAGGTCAATCAGTGCAGTTTTAAGTAGCAAAGTAAGTTTTATATCAACCGCTTTCATCAAAAACACTCCAATCAGTGCAGTCAAAGCAGGCCTTAATTCCAGCTTTGCCTCATTGGTCCATCTTAGCAGATTTTAGTTTCTGCCTATAAGTCAGGAGAAGATAAACCATGCAGTGATCAGAGAGTCCTGGTTCTCTGGTTAGCCAGGTGTTGTAACACAGATCTGAGGTAGGATGTAAACATCAATCAGAATAAACAAATAAAACGATTTAAAATCATTTTGAAGTGAGGACTGCATGATTCCCTTAAACTGTGACCTCTGTTCACCAACCTGTTTACATAGAAGCAGATTCCGCCTCCCCTCATTCATATTTCAGTAAAACATAGGGTGGAAGGTCAAAGGCCATGTTTGCTCTGATAAAACCAGCAGTTCGTCCATCTTGTTGGCCGGAAAGCAGCCAGATGGATAGACAGGAGTGCAGTTCAAAAAACAGTTCAGAAAAACTCTCCAGGTCATTGGAAAACCTTTTTTGGGGGGGGAAAAGTTTGACCATTGGATCATTAGATGTTTAAAAATTACATGAAGAGCTGAACTGAACATCTTGGTCAGATGGTTGTCTTCAACAGTAAAACTTATTCAGCTCATTGATGAGGCTGTATTAAAGCTGAGGAAACCAATTCTATTCAATTCAATTTTATTATATTATATTATATTATATTATTATTATTATTATTATATAGCGCCGATTCATAACAAAAGTTATCTCATGACACTCCACATAGAGCAGGTCTAGAGTGTACTCTTTAATTTTATCTACAGAAACCAACATTTGTCGTTGTTATAACTCACCCTGGTGCATGATGTTACACAGCAGTCACTCACAGAAGCTGATGTGTGATGTCATAGCTTCTGATTCCAGGCTGTTTTAGGACTGTGTAGTAGTCCTAAAACACACACACATGAAGATCCTCCATAGTTTTACTGTTCTGCTGCTTTGACATCTGCACAAAAGGTTTACAGAGCTTTAATTTCTGCCTCTGTGCAGGAAGTTCAGAGACTCAGAGCAGCATAGGGGACAGCATGTTGATTGTGGTGTAACAGTGATCCAAATTCTGTAGTTGTTTTGCATCTGTATCTCTCTCCCCCTCTATCTCCCTCTCTGTCCTAAACGATGTTTTTCTTAGAAGGACAGTCTCAAGTGACAGAATATTACTGTCAGCAGTTGGGGATAAAGGGGAAAAATGACCTTTCATTATTACAAATACTATAATATAATATTTCCGTTTGATGGGGCATAATAAACTGTGAGACATTGTGAAATAAGATGATTGACTTATAGCTACTTCAGTGGGAAAACAGGAGAAAAGTGCATGTTAAAGAAAGCCAGCCAACTGCTCCTATTAATCACAATGAGTGCAAAATGAATGTGCTGTCACAAAACGTAACATGGAGAGTGGAGGAACATGGCCAATATGAGTCTAATGAACAGAGGTATGCAGCTCTGCCTGTCTGTCTGCCTAACTGTCTGTCTGCACTGTATACAAACACATGTGCAGCATGATGTGTGTGTGTGTGTGTGTGTGTGTGTGTGTGTGTGTGTGTGTGTGTGTGTGAACTGTATGTGTCCAGCTGTCAGGCTAAGGCCTTTGTACAGCCTTCATATTTTCTTATTGCTTCACAAATAAACATGACTGCTGATGAAGCCTTCAAGGAAAAAATTATGTGTGTGTGTTTTACAGTGTTTGTGTGAGTGTGAGCTGGCCCACACCATTTGCTTTCACTTTGAACATTAATATCTATAGATAGAAAATAAACACACACACACACACACACACACACACACACCAACACACAATCTCACATTTCTGAAATGTGAAGATTAATTCAAAACAGTCAATCCATTCCACCAGCTCAAAAAGAAACATTTTCCTCTGAATCCTCTATACAGGTGTGTGTGTGTGTGTGTGTGTGTGTGTGTGTGTGAGAGAGAGAGAGATGAAAACCATGTAGTTTGCAAAGCCCACCTCTAGTGGCTCAAAGGCACAAGGCACCTCTGCTTTCATTTTAAGTTATCCATATACATGTTATTTTCTATGCACATACTCACTCACACACACACACACACACACACACACACACACACATAACTTTCTATGGTCTAAGGCACAACAAAAATGTGTGTTAGGTTTTCCCGCTAGTACAAATATTAAAAATGTTTCTATTATATTTTGAATTCAAAATGTTCATTATATGTGGTGCACTGGCAAAGTCAAGGTGAAAAGTAAATCAGCTTTATGAGACTCTTCTCCCACCATTTTCTGTATGTCTTATTGTTGAATAGAGAATCATGGCGGAGGCTAGGAGCTACTTTGTCTTAATTACTGGAAGAGGAACAAGTCACCCAGAAGCAGTCATCTGTTCGTTCAAGAAGAAGCTAACGTTATAGTTTGATGGTATTAGATAGTTAGGACAAGGAGGACAGGAGAGGAGAGGAGACGAAACAGAGCATGCAAAGATGAGATCCAATAAAAGAAACGGAAAGGAAAGAAGGAGAGGAGACGTGATAAAAAACATCACCTCTCTAAGGTGAGACAATTGAGAGATAGGAAAGGAAAGGAGAGGAGACCAGAGAAGACATAGGAAAGAAAATAAGATGAGAGGAGAGGGAAGGATATAAGGAGAGGAGAACATAAGGGAAAGGACTGATGGTCCCCCTCTTTTCGTCGGCTTCCTTGGTATCTCTCTCACTGTTATCTGATGAGCCTTGCTCTGCCCATCACAGCTGAGTGATCGAGGCAGCCAATCGCTGTTGTCACCCCCCCTCCCCCGCCCCCTACTGATGTAAATAACCTCTCCACTGGTTCAAGGTGGGACGTCACTCCAACTCCATTAGTTTATTTTATTACCACAGAAAGCTACAGAAAGGCTGGACGTGGTGCTGGTGTTGGGGTGGGGGCGCAGGATGCATGGGCATTGTGGGGATACAAGGGGGGAGAAAATGTCACTCCCTCCTCTAAGACTGAGGCAGGAAGGATGGAGATGGGTGAGAGAGATTAGCAGAAACAGAGAGAAGTAATGCAGAATGATAGAAAGAAGCAATCTAAGAGAGACAGGTGTGATAAAGAAAAGGGAGGGGGACCGTTGTTGACATCAGGTGTGTCTGCACTACACATGAACACCAAAGATTCATTCCAACCGTGGAAGAATGGATGAAAGAACAGAGCACTGCTGGGAAAGAGTCTTTGTGCAAATATTTGACAAAATGTTCCAAACTCAGTGTTCACTCACTGTGTTTTTCTGGACCTTTAGACTGTATCCCACGAACATCCTCAGCAAATGGAGCACAGGTACGTGACCTAAGTAACTAACAGTAATTGCACACACACAAACACCCCATAGATGAGGATTTTGTGGGTTCTGGGAGTTTGAGCAGGAAGAGTCAAATCATCGTGTGATGGTGTCAGAAAAATAGTTGTGTTATTCAATGAAGACAAACAGATTCAGTCTCAAAGGTTGTACCTGTGAGTGAAACCAGTGTCCATCCCTATATTACCCACTGCTCAGTGCTTACAGTATTTTTCACTTGGTAGACAGAGAGGGGGGATGACATTCAGCAACATGGGACCTAGGCTGCAGTGGCTTGGTACCAGGGGGACTCTTGAACCAGCTATGTCAAATCCAACATTAATTTGCATCAAGATAAATTCCCCTCATGTTCATTTTGACACAAGTCCCCAGTCAAAACAAATACCATATCTGTGTCCTGTACATGCAAAAGCCTTGTATCACTTTAAACTGTATCAATGCGTGACACACAGGTAGAAACTGTAGTGCCTTACAGTGACCTGTCACCTGTAATGTATCTCTTTTCCTCTACCAATACAATCGGGTGTCCAGGCACACACACGTACTGCATCTGAATAAGTAGAATATATAATATGTGGATATATAAATCTGCATAGTAACAAGTAACTGTCAAATAAATGTGTGTGTTTGCAGATGGGCTGAATGAAAGGGCATGTATTTATGCACTGAACCGATGGCTTGTACATCTGGCTGCAAAGGAGGTTGGAAAGTTTGGACAAATATTCCTTCTATACTGACTCTCATGTTGTTGACTTACAGCGTGTCTGATATGTGTTACATTGGGGTGCATTTGATTGGCTGAAAGGAACTGTTACATCGTCGTCTGACACCCTGCTTGCTTTGCTGGAAGGCTTCATCTCTAGAAGCGTGGCCAGTGTGTGAACTAAAGGCTATGAAACAAGGCTGGAGCAGAGCGATACTGCTACTGATAGTGTCACTCATGCTTCACCTCTCCCTCACTTTCTCTCTTGGCCTATAATCTCTGTTTTCCCCTGTAACCTCCTCTCTATTTCAAAGTAAAAAAAAATGCCTTCAGTGGTCAGATCTATCTGATGCTATCTTTTTTTTCTCACTGGGTTTAATGTAAGCAGATTCCCAATCAGCCAGGATGAATCCAATCAAGGAGAAGGGGGAGGCACAACAATCTAGGGCACTTTTCCCAATGACTGCTGCAGGCCAGGAGATTAGAGGACGGAGAGGGAGAGGAGGGGGTAGAATTCCAGTGTTTGTACCATGAAGAAGAAGCTTTTCATTCAGAGATGCAACACTAAATCACACATGCATTCATCACCTTCACCTCCATTTGTCTAACACCCCTCCCACCACCACCACCACAACTCCTCTAGATACAGAAATGCAAATTGCCCTCCTCCTTCCCTATTCACTTTTTTTTATTATTATTTCTACCATATGGATGCAGTGTTTCTTCAAATCAGCATGACTACTGGTTGATTTATCCTCAAACTTTTCTCCCTCCCTCCCCCACATCTCTTCATCCTCTTCTCCTCCAATGTGACGGCTCTCCTTCCTCTCTTCTCTCTCCTATTTCCAAAGCTTAACTTCATTGTCTCAAGCTCCACTACGCTTTCATCTTAAGACAAAGATTTATGTAAATCTTTGGGCCGGGCGTTAATGCGGAGCGCCGTGTGAGAAATAGCATCCCTAAATCGTGGCATTGTTGTTGAAAATGACAAGGCAGGCCCGTTAATCCTACAATGCGATCATCCAAATGTGTCATAATGCCTTGTGTAGGCAGGCAAATCTGAATATCAAAAAGACGCCACGCACCTCTTATACGGCACCTTCAGTATTTCCATTGCTAACACACTACTTCCCTCTATCTTCTTCCTTCTCTCTGCCTCCTTTTAAAGAACTTGCCCTGCTTGTCACTTTGCTGGCATTAAAAAAGGAATAAAACATACAAAATGCCATAGTCTCAAATTTGTTGCAGAGCAGAAATCACTGTTGCATTTAGCTTTCACTTTATTGTTTGCTTGTTTTCTCCCACATACGAAAGCTTTGATTCATTCTGATAATAACAAACTACATCTGTATAATTGTCTAAGTGGCTGCGATTGTGAGTTGAAATAAATCGATGGCTTATGCTTTGTCACCAAGATGTATTTATTTCAGAAACAGAGTCTTTGTGGTGGAACAATGTGAAGATCCAAAGGGAAACAAAGGATCGAGTCAAGTCACTGCATGTATGAAGCATTTAGCTAACAATCAGTTACCTTGTATTCCTTTATTTAGGATCTGAAGAAGACGCAGTGCTGGTTCTTCCTCTTATTTGTGTGCAGCGCTGCACTCAGGGATCAAATTGAGCCCAATAAAAGTCTGATGAGGATTCATTTGCTGGGGAAAATTGACAGTGGTAGTGAGGCAAAGATCGAGGGGCTGTATTTTTGAAAAGAGCCATGAAACAGGCATGCCAATCAATTGGGCAGGGACAAGGCTGGTGAATGATAATGTTAATAATTGCCAGCCACGTCGAGGGAGCCCTCCCTGATTGGCTGTGAAACATCTGCTGTAATTAAATGCCCCAGCCCCAGCCCGTCCCTTTCCTACCAGCTTTACCTCTCGACACTCTGACACCTCCTCGTCTGACCCCAGGTCCTCCAAAACCTCTCCGCCCACCTCCTTCATTCCTCTGTCATCCAGTCGGGGAGGAGTCCCACAGGGGGATTTTGTCAGGGAGAATAGCAGCGTTGATCTTGAAGGCTTAAGACCGTACTGTACCTGTCAACTGTGTGGCTTTGGCGCTGACGACCAACGGCTTAAGTCATTTGAAGTTGCCTCTTTTTTTAATGAGGAGGGGAGGAGGCGCAGCGAGTGCTGACAGCCAGTCAGGGTCTTGAAATAATTCCATACCTCTGAATAACCAGAGGTGTCTGTTTAACTTAATCCAACCCACACACACACACACTTTTAAGGTAGTGGAAATAAAAGCAAGTTGCAGGGCTAATAATGAGGAATTGGTGGCAGAGAGGACATCTTCGTCCTGTCACAACGCAGACTGCAGTTCTACACTGCGATGTGGACTGACTACAAGAATCAAATGAACAAGACACATCTTAATTAAATTAAAGTCTGTCATCAAGAAATCATCTTTTATGATAACACGATACTGAACGCTTGGATCCAAAAGGACATCAACTAGGACTGCAAACATTGATTATTTTTATTCTGCATTCATTTGCTGATTATTATCTTGTGTTTAAAAATGTCATAATATAGTGAAAAATGCAAACATTCAGTTTATTGAGGAATGCTAAAAATAGCTAACATCCACAGCCAAACGTGTAATATAATCAGGGATGTTTTGTTTGATTCATTATCAAAATAGTTCCATTTAGTTCATTTTTTTGTCAGTTAACAATATAATTATCTGAGATTTGTTTGGAAGTGTTGTTTGACCTGTAATACAAATCTGTCCATGATTCATCATTTGAGCCATTTGAACATAAATTACTAGTAATTTTAAATCTCTTTTTTCAGCGAGGCTTCACTCGTAGCTTTCTCAATTTCTCCCCCTCTTATTGGATCTCATTAGTTCGCTCTCACTTTCTTTCTCTTGGCTGGGATAATCCCCCCTGTAGGGGACTTCAAAGTGCAGGCCGGCCAGGGAAAAGCCTTAATTACCCATTTGCCTTGAAACTCAAGCCAAATCACAACTTGCCCCGGTCCGGCCGACTCCGCACTCGTGCCTTACTCGGACTAATTGTGTGTCTGGATTTCTTTTTTTTTTTCTCCTCCACTGTGGAAATGGAAAGATGAACTTAAATAAAAAATAGGAAGAAAATCCTGAAATGTTGAAGCAGGTGATGAGGGAATTAGTGGCCTTATTTTTGCCTCTACGTGTGTTCTTTTCTAAAGAAGACAGTGAAATCCAATGATGCAAAGAATTATCTAGAGACACACAGCTCCCAATGTAGAATTTTCACTGTGAGTGCCGTGCAGAGTTTTTTTATGATATAAAGCAAAAAAACATCTCTTCTGTTTTAATAGAGAAGCCAGCTGACCAAACACTTCTTCTGTGTCTTTTAAACATGCATCATGATTGTGTTCACAGTGATTTTAAAATAGCTGAATAACTTGTGTTTTGACTGAGGGTTTGAAGTTGAATTATAAATACCTGAAATGAATGAAATTGTACTTCCTCTATTACCTTCATTCCAATAAAGTGTGGCCAGTAAGATAACAGGAAATTCTTCTTTTTTTATGTATAATTGTGGATGTCCAAAAGAAAATATATATAGTATCATGTTAGTGTTGTCATTAAGAGCAGTCAGTAAAGAAATAATTATGATGTATTCATGTTTACTATACATACAGGAGAATGATGAAGTGGAGTTTTAAAAGATTAAGGCTTCACATTTAATGATAGGGCTGAAAGGTAATTAAGATATACATAATATACATATGACAAACGTGTTAATGATAACACAATATTGATACTCTATAATTATATCTTGTTAATGACTGCACTTCAAAAAGTTGCGTTTGGTCAAAACAAAGTGATTAATGAGGTGGAGCATTAGAAATGTTTTCATTGAAAGTTTCCGATGTTTCATGATGCTGAAGAGGGAATTAAAACATAACATAAAGTTAACATATATTTCTAAAAGTATTTTGTTAATAACTACTCTGCAGAGTTAGCTTGTGATATGCGGAAATGTATTCTATATTTAAACTGGTTCAGACAGTTTTAAAATAAACAACAGGCTTAGAAATATTCCAGATTTAATTATAGACAGGGAATTCAAATTTATACTTATATACGTATGTCTAATTATATAATTGTATTAATTATGTATGTGTGTGTATTACTTTTTTAATTTATTATGCAGTATATGTATCATGTTAATGACTACACCATCAGTAGTTGGACTGTATGCACTATAACTTCACACTTTAAAAAAGGAGAAGTAGACAGTGGGAGTCTGAATGTCATGTTTACTGTAACCAGCCAATGGCATCCACTGGCCACACCTCAGTGACATCATAGAGAACACAAGCCGCAGCCTATAAGAGTCAGTTCATGTATTTAAATCAAATGACATCACAAACAGCATTACATCCCTACTCCAAGAAAAGCCCAGCCCCCCCTCCCCTCTGCATTATTCAACAATATTACATATCAAAAAGAACATTTTCTCAAGTTCATCCCGATGCTGCTTTTTGTTTTTATTATTCATTTTGAATAAAAACACGAGGAGATCTAAAGCGAAGTGTCAGTATGGAATGTGGAATTGACTTCATTTTGATTGGAGGGACCTGTTGGGAGAGCCAATAAAAATAGGGAGGAAGAAAGTATCAGGAAGTGTCTGACACTGAAAGTCTGCTGTCAGAGGAAAAGGATGAGATGTGCTCATGATGAAAGGTGCTGCTTATTCACTGTGATTCAGGCTTTTATCTGAGCACCAACTATTCTCTGTGACACATTCAAATAATGGAATATATACAACTCATCAACTCATCATCATTCATCATCTAAGCACTTCTTTGATTACTGTTCGTATGTTGGGTGTGTATTATGGTCAGTGCCAGCAGCAGTAAATATGTTTGTAGGAGCATACTAAATTATGGTTAAAACCTTCAACACAGTTTGAAGTGCTTGAATAATATTTTAGGTTGTTTCCACGGTCCCTTGCCATCCAACCAGCTCAAAGAACAAAATGAGACAAACAGCCAGAGGATGAAGAATTGTAACAGCTTGTATTTGTGCTCTGTTCTCATGCCGAGAAATATCAACGGGGGAGGCATGTGCCTGAAAACTCACATGGAGGTCACAAAGGTCAAACAGAATAACCCCCCAACCCCACCCCCAGACACAGGAAGCCACTGCCAGTGCCAGTTAGAAATTACAAACAAATAAGAAAAAAAAAAAAAAGTCAAACAAAATGAAAACAGCGTAGTCATAGAAAAATATGTACAACCAATGGAGCGGTAAACAAAACATCAACTTGTGATTTGTCACTTAAAGGCCGTGGAACAACCTTTTTATCCCCCTCTGTACAATGTGATTCATTACAACAGTACAAATTCATCAGGTTATTCGTCCTGCCCCATGAGAGGAAAAATACATCTTGGCAGCCTGTGAGTTGTGTCTTGTCATTGGAATGAAGTCACCCTCCCCCTGTACCCGATATAAGAGCAAGACGTCTCAGGTACTCAGAGTACCCTATTCACAAAAGGATGCACATAGCCTACAAGTTAAAAAAGACAAGCTCCTTAGGAAAGACAGCAAGTGCCTACACATGTATTTCAAACCATTCATGAAGAATAATCCATTCCAGAAGAAGAAAAATAGATACAAGTCAGGATTCTCAGTGTGTTTTTCCTGAAAAGCAGAACCAGTTCTGTTGTTTCTAAAGGAGAAAATCTCCATCTGCTAATGGAGCACCCATCTACCCACCCCCACCCCGAAAAACAGCCATCCCACCACCAAATCCAAGTTTGTTACAGCTCAATCATTTTTTAATTTGTTTATTTTTTATTTTCATTACACCCAAGGCAGAATAAAAGTTACTAAAACTGAAGACTTTTACAGTTACAGTGACAAAAACAGTTTAAGGGACCCACAATTTAAATTCGACTGCAAAATAAAAAATAAAAAACAAACTTTTTTCTATTTTTGTAAAATGCCCAGGCATTCTCCAATATTACAAATACTGGTATACTTTTACAGTAAACAAGAAAAATGTAATATATATTCATATATATTTATATATATACTAAAACCCCGTCACCAAAAAAAGAATTACAAATTAAAAATTAAAAAATGAAAGAAAAGAAACAATATACACATCGCCACAAAGGCATTCAGAGAAACTTCAGAAGCAAACCTGGAAAAAAAAAATACTCATTTGTTTAAAACACACATACACACAAATATTATTTTACCCTTGTACTTGTTTCAATACTGTAAACTTATTTTAAGACAGAGTGCACTAAATTCTTTTTTTTAGTTTCTGCATTTCCTGATTTTTGTCGAGTCTCTTCCTTGACGTTTTGTGTGGCCGTTGTCCACTCCTGGAATTTTCTGTTCAGGACTCTTGTCCTGTGAGTGAGGAATTTGATATATATTTATATATAGGTTTGTGCCTTTATATGTACATATGCATACATATATACACACACAGACACATTGATATTGTGCTGGGTACTCCTAAACCTAAACTCAGCATTGTTTCTTTGTATGTTTATTTGTATCAATTTATATCATTCTGTTGAAACATCAAATTACACATTCAAGTTAACACAATTTTACATTTTCTCATTTGTTCAATTTTATGCTTCTTAAAAAGTGTTGCATTTGTCTGAGACAATAAATAGGAAGATCATTATTCAAGGCACGCTCATGTCAAATTGAATGGCAGTACAAAAACTGTCCCAAATAAATTATTTGTTCTTTTAAAATGTTACAGTGCCATCATTGGGAAAGCCTCATCTAATAACCCTGGGCACCTCAGCATCAGGAGATCCCAAGCTCTAGACCCTTTAGTACCTTTTCAGTCCAGCTCTTGTGTCAGATGGAAAAAGTGTTGGTCTGTTGTTAAGAGCTCTGAATTTTTATATTGACAACATTCAAATCAGATCTGATTTAAAAATTTAAAAAGTGCCACTATGAAGGTGGAAAGGGAATTACTAAAATCTTGGATTATGATATTTTCTAAAAACAAAGGGGCATGGAGCAAACTGATGCTTGTCTTACTATTAGTTTACTATTTCAGTACACACAATTTTTTTTTCCTCTTCTACTCAAACCTGTCCCACAACTAACAGTGAAACTTTGAAGGATTCCTATTCCTGGAAAGGTGACTTCATTAATCAGATCATAACTATTATACTATAACAATAAAAGTAAGAATTTACTGTACCACTTTTTAACAAATTGTAAGATATTTCTGCACACAAAAATGCATAGGGATGTTGATTTTTATAAATTTTGAGCATAAAATCTGAGAATTAAATTTCTGCAGGAGAATCTAGTTAAAGTATTGGAATCTGCCATGTAAGCACACACATTTAACCCTCTCTAAACTAATTAATGTTAGAAATACAAACAGTGACTTCAAATATAAATGAGTATAATAACTTTGAAATGAGTATAAAGCTTGGACATGAACCTGGTAGGGGGGGCAGAGGGCAGCTGTAGAGGATACAACTGTCCCTAATTATTTGAACATATGATGAAATGGAAAAGCTTCTGGAAACAGGAATGAATGGCTAAATAAATAAAAAGAAGTAGTATAGCTCACCCTGAGATGTCCCTGTGCTCACTCACTTGTCTTGTTCTTCTTTCTATCTCTATGCATACTCATCTTGCATGACTTCATGCTCAGTTTACTTCTAATAAATAATATAGCCTAGATTATATGGCTTCATGCAAAATAGAATACATGGAAGTATGAATGTAGGTAAGTGGAGTTGGGGTGTGGAAAGCAAAAGATGGTTGTCATAGCGTTGTCGGGGCTTGGTACTATGTACCATTCAGCAGCTGCCTTATCTAGAATCTGTTTCTTCTGGCTGGTAATGATGTTCTCAGGGGGAGACAGGGTTTATAAACCTTGAGCTCCTCTTTGATTTTAGATTTACTGTCAAATATGACACTCAGTGCTACATATCCAATTATATTGACATGTTTTAGAGTCAGTTCATGCTACAATGCCAAAGGATTGTTGTCCGCATATCGTCATCACACAAAATAATTCTAGCATTCTCAGTTAACGCCACTTTCAAATTGAAGATTAAATTCAGCTTCTCTTCAAGAAATCACATATTTAGCTTAATATACAATTTCCTACAAGCAGCGGCCAAAAAAGATTACTTAAAATGGACTTTTGTCTTTCTAAAAAACTCTCAGGATATCATGTGGGTTTTTAAAAAACAGAGTAACACAAAAATCAAAGTAAAACAAATTTTTAAAAATGCCTAAATAAAAATGTACCTGCACATGCCAAAATACAAAATCCAATAAATACAGAAATTATTGCACAGTTAAAGGCTCCACATATGTTATAACTCAACTGACTGTTTAAAAAGGAACCCCAAATGAGGCAGTTTAGACAGCTTCAATTGGTGTTAAGATCTCTGTTTTCTTTTTCTTTTCTTTTTTTCTCAGTTGGCAGTTTATTAAAAACACAAAATTAACCCGAAATTAATATCTCAGAAAAAGAGTATCCAGCTACCCCATTTTGTTTGTTTTTTAAGTCAAATTGTGGCGCAGAGTATGGAAATGGAGAACCCGGTTTAGGTTCTCTCTGCTTGTTCAATTTTGACCTCATTGGTCATCAAATGTTCTCCATGCCACTTTTTCATATGTTTCTCTAGAGTGCTGTACACGCTGAAGGGCATTTGGCAAATGTCACAGCGGTAGACCTCCTTACCAAGCTGGCCATGTGTCTTCATGTGGCGTGTGAGCTTGGAGCTCTGGGCACAGGCATAGTTGCACAGCTCACACTTGTAGGGCCTCTCGCCAGTGTGGCTGCGCCGGTGCACCGTCAGATTGCTACAGTTCTTGAACACCTTGCCGCAGAATTCACAGGTGTCGCACCTCCTGCTGTCCTTGGAGCTGGGTCGGCCAGGACCCGGGCCTCCACCCAGATGAGGTGTGCTGCCTCCACTGGCGGTGCCACTGCGGCCCGACATACCGCCATCCAGCAGATCACCCGGAGGTGTTGAGAACCGCAGACTGCCATTCTCAGATGAGTGCTCAGAGGAGGTGGCAAAGGGCGATTGTCTGGAGTCAGTGAAGCCTAGGAAAGGGTCTTTGATGAAGTGGCGTGAGGCAGCATAGCCCACCAACCACTGAGAGTAGACATTCTCAGAGGGGATGTGGGGTGCCGGGGGAATGTCCAAGTCCTTCTCAATCTTGATCCTCTTATTTGAGGAGTTGGACAGGCTGGGGCTGGTGATGGGGGTCGGCTTACGGGGAAACAGGCCTGAGAAAGAGTCGCCGGAGCCACAGTTCCGGCCGTTAAGGGTTGTCCTCTCTTCCTGCTGGTGGTCCATCTCCCCAGCCACTGAGTCTTCATCTCCCGTGTCCCGCTGGCCATCCGAGCACCTCTTGGAGAAGGGCATCCTTTTACGATTGTCAACTATCAAATTATTGTACTGCTGTATAGAATTGAGCCCCCCACCTTCCACCATCTTCTCAAGGTTAAATGATGACTTCTCCTCTGAGGGCGGTTTAGAACCATTCTCCCTGTTCCGGTAGAATTCAGACTCCATGCTGAAGTTGGATTCGGGTCGACTCTCATTCTCAAGTTCTTCTTCTTCCTCCTCCTCTTCTTCCTCCTCATTACCTTCCCCCTGGAAGTCCCCATCACGATTCTTCATGCCCTCACCTGTGACGTCACTGGTGCCTGGCTCTGGAGAGCTTGTAGTGGACAGTCCATCATCTGAACGCCCCGTCAGTGATCCAGCTTTGTGCATGTGGGTCTTCATGTGGCGCTTCAGCTTACTTGCCTGAGAGCAGGCGTGGTCACACAGCTGGCACTTGTATGGTTTTTCTCCAGTATGGCTGCGCCGATGCACCACCAAGTTGCTCTGAAACTTGAAGGTTTTACCGCAGAACTCACAGGACTTGACTTTGTTCTGTGTCTGGGGAGGGGTGGTGCTGTTCGGGGGCATTGGTGGTAAAGGGGGGGTGCTCAGAAAAGGTGATTTGTGCCCAGGTTGAAAGGGGTTGGGGTTTAGTAGTCGGTGCATAGGGTTGGCCCTGCTGGGTGACAACGGTGGTGTGGTGCTGTTGGTGTTTCCTGCCAACTCACGTAACCGCCTTGAGAAGTCCATGGATTGGGACTCCATGGCCATGGGTGTTAACCGCATCACCCTCTCAAAGGCACTGGGGTGCTGGGATATGAGGCCCATTTCCTCTGCACTAAGGCGTTCCAGCCGATGGGGGTCCAGGTGGTGGCGGGGAGGCGGGCTGACAAATGGAGGTGTGTTGGGGAGGCGGTTCTCCATGAACCCTGGGGGAGGCTCTCGGAGCAGGGGACCCGTCATCCTCAGGAGGTGGAAGGGGTTGTTGTCCCCAAGAAAGTTGGTGAGGGGGGACTGCGGAATAGAGTCGTTGCCCATGGGTGGAGGCATAGTGATGCGTGGGGTGAGGGCTGTGCTGGAAGGGTTGGACTCCAGGTATATTCGAATGCCATGGGTGTTCTGAGCATGCTGCAGCAGGAACCAGGCACTGGGGAAGGGCTGCTTACATGTTGTACATATATAGCTGGAAGGCTCATCCCTGCCACCTGCAACACACACAGAAAGAAAGACAGATAGAATTATGAAGAGACAAAACATCAAACAATTTCAACACATTTTTAATACACTCTTAAAACCAGTCAGAGAAAGACGAGTGTATCTGAAATGACAAAATGAAAGATTCTGTTTTTTAAAACCTTATTAAATCAAAGTAATATCTAATTCATTCATGAATCAAACTGTCATTAACAATATTGATGTTCCATACATGTTTTTGACAAGTGCATTTCACAGTGGATCTATGTTTCCAGTGCAGCTTCATCTCTCACTCCGTATAGAGTGAATCTTTTTCCACTACAAGCTGCTTAATTATTACAACTGTGTGTGTGTGTGTGTGTGTGTGTGTGTGTGCATCTGGGCCTACATGTACACTAAGCACAATGGTATAAGTATATAAGTATGCATGCTTGCACATGTGTGTGGTGTGAATGATTTTAACAATCTGGGAACTCCTCCAAGCACGGAGTCTGTAATGTTTGCCAAGTTAAAGATGCCAAACTCATTCTGGTGTAGATGGAGGATGTACAACTTTAAAAGTTATTTAAGGAAGACTAATCACACACCAGCAAATAAAGGTCTCAGTTCTTCTGGGAAGTACTTTTAAAAAAAAAAGAAAGAAACAGGCGAGAACAAGAAAAATAAATGAGTGTATTAAGAAAAATGGCCTCCAACGCCCACAGATAGTATGAAGTTACAAAAGGCAGAGGGAGAGCAAAGTTGTTTCTATAAAATTTACTCTTAAATGCTCCATAATGTTGGCTCCAAAACAGAATAATCCCTTTATCACCATTTTAAAAGTGAGAGACCTGTCTAACAGTTTCCCAGGAAGCAAAGGACCTGAAATATTGACTCTGCAATCACACAGACTAAAGCTCATCTCATTTAGAGATATGGGTGGTAAATTTGTTGACAATCAAACATAGCCTAATAAATGAGGTGGAATCACAGAGAACGTCAAATAACCTGAAGATCCAAAATAATCAATATGATTTTGGGAGTGCACGCCTCACTCTGTTTTGTACATTTAACAACTAATTATAGCTTTGATGTAATACACAGCCACATACACACACATGTTCCTGCAGTTCAGAAGGAATTGTTACCGCCATGGCACAACATAGTCAGAATTACACACACACACACACAGAGAGAGAGAGAGATAATGGTTATAGTGCTTTTGTTCTCATTCTGCATTTATTAAATGAAAGCTTGTTGTCTTGACCTACTACACTCATTTCAGATATAACATATGCCATATGTGTTTGTTTCACTTACTTGTGTGTGTATGCGTGTGCATGGCGGCAGCTATTCCTAGCAGCTACACACTCACGCACACAAATACAGAATGCATGTAGTAGTGTAGTATATTTAATATTGTTTACATCACAATAGATGACTATTAACAGCAAATTCACTTCATTTGTAAACATCAAAGTGTGTTCCTTTAAAACTGCATGTCCTGAAAAAATGACTGAAATCAGATACATACATAATTCCAAAAACAAATAACCAAATCAATAAATTGTATATTTATTAAAGATGTGTGTATAAGTAACTCTCTTCAACAATGTTTGCTACAAAATCATTTTGTTGAGACGTGAAATATCCAGAAATTATTGTAGAGAGAAATATAATAAAGTATTAATGTTTGCTGTATTTAAAAAAAAAACAGAAAAAAATGTAACATTCAGTAATTCAATAATTTAATTTCTCTCCATTTGACATACTTAAAGCACCTCTTCTCATAGAAATGTGTGTGTGTGTGTGTGTGTGTGTGTGAGGAGCGGCAAGAGGCGGAACAGCTGTTCACCTCCACAGTCCTGTAAAGCCTTTTGACTTAATTATAGTGGACAGCACATTCACACACACATACACACACATACATACAGAAGCACTCACACACAATGAAAATAAGAGCCCCCCCCCCAGCTATTGTCTGCACATTTCTCCGTCTACGAGAGAGAGAGAGAGAGAGAGAGAGAGAGAGAGAGAGAGAGAGAGAGAGAGCTGAACTTCTCATCTGCCGACAGAAGTCATCAGGGGGGCAGCCGTTGTTCAATTTTGCCTAACAATTAAGCGTAGAGGTGTGCATGTATGTGTGTGTGCGTGTGTGTTGTGTGTGTGTGTGGTAAATGTTTGTAAATGTGAGAGGAAGAGCAAGATAGTGTGTGTCTGCACTGAGACACCATTTCGCTCTGGCCGCAGTGGAAGGAGCAGGTCGTAGGTTTTGTTTGGGGGAGTGTGTGTGTGTGTGTGTGTGTGTGTGTGTGTGTGTGCATGCCCTCCCGGGGGAAGGGAGCCCAACGCAGATGGCAAATAAAGTATGCAGCCCGAGGCGAGAGCACATTATGCTAATTCTAATGTCAGCTGTACTTTAATATACGACTCTATTTAATCACCCCATTATTTCCTATTTCCATATGAAAAAACAGAGACAGAGAGAGAGAGAGGGAGCTGCTCATCACTTGATTTGGTAGAACGCAGAATGTTTTATGGAGTGCTGTGTGTGTGTGTGTGTGTGTGTGTGAAGGACTGAATGAGAAAACACACTCTCTCCTCGGCATCTGCATCTTGATACTTTCTTCTATTCTCTCTCTCTCTCTCTCTCTCTCTCTCTCTCTCACACACACACACACACACACACACTGTTTAAATTATGACCTACTGTATGTATTCACAGTGTGGGCTTTATACGTGTGTGTGTGTGTGTGTGTGTACACAAGGTTATGTCTGTTCACTTTCTGTTCTGACATCTTTAAGATGGATTGTAATTCTAATGACTAAATTGAATTTAGTATTGTTGAACCTTTTGTTATTTGCTTGCCATATGTTGCTTTATTTACCATCACTGGTTTTATATTAGCTATATCGTCAAACTAAGTCCATCTGTGAAGTTAATGCTACCTTGCTAACTAGCAAACATTTAGGCGTGCTAGCAGGTAACGTTTTTGTGTGTCCTGTTGAAAGCTGCTCTGGATTGTCACAAAGCAGATCTGCCTCTTATGATATGGCATTCTGTCCTGGTGGTTATGTTGTGACCTTTTAACAGCGGGTGTTTTGACTTATCATAGCAGATGAAGCATGGTTGTAATTTACAACAGAAATGTTTCATTGAAACGCCCCAGCACACCATCATGCTATTGAGACATGACATCCAAGGTTGAACTCCTCAGCTCTGCTAAGAATTCCAACATTACAAATATGTGGAATTAAATGTGTGACTGTGAAAACAGAAAGTGACAAACAAGAAGACAGCAGAAGAAGAAGAGGGAAAAAAATAATGCAGATGTCATCCTCCCGCTAGCTCACACAGCTAACATTAAAGTTATGAGAAGACATCACTGCTTTAATATTCAAAACGTGCTGGCAGAATGCAGAGTTCGTGCAAAATAGAGTCTTCTGTCCAAAGTGTGAAATGAAATTACAAAATAAGATTTGTTTGTTTTCAGGATATTGAGATAAAAATTTAGAGTCATTGATTTCTATATTTCTGTATCTTGTAGCCTCAGAACATTAGTGAGACATTTTTGGTGAGAACAATCAGAGCAGGTCTTTGTGTTTTCTGTGCCAGTATAGTTCAACTGTATCTTTCTATCTGCTATTGAGGGATTACAAGGAAATCTAATATTCAGTCCAGAGTTTAGCCTGTGGCTTCAGTCAATTACTGGTGACAAAGCATTTGTAAGCAGCTGTGAGAATTATTTTGATACAGCATTAAATATCACTCTACTTATGTTCATTTATTTCAATTTATTACTGTTTTTCTATTTCACACAGTATAGCAGGCTAACTCGCTCCTAGCATCTGATTTTAATGGATACAGTGGGAATACAACTGTGTATTTAGCATTTATGAATGGATATAAATGGCACAAATGTATTAAAAGAAGAAATTTGAATAGCTAAATTATTCATTTGAGATTAGGTAAATACACACACGCTCACAAGAGGTTGCCATGGAAGGAACGCTGCACAAATCAGAAATCAGGAAAAGAATAGAAGTACTTCAAAAGTCAAACATGAACAGTCTGTCAGCGGGTGACTCCATTAAAAACCTTATTCTCTCTCTCTCTCTCCCTCTCTCTCTCCCTCTCTCTCTCTCTCTCTCAGTTGAAGTGCGGTCTGGCCTTATGCCTGTGTTTTGTTTGGCTCATGTTTTCACTCTCACACACGCACAGACGTGCACACACACACACACACACACGAGTGTGTGTTACTCTGGCAGCACAACCCGTTTGGACAAGTCAGTAAAAGGAAAATGTGTGTTTCTATGTGGAATAAAAGTTGCGTTCTTTTTCTTTTTTTTCATGGACAGACACACACACACACACACACACACACACACACATCTTGACAGCTGAAGTTGTGTCACTGCTGTGAAGAAAATGCGATAACATGTAGCCATTATGTGTAAGACTGATATTATAAATACTACTGTGTGTGATTAGTATGTGTGTGTGTGTGTCCTCCAGCAGCAGCCATATGGAGGAGAACTGTATGCAGTGACAAATACACTGGATTCCATGCCTCTGTTTGTTATTCCTCTACTCTTTATCCTGCACTTGCTTCTAGGTATCTCTGCGTCTCCCCTCCCTGGTTCAGTTTCACATGAAACTCTTATTACTGACTGATTCCAGTTTTCACTATGATTCAATTTGCCATAATTACTGTGGCTCCGGCTAATAAAAAAAGGAAGAGAGGGAACGGCTAGAAATCGGTGCGAAGGTCAACTGGCAGTTAGCGGCATTCATTTTCATCTCAGTGTATTCATCTGGGGCGGCTAATGGCCCAATTTTCTCCCCCTCGCTCCTCAATAAATATTGCTGGAATTACAGGTTAAATAGCTAAATTAAATCACAGCTATTACAGAGGAGGGAGGGAGGAAGACAGAGACAGGAGAGGAGGAGAGGAGAGAGGGAGTCAAATCTGTACAATTAAGCAGGAAGCACAGATAGCTGCAAAGTGTACGATTAATGTAGCAAGAGGAGTGCCGTCATATTATTGCGTCAAATTATTACATACATCATTTTTCTCTGTGGCCGGCGGCCGAGGAGAAGACAAACACTGAGAGTAAAACTCCACATGGAGGCTTTTACATTCAATTTACAGTTTCACTCTGTAAATTCCTTTTAAACTGCCGCTGTTCTTACAACAATTAACACCAACTATACCAACTATAAAACGTATATTATAAACTGAATTTCATCATACGGAACATCTTTATACTCATCTAAAAAACTTAAAACCTTGATGCAGATTTAAGATTGTTTTAATTCACTGGAATTTAGCACTTAAGCGGTTACAGATAATGTATGTATGTATGTATGAAGCTGGAGCTGAAGCTGGACTTCATCACAGGACACATAGAGACAAACAAGCATTCACACTCACATTCACACCTACAGACAAATTAGAGTCACCAGTTAACCTGTTAAGGGAGGAAGTCACACAGACACGGGGAGAACATGCAAACTCCACACAGGAAGGCCCTAACCGAACCAGGAACCTTCTTGCTGTGAGGTGACAGTGCTAACCACCGCACCACCGTGCCTGGATACACATACCTATGACAGAAGTCATGAATCTTTAACTTTCTTTTTTTGGACCATGTTCCATGATGCACAAAGAATAAAGAATCTAGTACTGGCTATACATAAATGGTAACTGGTCTTGTATTTGTGTAGCATGTTTTGACAGTTGTTACATTCACCCACACAGTCATACACTGATGACAGAGGCTGGCATGCAAGGTGCTCATCATTAACTGCTCAGTAGAGGGCTTCTCCAAAGGAGTGGATAATACCACACTCACCCCTATACGCACTCACTCACACACCAATAGCTAAGCTGAGTTGGGGGCTCTGTAATTTGCCCAAGGACACTTCGACTGGACTGGGGTAGATAGGAGAACCAACAACCTCCCTAGACAACCCAATCTACCATCTGAGCCACAGCCACCACACGTGCACCTGTGACTCCATGCTTAAAGCACCTCCAGGTGAGGGACTTCATCAAAAATGCAAATTTTCTTCTGCAGATTTTCTTTAAGAAACTGGCAGAGTCAAGGACAATGTACAAATATATCACTGTTTTATGCTGATATCACTGAAGATGTGTATGAGGACAAACACCACACATTATCGTTGAGACAGAGGTGAGCTGTCGTAGAGAATGATTTCCTGTACTGGTCCAGTAGGTGGTCAGGATTATCAGTAACACTTTGTTCAGTGTCCTCCTCTCTGCCACAACAAAAAAATGGTTCAGGTGAAACAATTGGAGAAGGAGAGATGACTGTTATGGACTGCTGAAACCACTGACAAGGGCACGTGAATGATCATTGCTGGTCTATAAAAGTTCACAATTGACACAGACGTGTCCATTTTTGATCTTGAGACTATATTCTTTGTTTCTCTCAGTGAGGTGGTCTGAACAGAATGACCACAGTTTAAGTCCTTATTCATCTTGCTCTCCCTTTCTCTCTTTCATCCGTGTGTCTGCGTTTCATTTTATCCCTCTGGTTAGTGTAGTACTCTCCTCCTGTGTCCCTCCACTGTGATCTCTCAATCAAGGAGGCTTATGAACAATGTGCTGTACAGTAGCCCCCAGTTCCCTCCATCAAATCAAAAGTGGATTAGAGACCTGAGCTGGTTTGCATACAGGAAGTACAACAGCAGGGCAGGTCTTGATGTAAAGAGGGCCAAAGTCAGAGCGGAGGCATTTACATGCAGAACAAAGCTGACATGATCCAAGGGTACGGTGCACGTGTATGTACACACAGTTCCTCACTGTGCATGGCTGATGTCTTGTTTATCACTATCATAGCACAATTACATGCAAATCAGATGTGTGCGTTTCCACCTCTGCAGACACAGTACACTCTCTGTGTATGCTCTGTATACTTACATCTGTACATTCAGCAGCAGAGGAATCTTTGTCTTTTTCGCTTGTGGACAGTTAAGAAGTGTTTATTTGGCGCATGTGTTTCCTCCTAATGAGATAATTTCAAAAAGCAGAGCTCATTTGGCGCCGACTTCCCAGTATTCCTTAAGTAGTCTGTTTGTTTTGAATGAAGTGGTTTGAGTGCAGGGTTTTAACGTCATCCAACAGGCTTTTTATATTGTCTTTAATAGCTTGAGACTAAAATTACTACAGGACCACACAACAGCAGCTTTAATTAAATCTCTCTAACTGTACGGAAATGAAAACTCACACTTTTCCTCTGACAGCACATTCACTATAGGCTTTATCTGCTGTGTCTGAGGCGGTGATTCACTACAGCTACTTCACAGCTCCCAAAGCTCTGGTCGGCCAGACTAAAACCTCCTTCTGGGGAAAACTGAGTCATCTCTGAGCTCAGCTCACCACAGACGCTGTTGGCTAAAGACCAAGAGGCAAACCCCAAACTCTTGCTGCTATACAGGCTGTTACTGTCAGCCTACATGCCGCAAGCTAGGTTCCCATCCAAGTTAGTTTATTTTCTTTTTTCTTTTTCTTTGTGAATTACATGTTAAAACTGATTTTGATTTTTTTTTTTTTTTTTTTTTTGGGGGGGGGGGGGGGTATAAGGAATCTGAGAGAATAAAACAACACAACAGCTGAAAAGTGATTTTTATTGTAGCCTCTCTGTCTGTCTGTCTGTCTCTAATAGTCACACTAAACAAGACAACACTGTTCCAGAGGTATGAAAACTTCATTTAGAATCAGATTTACATTTACAACAATGCAAATTGCAAAACTTTCAGCCCTACAACATAATTTATGACATAATCACATCAGCACAGTAAATAAAAAAAATATGTAATGTCATTGTTTATTGCAGGACATGAAGGGCCAATTTACAACAAGCTGAGTCTTATTCACACTTGATGCCATTTTGTGGCCATTTTGGAGTCAGTACCTTTTGGCTTTGGAACATCTCTGATCTATCTCGATAACTTTAATTGGTTCAGTTCTTTTTGCAACCAGGAAAATTGCCTTCTACAAGCACAGCACCAGACCTAGGCCTGCTTGGAAGTTCAGGAATGAATCTCTTTCAGTGCATTCATTTCAGCAACATCATCAAGTTTTAGTGAAACTTACTTGACAGTCGGGCGGAGACAAAGCAAGTGTTGTTATCCCACAGAGCCAGTTGATCTCAAAAGGACTAACCCAGATTTTAAAAAAGTTAACAGGTAGCATCTAAAGAATCAACATGAGCTATGTTTATTTTTATTTGACTTCTTTCTGTAACTCTCTGTCCTTTACTCTTTCTGTTTCAGAGTCTACACAACCTTCTTTCATCCCAGCATGTGCTGAACTTTAGCACTACCCCATCTTCTCTGCATGTTATCTAGCCAACAAAGGATTATGTGCGCAAGGTGTGTATGTGTGGGCATACAAGCCCTGACAGTCATGGCAAGACAAGAAGGGGAGTGAGGGGGGAGGGAGGAAGGAGGAGGGAAGAAGAGGAAATGCATCTTTCACAAGACATGGCAGAAACGAGGAGTCCTCAATGCTGTAGTCAAAATTAGGTGTGTGTGTGTGTGTGTGTGTGTGTGTGTGTGTGTGTGTGTGTGTGTGTGTGTGTGTGTGTGTGTGCCCTGTTAACAAATTAGAGGGATTACCAGAAAAGAGTGCCAGAGCATACCAGCTAATCCCTCACACTGGCCCGCACCACTGCACCTGCAGAGTGTGTGTGTACATGTATGTTTCTATGTGAGGGGTGTGGTGGCAGGAAGGGGCTCTGTAGGGGCATCATCCTCCCACATATACACCCCCTGGTGCCAGTGGCCTAATCCTGGACACACATACACACACACACATGTACCTGGTCATTCTAAGGCCGTATTCAGACCAAATCAGGGAAAAAGTCTAGCGACTGATTTGAATGAGGAGAGTACATTTAGGCTGCAGGAGTGCAGGCTGCACGGGATGCTGGAAAACGACTTGTGGTGAAAAAGTTGAAACAGAATTAACTTTTGGATAGATGCAACCCAACGTCACACTGCCATGGCCACTTCAGTAATCAGACAAAACTATTCCAAAGTCAGCCCAAAATATCACTGGAACCAGGCCGAGTTCATGGACCAAGCTATGATACTGTCCCAGTTGTGTCCTCATTTGGTTTATTACAGAGCCTGTGGATTGTTTGATTTATTTGGTAACATTACTACTCTAGATTTAAGACTACCTAGTTCAAATTCAACCAATAACTTGACTCATTTCTAATTTCAAATGGCGGTCACCCCTGCCCACCCCCCTTCAACACGCACCCCCAGAAAGTGAATGTGGGAGAAGTTGTGGCTGTCTGGAAAGAGATGTCAGCCAAATCTTCTGTAATAAAATGTGGCTCCCTAAACCGCAAAGATGTCATCTGCAAAACAGCATCCAATACAACAGTTTGACTGAGACCATGTCAAACTTTTATCAGCATCTAGAAAGAAGCATTTCAAAGGGAAGTCACTGTATAAGTATAATATACAGTGCTGCTTCAGAAATCTCTATACTGATAAATAAATATTCTGACAAAAATATGTTTTTTTTATGAAACCCTAACAGGTTTTAAATGCATAATCACTGTTTTTAATGATCTGGTTTACATGCTAACATGTCATAGCAGGTGTATTAACGATAGCTGCACTCCATTTAAAGGATATGCTGTTTCACTGTGTCTGTCTCTGGGACACTTAATAGAACTGGGCCGTCTTTACTGCTATTAAGTCCACCTTTGTTTTTCTGCCTTTAACAAGTTCAAATGTCTGCTGTGAATCAGTCCACTACATGGACGTGTTTAAGGAAACTAATTCCACAGAAGGCAGCATGGATGAAAACATTTGGTGGAATAAACGCAGCATATGGAAAGAGACCAACAACCAATGTGATTTGTTTCAATAGCAGAATGTATAAGATGATAGTCTCTTGTTGTATGCTGAGGCAGTGCAGCTCCTCTGTGGAGACTCACAGTGTGTTTGTCTTTTGAGCTTTAGTCATTGACACGTTGTCAGGTGATGAGTTGGCTCGCTCTCTGCAGCCACAATAGAGAAACTGCCATGAGTCTGATTTGACCCGGACAGTACTCCAACACATTTTTGGATCTCTCTCTCTCTCTCTCTCTCTCTCTCCCTCTGTCACCTGTCCTCCCATCCAAATCCTCTCCCTCCTTCCCTCCCCTTACATAAAGCTTGTCCAAATTACACACTGCCAAATGGGAGTCTCCTGGAACACACCATACACACACACACACACACACACACCAGAAGCCAATCCCAGACTATGATGTAGCAGTGCCCCTCTTGTCTGAATAAGACATATTACAGCACTGCCTGACACCAGTGTTAAGAAGAAAAGATGTCTGTCTCTCTCTCTCTCTCTCTCTGATCAGCTTCACCTTTTCAACTTTCAGCTTTCAGAGCGAAGCTTTGATCTTTTCTTGTACTAACCTTTAAATTTGTTTTAATATTTCACTCCCTCTAATATAATAGAATAGAAGAAGATATATTTGAGTTGACTAGTTTCACTTGTGGAGACAGAAGAAGAAAGAAAAGTTTGCTGAGGTGAAGCAGAGGGGGGATGGGGGGAGGGGGAGAGGTAAAGATGAAGAAGTGTAGCTTGTGGTCTGAGTGTTATGGTCAGACTCCACTTGTTTATACAGAAATGGCAGCGAGAAGAAGAAGCGGGGAGGAGGGGGTGTAGGGGGGCAGGTCGAGGACGAGAGCAGATCCAGACCAGATGGAGGTTAGAGGAGGGCATGGAGGGAGGGATGAGGGGACAGGTCTGTTGGAGGCCCTTATAAGGTCTGAATGACTAGAGAGCTGTGGGAAGGCAGCAGAGCCACAGCAGAAACATAGAGTCTATACCTGCAGGCAGGATACAGTGCACACCTAAACTTAGTTTAACTAACATCATTTAATAATGTTCCAGTTCACAGTTTACCAATAAGGAATAATGGACAACACTACAAACATGAGAGCCAAATCATAAATGTGATCATCTTTAAGGTTGATTTTAGAAATGATCAGGTTAGGACTCCTTTCAATTTTATCACATGATCTTCACATATAGAGCCAGATACATTTCCTTTTTTTTCTGAGCAATAAATAAATACAAATAATATATTATTATCATTATTATTATTATTATTAGTAGTAGTAGTAGTAGTAGTAGTAGTAGTAGTCGTAGTCGTATTACAATACATTTTTAAAAAGACAGGAACGGTAAAAAAAAAATATCCTTATCATCTTTGCAGAATGTGACAACCCCCAGAAAAAATTGTGAAGATGACCTGAGTGTACTCCAGGTAGCTAAAGCCTTCATCATCGTTCAGGACATAAAGACTCATTTCCATCCTGGGAGTTCACTAAAGTAGTGTTCCATGACCCAACAGTTTAACAATAAAAATATATATATATTTATCTACACCAGCACTTCTACAGCGCCTCCTTCCATCCTGTCTGAAACATTTTAGCCATTTTAGCTCCTCTCTCTTTAAGGCCCTCTCCTGATTGGCCAGCTTCACTTTAGTCACTGATGACAGTGGTGAACTGTATTATGTTTCATGGTGAAAATATTTTTTGCTCTGTCTCAACTTTCTGTCATTTATGGAGCTTCCTGATGGACTTGTTAGCTTATTTTAGCCATCCCAACTCTGCCCACACCTGGGAGCTCACCTGTGGGAGTGTTGGTGCTACACGAGCTTTGACAGTCAGCTGCAGATCAGCTGACTGGGAGTACTCTAATGGCAGCTAACATTACAGTTAACAGTAGTTAGTGGCTACTTTAGCAACAAGTGAAGCTGTCTGTCAATCAGGAAAATAATGATTTTTTGGCTTCTTGTGCAGTATTTCCTTACCTTAACTTGCTAGCTTAGCGACAGAATGAACCTTTCTTTATATGTTTGACATACATGAACAGCCTGCAGCTTAGCTTTTCAGCAAACAGTAATATTAATAACCCCTTTCAGAGTATACCTTTGAGTGCAGTGCAGGCATTGTTGCCAAAGCTCTTCAGTTTGTCTTCAACCACGTCTCTGACGAAGATTAAACAGGCTTTTTCACACTAACAACTTTTTATAGTCAGACAGACAGACAGCTCAGCCAATTATCTATCCAGCTGTCAACAAATGGGACTTTAAGAGAGAATCTGATATTCTGTGGTGAGAGCTAACAGTGCTTAACAGCTGCATGTTACTATTAACACTGGTTGACTGCTAAAGTACAGGAGCTTGTTGGCTACAGCATTTTGGAACAGCGAACTAACCTCAGTTACAAAACAGACCTACAGCCAAATCTTCTCAGGTTTCTATTTTTATAGTCATTGTTACACGTATCTATCTATATGAGTTTGTGTCCAATTCATTAAACTATTGCAACTGCTAATTCTCAGTCAGGACTGTGGATAGTGGATAAAATATGTTTCTGGACAAAATATGAAAGTCTCAACTTTTTTGTTCGAGGAGGGGAGAGCAGAGGGGAAAGGAGCTCCTCGATACTCCGGCTGTCTCCACACTAACTGGAAGCAGGCCTGCTCCCATAACCACTCCAATCTGTTTTCATTTGCTGAGCCTCATACCATCAGACACGCATGCACATACACTCATAGACACACACACACACACACACACAGTCTAGTATAGTCTAGTAAGGCTCCCTATCTCTTAAAGGAGAAATGCACTGGTTTTATTTCTATTTCAAACAAAAACATCATTGTCACATTATTAGTACACCATTCAGTCAGAGAAGTCTTTAATTATTATATGTATTTTATATATAACATACCAAAGACCATTAGAGAAACAGATCAAGACAAGAATAAGTGTGCACACTGTAATGTACGCCACATCCTGCAACTGTAACACATAGTAACATGCAGCCACATCCTGTGACATGCTGGGACATGCTGGGACATCATGCAACATTGGCCAATGCAGCAGCACATGCTAAGACAAGTCCAAGTACGCTGCAGCTTCCTCTTTCACACTGTAACATCTCACAACATGCCATATCACACCAGGATGTTTCCTCTGCACATTTGATAAAGAAGGCAACATGATGAGAGAAAATGTGAAGGCTACAAAAGGAAGTGTTGGACAAAGAGGAACTGGAGAAAGCTCTTTGTCATTTGAGGACATGACTGAGAAGGAGAGAGCTTCATAGTCATAGCTTAGCGGTCATACAGCAGCCAAACACAACAAAGATGTGAAGAGAAAGAGGGGAAAGATAGATGATGAATGAGAGCGAGAAAGAATGCTTTTAACTCATCCCTTAGACATAAGTTAACAACAGAAGTATTTGGCTACAAAGAAATTAAGCCTGACTGGTCTATGGGGTTACCTCTCACAGCCATTTTTCACTGCAAGAACTTTGTTAGGAACTCTGGAAGTCATGGTGCCTGGGTCTTTGTTCATACCCAAGAATACCAGAGAAAAGTAGCTGCATGCTGGAATCAGAGCTCCTTTATTTTTATGCTATTTATGTTTCTGGGTCAAAACCCAGGCTAAGCTCTGATTCTAGTGGGTAGTCCTTTTCTAATGTATTCTCGTTCATTTTCTGGTGTCAGTCACCTATCCCACTGATATTCTGTTCATGAGCACGCAACTATCATAGCAAGTGATTCCTGCACCCAAACAAGGGGGAGCAATGTCTGGGTTGCAGTACGCAATCAAACACATTACTTGCTACATCTTGTATACTGCATTCATTCATCTTGCAGATAAGCACTTGCTATGGTCAACATTCAGGCATTAAGGGTGGGATAAGAGATAAACTACAGAAGAAACCAAACTGAAACCTAGTTTTATTTGCTAAATGATTTCACACGTAAAAAAACTAACTAACTAACTTCTAATCATAAAGGAGAGAATCTCTGTCTGTTTCTATGTATTTTTATCCTTTTCTCAACAACCCTTCATCTGACCACATTCATACTTGTCAGGTGTGTTGCTAAGGATCCAAAGAAGTGCAGTGTTGAATTTAGGGATGTGGAGATTTTCTGCAATTTTCTTTTTTTATTTTTTGTAACTCCTATTTCTACCAGTTGTCAGCAAGTTTGGTACAGACCAAAACACATTTTTTTACATTCCATATGGTTTTTCTGTCTGGAACAGGTGTCCGTCCTTCAGAGTTTGCTCAAATGCTGTGGGCAGAGTTAATTACAAAAGAAATCATATCTATTGATATCTGAGCTACTGCAACCACATTCTGTGGGCAAGATGTGATGTCTGAGTGACTATGATAAAATTGGTACCATTTGGCCAAGGTGGGTGATGCTGTAACTATAAAGGAGAAAATTTCTGTCTGTCTATCTGTACAGTATGCATGTATATAGAGGACCAAGCAAACGACTGAATTGCTCTACAAGGACACGCACCATCAACGGGCACACCCCAACAAAGCTGCAAGCAATAATACGAGGAGCTCAGTTCTGAACCCAGCATGCTCCAAATGAGCACTGCACTAGTACATTTATCACAACAGACACTTACAAAGAACAACACAACAATTCTGTTGTTATCGTTGTCAAGTACCAAAATAATATGCTAAACGAAGTCAATTAGCTTAAAATTTGTGGTTCCTCAGAAATACAAACCAAACTGTAGCAAATGACTTCAAGTTGCTGAGACTCCCCAGTGCCTTGGTCTGTTTGTTTGAGATTTATTTAAATTGTGTGTTCGTGTTTGTGTGCAGGCTCGGTCCGCCTTTTTCTGTCTCTCTATAGAACTTTTATGTCACAGATACACACACACACACACACACAGAGTAGTGTGGCTAGTGTCAGTGTTGGTCAGAGCTAAGATTCCAGCCTGCTCCACTGCTCATTAGACTTAACACTGACCATTTAGGTCAAAGCATCCACTGCTGGATCCAATCTGCTCATCTGAGTGTTTCTATGTGTGTGTGCGTGTGTGTGTGTGTCTGCTTTGTCTAGCTGTTGTAGTCAAGCTCACATCAAGCTACTCTAGATGTGCTGATCTGATTTCCCTTCCTAACAAGACTTCTCACTGCAGCCAGGCAGATGGCAATGCTGTGCTGGCAACCATGATGGAGGGCCCGCTGAGGGCCGTGGCCTGCTGGCGGCTGGTCGCTCTTTATCCACTGACCAATCACAGTTTTTGCAGATGAAGAAAATGTTTCAGATCTTGCAGTTGCAAATGCCTTCATGGGTGGTCGCATAATACTGTAGTATACCTAAACATCTTGATGACTTAATAATGTGCTGTGGGGCAGGCGGAGCAAAAACAATGGAGAAATCCTCTGGTGATTAAGCAGCCTTAGACAAGGAGAGAGAAAACACTGCGCTCGCCAACCTGCAATTTCCTCCCAGGTATGCTTTTTATCTGCAAGCCTTGAAGAGGTGCCAAAGGGGCAGTTAAGGGATCCTGTGGTTGGCCAGGAGTGTTGCTAAAGGGGCCAAAAATTTGGCTGTGTGTCATGCACGTGCAAAAAAGTGTTGCTATAGCACACAAGCATTCATGGTCAGGGATATGGCAAAGTGGGTGAAGATGTTTCTATAATTAACCCTAACACTGTGAGTTTTAATTCATGTAATACATAATGTGAACAGGTTATGAGAAGCTTTTATTTCAAAACTTTCCCTGTACATAAAGGAGAGAAAAAACAAAGAAGGAGGATCTGCCTGTTTCTAATCAGAGGGGTTGTACTGCCAGTTGTTGGCCCTCAGCCAGCATTGTTTACTTGGCCAACCCCCAACCTCGCTCCAAATGGCAAGTTACCCCAGCGATGGGCAATTTTAGCCTAACCAACAGGTAGAAAAGACTGTTCCCATATGGCAAGGCCCCCAATCCACAGACATACTCTCTAACTGCCTAAATAACAAAGTAGATATAATTTTCAATGCATTATTTGCTTCCCTGGGAAACAGGACACGGGTTGCTTTCTCAGGAGAAAAACTACTTATGTTATTGATTTATTTACAGATGGAAAAAAGAGAGACGGCAGCAGCCCGGCTCCTCTCCTCCAGCCCTCTTTTTGTTATCTGTGATGTTGCCCAGAGAAATCAATAGAACAACTGTAGCTAGCAAGCTTTGTTTATCTTTTCTCTAAGTGAATAATTTAGGGGTGTCAGCGGGGGTGAGGCAAAGCTTTGATACAAACGAAAGGGTTTGGTGTTCTGGGGGGAAATCTAACCCCCTCCTTTTCCCGCTCTTCTTCCCTCAAAAGTCTCAAGGAGATGAGAGATGCTGAAAGCAGCTAAAAATCTGGCTGTGGGTGCAAGACAGAGAGAGATCACTGCTCTGGTTTTACTGCACCACCACCAAGAATGTCCCTCACACCAAATAAATGGATGAATATGAGCACTGAAGACAGCAACATCTGCTAAATAGTGGGTGAAAGGAAAAGCCAGTAAAAGTTGGTCTGGATGCGATGGTGGAACGGGTGGCCTAAGTGGTTTTAAGAGGTGGTAAAGGGCTTTAAGCAGTGCTGTGGGATATTACAGGATTTCAAGGGGCAAGCTCTATTGTGTGCTAAGACTGTTTTGTGGTCATTAAAGGATGCTAAGGGGTATGCCTTAAGTGGACAAATATGTAGTGTCTTCCTAACCTAACATGTTAGTGTTTATAGCTGTCCTGAATAACCTCAGAGTAGAAAAATGCTGTCACTGAGATGAGTGAGATGCAATAATCATTCATCAACAGTCCTTTTGAAAGGTATTCATGACGTTGCCTTTAATTATTCATATTATAATTATCATCATTATCATTAAAATAGTAGTTGTGTGAAGAGTGAAATAAGTAATAAGTTAAAATCTGATATAACACCTGTTGTCTTTAGTGGCACAGAGCCACTCTGCCACTGTTTCCTATTCACATTACATTTGATGTCTTGGGAACGAGACTCAACAATCAACTAGCTTTCTCCAGTATGGCTGACCCCACCTTTAAGGGATTTTTAAGGGGTTTTAACAGATGCGAGAAACAAACTAATACCAAACCATGTGCTGAAACAAACAGGAAGGCTTTAAATTGCTGTGGTTTCATGAGCTTTGATTGTGAGTCGACCCCTCTTATGTGTAGCCTGAGTAGTGTTAGTATGTGAAACCAGGGAGACTTAAACCCTCCTAAACAAGGGGATCAACATGTATTTGTCAAGCTATGCCACCCTTGGCTGCATGCACATGCATACACACACACCCACACATGTGCACAACAAGGCAGCAAACATTCTCAGCGAAGTCACTAAACCACAGTGTCCCACCTTCACCACGGACACACAAAAGCTCTCAGTCCCTTGTAATTGAGGTTTAAATCCTTTCCTAACATCCCTCCATCCCTCACTCTTCACCAAACATGGATTGTGCCGACACAGGACCCCTAATCCTTCCCAGTTTAACCAAGTGAGAAATTAGCTTTTGTTAAGTGGTGATTTGGCCGGTGCTAAATGCCAACAGCCCATTGTAGAGGAGAGGGGCAGTCATGAGTGCCCCCAACGCAGCAAAATACTGTGGTAATCCCATCCTGTCCGTACAGCTGGGCTGGAGCTGCTGCTGCTTGCTATTGTGTGGTGGCAATATTGTCAAGTTATTTTTAGTTGAGAACTATGTCTCTCTCTGTTTTGTCCAAAGAGGTTTTGAAGCATCAACATGTCAGCTTGGCCAGGAAAAGCCACCAGTGTCAGGTTGATAGACGACACAAGGAATGGCTGTGGATTCGGATGCTCAAAGCCGGTGAGAAAGAGCAGGCTGTTCTGGCAGGAGGAGACAAGACAAAGGACAGCATCATCCCTGAGACTCAGCAGGGAGAAATCCACCACAGAAAATCCCAGTGTCTTGGTCTCAGTCCGAGCTAAATTCACGAGTTAATTCAGAGAAGTCTGCAACGGCAGGGTGTTACACTGGAAGGCAGGAGATATTTTCAGGCAATAAAAAAGGCAGAAGAAGACCAAAGAGCTGCTCGAGAGATGGCTGGGAACGACCTGCGTGCCAAATATTTTTTATGGTCAATCCCAGGCCAGATGACTGTCAAGTTTATTCTCCTGCTGTGGCAGGAAGATACCACAGTTCTACGGAGCATGGAGTTAAGACACAGGGGACCCTATCTTACACTGTGCAGGACAAGTGTCATTGCTAAATTCTGACTTATGCAGTTTAGTTATTTACACGCCCTGCAGCCACATTGTCCAAGTATCAAATGTGCTGGCCCATCTGTGCGATCTTAAAATGAGGCGGTGTCAGGTGCATTGTTGGCACAATGCTATCTTGAGACAACAGAACATGATTGCACCATTGACCAGCAGAAACTTGGTCTAAAGTCAGTGTAGAAGTCATCTGATGCTATTTAAAAAGCGCATTAATCATATAGTTCACAATCACAATAGTTCGCAGTTCAGTCACGAACAAGCACTCCTCATCCTCGCATAAATGTTACAGCAACTGTTCTGTTTTAAGTGAATAATAATTTTGCCAATAATGTTAATAATTGAATGTAAATAATAATTCCTCTATTTATTAGTTTTCTAAAATTGGGAGGCTCTGTATTTTAGTCAGACAGGTGGAGGCTGACCACTGCCGCCTGTCCCTGAAACTGTTTCATTGTTTTTTTATTTTTCAATAGTGGAGTTTTAGTTTAGTTTAACATTTCTAATCTTTAGTGAAAAAATGTTTTAAAAGCAAGTTTGGAATGCATTTTAAAAAACTCTATAGACTTCTACCCATTCATCACCTTCAGATTCCATGATATTTCAATATCTGTGCATACTTAGGTGGCTTTGATCCTTAAAACAACCTCCTTGTCCTTTTTGATAGTTGTTAAGACAGTTTTTATATTATGCAGTGATTTACAAAAATACATCATCTAAAATAAGTAGAACTTTGTGTAGTTCATTGTTGACCCTAGACCTTTTCACTACGACTTATCCCTGTTTGTTAGCCAGTGGTGCACCTCAGGGGCTCATCCATGTCATATAGCCTTCATCCGTGGATTGAGTTGAAAGCTCTGGAAAAAGCTCATAAATTGACATTGAGTTTAGATTATTTTAATGCTGCAGTTACTACAGTGGACTGCTATTAAAAAGTTGTTTTGATGGTATAATTGCACATCAGCCGCTACAGTGAATGCTAGTGCATCATCCCATATAATGCCAACCAATGGTCAGACAAAACCAAGATGGCTGATAGAAGGCCAGGAAAGCTAAGCAGCTCAGGACCTGCAGGTAAATATAATTCAGTATCATCAAATAAAAACGTATAAAAGAAGTAATTCCATTGTTAAAATTTGATTTGATGTTAGTCCATCATGTGAGTAACTTCAGTGTCTTTAAATTGAAATATAATAAAAATTGAAATAACTCAAAGGGCTAAGTAAGTAACTTGTTTGTAATTACAAATATAGGCCTAGCATGTAATACTGTACCAGTATTACCAATTAAAATCATCTCATTGCTTGAATTATGAATTATTCTTATTATTCTAATCTTATTATATTAATATTTGCATTGTTCTTACCAACTTCACTGATGTAACCACCAAAAATCATCGTTTCATTGAAGGTTCACCCCAAATAAAAGAAACGTTGATGTACAGTAGGTTGACTTGTTTTGCGTGCATCAGAGATAAAAAAACAAAACAAAACAGTAAAACACATTTTAATATGTGAATATTAGTGTATAATTAATATTTGAACTGCTGACGGGATGGTTTAGATAGTCCATGTGAGACACACTCCTTCATTCTGTTACTAAGTTCAAACCTTCGAGGGTGTTAGAAAGTCAAATGAGATGTTGACTGGGTAAATGGGGTTACTGTGTGAACTGATCATACGGAGTTCAGAGGTGTGTGTGAGTGTGTGTCTGCTTTCAAACAACGAGACTGACAGGAAAAACAATTTTCCTGAAACAGAGACACACACATGCTCCAAACTGACAAAAATAACGGTGCACACACACACACACACACAGAAACTGGAAGCAGCAGGCACAGTTTCTCTGTAAACACACACACTCTCTCTCACACAAATACACACACGCTGCAGCCTACATAGCGTACAATGGCATTCAGAAAGAGGTGCAGCCTTTCCTGGAGGGCCTACGTCCTGAAATATCATCAGTAGTGAGTCCAGATGAATGCAGAGGAAAGTGTAACTTTGCATCTAGCTATTGTCACCTCCACAAAGCTTCCCAATCAGCCTCCTTCAGCCTTTCTCCTCTCTCTATTCACTTTTACGTACTACCTGCCTGACAACAGCTCCTCGCTCAGGGACACAATTGGAAACAAACTACACCGAGCTCTTTATCGCCTGATCTGATCGCTCAGAGTCACAAAAGCCAACACGCTATATGAGAGCCTCTCCCATCGACAGAGGGATTATTCACCAAGGAACCTATATTTTATTCAGAGATTACATTTCCTTCAAAGCGATCATTACGGCTCCGATGACACTTGAAGTGAATGCTGTTGATGTTCTCATGTGAATACATGTCAGGTTTGTTGACAAGGTCTATTTTTACATTTTACATTTTCTTTTCTGAAAAGTATTTCTGTGTTTTATTGAAATAATAATGTAAATAATGATTTAATATAACAATTTCCATTTCAGAGGCTCTGAAGATTTACAAGATTTACGCTGTTTTTAAAATTGACACTTAACATAAGTTAACATGGGTTGATAAAGCTGTGGAACACCCTCTGTCAACAGTGTGGTTCACTCGTACAAAAAAATCCTAATATACTTAAATATTTCTGTTGTTTGATGCCTCAGTGAAGCTTTTCTAACAATTCAACATGTCCACACGTTAAACACGATCTTGACGCAGAAGGCCATGAAGACATTAAGGCAGCAGTTTATAATTGATAACTAATGTAATCGTAGTGTGTGAGTATGGGTGGATATCATAACTGTGTGAGTAACAGATATAGTTACAATAATGTATGTCATGCTACCACGCTGATAAATAATTATGGTAACTTATTTCATCTAATCTAACAAATGTATTTAAGTTCTAATAAAATTGCACAGTTAACCTCAAGAACATTGACCCAAAGAAACCTGTACGAGTTACATAAGCTGGTGGAATCATAGCTAGATGACGTCAGGATTTTCAGAGAGACATGCAGAGCTGAACAGAAAGCTGTCATGAGCTCTCACCACTGCCTGTGATTCATGTCCATCCGGTTAGGAATGCCTTTGCGTTGGCCGGCACCCTGCACTCTCCCTGCTGCTAACAGATTCTGGCTTTAATTCTGTTATTGCGTTCAAATGAATCAAAGACCACCAAGAAAAACACACACGTTTTCTCTACTTTTCACCAGAGGTCTCCATTTCCCTGATTTTTGGTGCGTGGAAGTAAAACAAACAGCATACATTCAAAGCTGTGTCAAAACACGAGCAAAAGGCCAAAACAATTCCATGAATAAAAGTGTGAACTCTGAAGGGACCATGAAGAAACTCTCTAACTGGTTTTAACAGCAGGTTTGTTAAATCTGATCGTCCCTGTGGGGAATTCAAATGAGTGAGTCCTTGAAGGGAAAGCTTGAAATAAATGGAAAGCTTCTAAAATCAACCTTCACTCACTTAGATGCCATTTTCAGCAAAGAAAAGCTGATTTCACAAAGCTATTAAAAGCCACACAGCAAAGAGATGTCAGCTGCTAAACCAACCAAGGTTCTGAAAGTGCGGTCCAGTAAGGTGGTCCGAATTGCAGAATTTAAAACGTAAAAGAGAAAAAAAGAGAAAAGAAGTCAAGACATGCAAAAACAGCTGATTTTCTTTCACATTGTTTCATTTCTGCAGCTTTGGGTTAAAAATCTGATTGTTTCTTTTATAGCTTTGGCACTTTAGTACTATTGTATGATAATATTGAATCATTTTAAACATGTGGTACCACCAAAGTTTAGATTAAATACAATGTGAATCATGTGTCAGTGACTCTAATCACATGTGGCTGTATTTAGTGAGGTGTTCCACCACACAAACACACACATGCACAAAGCAACAAAAAGTATCTCAAAGCAGGAAACATATGTATAAAATGAATATTATCTATATCAAATATTTGATATCCAGTCCCAATCAAACCCAGCACAGTTTGAGAATGTGAGAGTGAAATAAAGTGTCTGCTGTTTGAAATGAAGAACTGAGAGTAAACAATAGATTCACAAATGGCTGCCAGCCAGCCTCTATCAGTACGTGTGAATGTATGTGTGTGTGTGTGTGTGTGTGTGTGTGTGAATGTTGTATGACAAACTCAGGAGGGGATTTTACTGAAAGCCTCTCCTTTTACTCTCAACAATTAAAAGAGATTTCATAAAAAGTTCTGGACAGACAGAGAGAGAGATGCTGCCTGAAAAGCAAACCACAGCAATCTGTCATCAATTTTGCCTCGATAATGTCCCAACACACCCCCACCCACCCCACCCCCTTGCGTCTTCATCATCTCCCCCTTGTCTTCCTCGCCATTCTCTCACACACACACTCACACATACAGACGCAGACACACACACACACAATCTCTTCCTGACGCCAGGACATCAATTTTCGCAAGTCGCCGAAAATTACCATGCATGAATGCAAAAAAGGCTGATCAGGAGTAATTAACACGGCTTCATATGCAAATTGTATTAATGCAGAACTACAAAGTCATTATGCAAATGAGGGTTTCATCGAGCCTCTTGACAAATACTCCCAGCTCCAGCCATCGAGCAGCCGGGACGGATGACAAGTCTGCTCGCTCACTCTAGACTGTAGGGATGCATGTGTGTTTTAGTCTAGTTAGCGGATTAGCACTGGTTAGCGCTGTTGGCTAGCTGTGTATGTGTGTGTGTGTGTGTGTGTGCGTGCATGCATACATGGGCTGCTCTGTGTGTGTAAACTGTGTGATTAGGGAAGTGGCTAATGGCTGCGCGGCAGAGTAATGAACCTGAGATCCAGGGGATGGAGGGATGGAGGAGAGGGGAGGGGAAGATGATATGAATATGCATGATGCTCACTGGCTTTGATGATTAAAAAAAATTTAATATTTAAATGAGTGCATGCAAAGTGATTAACGTGCAGAGGCGACGAGGCAAAAATTGCAAAAAGGGATTTTGAAAATGCTAAGAAGCACGAGATGCCGATTTGCCTTTTTATGCTCTATTAATGGCAAAAAGTCTCTCTCTCTCTCTCTCTCTCTCTCCCCTTCTGTCTCTGTAGGTCTCTCGCCCTGCTCTCTGTGTCTCTTCCAGCCGCCTTGTCTCGGTTGTTTTGCTCTCAGTGTCTGGTTTGTGTCCAGGATGCTGGATTTACAGAACATCATTTAGAAGAAGTGGATAGAAGGAGCAGAGGGAGGAGAAAATGAGCGGAGCGCTCACACACACACACACACACACACACACACACACACACAATAGCTATGCTAAATTTCAATACTCATTGCTTCAAAGTTCTGAGGCATGAGATTCAGCATGCAGACGATGTAACTTGTGTCGGTTGTGGAGCTGTGGCTTATTCAAAGGAACATGTAACGGAACATAATGGAACATGTATGTAATCTGTGCTTTAGAGCAGTTAGTAAAATAATGACTAATAACCAATAAGTAACTAATTACATTTTCAAAGTGATTTGTTAAGGACAGAGACAGCTCTGTCGTTTCCTCACTGCTTTCTGTGTGTGTGTGTGTGTGTGTGTGTGTCCGTCCTTTCAGGCCTATAAAAAATGCATCGGGATGATAACTGTACCTGCACACAGAAACACACACACGCAAACAGCCAAACCGAAACTAGCCAAAAGCACACAGGATACAGAGGGTAAGAGAGGTAGAGAGAGACAGAGGGAGGGAGAACGAGCAGCGATACAAGCCAGAGTAATTACCACTTCAAAAAGGCCGGCGCTCCATCCGAGAGGCCTCCCAGCTTTATTGAAACAACGCAAAAAAAACAAGAGCAGCGGGCGTCGTAATGCCTCTAAAGTACAGCCTGTTATATCAAACACACACACACACATTCGCACTGTGCCGTAGCTCTTTGTTAAGTCTTTGTGCAGTTTCATTTGGAAGATAAATAAGCATATGGTAAATATTTTAGGGACACACCACTGTGCTCGGTCATTATTTATTGAAGATGCTGTGCGTGTGTGTGTGCGTGTGTGTGTGTCCATGTGCATAATGTTGACATAAGATTCAAACATGCACAAATGAAAATGCCCTCATGTCTTACACTGCATATGGAACACACTGTTTGAAATAATGTGTATTAATTATTCCCTTTTCTGTCTGATAATCAACTTAAAGTTCTCTATGTGTGTGTGTGTGTGTGTGTGTGTGTGTGAAAGACAGACAGAGAATGAAGAGGAACAAATAGAAAAATAGAAAACAAAAGTCACCTGTGAAAACAGGAAAAGTGGGTGTGAAAGCAGAGAGCAGGTAGAGCTAGACAGCTGGGACATACGTACACACACAGGCATACACACACATGCATACACACACACACACCCACACACACATGCATACACACACACACACACTCAGCTTGTCAAATGGTTCTGTCAGATTAAAAAGGTGTCATCATATTTGAGTTTGTCAAAACTACACGTGACTTTATGCAAGAGTGGCGCATGTGTGTGTGTGTGTGTGTGTGTTCCTCTCCACTCCAACTGGACTTAGTTGAATGTCTGAATTAAACCCTAGTTGACAAGGCTTTAAGGGCTGCACAGCACTGTGTCAGGTGGTGTTAAACACTGCTCAGTGATAGCAAGTGTGTGTGTGGGGAGGGGGGGGCTTAAAGTAAAATGACATGTTTCCTTCTCTTTTCTTTAATCCAGTGTGTCAGGATTTCACCTGGGAGACTGGAGGGTGTGTGACCAGAGGGTTGCCTGTTAAAATCCCCAAAGACAAGGTGCATTAAGATGGCCCTGCTAACTAGAAGAACAGTTGTAATGTTAGTGTGTGTGTAGCTGAGTGATGGTTGCTGAGAAACAATCTGAAGCTGTGGTAGTTTAAAGGTTGAAATCCTTGACAGTGAGGACTCCATTAGAACAGAACCGTGACCTCCCACTATTTACTATTTTATATGTACTATTTGCTGTGTTTGAATGTGTTTGCTGCATTTTGAGTTGACGTCTGTGATATAAGCTGAAGGATGACCACTTTCATTTGAGCCTCTATTCTATTGCGTGTTTTCACAGAGCTGCTCTTTCATGTGCTCAATGCTCAATTTGAACTCTTCCTGCTAAAATCATTTTTATAAAATATTCATGGACTTTCTGATCAGTCAACTTCAGTTTCTAGTAGAATATTTGTGCTATTAAAAAGAGTTTATTCAGTGAATATTAGACCAAGAAGTGAATTTAACAGACATGGATGATTTTTGTTGCACTGGCTGCTTTTGTGTTCTATTAATCTCAGTAAGTTGTTAGCCAACATGTTGTTGACTTTTATTTGGCATACAAAAAACTAACATAAGCCTTTAAGTATGTATTCATGTAATTAGCATAAATAGTAAACTAAATTATCCAGGCTAGCTAACAGCTAGCTATACAAATGTAACTGAGCTGTGTTTAAAGTAGAAAGTCACGGTTAAGACAACAGAAGTGACACCGGCTGTGGTGAACTGAACTAAACGGACAGAGTGGATGATGATTTGACATTAGTGCTGGAAGTAGCTGAATGGATGTCCAGGTGGAGGAGAGGATTTACAAAGTCTTTCTCCAGACATGGATTTGTGAGATCAAAGCTGTCTGGGGGTGCGTGAGAGGCCTAAAGGCTGTGTGTTCATGTCATAAGATGCTGCTTTCAGATATCCTCTATGTTATGTTCTCTCCCGTGGTGATTTACACACACATGAACACACACAGTGGCCTACTACTAGTGACACTGATAGCTATCATAAATGTCCAGAAGACGGGATTAGAAGTGGAAGAGAATAATCATTTATATTTTATGAAAATAATTAAAATATGACTTTCATAAATGATACTGTTTTCATTTTGCCTATGGAAAATAAATCATATGTTTCCTAACTGTATCATCGCGTAAAGGTTTTTTAATCTCACGTCTTTTTTATCAGGCGCAAAAAAAACAAACAAGCAAAAAAAAAACACAACTGTAACTTCACTGTATTTCTTTACACAAAATGTAAAAAATGTACAAATCTGAATCTTTTGCTTTGATTTAGTCTAAATCAAAATGTTTTTTTTCCTTGAGTCATGTCGTGTGTGTGTTCCACTTCACACGGGGAATAAATGGAAGTGAAAGCGCTCGTGAATAAAGGAGTCGTTTGACCTGCTGGGAGCCCATTACCAAGTGTCGTCATCACTCGTGTTCTGAGCTGACATTCAAACTCCCTGATCATTTTTCCCCTCACTCTCTCTCCCTGCTCTCTTGCTTCCTCCCCAATGTCTCTCGCCCTTTTTTCCCTTTCACCAGGTGATGAAAGTGTAAAAACCTACTGGAAGAAAAAAGCTTGCTGTGAATGGCAAACAGAAAATTCCACCTGCCATATTTCAATCCCCCGGTGATTATGAGCAGGGCTGAGCGTGTTCTCTCTAAATTAAACTCCAGCTCCATTAATAAACCCCTCTGTCCTCTCCTCGTGTTAATAAGGTGCTAGTTGGTCATATTTCATGTGGAAATTGTGAAATACTGAGGGTAATTTTGAAACATAAAATGTTATTGCAGCAATATAGTTTACAGTTGCCGCAGTGCACGTCCAATTGAGAGGCTAATATGTTTTTGCTTTTAATGTGAAAATTATTGCACGCTCTGTTATGAAGAAATATTGTGCAATTACAATTTCAAGCCTTCCAACGCTGCACATGTGGAGTTGATTTCACAGGAGGACTACAGTTAGATATAGTGCAAGCATTTAAATGCAAGGGGGAAAAATGCACATATGAATAAGACGACCTAATAATCTGACCAACGGCAATCAATTAGTGCACATGCTTGAGTGCAGCTCTGTAGACGCTCTGGGATTGTATCAGAGCTATCTGCACCCTCCTGCTTGGTTATGTGTTCAATGTAAAACTGGATCACAGTTACAGATGTGAGTGCGTGCGTTCACAGGTTCAGGTGGCTGTGCTGTCCACAGCAGTGCTGTGCAGCTGCCTCACACACTTCTAACAGCCTGGTAAAATATTGATGAAGTTCAGGCCCAAACACAGTGTTTTACAGTGCAGGCCAAACCGCAGACTGACACGTTCAGAGGAGCTCTGTCCTGCTACGACACACTAAGAGAGTCAGGACTGTTACCTACAAGAGCATTTCCTCGTGTGGCTTCAGGCCATTTTCCTCTAACTGAGCCCGCTGCTGCTGCTTCGTTTAGAGACACTCCTGTCCAGATATTAGGTGGATTTTAATAGTTTCTATCCCATGAATGAAAATAGATCAGGTATTACAGAAAAACACATAAAGGTGACAAACGGTCTTGACATTTGAAGACAAAATGCAGATTGTCATTTCTTATATATTATTGAATATATTGAACCATTTAATGTTCCATTAGAACTCAGAAAGAAAAAAAAGTTTTGGTGGACATTTTTGCCACATCATTTACCTCATCCTCGTGTTCATTTATTTCAAATAGAAAAAATCAAAAGCACTTGTTTTACTTGCTTAAATTATTGTTTTACATCAAATCTCCACATTCACAAAAAAACTCCAACATGGTGTCATTCATCAGACAGTCGGGCTCATTCAGAACACGACTGGATATCTGTGTGTTTTACTCTGTGGACACTGAAACGTCACCTCAACTTGTATTCCTTTCTTTCTTTTACTTCATTTCAGCCCTCACTACAATTAGCTTAATTTTCTGCTCATTGTATTTGAAATATTAGTCACTCTTTGGGGCTGGGTTAGGGTTTATTCGTCTCTGAATCATTCCCAGCCATCCAGGTACAGCAGTATATCTACAAGTACTGAGTCAAAGGCAACTGGATTTGTTGTTTTCTTACATCTAGATTTTGTATTACCCCTGATGTAAGCCCCTTTGTGTTTGGAAGCTGCTGTATGAATCAACATGGCTTGACTCGGAAATGTTTAATAACTCTGGTGTTTGTCTGAACCAGGAAGGGTCAGGTATAATTTTGGCAACATAGTGTCTTTCATTCTCAATGATAGATGCACAAGTACGAGTTGATGAGGCAGGTTAAGCAGGCAGCACTGATTTGATGTTGAATGATAAGCATCATGATTTACTGTGTGCCATCTGATCAAAACAGACCTACTGGCTACAATACTGAGCCAAACCAAACACATTTTGTCTGCATGTCTAAGTAGAGAACTGTCTTTTTTTCCATGCTTTCATCTGTGAGACGTTCTTATTTAGCTGCTCGTGGGTTGTAGCACCTGCTGGCGAGTACCTGCCGTCCAGCACTGAGCGGTGGAGTTGTAGTTCTACTCTAGTTCTGCTCTCCCCTTCTGGCTTTCTTTGAGCGTCTTGACTGGTTTGAGAGATAACTGCCCCCCTCCCCCTCCCCCGCAGCTGCTCTCCTGCTAAACTGCTTCTTTACCCCTCTGAATGGGAGAGAAACTAGCCTCTTTTATAATCCCTCTCTCTGTTTTTCCTCCTTTGCTTATTTGAATTTTAATGAGCTTTTCACCTTTTTAAGCAGATGGCTAAGGCTGGATTTCTCCATGAAAGTCGGGGTGAGTCTCGCTGTCACGTTTTGCACAATTTGTTTCAACTAGCTGAGTCCTTGAGGGGGTTTAGGGCTTTGAGTGGGTAATGTGCCTGTCTAACCCCTCTTTCTCCTCACTACCTCTCTCTGTCGTACTCTCCCTCTAATGAAATGAACATATCTCTCTTATGCTGGAGAGGACTAAGTCTCAACAGGATGCCTCCACAAAAGCTAAAAAAAAAAGGAAAATTTATGTTTGTGGAGGTGCAGTTGTATTTATTGTCATGAAAAGCTGCAGGTTTGTTAACGTCCAGAACACCTCTCTCCCTCCTTAATATTGGAAAATGCGCTTATTGACTCCGTACTGCAAGTGAAACTGTGGATCTGGACATGAGATTTGGGTAGCCCAGTTCAGCATGAACACTGGAAGCAGGGGAAACAGCTAGCCTGGTGTTCTCCCAAAATAAGCCTGTCTACATCTCTGATCCACTGAATCCAGTTTGTTTAATTCAGTTTCTGTGCTCAGCTATGTCCTGACACCATCTCCTGGTATACAGAAGTGACACTGATATCAATCTTCTCATCTAAATCTTCCCAAAACGTTGAATCATTTTCTTAAAGTGTGTGTGTGTGTTCATTGTGCCTACCTGCTGGTGTGTTTTCTTGCTTGGGGCAAATTCCTTTGGTGGGCATCCTCTCTCCCCTCTCACCTCGTCCCACCTCCTCCTCCTCTGGTGTCACCTGGATGCCGATTTCCACCGGTTCCACCACCTTCCTCAGCTCCCCCCGCTGTGTGTGATGATGAAGGCTCTGCAGAGTTGGACTCCCTCCGCCTCCTCCTCGGTCGGCCATCTTGTTGTAGCAGCCATTGGCCAGAAGCGGTGTTTGACACTGCTTCTTCTTGTGCTCAATGAAGAGGAGGATATCACCCAACGGGAGGGTCATCTGACACTGGCCACAGGTCAGCAGGTCGTGGTCAGTGTGTAGACCGGGTGGCAGGGCATGGGCCAGACTAGAGTCCAACGGGTGGGGAGGTAGGTGGGAGGGCAGGCTGAGCGGGTGAGCGGGTAGGGAGTCGGAGAGCAGGCGGCCATCTGGATGCTCAACCTCCGCTGTCCAATAAGAAAAGCAGAAGAGACATGTCAGAGGACTTAACAGCTGGACATTTGCAATCTGGTAATGTGTTTTGTTCACATTGTTCGGTGGAATTCTTCTGTTCATTCACCATCATGTTGCTTCCTAAGCTAAGTGAAGCTGGATACAATAATCTGCAGTCTACCACAAACTTCTATCAGAAATATTAAAGTGCTTGTTTAGTCTTACAGCAGCTGACATCAAAACGTCAGAAATTAATCCAACAATAACTTTCCAAAAGACACAGTCTGACTTTTATATTTTGTGTGTCACGTGTCTCTAGCTCTCCTTTTTCAAACTCCATACAACTACTTCCTGTAATTTTCATGTGTACAATCGAGTGCAACAAGAAGAGAGACTGCCCAAATGTGTGTACCATTCTCCCTACAGGCTTACACCCTAACCTTCACGTGTTGCACTCAGCGGTATTATACACATACATGTCAGAATTGATTGAAGTTTATTATGGACAATATAGAGAAATGTAAAGGTAGTGTATTCTTCTGAGGACAAGAAGTGTCAGTGAAGTTATGTCAGTGGTGATGTACCAAGTCACATGTAGACACCATGTTATGTACATTTAAGTCATAGGTAAGACAATTTAAGACAAATATTTTTTAATGTTGAGTTTGTGATTTAACAAGTTCATTTTCAGTCTGTTAATTAAGAAAGATCTTCCTTCCTGTGCAGCAAATGTGTGCTAGAACAACAAATGTAAAAGCTCTTATGAACTGGCAATGAGTGAGGGAGTGAGGAGGTCTGAAAGAGGATGGAGAAAAGAAGTGACCCCAGAAGTAAACAGAGAAAAGAGAGGAATAATCATCATTCTCTCTCTCTCTCTCTCTCTCTCTCCATCTATCTATCTCTCATACAGAATGATGGATTAGCAGCAGGCTAGTCATTTGTCTCAGTGTCCACATTGTAATACAAACAGATTTAGGATGTCATATGCAGATGAAGGCTCCAGATGAAGCAGCACACCTCATGGTACATATGCTTTAAATCTACCACTTTTCACACTGGATACACATCTACCACGTATACGAACCATATAATCCTAAATATGGATATATACTCTATGATGGATGTTAATGGTTTCCAACCTTTCTGCTTTTGATGCTTTAAAATAAAGACACAGAGTATCCACATACATGAAGCTAAATCTAAATCTACAGCATGTAAAGAAAAGGCTGCAATGTTGAGTCGAGCTGAGTGTTAACAGTCTACAAATAATTATTCATCATCATCATCACAAACAAACTTCAAAAATCTACAAGATGCTCTTATTTTGCTAAAGCTTTCTGTTCTTTTATTTTTGTGTATTTTGTTGCTTCGGCTACAGGATGCACATATGAGTGTGAGCAGGTGCACAGTGTCTGCGATCTGTCAACCCACATCTCCACTCACCAACTGTACCGCTCGCTCTGCATGTATGTGTTGCATGTTTGTACTGCATGCATCGTGTACCATGTTTGTATTTGTGTGTGTGTGTGTGTGTGTGTGTGTGTGTGTGTGTGTGTGGCCCGCAGGCTGCAGCCATCTGTCTTCTGCGATGAAAATGAACAGCCATGTACAGTAGAGTGTATTTCTCCAGTAATAAACATTAGAGAGAATAATGCCAGTGAGCTGACCTGGAACAAACACACTCCACAGCAACACTGACCCCTGAAAGTTGACTTCATCACAGATGCGAATATTATAATATGTAAAAAAAAAAAAAAAAAAAAAAAAAAACTGACTTCCTGTGTGTGAAGACACACTGATCAACTACAGGATCTGACTTATTTGAAAAAAATTAAATATTATTCAATTATTTTTATAAAATCTAAGAATTATTTTTAACGGATGTCTGCGTTCACATCAGCCATCGGCAGTTCCACTCGATAAGCAAAAACTGCATCAAAAAACGTTTTTTCATTTGGTTGTGGTTTCACTGTAATTTCTGCTTGACGATGAAGCCGGCAGTGTGTATGCAACATATTAAACGCAAAGGAAGAAGAGCCACTTTGGCCTGATTTACCTAATAAGGCTCATGAGTCAAGCAAGAGCGCTAATAGGATTTCAGTTAACCGGGGCTAAAGAAAAACAAAATTATCAAAAGGACGTCTAAAAATGAATGTCTCAGAAAGAAAAAAAACACCCCACTCTTCATAAAGCATCTACAGTATCTGCAGCGAGGGGACTGCAACAGGTGAGCTAAAATACAACGTTTGGCTCCTCTCAAGGCCAGAAAGGTGCTGCTTTCTATTCCTGTCATCGCGGAGAAGTTTTCTGTGAGCAGGCTGCCATCTCTGAGGTTTGGCTTTCTCTATTTACCGCATATCATTGTAAATGTGCCGTTAATCCATCTACACCCTTCACGCTCTCCACACCACCACCAGATAATATTCACAGCAAAAATGGGATAGCAGCAAGCTATTTTTCAAATATTTCTGATCTCCTCTCTTCAACAGTTTTTAATGATTTGACTTTTCTACAAGCATCACAACTTTACATATTTTGACTGATGAAAGGCTGAAAATTGTTCCCAGAACAAGAAAGATTCAGCCAGTTAAAACCAATAAAAAAATCTTGTGTTTTTTTCTGTTTGTGGGTGAGACAGACAGACAGACAGACAGACAGACAGACTACAATCAAGATTAAAGGTTTGTGGGTAAGACTGCAAAGCTTATTCAGACACATATCAAAACGGTCACACACTCTTGGCACACACACACACACAGACACTTGTAGCATCACAGTCATTTGTCGCCCACTGAGCTCAAGCTAAAGTAAATAACTGTCACTAAAGCACACACACACAAACACACACACACACACACAGTGTACCAGCAGCTCATCTGTCTGATCACTTCAGATTTGGAAAATATCATTTTCAGGATTTGAATGCTGTATCATAGTTATTTCTTGGTTTCCAACTACTAAATAATCCAATGCTTCAAAATAAAAGCTTTCGAAGAGCTGTTCAGTGATGCTGCACACGCTACTGCAGAGTGAATCCTCACACACAGTATAGTACTATACAGGATGCATCCTACATGATGGTGGTGATGGAAGTGTGAAGGAAAAAGCCAGCACACAGATTTGAAGTTCAGGTCAGGATTGAGAAATGACAAAATCTCGAGTCATTGTAGAAATAATGTTTGTATGTTATGAAATTATTTTCATAAGCATTGTGATGAGAGAATGAAACATGATGTTTATGGAACAGACTGGATTCATAAAGAGGTGTCAGAGGTGGAGGTTGAACAGTTGACTGAACAGTGAACTTTAATTAAAGTTAGATCAAGATTTCAGTTCGATGTTAATCACTTCTCAATAACAGACCATTGCTACCGAACATTAACTAAACCTAAACAGAATCATTAAAAAAAAGTAACAAAAATAATTTTTGTGACTTCTACATCATTTCTTCTTTGCTGTATTTTTGAGTTGTCATTCATTTTATTAAACCAGGTTCATCATAAACACAGAATACACTCCCTTCACCGGTGTCCTCTTTATAAAAAAAAATGGAACCTCACATTCTTTACTGTAGGATTTCAGACGTGTTACTTTCACACTTTCTTCAGGGCATTATGTTTATGGTGCTCACTCGCTTGTTGCTTGTCGTCTCTTTGTGTTCTCCTTATTTCCTGTCATCTATCAAAATAAAAAATGCCTATAAAAATATTTCATAAACTACAGTTTACAGCAGAAATTCCACAACTACTACAGAAACACTAGACATAAAAAGCATGTCTACAGTTTCAAAGAGAAATGGAGAAAAAGCTTGAGTATAAACGTTCCAGCATTACGACTCGCAGCCTATTTTCAGATTTGACCTGATTTCAAATGAAAACCTGTTTACCTCGAAGCTAATTCAAGTTCATCACGAGGTAAATCCCCCGTTCTGCTCGACGTCAGGATTAACGTGTCAAGCCAATCAGACGTGGATCAGAGTGTGTGCAAATAATTTTCAACATTTGTTTCAGTCTGATTGTGGCATCAGTTGTATTCACATATGATAACACAGAGCCACCCGCCCGAGCAGTGCTGTGAGAGAAAAGAAGCACTCCTGTCCTTACACTGTGGTCACATACTATAGTGCTTCATTCCCAAAGTAAGAAACACACAAAACCTTTCACAATAAAACTTTCTGAACTTCACATGGAAGTCATTTTTGCCTGAATGATGAATAACATTGACAAATAGATATAATAATATATAATAGTTACATTTCACTTCATCATTTGCACTTCATTTGAGTTTGCTCTCAGTGTTTTTTATCAGTTTATAAAATATAAATAAAATCAAAGAAGAAGTGACAACTCCAAAGCAAAAATAATAATGTAATAATAAAAGAAGTGTAGTCCAGCCATTTACAACAGATAGAACTTCTCCAGCTGCTTCACTATATCAGTACACTGCACTGTATGCACACACACTCTCTCACACACACACACACACACACACACACACACTAAATGTGATGGATATCAGTCAGCCACTGTCATGAATTTACAGTCCATAGTGTAAATAGAAAGTGTGACAGAGGGACATACAGTGAAGTACACAGTGTGCAGGTGTTGACAGTTAAGAGGTGAATGTGGTCTTTTAGAACTGATGTCATCTGATTAACACACACACACACACACACACACACACACACACGTTTGCACTCTACTGCCCCTCTCATTGGTAGAGCAAGTGCAGCACTGACAGCCTGAGAGCTCCCCCTAGCAGGGAGAGGGAGAGAGAGAGCGAGAGAGAGAGAGAGACAGACAGACAGACAGACAGACAGACAGCTCCCCAAGCCTCAGCTGAGAAAACCAGCACTCTGGTATGCAGGCTATAGTAGGGTGTGTGTGTGTGTGTGTGTGTGTGTGTGTGTGTGTGTGTGTGTATACTGTAGTATCAGTTGTAGGAGAGTGTGTACAGCCTGTTGATCAACAAAATGAGTTGAGGCATGCTCTGGGAACTGGAAGCGCTCGTCCTGTGCATTCATGGCTCATGGACACAAATGCACGCACACACACACACACACACACACACACAAAAAGGCAAAAAAAAAGGCACACTTTATGTGGCATCAACTTACAATAAAAACATTTTTGTTGAAGTAAAAAAAAAAATCTGACACTGAAATGATCATTTCTTCAGCCACTTCATCACTAACCAACAACATGAAATATTGACATAGACGGTGTCACCTCACTGCTACCTCAACGTTACCTTAATGTTACCTCAATGTTACCTCACTGCCTTCACTTTTTTTGGTTTCAGTGAAAAGTGTCACAATGAGTAAATATGTTTGGTTCATTTGAGTGAAGCAACCCGTTCAAACTTTAGCAGTGCAGTCTCCATATAGAGGACATTTGTTTCAAATAATGAAATATCATCTGTGACATGAGACACACTGAAGAACTGCGTTTCATTCATGGCATTTTAAAAACACCTCATCTACACAATGCTTCACTGCATAGAAGAGGAGTTAGTACTCTCTCTCTCTCGCTCAAACAAAGACTTAGCCCCAGCAGGGTGCACGGCTATTTGACAAGCCAAAGGGAAACATGCATCTCAAGTGGTCGACTGCAATTTACACACAGCCCTCTCTCTCTCTTTCCCTCTCTCCTCTAGTGTGTGTGTGTGTGTGTGTGTGTGTGTGTGTGTGTGTTTGTGGCTACAATGAAAGATGTCGTCCTGTTTGCGTCTCTTCACACTAAATCAGCCTCTCAGAGGAACGCTGGGGTTATTTGCAGTGAATGAGAAGCAGAAGGCACGTCTGCACCTTCGGGTGTAAACTGTCTGGGTGTGGCGACGCCAAAACCCGCCGAACCTACTTGACAAATAAAAAATATATACATTTCCACTCATTAATCTTTCCCATGTATTCCCAGAAAATGCACCAAATTCTTGTGAAGATTTCCCACTCAGGACAAATTGTTTTATTTGAATGTTGCAGGAATTTAGTGTGAATGAGATGAGATGTTCTGTGCTGGATTTGACTTATTACAGAGGACAATGAAAAATTATGAAGTATTTAGGAATAGTAGATTTTTGGTCAAAATCATGATCCCTTATTGATTTCTCTTTTTAAATCTGTTCACACAAAAAATGCAACAAAGGGAAGCAGATAAACGCTTCACCTCACTGTGAGGAAGCTATCCAGATATTTTCAGCAATGAGTGCAAGAATGTTGGTTTACGACTCAGCCCTTTAAAAAATCAGAGATTTAACCTCCAGAAAATCTGTCTCACCTTCCCTAACACTTCCTCTTGTTCAGGAAAAGATAGTGAAGACAAAGGAGAAAGCCTCTGTTGTCAAATCCAAATTAAAAATGCTCCGCTTGAAACACAGGTCAGACGCATTTTATGACCTGACAGCTCCAGAAGAATTATGTGGATTTGGGGGGAGGGGGATTCACTTGTTCATTTGCATATATGTGTGTATGTATGAGTTCATGTCCATGCAAGCCTACATCCATATATAAGTGTGTGTGTGTGTGTGTGTGTGTGTGTGTACTCAGGCATACTAAATCAGCAAGCATCTATTACACATAAATTATGAAACGTACAGCAGCAAGCTGCAGTGATGGTGATAAATCAGACAGACAGACAGACAGACAGACAGGTCCGACCTGCTCTGTGGACACAACTACCAAATTACATTTAACACTTCACACACTCACATGCACACACACATGTGAAGCAGCTTTGTTACAATACAAAGCTCATTTATTAGCCTCCATCTTCTCTTGTCTGTCCACACTTCATGACTGTCTGTCTGTGTAACTGCCTGTTTATCTATTCCAATACATACTGGGCTCTTTGCTGTAGAAGCTGATGTCACAGCAAAGCATGTAGGGATCGCAACATGACCCACGAGTTAACCAAGTACACACTACAGGCCTGTGTATGAGCTGCCACACACAAGTTGTAGCTCTGTTGAGCAATCAAATCTCTTTTTGTCAGTATGATTTGACATCTCAGCCACATGCAGTGCCTTTAGGTGTGTGTGACCGTGTGGTGTGGCCAGGCTTCACAGCAGAGGAGGAAACTCCAAACAGCCAGGCAGCGAGGCCCCAAACCTGGGCACGGACACTCAGCGTACAGACGTACTGTAAGTACTGTGAACACGGCTGTTATATCATGTGTGCACTGAAGTCCCACTGGTACACAGAGGTGTCAGTGATGTGACCTGCAGGTTTTACACAAGACATGTCTCAGCAAAATAACCAGAGAAAAGAGCAGTAATATCGTAACCTGTCCAAAGTATAATTAAACTAATTCATGCACATCTGTAAATCAATAACAGATCAATAACTGATTTGATATTTTGCTCTGAGTAAATGAACTTCTGGGTCTGCTGCTGCTGTCAGCCTGCAAGCTGCACACACATCAGCTGAAAAACTGATCTGAAGATAAAAAAATCATTTCACTGCTGAGAAGTTTTCAGCGGCAAAGAGTCAAATGTTTGTCTGAAATAAGAAGTGACAGCGCTGCGTTTCCTCTTTGAATCATTTGAGTTGTTTGTCCTTCAGATTGTGTCAAAATAAAAAAGTTCATTTATTCTTTGGAAAATAAATATTTTCTTTTTATTTCCGTAAAGAACTGAATCCATACACTCTTTAAACTGCTTCATTTGGGCGGATTTTGCTCGTAAATGTCGTCACTCATTGTACTCTGCATAAAAGTGCCGTGAGGGAAACCCTGGAATTAGTCGCTGCCAAAGCGTGCATTAAATAATCCAAATCTAACATTAATATTAGAACCGGGAGTCAGAGTTTTAAATGCAGCAGAAACACAGCAGAGAGGCGTTCATGTGTCTGATAAAGAGCCAGTAAAGTGCAAAAAAAAAAAAAAGAAAGAAAGAAAGAAAGTGTCTGTGTTTAGGCTCCGTGTCTGCTTTAAAGAAAATCATGTGTCTGATTTGTTCGTCAATTGTTGTCAAATAATCACGTGGATACTTTCTGTCGTTAAATCAAGGCTGAGCTTTTTCTTGAAATAAAAGATGAAAATAATTTAGTAGAATTAAAGACTAGAATTTAGAGTTCTTTTTTGTGCGTGTGTTTGTGTGATGAACAGAACAGAGCTGCTGTTAAACGTGTTCACCGGGAAAGAACCATGTCGGATAATTAAATTGACTTCAGGAGATTCAGGAGATTGTTTTATTTTTTTTTTTCTATTATTAAAAATGAAGAGTAAAATTCTTCCTGATGACAGCGCTCATCAGAACTGAATTCAAGAATAAAGAAGTCACGTCTCAATAAAGTGCCGAGCTGTGTGCGAGATGCTCTCACAGCTGACTTTTCTGTCTGTAAATCTGCTCGAATAACAGCGACTTTGTTATAAACACTGATAATCTCATCAGCAGATTGGGGCCTTTTTTCTAATTTTGTCAGTAAATCCGAAGAGGGAAAATGGCCTTCGGGAGCCACTTCGACAAACTTTTTGCTCCAAGTCTGAAAATGTTGATTTTTACGCGCCGATCTTCCAGGGAAAAAATCCACTTAACTTCCTCAGAGAAACAGAGAAAAGAGAGAAGCTGCTCTGCTGTGATGGTGTGAATTTTTGTGGGTATACTTACGTGTTATTTCTCTCTGGGACAGGTGCTGCGGGTTCCCCTGCTTGCGTCGGGACATCGCCGTGGCATTTACACTGGCATCGCCCGAAGAGCGGCGCTGGAAGGGTCGGCTCTCCTCCTCCTGCTGCTGCTCCTGTATATTGACTGGCCCCTAAACCGGTCGCTCGCTGACCACCCCAAACTGACCGCTCTTCACTGGCCCCTAATGTGGCCGTCGCTAAACTGACCCCTGCGCGACGGATCTCCCTCCAGTGGGCAGCGACTCCTGCGCTCTGCTGTGACCGGCCGTGGCGCAGCACTGGATGGCCGAGCGCTCGGTCGGAGCTCGGTGCCAAAGTGGTTGCGCACCTTCCTTCTTCAGTCGTGGTGGTGGTAAGGGAGGGGGATAGTCCGGCTCTGTCTTTCGCCGCTTTCACACCATCTGTCAGAGGAGAGTGAAGAAAGGAGTGGAGTGGAGAAGAGAGGCGGCAAGTCGCTGGAGGTCGGCGGTCACCCCCTGATGGTCAGTCACTACCTGTGTCCACTCTGCGGCCACTTTGCGTCCGTGTCCGGACAAAGCAGGTGAAATTACGCCAAAGTGCGTAAAATAGGAATCCAATTTTCTTCTTGGCACTTCTCGAGCTGTCGCCAAGTGGTGGGCACTTCTTCTGCTGCACTGGCAGTGCCAGCCAGGCGGGCAGGTTAGACTTTAACTCTGAGTCAAAGCCCAGTGCTGGTTTGAGGATAGACTGCTACCCTCTTTTCTCTTTGTGCTAGCTGCTGAGTCCCGCATCCCCGGGCTGTGTGCGGCTCTGTGCGGCTCTGTGCGGCTCTCTGGCTTCTATGGGAGAAAACTCAAGTTCAAGTGCGGACGTGACGTTCAGTCTGCGGTGAGAAGGGAGAGTGGAGACTGAAGAGCACTGGGGGCGACTAGTGGTGGCTTTCACACACACCGACACACACACACCACTCTCACAACCTCGCACACACTCGCGCGTGCGGCGCGCACGGCAGCAGTGGTCAGAGTCGCTCAAGTCATCTCCGCCCGAGTCCCGTCACATAGAGCGGGGTGTGTTCTCTTACATTGTGACCTGAGAAGCTTCCGTACCTGCTGGACACTTTAACACATTTAAACGCTTCTAGTCTGGACAGCATACATATATCAGATTATGAAATATTATTGAACTCAACATTGAACATTTAAACTTTCAAATCATTTATCATAACACAAAGTTGTCATATAAAAGAAATCGCTGCTTCATAGAAATCATTTATGACTTTAACTGGACAGTCTGCGTTTGGATCAACACACTCTCACAGACGCCTCAGCGTGGCCTCGATATGTGCACAGATTTATGCATCACACACATTTCACTGCCATTAATTCAAATTCAAATAATTTAATAATAACCTGTGTGAACAGAGCTTGTAGGCTGATGAATACACACGGCTCCAATCTGAATAGTTTGATCATATTAATTAGTCAGTGATATGTGGTAATGTTGCGTCCTGGTTGGCACAGTGTGTGTGTGTGTGTGTGTGTGTGTGTGTGTGTGTGTGTGTGTGCGTGCGTGCGTGAGTGCGTGTGTGTGTGTGCATACCTGCACATTAAGTGTGTGTTAGTTTGCGGGCCTATGGTAGCTGGCTTCCTCCACGGTTTAAAAGAGAGCGAGGTGGAGTTGGGAGCTCTGATTAAAGTCAAATTTGGTGACTTGGAGGAACATAGAAGGTTGTCTTTGAGTGTGTGTGTGTGTGTGTGTGTGTGTGTGTGTGAGTGTGAGTGGCACCTTTATGATTGACATCAGTGTTTTAAAGCGCAGTTTGAACCAGTGGCCAGTCAGCCTTGACTAGAAGCTCCAGCTGCCAAACTCTTCATCCGCACAGCGCTGAGTGTGAGCTGGATTAACTGCTATCACATTCCAAAAACACTCCTTATTTTTTTTCTTCTTCATCTGCATGTATGCGTCTCATCGTCGTCGCTCCATCTCTATCCTCAACCCCGTGGCTCGCAGAAGAAAAGGAGGGAGGGGGGTGTAGGCCTCAGGGTTCTCTTTATCCCTCCCTACCTCGCATCTCGACAAGCCTCTAGTTTGTTCCTGGGCCAGGTGTTGTCAGAGCGGCAGATCATCCGGCGAGAACGCCTTTCCTCATCCCTCATCCGCCCGGCTTTGTGTTTGGACTTCTCGCTACTTTTCCTGCATTGCCTCGAGTCCCGCCGCTCCTCTCCTCCATCCTTCTTCTTCTTTCCATATATCTTCACGGGGGCTCATCTCTGCTGCTCCGGCTTTTTTTCCCAATAAGCTAAAGCCTCTCCTTCTTTCACCAGTCTACTGTGGGAGGACATAAATAGATTTCCCATGCTCATTTACAAGAAAAAGGAGAGGATGGCAGGTTCGTCTAAATGTCTTTGTCGCATGCATAACAGAACACCCACTTTCATTTGGGAGGGATACACACGGCACTTTGTCACAATAAGAGCCGACAGAGAGCATTATGTTGAAATGTAAATCATTGTCATTTTTAAGGAGACGCTGTTTTTGGTTTGTTTGTTTTGGGATTAAATCTGCCTCCAGTGGTTTCTGGATGGACGGAGAGAAAGAAGAGGATGCTGTCCACACACACACACACACACACACACACATGCTCAAGTTGACTCTGTTATCAGCTGAAATCTTTTCTTATTGCACCTTTAATGTTTTGAAGATGTGTTTTTTCCCGTTTGGAGCATCTTAAAATCATCACAGCCTCCTGAATCCTCACTGTGGAAGAATCATGAGTGCATTCTGTGCAAAGTGACACTCCAGGCCAACATCACTACCCGGATGTGCTCTTCGTCCTTGCAACCTGATTGGCTCATTAGTCAGATGGGCGACAGGTGCATCATTCCCTCTTTCTTATTGGACATTCTTTAGAGGCGATTTCTCACTTAAAGGCCATCAGTGTGAGTTATGGTGGATGGCTCCCGGCATCCTGCTTTTGCCCTTCCTTCATTTGCATATATATATGCGGCTGTTTGTTTTTATGTTAATGCTAAATAAGCCTTTTTCCCTCCCCCTCCTATCGCCGCATCGCCTCGGCTGGGCGGTTAAGTTTTAATTAGTGGGACGTGGGACGTCCTTTAGAGTTTTAAGATCACTTTTCCAACAACTGTTCACCACTAAACTGCTAATATTGATTTTTATGTGTTCAGATGCATGCTGGGAGATAAAACAGGACTTATGTGCACAGTGAGTTTTCTGCTTTAAAGACATGTTAAGATAGAAATGATACATTCAGTCTATTTTTGAACACATCAGCATGTTTTAGACCAGCCTGTGGTCAGGTGAATCGATGTGTCTGATTTTATTAAAGCTACTTTAAATTGCTGAAATCTGTGAGAGAACAAGTGAATAAGTGAAACCTTATCAGCTGTGGTTCCTGGTTCATTCTTGACCTCATCAGCATGTGTCGTCTGGTGTTCAGGGTTTTTTCTGTCTTGCCTCTCTGTTCATTCTTGACCTTGATTACAATATTTAGTAGCTGATGAAGATCATGTGATGTGGTCGAAAGCTCCAGAACAGCTATACAGTTGACCTTGTGATGAGATTGTTTCTTCAGAACAAAGGAAATTAATCAATGTATATTTACAACAGAATCACGTGCTAAAGGTTTTTAAATATGAACATTAAATTGAATAAAAATTTTAAAATGTAGCTATGAAATGGATCAAAAATAAAGAGACACATTATTTCAAGTTTACAGCTTCCTTACATTTAAACAACTACAGTTTATCAATAAGCAGCTGACAGATCACTTTAGCAGTCACCATTGAGTCCTAATGTCAGCATCATCCATTAAAGGAGTGATTGTCTTTTTTTTAATCCGTCATCAGTGATGAAAAACAGATTAGAGAGGAAGGTGTTGATGTGATGAGCTCTGTGCTCGCTCTGCAGCTCAAAATGACCCTCTGTGCTCAGACCTGCAATGCAACACCACCCTCTATTGGTCAGCCACCGCCACATGCAAATAACTAGCCCCTCGGAGACAGTGGAAGTGGATTCCAATGTGTGTGTGTGTGTGTGTGTGTGTGTCTTATCATTACTCTATTTCTATAGTGTTTGTATGTAGAGATTGGGCTGTGCTTTAAGTAGATTAGGAGACTTTTCTATTCGTCTGACCAAACCAAAGTGTGTGTGTGTGTGTGTGTGTGTGTGTGTGTGTGTGTGTGTTACAGATGATTGATCACTTGTCTGTTCTACTGTGTGTTCTCTACAGTAGGCTGATTTCAACCTTTTACATACGTGGAATAAGCTTCTCTTTGGGTGTGTAATGGTTTATTAAAAATAGTACTCAGTGAGTCATTATTACAGGTTCTGAATGAAGTGTTAAGTGAATAAAACGCTGCTGTGATAGTCTCTGCATGGGTTGAAGAGCAAACGTTTGAGGGCTAGCGGAGGAGCACAGCAGCCCTTAAGCACAATTATGAATATCAAAGTTGAAATTATTCCTTTTAAAGGGAAAATGCTAATCATAGATTTATTTAGAGCAAGTTAGCAGCAGCACTGAGCTCTCATTACCAACACACACACACACACTTCAACACACAAACACGTGTGCACTCTCACTTCAAGACCTTTTAATCTCGCGTACTCTTTTTTTTCTTCCTCCTCTCATTTCAAAGAGATTTATTTTCAGAATAATTAATTCCACCACAATTATAGCAGTGGTTAATGTATATGTTGGTCATTATTCAGAGTCTCATATAATGAGGCAGAGAGAGGAAACAAGAAAAAAGGATGTGTTCTCAACTCAGAGCGTAGCGTCCTAATTAACTTTGCATTCAATTAGAGACTATAGAGCAGACCAGCTATCGTGTTAGTTTTTATATACAGCTCTGTCTGAAAGTGAAAATTCACTAAATGCTCTTACTAAAATTAAACGTGCTCTGAAATTTGGATTTTGAGAAAAAAAAGGTCCACTAAAATCATTTGCTTGTCTTAAAAACATAAAATCTGAGAATATTTGTCAGCTTTTTTCATCTTTATAAGCCAGGCACAGTGATACTTAAGAAAGTTTATACTCTCTATTATTTCTTCTTCCATAATTCAGATGCATGCTGCATGCATGCATAAAACAGAACTTATGTGCACAGTGAGTTTTCTGCTTTAAAGACATGTTAAGATAGAAATGATACATTCAGTCTATTTTTGAACACATCAGCATGTTTTAGACCAGCCTGTGGTCAGGTGAATCGATGTGTCTGATTTTATTAAAGCTACTTTAATTTGCTGAAATCTGTGAGAGAACAAGTGAATAAGTGAAACCTTATCAGCTGTGGTTCATGGTTCATTCTTGACCTCATCACCACCAGGCTACAACTACAAACACATTCATCAAAAATAAGCTGCTTAATGTCTTTGTCCATCCAAATATTTGAATATTAAAATGTATCTTTAATATTAGAGTGTATAGAAAATATGTTAAATTATTTGATGTTGCTGTGAGAAACAGCCTGCAAAGTTAGCAACTAGCTAGCAGCAGATATTCTTCAGAGGAGCTTGAGAAGACTAGAACAGAACAGACCACAGTGAAGCTGGACTGACAGAAAGGCCGCTCCAAGTGAATTCTAATGTTGTTCTGTGTATGCTGGATGTGTAAAATAGCAAACACGTTAGCCACAACAACTTTAAAAGGTGATAATATTTCCAGTGTTCATCTGCTGTGACCAAATTCATCTTATTCATCACTTTTCAAAGGCAGAAAGCATAAAATCCATCACCATCCACCTGTCATTATAGCTAAGAACTCCAGAAGTTAAGAGTAGATTAAAGTTCAAACAAAAAAAGGTTGTAAGCTCATGAATTGAGTTAACAGACCAATTTTCACCATTTTATCTGCTGATAGAATTATTCTAAAGTCACTTCAGAAAGAAACAGCTACTTTTGGCCACCTTTGCAAAGCGCCGCGGGTTACTGTTACAATTTTCACCACTTCATTGCCAAAATTGACAGTGGACATGTAGAGCTCATCATTGCTAAATTTAACGTGAAGAACAGAAATCTGAACTTTGAATTGGAAGATACATCAGTCCACCCCTTCAAAACACAAACAGCTAAAACACTGAGGAGCCATGTCATGCCTGCAGGCTAAATGAGCTCTAAAGCAGGTTGTCCAGCGGCACCAGTCACCCCTGAGCGTGGAAACAGCCCACCACCGGCCCCCAGTCACTAGGCCAAACACGATTGTTTTGCCGCAGAGAAATGGCAGCCGAGTGTGACTAAATCAGGTTTGCTTGGCAGCCGGACGGCAGGCCTACTTCCTCCAGAGTCCCTGGAGGAATGGGGAGATTGAGCAAACAAACGAGTGAGGGAATGCATAGCCCAGAACACACACGCAAATGCTGGCATCTGATGGAGGACCCCAGCACTGCCAAAGCTCTGCATTCACCACAATTAGCTCCGTCCTCAGACGCTCATCTTAAAGCCAGCAGTGGTGAGCCAAGTCCATGCTTTTGTTTCAAAGAAACTCTCGTGTCCTTTTCCTTTCCCTGTGCTGACATGGCTTTTGACTGTCTCACTCCACATGCTGTCCTTTTGTGGACAAAAAACAATACACTAAATATCTCAGGCCAGATCACAAGAACAAGTCTACTCCCATTTTCTGTTAGATACTTAACGATGCTGATTAATGATGATAGCAGGCCAAGTGTTATGAACAGGCCCAAACTGAACATGTAAACCTATAGAAGCTCAACATGGCTGAAGAACAAAAGATGCAGACTGATGGGAGGGATTTTCTGGAGAAAACTGAAATGAAATACCTGCAGATTCCATTGAAGAAAAGCACAGTTTAATGTGTGTACCTGCACTTCAGGATTTTAGGGTTCAGTTTATGAAAACACAAAACAACATCATCAATGATTTGGTTTGAATAAGTGAGCTAATGCACACAGATAAACACACAGCGGTGAGATGAAGTCAAGGTGAGACACAGTGAAAAAAGTGAAAAAAGGAACTGTGACACGCGCAACACGCGCAGCACACACGCACGCACGCACGCACACACACAGCCAATGCTCACCGGTGTTAGGCTTTTATCAGGCTGAATCGTGGCTGACTCCGATGTCGAGGCGGCAAGAGATGGAGCCCAGACTATCCATCACCATGACGTATGAGAGAGAGACAGAGAGGGAAGGAGGGAAGAAAGGAAGGACAGAGGGAGAGAAGAAGAAGGAGACAGACAGACAGACAGATTTCTGTATACTGTACACATGATGAATTCATGTCAAGCATATCTGATTTTCAGATGTGACATGACATTTTCTCATATTATTTTATATTATATTTTTTGTTTTATTGCAGGAGATTATTTATTGATATTTTATAATAATAGTGTTTGACTGTCACTGTCAGTGACATCTAAATGTGAAGCTCCCATTACAGTGATCAGAGTTTCAGCTCATTGTTTAGCTGTCTGGCTGCAGACCATGCTAAACCTTTGGTTGGTCAGTTCAGTTTCCCATTATATATGTACTAAAGAACATCAAGTCAAGGTGAACCACGGTGAATACACAGAAACAGAAACACACTGTATGTGTTCTAGTGGAGATCCTGAAGTTTCTAAAGAGACTCACACACGATGTACACTGATGGAACGAAGCAAACAGAAAAACCACCAAGAGTTTTGAATCAACTCTAAAACTTCTTTCTTTAGATAGTTGTATGGACATGATGTCACATGTTCATATTGTGTAATGTGTGTGTAGACATTGAAAATGTACTATGGTAAATAAACATATGAAGATGAACCAATATGTGTTAGGTTTCTAGAAGTGGAGCTGCTTCAGGTTCACTCAGGGTGCAGTAAGCACTCTGCAGGCTTCTCTCTCTGTCACTTCACTGCAGTTCAATTCAAAGGGTCTTCGTGGTATGGAGGGGGACAGTGATCATGAACTATAGCAGGACTCAGATGACGGTGTCGACTATTTGCTCTATGTGCAAATTGTCTGTCTGTTTCTGTCTGTCTCCTTCTGTCTCTTGGCCATGGTTATCTGGGTAGCTCTCCTCGGTTAACTGATCTCCGCTGCCCCCCTCTGGTCACTCTGTCATCATGTTGGGCATGAACAGTCTCAGTTCCACACATCTCAACTCTGTATAATTCATTAGTTTCAGGACTACATTTAAAGTCAGAATTTAGAGGTTACTTCACACTGTTGTTGTAGTTCACACTGTTGCTGTGATTATTTGATTTAAACAAACAAAAGTGAGAACTTCTCCTTCAAATATCAAGATGTGACATTACATCAGGTAAAACGTGAAAGAGTCTTACCCTGATATTCCACTGAAGGCAGTCAGAGGCAGAGTAGAGCGGGTCCTGGCGTGACCTGTGTGTAATAGTTCGGTGCCACATAGTAATTTCCAGGATAACGCTGCACACTTATGATGTTTTTTTGTTTATGTCTTACCCTGCATGTGTCATACTAACATGGTGGTGCAGTAGTTAGCACTGTGGTCTCACAGCAAGGAGGTTGCTGGTTTGAACCTGTGGACTTTCCTGTGTCTGTGTGGGTTCTCACGGGGTACCCACAGTCCAAAGACATGCACTTAACATGAATTGGTGACTCTAAATTGCCCTTAGATGTGAATGGTTGTCTGTCTCTATGTGTCCTGTGATGAACTTGTCTCCAGCCTCACCGTGACCCTGATGAGAATAAGCAGTAACAGATAATTGGTGGATGGATGTGTCCTATTAAAAGATTGTTAGTAAAACTCAATATTTGGTACTTTTATAATACTTAACTAACTGCTATTGATGTATTGGCCATTGCTATTTGTTTCATGCAATATTAGCAGTCATATATATATATATATATATATATATATATATATATATATATATATATATATATATATATATATATATATATATATATATATATATATAATATTTTTATACTGTTACAGAATGTACAGTACAGTAAAACAACACAACACAAACACGTCAGGAAGTTTCATGTGGTCAGGTGTAAACTGCATCACTGGTCTGATGAAGGTGACATTGATCAGGAAGATACAAACATGCTCCAAATGAATGATCATGTTGATGACAAGTCAGGGTTGTGTTCACTACTTGTTTCTGCTGAAAAAGGAACAAAAGTTATTACAGGCACAAGATCCCCTTTCAGACATGAATATGCAACTGTTTGTTTAACATCTGTAAAGGTTTATGCACCACGCCTAGCTAGTTGTGATATTCAGTTGTACAGGTATGTCCAGCTCATTGATGATATGATTAGTGGACAGAGCTTCCAGGTCTGAAAAGTGGAGCTAACGTGGAATTATCTGAAGCCTGCATTCGTTCTAATGTCCAGCAGGAGACAGATCCATTAGCTGCAACAAAAAAACTTGAGTACGTTTATGAGGAAATTATGTTCAGTTTGTAAATTATGGTCCCATTTAGATCAAAATAAAGATTGTGTTTGACAAATCGTTCTAAGTGAGTCCGTCGAGCTCAACACACCAGGCTCATGACTTCCAATCAAACTAGGCAGTGCTGATCAAATCTGAATCTAGGTTCTGTTCCTGCATTGACTATTTCTCTTCTCAAATGTTTTCACAAACATATTTTAGAGTCTATTTCACTGGAATACATTTTTATATCGAGGCAGGCCGCTTGAAAATGGAGTCAAAACCAACCACAGCACAAAGTTACAGTACGTCACCCACCAGCTCCACATTCTTTTCCAAATATTGTACTTCTGGTTACAAAAAAACAAGACCACAGTGTCTACAATTCCAAACTGGAGGCATCAGAATGGTTGTCACAAACCAGTGGGTGACATCATGGTAGGTCTACACACTAACTGAGTGCTCTTCTATCAATCTGCAGAGTGAAGGTGAGAGTCCCCTCCACTCAGGGCACATGGGCTTTGACTTATTGAGGTCATTATATAAGATGGTAACTTCAACATTTTCTTCTGGTGGCATCTGATGCATCTTGTATTGTGTTTTATTACTGATGTTCCTTTTGGAGTATCCTGGTGGCCTGCAGCTTCAGGTTCCGCCAGTGACGTCAAGCAGCACCTAAACCGTGCAGAAAGGATCATTTCTGAGTGATTAAGAATAAGGAAATTGGGTTTATGTAAATAGACATTAAGATCTGCTGACTGGAACAGAAGGAGTTGAAGGACTTTGAATATATTGTGCTCTTCATGACATAACTTGTTTAACTGCATGCATGGCATTATTGTCTGAAGATATAATATTGGAGGAGGAAAACATGCACGGTCCTCTGAACCCGGAGCTTAGAAGGTCAGGTATGGAAGAAAGGATTGTAACGGCTTTATAGTGAACTCATTATTTCTCTCCTCCATCTTTCCATTCTTCAGATATTTGGCCTGACAGCCAGGCTACCGGGCAGGAGAGCCCACTGTGCCAAATGCCATCATGTCAGACACACACTGGGACCACCTGCGCAGCCAGGGCCACACCCATTGTCATGGATGTGGTCAGAGGGAGCGCACACAGACAGGGAGCCGGGGTGGCAGGTCTGGATGATTCTGGGTCAGAGCTGGGAGGTCTGATGAAGATGGTGTGGGACACCGACACTGAGCCTCTTCACCGCTCACTGGTCAGCACAGCGCTGTGCATGTGAGGGGATCAGGTCTGATGTGAGCTGATTTTGTAGTCTCTCTGCTCTCTCAATGCATCTCTTGACAGGCCATCACACCATAACCAGGAGAAAGACATGGAGGTTTTTTGGTGTGGTGGGGGGATGTTTTTTGTACTACATCCCTTTATCTGCCTCTCAAAGGACCATAAATGATTCAACGTTTAATGCTGCATATGAGATGCATTCATTTACTTTTATTAGTGAAAAAAAGACCTAACATAGCACAAAGCACACGACAATAGTGATCTGACAAACACAGACGGTGGCAAACAAAAGTAGACTTTGTATATGTATGAACCAGATGTGACACAGCGAGAGTTCTGGTATTGATATAGGACGTGTGTGTTAGAGATGTTGGAGGGCAGTCTAATGTGTGTGTTTACATAGAGAATGTAGCTGGTCAGTGGTGTTACAAAAAAAGAAGAAAAAAAAACATCCTCTTTGATCTCTGCTCCTCTGTCATTATGTCCATAGTTACATTGCCCGCTTGTCAGCATTACCCCGCACCCTGGACCTGAAAACCTCCTCTTCTTCCCGGTGGGTCAAAACACCTGTGGTAGAAACTCTAACACTCCCTGGTGCTCTGATCTCACAGTCCGGGCAGCCCAACTAACAAACTGAGCTAACATTAGCTAACAGCAGCTAACACGCTGAGCTAACATTAGCTACAGTTGTCAGCAGTTTACTTCACTGTCCATCAGGAAACTGATGATGTAAATCGCAAAGAGTTGAGGCGGAGCAGCCGCAGGACATCAGAGGTAAAACCAGAAAACATTTTCTCCATAAAATATGATCCAGTTTCACCAGTGGAATATTTGGTGGTGTGTGACTTGGTGTTGTAAAGCTTTACGTACTTCTCCTGGGTGCTTGTATCCAGAGCACAAAGTTACACAATGCAAGAACTCGTCACTGGTGGTTAGTTTTAGGTAACAAACGAAAAGATTGTGACTTTGGTTACATCGTTGTTGTCAGTGAATATTTTAGTATCAACATTTTTGTGGCAGGTGTCAAAAATTGCAGTTCCTCAAACAAGGCTGTCTCCAAAACAACAGTCTCCATAAGTCCCCATGTTAAAATGTCCAACTTCACAGCAGAAATAAACATGTTTACAGCCTGGTACAAAAAACAGTTTTGTTAGAGCGTTCACAGAACACATCAACTCAGTGAACAGGAGAATCAAGTTCATACGAGAGGATGTTGCTAACAACAGCCTGCCCTTCTTGGACTGTGACGTACACATCAATGAAGACAGGAGCCTCCAGATTAGTGTTTACAGGAAACCTACACACACAGACCAGTACCTACTCTTCGACTCTCACCACCCACTGGAACACAAGCTAGGTGTCATCAGAACCTTACAGCACAGGGCTGACAACGTACCTACAAGTGCCCAAGCTCAAGAAAAGGAACACCAGCATTTTAGGGACGCACTTAAAGTCTGTGGGTATCCTAACTGGACCTTTGGAAAAGCGACCACAAGATCCAGGAAGGACAAGACAAGTCAGTGATGAAGAGAAGAAGGAAAAACGAACAACATTGTCATCCCCTACGTATCTGCCATATCAGAAAAACCTAGGAGGATCTTCAACAAACATAGAATCCCAGTGTTCTTCAAACCCAGCAACACCCTTAGACAGAAACTGGTACACCCTAAAGACTCTACACCTCACACCAAGAAAAGCAATCTGGTGCACACTGTCCAGTGCAGTGAGGAGTGCACAGACTTATACATCCGGGAAACCAAACAACCACTCATCAAGCACATAGCTCAACACAGGACTAGACTCTGCAGTTTTCTTACATCTTAAAGACAAGGGATACTCCACACTAGTGACAATGATGTTCGCATCTTGGACAGGTAAGACAGGTGGTTCAAAAGAGGAGTGAAGGAGGCTATCTATGTAAAATTAAAGAAACCTTCACTCAACAGAGGAGGAGGCGGCCTCAGACACCACTTATCCCCTACCTACAGTGCTGTCCTTTCATCCCTGCCCAGGAGACTGAACAGCAACTCACACTTAGCGCGCGTTCAGACAGGGACAGGGCAACCGGACGCCGGTGTCTGGGGAAAGAAGTTGAGCCAGATTCAACTTTTGGGAAACCAGAGCCCCATGTCACGCTCCACAAGCCAATCAGACACTCAGATCGGTCAAACCTCCACAGACAGCCTGAAATGTCTCTGAAGCAGAGACTGTCCAGGTGGACGGACTAAACTCTGATAATCTACCTGTGTGTGTGTTCTCACTTTGTTTATTTCATGTACCAGCTTCTAAATCTGAGTCCGACTCGCAATTTACGCCGCAAAATATAATGACACAAAGAAGTTTAATTTGATTTGTGTCCGATGATTAGAGAGAGAGAGAGAGAGAGAGAGAGAGCGCTTTGGTAGAGAGACATAGAGTAACAATAACAGAGAGCCAGTGCCAGCCTCGATAAAGCTGTTATTAATCAGAGAAATAAAAAGTTATTTCCTGATTGTTTCACAGCAGTTACATTCAGCATGTATAGACACACCCACGGCAGCCCACCTCAGCTCCCCTCACCCCCCCCACTACCGCACTCCCCCACCACCGGTTGCCGGTTTCCCTGATCCTGTATGAATACGCGCTTAGCCTCATGTGACTCTTACGACCATTGTCCACACCGGAGCTCAGGTGACCTGATCGACTGTCGTTCACACCAGACCTCAGGTGACCATCAACGACTCTGACAACAGTTGTCACACAACAATGAGCACTAATGAACTGTGGAACAATGGGCTGGGATGGGATCTTCAAGCTTTCCAAGTATAAATACACAGACTCCCCACCAGTCAGTCAGAACTGGTGAGGCAAAACGTCTTCACGGATCTACAGACAAGTCCTGTTGCCCCAGACTTAACCTTTTTTGAAGAAAGAAAACCTGGATGACTGAGAACCTTCACAGAATTCTTTAACCAAATAATCACAAACGCACTACAGGAATATCTCAGTGTGCAAAAGGTTTTTTATAAAAAATCTACAAGAAGAGGGAGAAGATCAAACAAAGTATTTACATATTTACAAGCTGTAAGAACACTGTAAGAACACTGTAAGAACATTGTAAGAACATTGTAAGCCATGATCCAGAGAGAAACTGGAAAAATTTGACATTGATCCAGGGAACCAATCGACCATGACTAAATCACATACATACTGTACACACACACACACACACACACACACAGATATATTATTTTTTTTTTTTCAATGACAAGGAGAAGTGCTTCTGGCGTCCATCAGCAGCAGGACAGCAGATCAGTCAAGCAGTCAACGTCAACAAGGACATCACCTGTGTGTGTGTGTGTGTGTGTGTGTGTGTGTGTGTGTGTGTGTGTGTGTGTGTGTGTGTGCGTGTGCGCGTGCGAGAAATGTGAGTGAGAGAGCGAGAGAGACAGTGACCCAGATGTCCTTGAGTTCAGACACACCTTGTTAAGTGTATTAGAGATCAAGTGACTGATCTACATGTCTGGTGACTAAGTGGTGGTCCTATCCACAACTCAGGTCAATTAAGAAGTGTGTCTATAAGTGTGTGTGTGAGTGAGAGGGAGAGAGAGAGTAAGAGAGAAGGAAGAGAAGAAAAGGAAGCAGAGCAGTGGATAAAGTAAGGGAAGAAGATTGAAGAAGTTAGTTCCTGCATGCATTTATGGCTGAGGGACAGGAAATCTGAGGTTACTTTCACTCATATCTTTCCTCCCTGAAGCTGAACGTAGAAATCCATCACCTTTGGAAATTGTCTCTTCACCGGAACTTCACTGACCTCTGAGTAACGTAGTATTGTGTGGAATAATACAATCACTACTACTGATGCTGAATCCATTTACAATGTCCAACCCACACAGAATATTTACAAAAAAGGGGAGGAACATTATGTTTCACATTATGCAAGTCAAACTAAAATAAGAAATAAAATAAGAAGAGATGTTTGTCATTATTTCCAGGAAATAAAGCTCAAAAGTAATATCACACACAGTGCTGTTATGGAATATCAGCACTGATTCAGTGAGTTACTCATACACCACCGGGAGTGCTTTTATACAACTGTTCTACAGGCTACACTTATTAGTTAACACTACTAAGCAACAACGGATTATAATTTAAATGACACTTTTCCCGCCCTTTTTTTTTGCTTTACTGGACTTAGACTTCACTAAACATGTCTTGAACACTAGCATGTCAGCAACTTTGTGTAGATCTACAGGCCAGCTGATTTGTATCATGTATCAATGAAATGAGAATTTGTTGACAGTCGCTTTGTTTGAAATATCATATCACATGTTTAATTAAGCAATATTAAATGAGAGGGTGTGCATTACCATAATTATTGGCACCATAGTGATGTGGTCCGTTGAATAATGTATGCTAATATTGGGGTGGCTATGGCTCAGGAGGTAGAGCAAGTCATCCATTAATTAGAATATTGGTGGTTTGATCCAGTCTAGAAAGGCGCTACATACAGTACAGTCCACTTACAATTAGTCATTATCCATAATAAATGGAAAACATAATAATTCAGCCACAGGTTAAAGATAATCATGTTTTTAAAACTACATCTATTCCTTCCCAGATGAACAGAGTCTATGTCTCTGGTCTAGTGGCTAGTGAAGAGAAGCAGTGGCTTAGATTAACTGTGATAAACTGTGAATTTTTATTCTATAATCAGATGATCAGAATTCTGTTAAGCTGAGTTGAAACAGGTTGGATGAGGAGTGACTTTGACTCGTCACAGTGAATTGTGTACAAGGCCGTTGGTCAACACAGTGGTGTGATGATGCGATCTGGACTGCAGCGTATTCCCCAGGGCAGTGTTCTGTCTGGAAGCCTCCATCAGCTCTAACAAATGAGCCTCACTGCTGGGCAGGTGGCTACATCTCCTCCACCTCCCTCTTCTCCTTGGTGAGAAATGATCCTGGAAAGGGTTAACCCCCCCACCCGTCTCATACTCCTCCTCCCTCCTCTTTCACTTGGGCTGCCCCTGACTTCGCTCGCCTCCATCCAGTGCCCCCACCCCCATCCTCCATCTCCCTGCATCCATTTGCAAATGATCTGGTTTGTCTGCATATTGTCAGATGCAGCTGGCCTGGCCATTCATCACCTGTCGGTAACTCCCAGCGCCCTCCACACTTAATTGTTCCCTCTCTGACCTGGAGAATAGAGAATGGTGAAAGAAAGAAAGAAAGAAAGAAAGAAAGACCACATATACATATAAACACACTCCTTCACACACACACACACACACACACACACCTTGTCAGCATGCTATTTGCATTTGTGTTCAGCTGGGTGGAGCACATGAACTGCTCTGTCTTTCCTCTCTTTCTTCTTGTATTGTTCTCCATTCATGCTTTGCCTTTTCTTTTTTATTATGTTCTAATTGATTTAATCACATGTTCTGCCTTAAAATGTGAAAATGTTTTATTCACTAAAAAAACAACAATCCAGGGGTTTTTCCTGAGGTTTAAGGTCTCACCTGAGCTCACCTGTGACCTCTGACCACATCTGTCCTCTGCTGCACAGAAGAACATCACTTTGTAGTGCTGCTAGTAGTCAAAACTCTGCAGTATTTTTGTCTTTTATGATTTCTGGTCATGATAACATTGCACTCGCTACAGTCACTCCCTGGCCTGACTGATGCCCTGACACCCTGATCTGGTCAGCTAAACTCCCGGTTGCCCTTTGCTTCTCTCATTACTCCACACTCCTGCTCTGGTCTCTGTGTCCCGGAGGCTTTCTAAACTTGGTACGGCCTTTCCAAAGAAAGGACAAGAAAGGATCATGATCGCAGCATGAGCACCTTTCCCTCCTTCTAAATACTAAATTGACGTTTGGTTTACTGATCAGTTAAAGGGCTTTTAAACCCATTAACACATCATACATATACACCAACAGAACTATTGCCAATTTGTCCAAGGACACTGGTGGGCAGGGGTTTGGGAATCGAACTGCCAACCCTTTGCTAACTAAATGACTGGCTGCATGACAACAACCTTAGTGTACCAGTGGTACCGGAGCAAAACTAGAATGGGAAAAATCTGCTCTGCGCTCCATCTAAAAAAGCATTTCTGCTCCTGATAAAATTTCAGGTGGGATTTGGGCTCTGGTTAGTGTGTTCAGTGTGTTGTGTTACCCTGGCAGCTAAGCGGCCAAAGGGTCAATCAAAATCAATTGTAGCTTTGGGATCAGGTTCAGGTCTTGAATCCGCCATTAGGTTCAATCTGTTTGGGTCTTAAACACATGGGTATGGTCTGGGGGTGTGCGTGCAGAACTAACACAGCTAATATTACGCTACAATCTCAAGAGTTCGATCTCAAGTGAATTGATGCTCCACAGTCAGGACTTTTCCAGACCTTTCATCCTCTTGTGTTGGCATTGTGGCATTGGAGCGGTGCTTCTGCAAGTGACAGTGGTACAGAGAGACGTCCACTGCTGTTCCTCAGTAGCAAGCGCCCGGACCAGGAGACGAGGTACTCAATGGTGGAGAAGGAGTGCCTGGTCATGGTGGGCCAGCAAGTCGCTTATGCACTTTTTGTTGGAATGGCACTACTTCCTAGAGACAGACCATTATGCTTTGCAATGGCTAAACATAATGAAGGACTCAAACACAGGCCTCACAGAATGGTACCTGTCCCTGCAATCCTATGACTTCACAGTTCAGTGCCTGGCAGGGAAGGTCAACCTGGTGGCAGACAGAACGGAATAGTTCTGGGAGAATGGAAGTAAGTGAGATATGGGGAGAGGGGAGTAATGTAAATATGTTAATTTATGTTGTGGTGTCTATATTGTATATATTTTAATTGGGGGATTTATATAAATGTTTATTTACATAGGAACCTTCAAAGTGGTATAACCTAAATTAGTCATGTGAATTTTGAGGTGTCTACATGAGGAAATTAGGAAGCGTTGTTCAGAGATGATTATGGTGGAGATATCAGGTGGAGGAGCCAGATGTAAACATACTGAAAAAAAATCACAGACCTCAACTGTACAATGTATATTTCTGGCTATTGATCACTTACATGACCTGAAGTTCACGGCTTTATTCTCCATGTTCTGATTCATTGGCTGGGGTCAATTCTATATTCACTATACTTCATTTTAAAATCATTTCCAGCTGTCTTTATCTTTCAAATGCATCTCCAGTATTTACCCAGGTTTTGTTACGTTTCTGCTCATGGAGTTTTTTAGGTTGGACAGAGTCGAATGTTATCTCTGTTGATCCACTTTGTTTTTGTTCTTCCATGGCTGTAGCATGCTGTGTTTGACACACACAAACAGACCTTCTGGCCTGGAATGGAAATTTCAAAAGGAGAACACACTGGCTGCAGTCTTGCTGCCAAGAAGGCAGTATTTTAATTTAGCATGTTTCCTTAATCTCCAATGATATAGCATGGTTATTTTAAGATTTAATACAGTGAATATGTTATTCCTTTAAGTCAGCTGACTAGCTGACAAGGAAGTGGATGCACTATGCAGTTCACTGCAAAGATAATTTGTGTTAAATTTCAGTGTTGTGGAAATCACCATTATTTCCATCATCTGTGAGAAGGTGTCATCAAGATTAATCATCACATTGGACAAAAATTTGTGAATAAGACACAGGATGACAAATAGCCTACTGTCATTTCCCTTTAAGGCTGTGAAATTAATGAAGGCAATGGGAGCTGCTCACAAACATGGTCACACAAGCATGTCTATGTCTGTATTAAAATGGTTCGCAGCAGGCGTTGACAACCGCAGAGCTTGGTCTCAGTCTTGTAGCAGCCACTGTGAACTATCTGGCCTCACTGCATCTCATCATCACAGTTGATCAAGTTGATCATCAAATGTCTCTTTGTCTTTCCCAGGTTACCTCACTCTTACCTTCCTCTGCTGCTGTTCCTGTTTAAATGCTAAGGAGTTACTTCATTACACGACAGTCACTTGAGAAGTGTGTGTCTTCGCTGACATTTATCTTTTGTCCCTTCATCCTGATATCCATTGCCATGAAGATCTCTCACGCCAGGCCAGAGACTCCCCCATCCCTCTCCCATCCTCTTTAATAATAAATGGATGCATCCATTATGAGCTGCTGAGAGCATGAGATTCAAAGTCAATCATGCTCTGGGGAGGGGGGCAGGGGGTGGCACTGGGACATTTATGCTTATTTATGTAATTATTTTAAGGACGTTAAATTTGTACATTTATCCGTGTATCAGATTTTTTGGAGACCTTTTACTTAAAAGTTTTTCGAAGCTATGTAAACTGTGAGAACATTAGTCAGACAAGGGAATTTGGGGATCTAAGAAAAGGCTGTGCAGCTGGTAAGTGACAGGCTAAATATGACCAGAGCAATATCACTAACTGTAGCACTTGTGTTATAGACGTGGACAGATGTTAAAATACATATACAAGTGCTAAATGCAGCTGTAGTGACTGCCTACTCTGTGTAAGTTCAGTTCTTCAATAGAGCTGGCCATCAGCTGGGGTTTTAACCACATAGGCCATTCTGAAGCAAGTATGCAACTCTGTCTGTTAACCTGTATGCTAACACTTCCTATTTGTGGACTGGGCCTGTCATACAAGCTCTATGTTAAACCACAGACATGTGAAGACATGAAACACACTGTTACAACAGTACTGTATGTGTGGTTACAGTTAGGCGTGTGCTTACTGCAGGTGTCTTTTCAGAAGTACAGATGGATGTGATCGAGTTCAAGTAAAGCTCTGCGTATGCACATGGTGGATTCACCTGTTGTCATAACGACCTTCCTGAGTGGTTTTATGATGGTAATTTTAAGACACTCAGTCTGGTTCAGGGACTCAAGTCCAAATGGGCCCAACATAAAACACTGTACAGTTTAAATGGGCAGTAATAATATTTGGTTCTAGGGATGTCCAGATAGCTAAACATATCATTCAGTCTGTTTGTTAGAACTTCTATTTTCTGATGAATGCAGCCAGCTTCTCCTCCTAAAAAAAACTTTATTTATCCGGCACTTCAAAACAGAAGTCACAGAAAAGAGAAAGGCGGCATAAAGACAGGAGAAGAATATAAACTAAACACAGGAGACACAATTTCAAGTTCTAAGATCAAGACAAGCCAGAAGTTAGTTTGACCAACTATAGATGTGTAATGATTGAACTTCTCTCAAACGATGTTGCAACAACAGCGGAACAGTTACTTCTCCAGCTTGCTAAAGACAGAACTAATTAGCAATGCAGAGGGAATATGGAATGATTGGTTTAATTCATGTTAGACCTTAAACACACCTCGTCGTCGTCGTCGTCCCTGCAGTCAGAGTCCTGGTTGAGGTAAGCATGGCATTCATCTGGGGCTGGAGCGGCTAAAACTTTAAACCACCTTGCTACTGTATTCCCTGGAATCAAACATGAACCTCTTTATGTGAGAAAAAGTCACAGCTGTGTGTCAGATGACATCAGTGTGTGAATGTGTGTGCATGGGTAAACTTAGCTTAGCATAGTATCACAGTGAATGCTTTGGATATGAATGCTGTGTAGGATAGGACATTGTGTGTGAACGTGTGAGTGAATGTTACAGTGTTGTAAAAGGGTTCTGAGTGCTCGGAGAATCAGAGAGGCGCTATTTAAAGACCGTGTAAAGGCAATTCAGAGATTTCTTTCAAAACACATTAAATATGTTGGAAAACACGTGAAAAGACTTTGAACAATATATCACTGAAATGTGGAGTTAGAGGTAAAAACAGTTTTTCACCAGTTTTCAGTCCATTTTTTTTTCAGATTTTTTCTGGGCGGTCCTAAAAGGTGGCTCGATGATGTGTTGAGGCCACCCTGAGCATAATCCCCCTTCCTCCCTAACCCACAACAGTATTAGAGCCTTCAGCATGTTAGCATCTGTGCTTCTCTGTATGCTAGTTATTATTCTTGTTCACTCTCAGTTGTTAGCTAGCTCTGCCTTCAGAGTACTGCAAATGCATCTTCCCTGGATGAACAGCTTTATTTAAACTTCCCAAACACAAAAAGATGAAGAAGAAGTGGATTTATTTTGAAAAAGATCTGAAGTTTATGTGTGTCTGTAACAGCACCTTCCTGGGCTGCAGGTGCACCGTGCTGTGGAGGAACAACTGCAAAATAATGACAATATTCCACACAGGGCTGTGTTTCACTGAGGTACATTACATATTGAGATGGAGAGAGACAGACAGACAGACAGACAGACAGGGGGGGGAGAGAGAGAGAGAGACAGAGAGAGAGAGTGGGTGTAGCTTCAGGGCCTCCAGTGGACAAGCCCCCACAGTCCTGGAGCTGAGAATTCATTTTTTAACTGATTTTAACACCAAAATTAATAAACTTGTTGATATTTTCAATCATTCAAATTTGGCTGGATGGGTAATAACACTTTCTTCTTTGGTCTGATGAACTCATATTTAAAGTCCATATTCCAACTTTATCTTTCTCTTAACAAACAGTATTTAGACTTTAGTTCGTAATATTGTTTTAATATTGCTTTGAAGTTGAAACAAGTATGATGTAGAATACTGGAACAAGTAACCTAAACAACAAATGACAAATAGTGAGATAACAATGCTCTCATCTGTTCATCACCTTCAACTCCACGCTAAGTCTCAATGCTAATGGGTTGACTTTAACCTGCCCCCCTCCACCAGCATGACACTAGTAAACACATGCATGACAATGGTGCCCTGGCCGGTGCTGCTGCCATTGTATATTAATATGGATGGAAGTTTATAATTCATGGGGCAATGCTGGTACCAGACCTGCTCCCAGCACTGATACAGCGAGTACTAACAATACTGGACCATGCGTCTCTCTCCGCTGCCCACCCCAAAGCCCATTACAATAACATATTCAAGGATTAAAGGGTTTTATCTTAGACATTTGTGAATTATAAATGGAGTATTTCAAACTTTAATTGCCCTGAATTAAATGATTCAAGATAATGTTTCTTTTATAAATTGGTAATACGGTCAGGTGGCAAAGAAGGGCCAACAAAAGAAGAAAGAATAAGAGGTGGATAGTTACCTCGTGTCTCTGGAGAAGGAGCTGGCGCCATCCAAAGATAAGCAGTAGAAAAACAACACTACATATAAGAGGTGAGAAATTAGATGGAATTTAATCTCTGACAGCTTCAGGACAAGTTTCCTTATCAACACCACACGCTGGCTCTTCCTACACCCACAGAAACACACAACTACTGCATACAGTAAGATGTGAAGAGTCTGCTTCAGGTGGACAACAGACCTGCCCAGGACTTGTTGAGTCTATGGTTAAAGCTAGAAGCTTACACACACACACACACACACACAGGTACATACAGGTCTTTAGAAAAGCAGCAGACAGACTGAAGGTTACCCGTGAGGTTGGTAAAAGTACACGATTGCATAAAAAGTAGATTTATGACTGTCGAGCCACAGAAAGACAACTGACACATGAAATATGAAAAACCAGAGCATCATGTGGTTCAAAGTGGTTATGTGATTCAAGGTGAACAGAACCAATTTAATGCATACAACTAGAAGAGGGAACACTGTTGCTGTGACAATTCAATGTGTTCTCTTCACACCGCCATCAGGCCTCCATTAGCTGACGATATACTGTCCTAACATTAAATAGGAGTGAGCCCAACTCACAATGTGTCTGTTCTAAATCACCAAGTCAAAGCCGAGGTTCACTGACAGTCACACGAGATGTTTCTGTCACTTTATAAGAAACTAAAGTCAAATCGTATCAACCCTGGATGGAAAACAGAGAACCTCACATGTCTCTGTGTTACAAAGAGCTGGAACTGGAAGATGATTAGCCAAAAAACAAATGTATTTATTATTTTAAGTTAATTTAATTTAGATTTTGATTCATGTAGAGACTGTTGCTTAAAGTTGGTAGATTCATTAATAAAGAAAACAATAACATACAGATTAATAGATGAGCTTTTGCAGTTCTGTTTTTTAAGGTTAGAGCCAGGCCAGCTGTATCCCCATCACCTGCCTCCTGATCCTAGATCTGTTCTTAATGCACAGACAGAATACTGTATGAAAATATTTAAACTGATCATAAAGAGAAATCCACAAAATGGATCATGGAGTCAGACTGTCAGCAGATGTATAAAAGGAGTCTGAATAATTCCACTGCAATTTTTTTCATCTTCGAATATAAGATCAATTGAAAATGATTCCACTAAATCTGGCTTCCTTACTCTATAAAGCACAGAGAATGATTAATTGATAAATGGATCATTGATGACAAGAAGATGTCAGTCTTATTTGCAAACAAGCCTCTTTCACTGTAAGATGCAACAAAACCATTTTCAAAGTGTGTACAGTATGAGGTGAGAGCAAATGTGCAACAGTACTCTTAAGACACTTCAAATCTGTGTTTATTCATTGCACGACCTTCAAACAATACAATGACAATAAGTGCTTCTATTGAATGGACAGCAGCAGCGCATGGTTCACTCTGTTCAACACGTTTTTAATGGTAAACACAATCTTTACTCATAGAACCAGCAAACTGTCAGAGCAGATACCGGAGATCATCAACCGTGAGCCTTAGTCCAATCTTGACTTTGGGAACAGTGATTTGTCAAAATGAACTTAATACAGTAACTGAACGTTCCATTACTAGTATTGTTTGGGACTTTCAACCACATCTTCTTCTTGATCTTTCTCTAGTCATCTGCTGACTTTGACCCTAATTGGGGAGAGGCATGGAGGGGGGAAAACTAATAGAGTCAGTGGACATGTGGAGATCATGTGTAAGCAATGCTTAAGCCAATACGATCTCCCCATATCCAACTAGGACTGTCCCAGAATCAGCTAATCAATGCTAGAGTGTGTTCTAATGGCCCATGAAATGTGGTTGAAAGCTCTTACAAAAATAGTAGTTGGGCTTATAGAGAAACTCTAAACTATATTAATCATGTGTTGTTTGAGAGTAACAAACCCATGACATAACAGATGAGATAATGGGTTCAAGTCAAAGTATGCATGGCCACATTTAAAAGTAAATTAAAATGTTGGAGCTGATAAGAATTATGGGCAACACTGCATATTTTTCTCTCTACGGTGCATCAATGTCAGGGACTGACATGTGGTCTGTGCTGCTCTTTGCATCAGAGTTATTGAGGCCTCTACAGTGAAGACAAACTGCTTCTGTGTTTTTCATACAAAAAGTGCCGAGTTGAAATTGTCTCATTTTAAGGAAGTCAAACAGAAAGTTTAGGACAGGAGGACTCACATGAGCCACCACCATGTTGTGTCTCATGTTGTATATATGGCTTTCTCTGGGGCAATAACAGTGATCACTGGGTCACTCATCACACCCTTTTGGTGACATCAGCAAATTATCACTGCAACATAAAGTGAGTACATTCATTCAAGATATTTTTGAAAAGACTAAATAAAACTAAACTCTTTGTTTCTTTGAGGCTGCAGCTACGTGAAGACAGAACATTTACAATTGGATGGTAAACATGTTTAATGAGAAAGCAAAACCATCTTTCACTTTGGTCTGTCATACTGAACACTAACAGTTAACATCCGTTTCAAACAAGTGTTCTCTGAGGCGAATGACAGCTCTTTAGGTTTCCTTCAGTTGTTTTGCCTGAAATGATCCGAACCAGAGAAAAATGGAAGAGAGGGCAGTGATGGGCTTAACTCACAAAATGCACTAGAGAATATGATTGTCAACTCAAAACATACTGGACTTCTATGGAGACAAACTGTAGAAATAAACCAACCAATTCACAAGATTAGAGAGATTTTGGCTTTGTGGAAATAACATTCAACACTCCATCTTGTTTTTTTCTCTTCACCTAACCAGTCCATGGTGTCCCCTTTGCTTTCTTCCTTGGATCCTCGGCCTCAAATGTTTCAATGTGAGTGTGTGTTTTAAATTGAAAAGCTAATTTAATCAAATCCTGTTCTGCACAGGAGGCTGAGGGACACACTGCCAGCATTTTTAAAGTTTGAAAGTTTAGCAGCAGACAACTAAGAAAAGCCACGCTCGACAAATGTCGGAAAAGTTCTGCAACTTTGAATTCAATTTTTTTCATCCTCTATATTTCTGAGTCGTTAAAGAGACACAAAAATAAATAAATAGCACGGGCTATGGCAGTAGGTGGATTATACTTATTCACTGTTCTCTTTGGAATTCTCCTCAGTTCGACTGGCACTTAGATTGGCCGTTTCCCTTTGGCCCTTCTGGATTGAACTTCCAATTGAGTCCAAAGCTGAGTTAACATCTTTCCTGACCTTCTCCTGAGTCTCCTCCTGCACTGGCTGTCCATTAGCCCCCATATCCATGGCATACACAGACTTCTCCCCATTCAGGAGGTGACTGTGCCCCTCCATCTGGATCTCTTCTTCCCCCTCCTCCAGCTTACGCAAGATAATAGGAAGCTTTGCATCTGCGTCTGTATTCTCCAGCAAAGCAATATCGCTTTCCTCGTAGCGAGGTAACGGTGCACCCTCCTCCAGCTTCTTCTGGAAGTGCAGATGTTTGGCTCGTCCACTGGCTGATGCCTTCTCCAGGATCTGCTTCTCAGCCAGGCGGAGCTGTATCACCACGCGAGAATGGCTAGATAGATCAGGTTTCTCAAGTATGGAGCGGTCCTCCTACAAGAGTCAGGAAAGTAAAAAGACGAAAAGCGAGAGGGAAAGATGACAAAAGGTCATTTATGTGTGGTTTTTATCTCTGATTGTGCGTCTCACCCTGTGTTGCTGCTGTTTTATTGTAGCTTTTATTGTTTTTATTGTTCCTGTTTTGCCCCTTGGCAACAAATAGAGATCTAGAAGTTGAACTTGAAGAAGGTAGAAAATAACAAATTGACAACAACTGAGCCTTTTGAGGAACCCTCCTTTCATACTCAATCATGACACTACACCTGTTACCAATATACATCTTTACCTGTGGAAGCTTCAAATGTTTTTTCAGCATTCCACAACTTTCACAATCTGTTGTTGCTCCTGTCAAAATGTTTGTGGAACGTATTGCAGGCATCAGATTCACAATGAGTGTATATTTAAAAAAAGTTCATCAGTTTGAACATTTAATATCTTTGTGCTGTATTCTTCTGAGTATAGGTTGAAAATAATTTACAAAATGTTTCATGTTTTGGCTTCAGGGTTGTATAACTCAAGAGAACTTCAGTTCCAGCTGACTGACCTCTGATGTTGTCTTGTAGGTCTTGAGCAGCAGAGCAGCTCTGGTTTCAAGGAAAGTCCATAACTTGATTTCGTTCTCCCAGCTGACAGGAAACTCGCTGTTGCCCAAGGTGAAGATCTTATTGATTGCACGATCTCCAAGCAGGTAGTCCTTCAGTTCCTCTGAAACCCACAGAAATATTAGCATCTCTTCAAAACAAACCAAAGTGCAAGAGGACTATTAGTGAAAAGACGTGAATGAAAGTTCAATAGAAAGTCTTGAAAGAAAAGCATCCTTTGTGATGCTTTGCCAGGCCTTTATTGCAGCTGTTTTCAGTTGTTGTCATTCGTGGGTCATTCTACCTTAAGTTTTGTCTTCAGTAATAGAAATGCATGTTTGATCGCGGTTGAGATCAGGAGATTGTTTGATCACTGCAGAATATTACACTTCTTTGTCCTAAAAAACTCCATTAAAATGTTTTGGATCATTGTCTGTCAGTAAAGTGAAGCACCGCCCAGTCAACTTTGCTGAATTTGTCTGAATCTGACCAAACAGTATATCCCTATACACTTCAGAATTCATCCAGCTGCTACTATCTTTTGTCACATCACCAATGAACACTAGTGACCCAGTGCTATTGCAAACCATGCATGCCCATGCCACACACTCCCTCCACCGTGTTTTACAGTTGATGTGGTATGCTTCAGATCATGAACTGGTCCAAACCTTCTCCATACTTTTTTCTTTCAATCATTCAGGTTCAGGTTGATCTTAGTTTCATCTGTCCAAAGAATGCTGTTCCAGAACTTGGCTGGCTTTTTCAAATGGTTTCTGACAGAGTCTAATCTGGCCTTTCTATTCTTGAGGGTTATTAATGGTTTGCACCTTGTGGTGAGCCCTCTGTATTTGCTCTTGTAAAGTCTTTTCTTTATGGTAGACTTGGAGAATGATATGTCTACCTCCTGGAGAGAGTTCTTCACTTGGCTTGATGTTGTTAAGGGGTTTTTCTTTACCATGGAAAGGATCATCCACCACTGTTATCTTCTGTGGACGTCCAGGCCTTTTTGTGTTGCAGACCTCATGAGTGTGTTCTTCTGTTGATTTAGCCATTCCTAATGTTCCTGCCATCCCTCTAATGCATTTCTCTTTTGTTATAGCCTAAGGATGGTCTGTTTCATTTGCATTGAGAGCTCCTTTGACCTGTGTGGGTTCACAACAGCAGCTTCCAAATGTGAATGGAATCAACTTTTACCTGCTTAATTCATGAATAAATAATAAAAGAACAGCTCACATCTGCCCATGAAACAGCTTTTGAGTCAACTGTCTACTGTCAACTGTCTACTTTTGGTCTCTTGAAAAAGAGGGAGCTACATATTAAAAGAGCTGTAATTATTAAACCCTTTGTCCAATTTGTAGATAGTGCACTCAAGTCCATATTCATTATTTAACTAAAACTTGAATATATTTTGGTAAACTCATCTCAGTGTCCAAATATATATGGACCTAACTGTATGCTGTAGTAACTAGGGATGGGTCATGATTTTCCATAGTAATGGAAAAATGCAACAGTTTATGCTACTTTGATCTTGTCTTTGTCCTTTGTTTTTAGAAGTACCGTGTAGTAATGCGTTACTACAGCGCTGGTAAAACATTTGTGGCACATTTGGTTCAACTCTTTGTGCAGGAGAGCAGAAACAAAGTTGCAGCAGTTAGATGGTTGTTTCTGTTTATGAATGCCACCACAGCCTCTCGCTACCATCCTTCAACTACAGAGCAGTCCACTCGGTACAGTCTGGTACTAAAAGTAGATGTAGCTGAGGAGAAGAGGAACGTGTCAGAAAATGGTAATACTTAATTACAGTACTTGAATAAATGTAGAGGAGAGGAGAGGAGAGAAGAGGAGAGGAGAGGAGCAATGTACTTAGTCTAATTGTTCCAACTGATCATGGGTCTATTTTGTAGTTTGAAGGAGATGATGGTTGATTTATTATTTGATGTATTCACTGCCTGTTAATTTGAAATGATGATTTATTGCACAGACCACTGAACATCACAGTGGATAGCTGCTGTATGTTCTCATCAGAAATACAAGAATGCCATTATGAGTAATGAAATATATAAATATGCAAAATGTGCCATTATATTATTATGTAACTTTAGTTTTTAGACATAGATATGAGCTTTTTTCACCTGGCCCCCAAAATGTCTGCACATCCCCACAAACAAAGGGCACCCCACACACTATACCATCATGTCATATCTATTAAGACATGTCAGCACGCTGCTGTGTGGGGCGATTTGAAAAATTAACATGCAACAAAAAAGTGAATAATATATGGAGCAGTGTTGTGACAGAGGAGGATGCTGCCTCGTGTGGTTGGGGATTTCTGACACCGGTGCCATTCTGCATATATGCCGATGAATATTGCAAACCCCATGGTAGATTGTTCCTTCCACACATCTGCCGGTCTGCCTTGATCAATTTACCAGCTCAGGAGCGGACAAGCCTCACTCTTCCCCTCTCTTACTCCTCTACCTCCACCTCTTTCGCTGTTGATGTGTGGAGGAAGTGGTCGCTTGACGACTGTCTCCATGGAGTTTCAGAAACTGTGACGTGTTTTGTTTTTTGTGTGTGCTACCAGATTTCTGAGCTTCCACTGGGAATTCACTGCTGGTATTTCACAGTGTGTGAGTGTCTGTGTGTCAGTGTCTTACCCTCTGTCATACAGAAGACTCTGAGGAAGGCTAGGAGCTGGGCTGAAATGGGGGGTTCATTGCAGTGCACAGCAAAGATACAGGACCTGAAAACACAACATACAGAACAAAAGATTAGTAATAAGTCAATAAACACATGATAAAACATGTGAGCATGTGCATTGCGTAAAGAAGAAGCCTGTAATAAACATCCTGACACTGAAGTGACGATACGAGTATCACTGGACAGTGCACTGTTTCAGTCACATTTCAGGCTGACTGTGGGGGGATTTGACCAGTCTGACTGGCTGTTGCAGTGTGATGTGACATCAAGTTGCATTTCTCCAAAAGTTGGATCACTGCACCGCTGCAGCCAAAATGCTCTACCCCGTATTTACTGCAGAGTTGGATTAGCTCTTAATTGGGCATTATTTAGAAAATGTGCTTACTTGCTTTGTTTCTGAAAGCAAAATGAGAAGATTGATACTAAACACATGTCTGTTCAGTACAGAGCCGGAGTCAAGCTCATGCTTAGCCTAGTTTAGACTGGGCACAGTGGAAAACAGACTCTGTCCAAAAAATGGGCCCACATGTTAAACAAAAAAAAAACCAAAAAAAAAAAAAACTAGTCAAACCAGGAGAACCTGGAGTTGCTGCACAGACATGTAGACTGCCATCAAAACATTTCTGTTCAGGTAAACAAACAACCACATACAACATTATTAGTGAGCGTTAGAGGTGGCAGGTGTACTTTTATGCTTTGAACAGAGACAGGTTAGTTTTTTGTCTCAATATGGTGAACTATATACATGATAACAATACTTAACGTTTGGTTATGTTCTGTGTACAAAATAACTTCCTTAAGAAGAAATAAATAAATAATAATAATATATTACATGTACATAAAACACAGACAACATTACATCACATTGCTGTTGGTTTTCTTTATGTATCTCTAAACTCAATATGAGTATTTGTCAGGTTGGTGAAAGTCAGCAGTGTGACAGAAAATATATGAAACAGTATGATCCAGGATCAGCACAAACCATTCCACATCATAACATTACACACTGAGGTAATTTGGAAAAGGACAATATTTCTCTCCTATTTCAGCAAAGTGATCGATGTGGCGATCCGTAGCACAGGGTCAACATTATTATAGCACACAAACACATTACAGCCACCTCCCCACATCTCCTATTAAATTATCCCTCTGTCCACTGCCACAGCAATACACCACCCAACTCAAGGAAGTTAAAGCTCTGGAGGAAATGCTGTACTCTAATGCACTGTGTGATTAAAGGTTCTGTAGACTTAGACAAACTTAAAAAAGACAAATAAACAGTGAATACTCAAAGCGCTCCCTTCGTTCCACTTATCACACTGTTAAAGGAATAAAGTAGAAGCAAAGGGAGTGATTTCTGATAATAGCAGCCGCTCAACATCTCAGCGAGGCCCAACACAATCTGATGTGCTTTCCTTTGAAAATGATCTACGAGCATATCTGTCATTTTAATAGAGCAGCACAGCAACAACGGGTATTGTTTCATTTAATTTCCACTGTTGAGATTTAGACTGTCATCAATAAGAGATTAAAAGGCGTCTGATTAAAAATGCTGAGCAGAGAATGCTGCATAAAATTAAGGGGCTAATGATAAAATGATTAAGCTTCTTGGTGATGAAAGTGTTGGGGTGGATGGTAAGTGATACTTGGTGGGAGAGGAAAAAAGAAACCTGCTGCAACATTTATATTATATGTTTCAATTACGCTAAAGAGGGGCTTCATTTGTTGGAATATCCACTGTTGGAAGACAAAGTGCACTGCGGCTGTATAAAGGGGCACGCAGCTAGTGAGGAGCCTGAAGCCCTGCTTGACCCATATTAAAAGCTTCATAGTAAAACACTTCAAGCCTAGTCTGCAGATTGAGTTACTTGTGAGAGAAGACAGTGTGTCTGTAAAGAAGCAGAAAGGAAAGAGGATGGGAAAATAAAAAGCTTCTAAACAGTGAGGAGAGTTGGACGTACGCTGGGATGCCGGCTCGTGCCAACACTTCGGCCTTCATGGCGTAGAGGCGCTCACTCTTACTGATGCCCAGCTTGATCTTCACTCGGTCATGGGCATTGTCTTGGAAGAAGAAGCCATTGTGGATGACAAACTCAGCATTGGATCTTGTACCGTAGAAGATGTAGATCTACAGGAAGAAGAAATCATCAGCATCTTAATGGAATGCATTCATGTGGGACTTTCTTTAAAGCAACATGAAAATAACACACAGTATTTTAACACTTTGAACCATACATTACTTTTGAAGGTGTGTTAGCTTGGTATGATATATACTGTTATTTTCAGAATACATTTGGCTACACAGAAATGCTATCAGTTAGCATGTAAGTGGCACTACACATGCTTCAGGGCATGCTCAATCACGTTTCATGTACTCACTTCTAAAATACTGTCAGACTTACGATGGATGCAATAGAACCAGAGATTTACTTTAGCCAGATGCTATGTTAACAGCGAACAAAGCTAAGCTAGTTACATAGTAAATGTCAATATTTGAATTTAAACTTTTTTTGGGGGGAGAAAATTTGTCTTTCTGGTGCCCCGTGTCGCAGATCAAATGGCCTTGCCCCTAAAATTCCAGGAAATTCCAAACCTCCCTGGCACTGTGTAGAGGGTGCTGAAATAAAATGTATCAAGTCTTCATGTTAGGAAATAAAATTCCAACATTTTATTCTATCTGTAGTTTACTGAAATGCTGTATTAAATCTGATACAAATTAAATTTTTCTTTGCCAAGTCTGAAAAATACTAATTATTCTAGAGACTTCCTTTTAGGGGGCAGGGACTTTGAGTCATGACCTGAATTCTGGCTGTGGCTCTGGTTCCAGTGACATATTGGTTCCATGTTGATGGCACATTACCATAAACCTCCTGTCAAATGTAGAGAGGTACAATAAAGTAATTAAATTTGATGGATTTCGTGACTCCTCCTGTTTTTCATTGTCTTATTTCTACTCCACCTGGATTCCCATGATTCTTTGGCTTATGTAAACTGAAGACGAAGAATACAATTCAATGAGAATAATTAGTGTGATTTCTGACTCAAAAGGTTTAAATGGTCAAACAATCTTTATGTCAAGCTGCAGACAAAATAAGATATATATTGTAAAACAAATAAGTCACCCATTACAAAGATATAAATATAATAAGATATAAATTAAGATATAAATGTCTCTTCGAAGTGTGTCTGTTGTAGTGTGACCAGGAGGAAAACACCTCCACCAGTACAACAGTGAAAGCAGAGAGGGAGGCATGTGTGTGCAAACAGAGAAAAGACCAAAAGACTTGAGCAGAAGTAAGTACACAGCAGCAGACAGTGAATGTCTCCTCACCTGTTCATTCTCCTTGTAGTCCTGCAGTGCCACACACTCACAGCGATCATCCTCCAGGTTGTAGCCGGTGGTGATCTGCAGACCAACAACTTTTATTAATACAACCTTTACAAGCAGCCAATAAATAGATTTTTAGCTGGTTTGGCATTCATTTCCATCCAGGATTGTATGCTCGTATGCTTGTATGTTGTATTGTATGACAGCAGTCAAAGTTCTTTCATCAACTGACAATAATATTAGTGTGTGAGTGTGAGATAAAAACGTTACCAGTCCATTTGTGTGGTTACACATGTCCCAGAGGGGGATGAGGGCCAGAGTGACCCGACTGCCATCCACAGTAGGGATCTGGTTCTGACGGGTCATCACAGACGACACCGCCCACCTGTCACATACAATCAACCAATCGCTGTTTGTTACAGGTTTACTCCATGGACGTTCTACACAAAGCAGCTTTTACTTCATAAAAGCAGAAGGATGTTCATTAACTCCAACACTGGGATTGCCAAAGAGACACAAGGCTTGCATCAGATGAGGATGGAGAGAGAAGGAAGGAGGAAGAGAAGGAGAGTGAAGGGTGAACAGAGCAGAGAAGGAAAGAGGAGGAAGATGGGAGGGGGAGAGATAGAAAGAATAATTCATCACTGGCCCACTTTCTTATCTCCTTTTTTATAATTGAGCTTAATTAAGAATTATGCTTTATTACTATTTGGGTGTTGTGTTTTATATTTTTGGCTCTTATCTTCATCAGTTATGGTAACATTGCACTCACCAAGTTAGTTGGTGAAATCTGAAAACAGAGTCACTGCTTCAATAAAGCACACAGGAATCTGAATGGAACCACACACTCCAAACATGTGATTGTTGTACATAAATTATCATTTTATGGTTCCTCTACACTATATTAATGGAACAAGTATACAGTACAGCACACGACCCCTGCCCCAGAACAATTCGAAGGTGATCTGGGTTGCTGCGGAGCTTTTATCACCCAGTGTTGCCCTGTGTTTGAACAGCAACCCCTTTCTAATGCCACTGACTGTTTCCATATTGCTTGTAAATCAATTAAAATATTTAAAAATGAATTCAAAGTTTTGGACCACCCTTTTCATGGTCAAGATGCTGCTAAATGCTACTTCCTCTCAGATAGTGTTCCCATAGTGTGGCTGAGCTGGCAGTGGATTTTCTGACTCTTTAATCACTTCAGATGAGGCGAACTTGTTTCCCACATTGAGCTGGCAGTGTTAGTCAGTACAGCACACTATCATTTATTAGTCTTGTAAGAAGACGGTAAATGTACAAATACAATAGTACTCTCAGTCTTTTTTCCCCACACGATTGTCTGGTCAGGCAGTAATGTTATTTACTGTGCCATGCACATACAAGTACCCAGCACACATAAGCCATGTGTGTAAGATGCCTAAAAGATGAGACATGGACATGAACATGAACATAACCCCTTCCCTATATATATATATTACTTAGAAAAAACATTGTGTTCTGTCACAAGCTTGAGTCTAAGATCAACGGACTAAGATGAGTAAATGACTGATGAATGATAATGTGCCCATGCCGCTGACAATGATGAGTGCAGTGTTATCATTATTATTAGATTATATTATCAATATGAAGCTATGCTGTAATAAACCAGAATGATCACTTGCATCTGCTCCAGTTTATAGGTACAAGTCACATAGAGGATGATGTGAACAATCTAAACATGGGCCCATTCTGCAGGCAGGCAGACACACACACACGCTCACACACACACACACACTGACCTGTAGTCATCAAATGTGAAGCTGTCCTTCAGGGGCAGTTTGCTGGCTGCTGGATGAGTCTAGGGATGGAGGTAAAATAGTGGATGGAGGAAAAATGGAGAGGGAAGAAAAAACACAAATTAGAATGAAGAATTTCATTATGCAGGTATGCTGGAGGGGGGCTGCCTGACAGGGATGCCTAACAAGAAGGACTGGGAGTAGGGGGCCACCGCTGGGGCGCGCCTATATGTGTGTGTAAGTATGTGTGGTCCGTTAGTGCAGTGTGACATTCGCCCCCCCACATACATCACTGTCAAGTTAATTTGTTGTGGCCAGCAGCCGTCATAAATCTGCCTCATCAATTTGGACCTGAAACAGTGTGTGTCTATGTGTGTGTTGGACAGTTTGTGTCTATGTGTGTGCTGGACAGTGTGTGACAGTCCAGAGCAGAGAGAGAGAGAGAGAGAGAGAGAGAGAGAGAGAGAGAGAGAGAGAGAGAGAGAGAGAGAGAGAGAGAGAGAGAGAGAGAGAGAGAGAGAGAGAGAGAGAGAGAGAGAGAGAGAGAGAGAGAGAATATGTGTGTGTGAGTGAATGTCAGTACATAATGAATAAAAGGAGATGGAGGGGAATGAAATGGGAGGAGTGAGAAGATGAGAGGTAGCGAGGTATCAGTGATGTATGTCAGCTGTACAAACATAAATGAACTGATCTTATCATTTCATATACTGATCTGCTGTTTGTCATTTTGGCCCTCACGTGACCATGAAGCTGACTTTGCTGACTTTGGTAGTGTTTGCTTTCCAACGTGGCTGACTGTTTTCCAGGGCCATGCAGTTGGGGCATTGGACAAACACGATGTCTATGCTTTCCAAAATCAATCTCAAATGTGGCCTCCTCAATCCACAGCACACTTCTCTACTTTCAGTCAGTCCATCGCAGATGAGCTCAGGCTGAGATGTCAAAAGTGTTTAAAAACTTACCACTGCACCAAATAAAGAATTTGCACCGTATTTGTTCTTTATTTACATTTTTTGCAGTGTCCCAAATTTTTTGGAATTGGGGTTGTAGTTGATGCTTTTTTATTTTCTTGCTGAGAGACGTAGAGCTGGGCAATACGTCAAACTAATTTGACTAACTGTAGCTTTTGCACGTTGTGGACATTTACATTACAAATGTGTGTTATTAGAATGGACAGAAAAGTTTATTCTTAATTTAAAAAGTTCCAAAAATGATAGCTGTCATGAACTGAGCTGACTCCTGGTGGCTGGCTGGTTCTGGGTGTCTTGTTGTACATTTTATGGTGACATTGATGAAAGGAAGTGAAGAAAAGACCCACACTGACTGCCCTGGGTTCTGGGTTTGCATATATTCACCAGGTTGTTTTATGCAGGAAACCAACCGTGTTGTTTCATGCAGGAAATATAAACGTGGACAACCCGGTGAAAAAAATGTGACTTCATTATCAACGTCAGAATTCAAATAATAAATGAATATTGTCCACATGTCACAGTGAGAATGGTCGCTCACCCTCCTGTCCACTAAAATATAAACTTATTAGCAAGTTATGGCAAAAGATGGATAATTCAAAATCAACTTCTATGATGATCTGCAGGGACACTGGACATCTGTCACAATTAGAGAAGGTTTGACCGTCACACTGAATGATGTAATATTTGTATTTTATATTCATTTGAATGGTCAGGTTAACTTATAAGCTCTCTACTTTTTAAAAACATTACACTAGACAACAAACTTGAACACCTCTGTGTGTGAACGCAGCTCCACAGTCAACAACAGAACACACTTCATGATCAAAGTTTTTACATCACGTCAACACGTATGTTCATATTCACACGCTCTCTCTGCTGCAGTCTGCATCACACTGTTTGAATACATTAATGTTTTCTGGTTGTGAATGACTAAACGGTGCGTTGATTTTTTTTTTCTGCCGCAAGGAATTGTGGGAGGGCATTACCTCCTTTCCTTTCGTAAAGGATGGTCCGGTGTATCATATGCTAAATGAGATAAAAAAAAGGAAGCATCTGCACTCCTTTCCTTAACAGTTTGAGAATTCGAACAGCTCTTATCATAGCGGCTAAGCAAAACAGACTATTCGACCGCACCCTCTGAGTACCAGAAGATGATGAGAGTAGAGGAGAGGTAGAGGATCCTGAGGTCCAGATCACCAGACTGGCATCCTGTTTCTCACATCAGTGTTGTGGAATTTTCTATCTTTAGGTTAGCTCAGATTTATTGCAGTCACTTTATATGTCAGCTGATAAATGTCAAGAAAATGAAGTAGAGAAATGCATGCTTTGTTAGCTGCATCATTGTACACAATAAGAGCAACAGCATGGCATGGCAGGCTGTAAACTTTACAAACAGAGTCTCAAAATGACCACAAACCATAAAACATGTTAAAGTGTAATAGAAGTGGAGAAAGGTGATAGGAGGAAGGCAATGGGTCACTAGTCAGTTGGCTATCGGACAATCTGTTTCATTGATGTCAGTGAAGTCGACTAAACCACTTTTGGACAGCCTCTGCTACTGCCATCGGCCGTGATTGGCTCTTCGGCTAACACACTTCGGTCACCAGCAGACAGGAGTGATGTTTCAGGGTGCAGGATTTTAGAACTGTGCAACTGTATGGAAATGTTTTCACATCACAGATGATGTGATGAAGAAATGTATTCAAACATGATTCAGTGTGATGCTGAACGTGAAAAAAAGGAACTAATAGTCAAACCTTCTAGTTGAAGAGCCAAATTTGTTTCGACTGACAAAATTCCGCCTGGTAGGCAAAACTTACTATATTTAATTCAGAATGCAAAAACAAAAAACAACCCATAGCTGATGAATTCAACCAAAATCTGCCCGCAATCTGAGAATGAACTGCTTTACAGATTCATTTGAAGAGTGTAATCACACACAATAGCAGAAAGTGAATCACCAGTTTCCATTAAATTGATCATCAATCTATTGCTTGTAAACCTGACAGGCCATGTGTGAGTACTGAATCACTGTTTCAGGAGATAACAGAACATTGTGCCTTTGACAAGTGAAACGAGATAATGTGAGAAGCAGAAAGATACAGTTACAGTTTCACTGAGGACTCTGCAGGAGATGGACACATGAGTGTAAAAATCAGCATCTACACACCCACACACACACACACAGAGCAGTGCATGTTGAGCTCTTGATGCATTACTATCCAAAGACAAGGGTCATCCATCATGTGCCACTGTGGAGTGTGTGCTGGAAGACACAGACATGTAGTACAGATAAAGTCTTCTGAATCACTGAATGGACAAGAAACCACATAGTGCAAAAGCTTGTGAGTATTTTACATCAGTGAAGAAGTGTGTGTAGCTAATCAGAGTCAAGATGAGAGACCCAACAGAGGAGAAATAAACCAGCGTGGATGACTAAGAGAATAATACAACCACTAAAGGTACCCTGCACTTTTTGACCACTATAGCAGCACTATGGAGCATGTTAGACTTAGTCCCAGGCAGATGCATCAGGATGCATATATAATAACAATGTTCCACTGATGAACAATAGGTGGCAGTAACACATCACCAAATAAAGCACAAGGTAACTTCTATTTAGCAATATAGAAATATTAAACATGTTTTAAGGGGCAGAAAACTCTTTATCTGCTATTTTAGTTTCCTTTTCTACTTTGCAGTTTCAGTCTTAACAACAGCTACTAATAAAATGTACAACTAAATGACTATAATTAATCTATGCTAATGGTGAATTCTATTTACATGCAGGTGACTGTGCCGTGCAGCTTTGCCATGGAGATAAAAGCATAGTTAAAAGTATGCTGAGTGCAAAACTTCTTAATGTCAGCAGGTGGATGACAGATTACAAGCTGTCACTACATTTAGGGAGACTACAATCCATATTGTTGGGTTAATTGTTGGCTGTGTGCTCAATAGCCATGTCATGCCAGGAGTGGGCCAAACAACATGCTTCTTAGCCAGATTTTTATGTTGTATGATTATTTATGTTTAATTATTATGTACAGACCAGGTCTTGTATATAATCTGCAGAGAGGGCTGTGAAGAAATGTTGACATATTGATAGATTTACTTCTGATACATCAGACAGTGGCCAATGAAGCTCTTAGACAGAGACTGATGTTGTGAATACAGTGAAGATGTAGTCGTCAATGATGATTGTACTGCATTGTATTGTATTATATTACAGTTTTCCACGCATGTTCTTTGTGTCATTCCTATACTCTCTTGAACGCTCGTCTGCACAGACACATCTCCAAAGGGACCACCAAAGGGAAATAAGCCTTACTGTGTTATCCTGACTTTTCCTTTGATGTAAGCACTCACTGCCTTCACTGTGCTGCTGTTTTTAAATGAAATGGTCGAATAAAATGAACCGATCTATCAATCAATCAGATGATTATGATGTTACTATCCACATGATAAACTGTAGGTTGGGAAGACTACAGAGGTGTGCCTCAACATGCACAAGGTAAACATCAGCATATGGCTATGTGGCTCATCATACATCCAACATACCAGACAGACAGAGGACAAGGATGTGGGGGTGGGGTGTAAAGAGAAAGAAAGAGAGGGTGGGGGAAAACTGTGTGTGTGTGTGTGTGTGTGTGTGTATGCGGGGGGGATGCATTCAGGTCAATTCAATTCAAAGCCAATGTGACAAGCTAATTTCCCAGCCCGGTCATCTGAGGGAGGGAAAAAAAAGAGAGAAGGTGGGGACAGAGTGAGGGGCTACAAGAAGGGGAGGACTGTGTGTGTGCGCGCGTGTGTGTGCATGGAGGCGAGGGCTGCAAAATCAAACCAATATTAATCACGATGATCATGATCACGATTTTTGGCTTCCCACAACTGAATGAACGTGAGCTGTGTTTAAAATGTGTACTCCACTCATAGAAAACTCCAGCTGCCTCAAATCAAGTCAAGCACTTCCTAAACTATCAGTCAGCCACCAGGGCAGGTCAGCCACGATTTGGCTCCACTTTGGGGAAGCTGCACTTGTCTTGCAGCGCAGCCTGTGCATTTCTTGGATGTTGCAGCTGCAGTCCAGAGTATTGAACAACAGAGAAATGCCTGGAGGAGAAGGCAAAGAGCTACTCCCTCAAAACAGATCAGCATCTCTTGTGTGGAAGTATTTGGGACTTCAGATTCTACATGGCAAATTGGAAACGTAGCACAACATGGAAGAGAAAGCAGAGCTTTCTTTATTTAAATATGAATGTGCAATTAGAATACTTTGTCCCTAAATTGACCTATGAAATGCATGTTTTTGGACTGTGGGAGGAAGCAGAGTCTTTCAAACTTTCACTTGCAGGTAACAGCCACAGCAGTACAGGTCTGTTTAATTCAGCTGAGTTGAGAAATTTATTTGGAACCAGTTTCATTTTAGGTAGCTCAACAAGGTTGTAGTGAAGGTCTTAGGAAAATTCTCTGCCTCGACCCTTCATGACATGTTTTCATGAGTTTGGTGAGTTCGAGCGGATTCTAATTAACAGGTAGGAGAACTAATCCATCTGGAATGAGCTGGTGTAGTACATATTCTTTATTCTTCCTGTGTTCATTCAGTTTTACTGTGTCATTCTGCTTCATTCAGTTTTTTCATGGACCAGAATATTATTTTTATCCCAATGTGAGGTCTAAATATCATGTGAGTGGCTGCACTGGAAATTTTACTATTAATAGGTTTACTTACTAAACATATTTGTAGGTAGCTGAAGCAGGATGTCAGCTGTATATGACACACATGCAGCCAACATTCAGTGCAGCTAATTGATGGCCTGTAGTATTTTGAACGTTTTTTTTTACATTTGCACGAATGGACAGTTTGGGACATTAACAGCCTTCAGGACCACACTAAGAAGAGCCCATCTGCCACACAGTCTGTCTCCACGGCATTAAAGATAGCATAAACACCATTTGACTACTGACACTGACAGTTGTGGATCAGTGATTAAAGCTTGTCCAGCGCTGGGATTCTTTTTCTATCTCACTGATATGAAGTCATTTAGATTACAACAATCATTTTCAAGACATTCATAAGAATTCAGAAGAATAATATTTAACTCTTTAAAAAAAGGTAAAATACTGTTAAAATAATTGAAGAAGGCAACAATGTAATCAAGCGCACGATCTGAGATATTCTGTTTAAAGCTGTGTGTGAAAAAACAATCAGCCACATACACATACTGTACCATAACTAACATACAAAGATCCATCTGATTCAAATAAACAGCTAGGTGCTGACAAAAAGAATAAACTCCTTGACAAATATGTGTTTGATTACTTCTTTGATACAATAAGCAGGGTCAGAGAGGAAAGTGGTGAGTTGTGATCAAAGCAGAGCTATCCCTTTACTTCAGATTAATAATGGGACATTAGCATATTTTCAGATTACTATCCCTCTATCTGTTGTCTGGGCCTGTTAACCAATATTTCATCATATACTAGAATTACTGTCTCTATATCTTATTCCCTTTCTGGCACATGACACTGGTCTGAAAAAAAGACTGTGTGATCATTCACAAACTCAATCTTTCCCCAAATTGAAAAATGGTACTTCTAATCTTGATATGTAAATGACTTTGCGATACATCAAATTATGTTTGTATGCCAACCAAAATCCAAAGGGGAAAAAATATCAGTTACCATAATCCTTAATTCAGCTATGAGGATAGATCAGACCATCTGTCAGCTCAGGCTGTTACTATGTATTCTGGCCCAATGCCTCCCCCTTTTGGTCAGAGTGGAATATTTCAGGCACAAGACTGAACTCTACTTTGCCACTGCTTCTCCAGTTAGTCAGACAGGAGGGAGGTGTTACAGGTCCAGTGTGTATTAGCAGGAATGGAATACAATATTCGCATTAGTGTATAATCACTTGAACATATGAACAGTTGTGCTTTTGTTGTCTTAAAATGAGCCCTCCATGTTGAACCGCCATCTTTCCACAGTAGCCCACAACAGACAAACCAAACACTGATCTAGATATGGACGTTTGTTTTTCATGTGAATTTGGCAACCAGAGTGTTTCCTACATGCTTGAAAAGAGCTGGTGAAGCCTGGGAGAGGCTTTATTTGGTTGCAATCTGCAACCTAACCGCTAGGTGCCACTAAATCCTACACACTGGACCTGTAACAATAATAATAATAATAATAATAATAAAAAGAATGGTTTTATGTAACTGCTTTAGTTTCAGGGTTAGGGTTAGTTAGTTAGACAGACTTTTTGTCTGTGTGTGTTTTCTGGGCTTCCACATTCAGCATGTATGTAGAAGTGTATCTGCCTACCTGTACTAGTTTGTAGAAGTATGCGTACTGGCGTGCAGTGTTTTTATACTGGTTCAGTATGTCCTGCACTGCCTGTGTGCCCAGCAGCAGCTGCACCTCATCCTGCTGGTAGAACAGCGGTGTGTCATACTCCTGAGGAAGACTGCGGATGTACGGCAGCCAGAACGAAACAGGATTGGCTCGTTCACACAGCAGGTGGAAGGCCAGCGTCACATTGCCCATAGCCTGTAGGATCCTGTCCTGGCTGTACAGAGGACCTGAGACATTTACAGGACAGCAGAAGTGACATACTCTTTCAAATGCTGCTGAAATAATGTTTAACCTAGAGATCTAAAATGTCTATGATCTATGTTACAGTTTATTACATGCTGAATTCTCTCGGTTGTTGAGCTCAGATAGTTTGATGTTATATGCTGTACTTAACAGAAGACCTTACCCAGTACAGAGTTCTGGGCCGACTCCACCGTCATGAGCATTTTCCTGGGAACCCACAGGAATAGTTCCTCTGCCTGCAAGGACACACACGCACACACACACACACACACACACACACACACACACACACACACACACACACACACACACCACACACACACACACACACAGAGATCTTGTGAGTGTGTTGCTGCTGAGGAAGAGACAGGTCTCGAACAAACTTCACTTTCTCCTAAATTGTCTGAAAATCTTCATTTTAGTGTCACAATGTTCAGAAGACGTGGCTTATGAGAATAAGTCTCGTCTATGAGGCGGAAGAATGAATGTAAGGAAATGACTCCAGTCAACACAGTATAGCCAACTTAGAAGCCTCAAATAAAATAAGTGACCACCTCTGGGTTAAGCTCACCTTGATGTCTCTGGTGGCCCGCAGACCATAGCCCTCCGTTCCAAAGTTGGTCACTGTGAAGCCATCACAGGACGCCCCGTTTTCCCGAGCCCAGGACATCAGGTCCGAGAAGTAGTCCTCTCTGCTGCCCTCAAACACTATCGACATACCTGAACACACGCACCACAAACATGGAAACAATATCCTGTCTTTTATTTTCCTCACTTTAAATTACATGAAGTGATTTATTTAATATATTATTATATTATTTAATAGCATGGCATAAATGCAAACAAAATACTGTGTGTGTGTGTACATGTACTCACCCTTCTGTTTCTTGCGGATCTTCTCCACCAAGCCTCTGATCTGGATATACTCCTCCCACTCTTTACCAGCAGAGGGTGCTGCACTGCTGCACTCTGAGGAAACACGTACTGAATAAACTCACTACTGCAATAAAGAAAATACAGCACAACATGTTACTCTGCACATACAGCCAAACGTGACTCCACCATGACCACAGAGAGTGCTAATCAATAATAACCACCAACCATGTGACAACACACTAGGAGGCAGAGTAGCTTTGACAACTGATGCACAGCACTTGGACATCATTGACTGTAAAATTGAGTGAAGTTTTAAGTTCACTGAAGGACATACAGCAGAATGCACATAAGGTGTCTCCATATATAGAGATATATATAGATACACAGCAAAGTCTAAGCTGGAGTCAAATTCCTTGTGTGTGCACACACACCTGGCCAATAAAAGTGATTCTGATTCTTTATAATAAATTTAAATGTGATTAAGGGGGAACTTTGGTTGGTATAAGACAAAGTGGCTGTGCTCTGGGGAAAATTAAAACTTAAGCCCAGTGACTACTTCAATCACATACAAACAGCTATTCAATTTATATTTCAGTACTCTTAGAGAAATTCTAGCTGGGAAGACCTTTTACATGGAAATGGCCGACTGGTCAAATGGGAACCACAAAATGGGGACACGCAGATATGAGGAGAACATAGTCAGTCTGTATGTATAACAGAGTTTCTGTTTATTGGAATGGACATCAACAAAAACAGTCTGCCTCATTCCCTTGACCCAGATTTAATTTCCAATTTTTGATTCCAGTGTGGACACCGAGGTACGTGAAGCTCTCCACTTTCTCCACCCAAAGGATGTGAAAATGGAAACTTTTTAGGACCCACAATCCTTAGTGGTGTTACGTGGAACATGAAGTGTTACAAAGAGGTGCTTTGTGCTCATCGTCCTGGAGGCTGACAATCTTGATGAAGTGATTTCTATAGTCAAACTCACTGCTCTTTGCCCACTGTTGTAAGTTGCTGAGAATACTTGATGAAATCCCCCCCTCTGAAGTGAATTAGAAAGCACTGATGTGTTGGAATATGGAAGTTTAGTTAAGGGAAAGAAGATGTTAGACAAAAGGCAGAACCCGCTGATGTCACTGCTGCCTGAGTCTGCTGACATAATACAAAACATATAAAACCATGACAAGAAACATTGTGTTGTCTGCTGAAGAGAGGTACACAGTCCATGCTGGAAAGTAGATGAGACAGGCTGAGTATGAGTGCTTAAAGAAACCATTAAAGAAAAGATCAAAAAATGACAAGGTGCTGCAGAGAGACTGCAAATGGCACACCTCACAGTCTATGAGGGACTGAGGCAGAGGATGCAGTATGAGCTGTACGGCAAAGACAAAGGAACGGAGAGTTCAACTGCAGCAGCAATCAGTCAATCAACTGGGACAGGGACTGTCCTAAGAGCCAGAAGAGCCAAGAAAGAACAAGACAGGACAGTGGCTGCAAGAGCCTGCCTTTTCTTAAGATCCACCAACCGGAGTAAAAAAGTTCAGTTAGCTTGCTGAAAAAGTTAGACACAGCTGCAAAGGAGAGGGAGGACCTGAAGCTGAGAAGAGCAGCCTTCATTACTTAACTGTACTGGACTGCAGGTTGGAACCTGCACAACATACCTGCAAAAATGATTTTCTGAAAAATGAAAAACTCTCCAGCTCCATAATTATTAACTAACGGACACATTTCAAGATTTTCAAGATAAAGAGTACAAACACACAACCAATGTATCTTATAAATAACAAACACCATTAGAATTATTAGAACCCTGATGCTTTTTAAATTCATTGCAGGAGTACAGTACTGCATTAGTTTCAGCTTGGTGTGCCTCAAACTGGGATCTGTTCTGTAAGTGGCTAATGACACATTTTAGTCACTGGGTGGCAGCGTTGCCTCAGTGTTCCATATGTTGTCTGTACTTGTGTGTTTATTTACATATGTACATCAAGTACACTGCACAATCTGACTTACTTTTCTACAAGCTTCACTCAGAAGCCCTGCAACCTTAATGTTAGCTGACAGACTGAGATGGTGAGGTGTCTTTTCTCTTCAAATGGAGGAAGGTAGTTGGACTGGAATAGCTGATTCCTGGGATGCACATGCGCACCTACATGGGTCAGAATGCAGCTAGAGCTGGTTCTGCTCCAGATTCCTGCCTCTCTCTGCCTTGACACCATCACGAAGTAGCTGCAACATTGGCAGCCCACAGATTCCGTGCTTCAAAACAGCTCTTCAATATTATTCAGGATATAAAGTTAAAATGAATAAGACTGAAGCTATGGATGTTAATGGCCAAATTCCAGTATCAGTTAAACTTAACAGTGGGTTTAAATGGACTAAGGATGTGGGGGAGTGGACTAGAGCAACCCTAAATATTGGGAAAGCTATACAGACTGCCTTTAACCTGTCAAAGCAAATCTCATCAGCGGGCGGTATAAGTTACTTGAAAGGTTTTGTACCAGCACACATGGATGCGGGCTTCTGAATATGGACTGTGTTATGTGTATCAAATCAACCACGATGGAGAGCTTAAGTCATTCGAACAATTAAGACAGGAGTTTACCCTTCCAAGGACTGACTTTTTTAGATATTTACAACTGAGGCATCTTCTTACAACACATAAGGAATGGGAAAAAGTGAAAAAGACGACTCTGATCGAAGAATTCTTTTTAAAATTACAAGCTGAAAATGAGGTTGGAAAAGTGATCTTATCTTAAGTTATACTCAACTTTTCTGTTAATGAACCCAAACAACACTATACAAACAAAGGAGAAATGGGAGGCTGAAATGAACGCAGATATCTCATTAGATACCTGGACAGAGATTTGCAGAGAGGCACATCAGATGACTAACGCAAATATCTAGAGGGAGTTCAGATGGAAAGTTATAATGAGATATTTCCAGACACCACAAATAACAGCAAAGTGGGTCCTGACCACCTCAGACAAGTGTTGAAGAAACTGTGGGCCAAAGTGGAAACCACACTCATATTTCCTGGTCTTGTCCAAAGTTGAGTACTTTTTGGATGGAAGTGTTAGACGCCCTGAGAGAAGTGGTTCACCAAAATATCCCAAATGACCCAAGGGTAGTCCTCCTTGGTTCAGCCCCGGAAGGTTTTGCGGGAAGAGCCAAAATCTAGTTGTTACAATACAAATACTTATGGGAGCTGCTATTAAATGCATCACAATAAGATGGTTGAAACCGGAACCACCAACATATAATATATGGCTTAAAAAAGTATGGGAACTGTATGAGGTGGAACAAATTACATATGCAATAAGGCTACAAAGACCCACATTTATAAAGAGATGGAGCCCTGTAATGAGTCTGTTAATGCAATAAGGAACGTGTACTTTTATTTGTCTTATTTATTATTTTTTCTTTCTTGTTTTTCCTATCTTGTTGTGTTTTTTTTATTTGTGTGTTTGGTTTCATTTTATGTGTGTAGTTATACATTGATGTAGACATCAAAGCAGCTGTAAATTTGTGAAGTGTAATGTAAAAATGTAAAATTGTATTGTATGTATGTATGGAATGGAATATTATGGTGACTAACTGGTAACCTCCCTATACAGTGATTCACTGAGGTCTCTAATCTGCAAGTGGCTCTTTATGCAAATATATAATGAATATGTAATGAATAAAATGTAATTGTGTCATTAAGGTTTCAGTTCATTTCCACTCCACATCTGTTTTTTCATCAATAATAATATGGGGTTAGCATGCTGGCGATGTATTTCAGGGCCAGACCCCAGCAGGCTTTAAAAGTGATCAGTAAAATCTTAAAATCAATCCTAAAACGCACAGGAAGCCAACGGAGGAAGCTAAAATTGGTGAAATGTGATGTTGTCGAGCTGCTGCGTACTGGACAAGTTGGTGGTGTGAGAGTGATTTTTTGTTGATACCAGAGAGGAGTGAGTTGCAATAATCCAGTTTTGAGAATATGAAGGTGTGGATTATTTTTTCCAGAGCATGGGTTTGACTCTGGAGACGGTTTGTAATTGAAAAGAGCATGCATGGATAAGTTTATTGACATGGGGTTAAAAGGTGAGGTGGCAATCAAACAGAATACTTGGCAGAGGACTTGATAATTTTGTACAGTGCCTCAAAACTTTAAAAAAAAATGCACAAAAATACATAGGAACGACCCAGGAAGGCAGGTTTCAGTTAGAGATCCATTAATTTAGAGGTTTATCAGTGTCAAAACACTAAATGTGAATAAAATATGAAGAGGAAGGGTTTTAAAAACACAAGTACAATGGTCATGTGGAACATGGTTATTCAGTTAGCTCTGTTAAACAAATGAATTCTCCTCGAAAGAAATTATGAATTGGACTCAACATTCCATTTATGCTTTAAAACAAATACTATGCATATGCCTTCATTCATCACTTCATTCTCTCTTCTACTTATGTGTAAGTGATTTATTTCTCTTCAGGTTAAGACTATGAAGGTGTAGACTGGGAGTAGGAGTTGAAGGTTCACATACTCTGTAGCAGTTCAGCGATGAGGTTCATCATCTCCTTGGGGGAAACCACAGCGCTGGCCCCTGAGCCCGACTTCTGAGTCTTCACTCGACTCTTTTTTCCCATGGTGCTGGATGGACAACTGGGCTGAGAAGACACACCATTATTACTGTTAGCATTTTTTTCTATCACCAACACATCATGCAGAATGTATGAAGCCCTGTGAATTTATGTTTAAGCCAAGGCAACATATCTAAAACGTATATATCAGTATTAATCGAAAATGTAGAAAGCAACAAAAATAAAGTTGTCTAAACTTTTTACAGGTCCTGTACATTGGGCAGCATTCTGTCAGTTATGCTTATTCTGAATGAAAGACTACAGTGTACTGACAGAAACAATACATCAGCTTTGAAGTGGTAAATAGAGCAGAAGAGAAGAGTAAATATAGCATTTAACTTTTTAACTTAATTAATTGACACATCAGTTTAAAAAGTTGAACATTTCAATTTGGGCATTTGGAGTGCCCACTAACCCAAAAGAATTGTATCACCCCTCAGTATCTCAGTCGTAGCACCATTGTTCCCCTGCAAGCACCAGATGTGCTCAGCCAAACAGATCTGGTTGTAATCATGTCGCCTTAGTTACCCATTTGTGCTGCTTCGCACTTCACAACATCAGAAAAATCAGGCCTTACTTGACTCGACATGCTACCCAACTACTAATACAGACTGTGGTCATCTCACAACTCGATAACGCCCTCCTGACGGGCCTCCCAGCCTGCACAGTGAAACCTCTCCAGATGATCCAGAACACGGCAGCGCTCCTGGTCTACAACCAACCCAACAGGTCACGTTACCCTGCTGCTCATCGAGCTCCACTGGCTACCTGTTGCAGCCCGTATTAAATTCAAATCACTAATGCTCGCCTACAAAGTTGTCTCCGGTACTGCACCTACCTACTTACGCCCTTATACAGACATATGTTACCTCACGACTGTTGCATTCCTCCAATGAACATCGCCTGGCTCTGCCACCCGTTCGCTCAAGGCAATCCAGACTTTTCTCGTCTGTTGTTCCCCGTTGGTGGAACGTCCTACCAGTTCCTACCAGATCAGGGGCATCCCTCTCTACCTTTAAAAAACTCCTGAAGACCTCCAGCTCTTCAGAGAGTACCTTCTCTCCAACACTACCAACAACTGGACATGATAAATCTACCCCTGTAGTACTGTCACAGCACTTACTGCTGCACTAACACTTTCTTATCGCACTGTAACTTGATTGTTTCCCTTTTTTGTAAGTCGCTTTGGATAAAAGCGTCTGGCTAAATGGCTAAATCTAATGTAATGTAATGTAATGAGTCCTACAGACGCCGTAAAAATTTTGATCAAAGATGCAAAGATGAAGAGGAAACGAGCATAAACTTAGCCAACGTTAGAAAAATGGCACCAAAGTTTAGTTAAAGGCTCTCCGTTGTTCTCTATCTTTAGGTGACCTGCAGTCAGGACTCACAAGTAAAGGTTTGTAGCCTGATTTTTTAGGACTACTTTGAGCTACCGCAGCCTTCAGGAGTTACAACTAACTAAGTGCAAATACTCTAATGTTGTTCTATACTTGTTTATTATATATTTGAAGTTGACTGATGCCTCAGTCAAGACAAAGCTGGCACACAGTGCTCAGCAGCATCTGAAAAGTGTAGCCACATAAAGACTGTCTTGTATAATGAAGTGAACGACCACTTTGCACTTCATTATACAGGAAAGCCTTACCTCGATGGAAGACGTGATGTGGGCAGTTTATAAAAAGTCATAACTTTGATATTTGGATCATTATAAACAACACTGTATTCCATTTCATTGGATACGAAGCATTTTATTGAGGGAGAGTTTTGGTCATTTTCAGTTCTTTCACAAAGGTTTGATGAAAACCTTATCTGATTTCCTGAATGTAGACTCACAGATAAACCTTTCTCCATGGAATGTTGCTAACAATCCTGCAGTAAATAATGACACATGTTTCTGTTACACTGTCAAACTTTATGATGGTGGTGATATAAATATAATATAGTATTTTGAAAGGGCGGACTTAAAGAGACAAGAGCTGAAACAGAGGATTCAGACAGAGGATGAAATTGGGCTGTGCAGCTTTGAAATAAATGTGTTGGGTTTTTTTATTGTTGTTTTTTTATTACATTACATATGTCTTTAGAATGTGACATGTTCTGGTGCTAAGTAGTGCCATAATCAGCATTTATGCTTCTAATATGCACCAATATGATAAGAGTTCAATAGACATTTTTACAGCAGCCATTTTGACTAATAGGAGGTAAACAAGGTGTTAACGATGATTATTTGTCATGCACACTGTTATATCAGAGTTCTACAAAGGGAAAATGACGGCCTCACTGTTTATCCACTTTCCAGCAATGCATTCAGACACTAGTGTTGGTACCTTCCACCAGCATCTGCTCATCTGCTTTCTGATTGACTGATAACAAATATGTTGCTCATTATTGTCATGTTTGTGACTGTATTGTTATTTAGCTCGACACCATTTACATTCTGTGCAGCATGCAACACCCTCTGCCCTAAGACCCGTGATTGAGATGTGGAAAAAAGATTTAATGGCATTTAGCTGTGTATTTGTTGACTGTAACTAAGTTCACTCTCTAGACCCAGAAGACTCATTCTGGGCTTCAGTAGAAACACAGCACTTTAACATGGTGGACCTGCAGTGTCTATAGATATAAAAGGTTCATTCTAAGATAACAAAAACACAGTGGTTCTTGTTTTCAACATAGTTATGAATATTCAAAAATATTCTGCCAATAAATCCCCTGAAATCTTAGAATGGGCCTTTAAGATTCAGTGTTAGGCACCTTTAAACAGACCAAGTGTCCAAGTCCACTTTACATGGACCAATTCACTTTTCTACAGGCCTTAGCACAACTGATATGAAATCCTCCTCCTCCTTATGCTCACTCCACTTGCTCGCTCTCACTCACTCACTCACACAATCTGGCAATTCAGGCATTTTACCAAATGCAAAGGAAGTAGCTGAGGCCATTTTAGTAGTTGGGGTCTTTCTACCACACAGATCCATCCAGCTCACACTAACACTACACAGACCCACTGTGCCTGTGTCTCACCCCCCTTACACCCAGACAGCTGCTCAGTGACATTCAGTAGCAGTTGTCACTGTGGTTCCCATAAACACTCTAGCAAGCACAAGAGAACATTAACTGGTTAAGAGTTTTTCATTGAAACAGCTGCCAGCTGCAGTGAGGAATGACTCTACAACTCAGAGAGACACAAAGTAAATACATTAACTCTTCAACATGACTGGATTTCCCATTGATGTCAAGCAGATCAAACTTTGAGTTTCTGTCCCAGCCGAGCTGAACACAAACTGTTTAAAGTGAGACAGCTGGAACAGAACGCAGAGGAATAACCTTCTTTACACGGCTAATGACAGCTAGCAGCGTGGTTTGTCACGAATGCCCCTCTAGTGCTAAGTTCAGCTCTTCTCTGCTAAGTCTTTCACGTAGTCAAACAACTGAACCAGATTCAGTTTTTACAGTGAACACGTCCCATACCTTTTCTATATTGTCATTTAAAACATGGCATGAGTGAGCTATTAGCATGGTTCTATCTTCCACACAACTTCAAGCGTACACCTCTCTGCTAGCTCGGTTTATTTGTAGCCTTCCCCAGCAGGCCAGCAGCTAGCTTACCAGCACAGAGGAATCACGCCCATCAGAGGGGAGACGTATTGGAGCGGGCCAGGCACACACACACACACACACACACACACACACACACACACAGCTCATTCATGTACAGAGGCTGTACTGACTAAACGCTGCCAGGCTAACTGTTAGCTGCTAAGCAGTGGTAATGGATCAGCGTCACTTTTAGAAGCTCTAATCTGCTGGACCGGCTGGATAGCTAGCTTTGCTTGCCAGACTACAACAGCATGTACACGACATGGAAGCATTCATACAAACACTAAGCACCAGGTGAAAGTGTACTAACGCAGACTTAAACATTCTCTGGTTCTCTCATACCTTTCGAAGTGACAGCAGCAGTTCCTCTGTTCCTGTACTGAAACCAAACTTGACTGAGTCGCGCCTGTGATTGGAGTAGCAGTGGAATACGCCCCCAAAGCCAACGCCGGTGAATTTGACATTGTAATTGGTTGTTGGGCAGCACGCTCATGGGATTACTGGTTGAAACTACTGATTTATGAACATTCAGCAATTCCCCTCCCACCTCGCTTTACAATTGGACGCTTACTTTTAGAAAGATTAACATAACCATAATTGGTAACGTTTGAGTTACAATTATTGGTTGAAAGACATGTCAATCATTAGTGTGGCATCGTCAGTGGGCACCGGCGTAGTCCGATGTTCTTCGTTTGGATGGAGTAATATCTGGACTATGTCAGATGGTTACTGTTACAGGAGAATAATAGGAATAATTATTATTTAATATATATATATATATTTACATTTTTGGGATTCCTCAAACACATCGTAATGTGTCTGTCGTTGAGTTGAACAAATTGTTTTGTCTCCTTCCATTGCTCTTTCCCGCCTGACTGGAGCAGATGCGGGTTAATGAACTGAACTGAACCGTGATGAACGCAGTAACGTTTCATCACGGTAAATGAACTCCTCATCAAACCCTGTTATTCTGGGACAGGAAGGTCAGACCATGCGGCTGGTGATGTGTTGCAGGTTAGAGGATACTTGCACATGCACATACAGCCTTTAATACATACAAAAGAAATATATAAAAAAGTCTCATTTATACAACTTGACAAAACTTCACTGAAAACGTGTGCTACTGAGCAGGCTGTTATAATAAGTTATTCACACTGTAGCAATCAGCTGTTCTGACTGAAGAGCCTCTGTCTAGTTGAAATCTCTCTGTCAGTCCTCTTAACCTCTGTGGCTGCAGGCTCTATGACACACTGGCTACTGGAATTGTTTACTTCCATCTCTTCTACAAGTTCCACCCCTTCAAGCAGTTTCCTAGATATCAAATCAAATCATATTTTATTTGTATAGCCCAAATTCATAAAACACATTTTGCCTCAGAGGGCTTTACAATCTGTACAGGGAGTGACACCCTCTGTCCTTAGACCCTCGGTTCGAGTGAGGAAAAACTTGCCCACAAAAACCCTTTTAACAGGGAAAAAAGGTGGAAGAAACCTCAGGAAGAGCCACAGAGGAGGGATCCCTCTCCCAGGACGGACAGACGTGCAATAGATGTCACGTTTACAGAACAAATCAACAGAGACATATTGTACAATTACAATGAATGATAAAATTATTTTTAAATGATAAATTAGTAAGTATGGAGGTCTTTATGCATTTCAAGCATAGATATCTGTGTACCACGTAGCACTATCAAGAGCCCTTTTGCACCAATGAACATACAGTACAGTTAAACTTTTAATGTTTTTGTGTGCAGTGGAAGCACTGGACACAACCCTGGAGACTAACTGGAGACATAACTACCTCAAGGCATTGCTCCAATCTGTTTCATATTATTCAGTCTTGCTGAAGTGCTTCTATACATTTCTTAAATAGCGCAGTGGAATCAGAATTTACTGTAGAAGGATATATTTTGTTCCTAATCTGTGTGTGTATCATCAAGACCACTCGCAGCCTGCTCAACCACATCCTGCTTGCATTTGGAGATGATCCCAAGGTCTATAGTTAAATATTTTTGCCCCCCTGCTCCTCCATAAGAATTAGAGGTTCATGGTGTTGTTTTTTTTTATTATACTTTTTATATGTACTTTATTTTTTAAGTTTTTTGTACAGAAACATGGGCAGCATCAATACAATGAATAAAAGTAGGTATGGTCACAATATGATGTGACAAAATAATTCAAATGCTAACCATGTAGTGTCCTTATTGATCCAAAAGAAACCAAAAAGGAAAGAAGAAAAACAAAAGGTAGATATGCACACATATGCCTGTGCACGTGTTCACTTACACCCACATGTCCAAATAATCATAAAAATATTCATATATACATAATTGCACACATATGCACATTCATAGGAACAAAATATAAGAGAACCATGGGGTTGCGAGTAGGTTGCCACTGATTAAAGCAATATGGTCATTGTTTTTCTTAACCAAAATATATAAGGCATTAAGGCAGGTTATCACCTCTTCTTGTGATATAGGTGTTCCATTTTTCCCAGAGGGCATCACCTTTGTCCCTTTGTAATCTGAGACTAAAAGTCAGTAGTTCCATAGTTTGGATGTCTTTAATTATGACTTCCCACTGATTAACCCTGGGAGGTTCTGTGTTGAGCCATCTTCTTGTTATGGCTTTTTTGCTCGCTGCCATGAAGATTTTTAGAGGTTCATGGTGTTTTGTCAGAGAAATTCTACAAACCACTATCTTGCCCAAGGACATTTTGGCATGCAGACTTGAGCCGAGGATCAAATCAACGATCATCTAATTTGTGGACGACCTGCTCTACCTCACGAATCGCAGCCACCCATATATAATATAATGAGTTGTGGATGCTCTTGACTAGCTATAAACTAGAGGTTGACTGAGGCTGGGGCTTATAACACATTATATCTACTTATACTCACCTATACACACACCTCAAGAATCAAGTGTAGTATGAACTCACAGTATACTATAACAGTCCAGTTAGTGTCGTAGGTTGTCATTATATGTGTTCAGTAAAGTTAATGCTTCATCATAACATTTCTGGTTATGATGTCATTCAGAGAGTCGAGTCAAATGTGTCTGCTCCAGGAATGAAAGTTGTATGTATAAAATCTAAATGATACATTCAAAGTAAGAAAACTTTATTTTTAGTGTGGAATGAAAGCAATGAGTTGGGGTGTTCTGACAAACATCAACAGCTGTATGCAGTCATTAAAGCCCCATTCACACACAGGCATGCACACATAACTGGGGTCAGGTGTGACTGACTACTACGGTGGCCGACAAGGGCAAACGCTGCAAACACAGGAATGCTGCAAATACCAAAAACACACAAAACCCCAAAACAACTGCAAGAGAGAAACGCTGCAAATTCACTCCACAAAACGGAAGTGCGCTAGGCCACTAGGGGGACCCGACCTGAGAGATGGACCAGTCCGGTGGTGCCCAGTCCCTCTTTAAAACATGAGCGGGATGCCCAGAAGAACGTTGGCTAACTTTTGGAGAAAGGGCTGGCTCAAGTCGTCGCAGCGGCAGCTGGTAGTGACCTGCCGCAGCAGTTGCCGGTATCTGGGGCAGCTGCCACTGACCTGCCGCTGTGTGGGGCAACTGCTGCTGTTATGGGCATCTGTTTTTAATTTTTATTTTATAAAACAGTCGTCAGGGTTGCATTAGAGTCACTGGAAGTATCATTTTCATCGTGATTTCTGCATTAATTTGCAAGGTTTTCTTAATCTCTCAACCACTGCCGCTGTGTGGCGCAGCTGCCACTGACCTGCAGCGGCAACTACTGCTGCTTTGATCATCTGTTTTTATTTTTTATTTTATAAAACAGTCATTGTTGTATTAGACTTGATGGAAGTATCATTTCCATCATGTGATTTCTGCATTAATTTGCATTTATTTAATTAATATCTCAACATCTGTCTCAACCGCTGCCACTGTGTGGGGCAGCTGCCACGGCAACTGCTGCTGTGTGGGGCATTGACATGCTGGCGTGTGGGAAAGCTGCCAATTATGCAGAAATCACGTAATGAAAATGCTACTGCCAGCGAGTCAAATACAACTCTGGCGACTGTTTTATAAAATAAAAACAAATGCCCATAACAGCAGCAGCTGCCATGGCAGGGCAGTGATAACTGCCTCAGACACCGCCAAGGCAGTGGCAGCTGCGCTAAAACCGGCAGCTGCCTCAGACACTGGCAATTGAGCCAGCCCTTTCTCCAAAAGTTAGCCAACTTTCTTCTGGGCATCCCGCTCATGTTTTAAAGAGGGACTGGGCCCCACCGGACTGGTCCATCTCTCAGGTCGGGTCCCCCTAGTGGCCTGGTGCGCTTCCGTTTTGTGGAGTGAATTTGCAGCGTTTCTCTCTTGCAGTTGTTTTGGGGTTTTGTGTTTTTGGTATTTGCAGCATGTTTTTGCTTCTGCTTCGTTTCTGTGATTGCAGCATTTTCTTCTTGCACCGTGTTTCTGTTGCATTTGTTTTATGCGTTTGTGTGTTTTTGGTTTTGCATCATTCCTGTGTTTGCAGCGTTTGGCCCTTATCGTCCACCATAGATGCAGTCTGCCAGGACTTCTTCTCCAGACATGTGAGGATGTATGCATGTGTGATGTGCATGTAAGGACTCTTTTGCTGTTTTAGGTTTAGCCGAGATGTAACTGTCAGACATAACACTGTCAGGTGAGCGGCATGATAGTCAGACACAAAAGCTAGTTAAGTTCGCACAGTTGATATTAATAACTGAGCTACTGCAATGTGCAGGAAGTAAATAAATGTGTATGTTTTTAATACTGTAACTGTTCCATGCACTTTGTAAAAGTTGTGATGCTAATCACGATTAGTATGGTAACATGCTAACATCAGTTTATTTCTCAGTGTGTAACATTCCTGTGTATTGGTAGTGCTCGCCAGTATGGGATTTTTGAGACCCATACCAATTTTAGAGGGAAACCAATTGCAGACATGATGGCCTATGAAGTGAATTTTTAAAAGATATTTTTTAACTTTCTTTGACAGATACAGCTGAAAACAGGAAAGCAGGGAGAGAGAGGGGGGATTACATGCAGCAAAGGGCCACAGGTCAGAGTCGAACATGGGGCACACACTCTACCTAGTTTATGATGTGCCTGGATTAAAGACTGATTAAAACGATGTACAGTAGTTTCTTTAATTTTATTTACAAAAGCATTTTTTCAGAACAAAGAATGCAGAGCAGATGGAGAAACTATTACTGTTTTTTCAGGTGACAAGAACAAGGTGCAAAAGCTGGTTCAGATGGCCTGGACGTTTGTGAATGACAGGTAAGCTCAGAAATGAGATTTTTGACATTCTAGTGTCAGATTTCAAACCCCACTAAACCACTCTGACTTTTATCATTGCAATTATTATCTGGTATTGCTGCTAGAAGCTTTCTTAATACCAATGACCAAAACCCAACTATTTACAACCAAGGGAGCTTATATTTCTATTATTCACACTGAACAAAGGGAAGTAGTACTAAGCCTCAGTGAAATCATACAAAGTCTGCTCGCTTTAGGGTTATAAATTCAATCAATTTATTCCAAATTTGGCCAAATCTGTCCTTTTGAATTTGCAAAGAATAAGACAACTTTTCCATTTTAAAAATTTCCAAAGTTATTCCATACCAATCATCCAATGTCAATGGTACTGGATTTAGCCACCTTCTAGTGACTTTTTATTTATTTATAATTTTTTATTTGCCGCAAGAAGGGGCTGCAGCAGCTTTGTATCCTTCCTCTGTTTTAAAAACAACACATGTAAAATATTCTCTTGGTGTGGGGGATAGACTGGTTCTTGGTTTATTGGTGATGCAACGCAATGGGTTGTTGATTAGAACAATGCACGAACACATGGGATCAATTCATGCTCATTTATTGTTTGCTGGTTGTTTTCTGATGGAGAGGAGAAATAAAAGAACGGCAACACATTAATCCACACAACTCAAACTTAAGGATCAATTAATAATTAAACCAAATACTTAGTCTAAACAAATACATCTTAAGAAAAGGGAGAAATTAGCATTTATATTATTGATTTAACTACTGATTATACAATGAGTGTGTGGAACAAAAAGGGATAACTCACATCAAATACACAGCTAGGATAAAGAACAATGAGGAAGAGGCCAGCCAGCTCCTTTGTTCTCAGTCCAGGAAGGCAAAAGGGCTCACACAGGTGAGCTGGCTGCCTAAATAGACTCTAAGGCCCCGCCCTCCATTGAGGTGAGGTGGAAGGGGGTGGGGATTTTCTACAACACATGTCCAGGATTAAGAGTCTCCAACTTCAATGGAATCTGAGTCTTGAATACCGTGCTCAGTGCCTTCTGAATGTCATTCCAGTCCCAGAATATGTAGTAATGATTTGCTACAATTGAACCACATTGTCTCCAACACATTAAACTCATATTTCTGTATCCCTCCAAATGTGGAGTTTTTAAAAATATTATAATATTCTTCCAGCAATGTTCTCTCCAATTCATGGAGTTGACCAATGAACACTGAAAAATGCATATTTCCCCCCAAGCCTCCTCTGAAATCCCCATTCCTGCTTCTTTTTCACACTTTTCTTTAACAAACAAGGTGTTCTTGTTTTTAGCATATAAAAGAACACTATACAGTCTAGAGATGGACTTGTTTGGTAATGAAATAAAGGCTGACTTTGGATAGATCTGTAGGTTTGCACTTCTGGTTAAAATAATCTCTTGTAGATACCTAAAAAAATCATTTTGTTCTAGGCCATGTTTTCCATGCAAAGACTGAAAACGTTGTAGTACATTTTTGTGTGTAAATAAGACTTAGGTTGTAAGTCCTGTCTTTGTCCAGGATTTCTTATCACCTCTGTAAGGAAAGAAATCTGTCATAGGCACACAATCAGTCAATCTTTTTTTTTTTTTTTAGCATATTATGGATTCCACATAACTTAACCACCTTATACCATATTTTTAATGTAAAATTTATCCAGGGTTTTTTTTTGTCTCTTCCTCTTAACTGTAAAGTATAAAAATAATTTCTTAGACAAGCCAATGCCATACCTCCTCTTTCTTTTCCTAATTGTTAAATTGAATTCTTTGTTTCTTTGTCTGCTGGATACACTGTAAAATCCATTTGTCCCATTCCCTAAATTAATTGTTATTAACCTCTACTGGAAGAGTTCAAAAATGTATAGCAGTTGAGGGAGAATGTTCATCCTGACTGCATTTAACCTGGAGTCCAGGCCGAAAAGGTAGATAGTAGGTAGATTGCATCTATGCAAATCTGATTCTATCTTTAAAGATAATTACCCATAATTTGCCTGTATTAATTGTAAGAGATCTTTTGTCAGAGTTATTCCTAAATATTTTAGTGCTTCTGCTTTCCACAGAAGAATATGTTTGTCCTGCAGGCTCTTTGGGGTATTAAAGTTTAAAGTCATGACCTTTGTTTTATAATATGTTGAGCTTACGGTTTGCCAAAATCAGCCAGCAGTGTCATCAATTCCAAAAATGAGTCTTCTGGGTCCTCCAAATAGATCAGGACGTCATCTGTAAACAGTGCTCTTCAATCCCTGCCACTTTAATGCCTTTGACAGCTTCATTCTGTCTAATCAATTCACCTATGGGTTCAATAAATAAGGCAAAGAGTAGGGGGGAAATTGGCCAACCCTGTCTGGTACCTCTCTTCAAAATCAGAGTCTGAAAGGTCACTGTTCATTTTTATCTGAGCTATCGTAATTTAATTAAGATAGCTAATAATCTTAATAATGTTAATAATAATAATATTACAATCCTTTATCTTAAATCTACCTGTGTTGAATATAAAAGTAATGTATCCTTGTATAGACTGAATGTGGGGAAGAAAAGTGTGTGTAGGCTCTACTGGTAGGATACAGTTCCCTCCACACATCTATGATGCCCAACTCTCCCATTAATAAATGTACTTTTCTGGCCAGAGACCTAGATAGACGACTCTATCGTGTTAAGTCTGATGCTAAAATGCCCCCCCACAGATTAAATCAAAGATGTGTCTCCAAAATAGCCATTCACTCCATGGTGGAGCATTCATTCAAACATTCAATAGTTATTTCATCACCTTCTATCTTACTTGTGATCTTAATAAATCTTCCACCTCATCTTTGCTTTCTGATATATGTTCATAATTAAGTGTGCTTAATATAAGAGTAACAACTCCTCTCTTGTGGCCTGATTTATGTGAAGAAAAGAATACATGTCTAAAATCATCGTTAAAGGAAAGCTATTTGTGCTTTCTCTTTTTTCAATTTTGACAGAATCTTGCTTCTCTTAATTTGATTCAAAATCCTACTGACATTGAATGAAATTATTTTCACTGGTCCACCTTGCATGTTGTTCTGACTAAAGGAAAACAGTCACTTCTAGACAAATAGTAACAATCCCTTCTCAACAAATGAACACAAGAAAAAATCTGAACTAGAATAATGAGTATCTTGAACATAGAACCTTTTTGACACAACATCTCACTAACTTTACTAAATGGATCAGAGGACCCTGCTCTGTGAAAAAATTCCCCTCATTTATTCAATTCAATTCAATTCAGTTTTATTTATAAAGCGCATTTCATGCACAAGGCAGACTCAGTGTGCTTCACAAGAGGTATACATAGTTACAATAAAAACAGTTATATAAAAATCAATTAGGAATCAATTGAAGAGTGCAAGTGCAAGTAAACAATCATATGTATGCCATCTTCACCACATACACACTTAAACTCATACGTGCGCACCCACTCACACAACCACACACACACAGTTCAACAGAATGCTGTTGAAAAGAGATAGGTTTTTAATCTGTTTTTAAAGATGGCTACTGATGTGGCATGTCTAACTGTATCAGGCAAGGTGTTCCATTTTTGTGGGGCATATACACTAAAGCCATGACTCGACCATGTTGTTTAACTCGTTTCGTCTATTAACATATTTTTATATATCAACTTTTAAGCCGATCTGTTCGGCAATCACCATTTCTCCTTTCAGACAGTCTTTTTTGGTTTGAAGTCAGTTTGTATTTTCAGTTTGTTCACGTCTGAAAGCTTACAGCTTTAAACCTGTAAACCTGTTACTCCGCTGGTCCGAGTTGTGTGACTCCCCGCACTAGCTGCCATGTCCACACCAGATCCTCTCAGTCAGAGATTCCGATTGATTACATTGACCAGCAATCCCTGGTCCACTAGAGCCGACCTTGCCTCCTCCATTGTATCATAGGTTTTTGTCCTTCCTCATAGAAGATTCTCAACAGAGCACGATACAGGGTCAGGAATTTGATGTTGTTTTCCTTCAAGACCTTTTGTTCCTCCGCGTATTCCCTCCGTCTGACCAAAATTCCCGGTGCATAGTCATGGTCCAGGCTGATTTTGCAGTTTTGCCACGTGAAGCCTTTCTTTTGAGCACAAGACCACTTTGCAACAATTTGCCATGAAAATCTAACAAATGGTATTTCTCATGACAGTCCAGTCCTGCTAAGTAAACTGGAAGCCTCTGCACCAGTGGCCTTCATAAGTTTAAAGTCTTTATTGTTAACTATCAGTCAAGTCAAGGACACCATCTGTGTTCCAGCTCAGCAACATTCACTGCATTATTCTTGTCTCTTCCTCCTCCCCCCCAACTCCAGATCAACCCTCTAAACCAGTGAACGTCAACTGGCGGCCCGCGGGCCACATCCGGCCCGCCAGAGCTTTACATCTGGCCCCCAGAATATTACTGGATTCAGGAATAGCCTAGTGAAGAGGACAAAGTATGTTCTACATTTTTCTTTAAGTGAAATGAAACAAACGCCCTCAGAAAAGTAGCTTGTGCCAAAGCCCGCCTCCAATCAAAAATGACGATAAACGCGTTGCTCTTTTATTGTTTCACGTCTGTCAAAATTGTCCTTTCTTGGGCTTCATATCCCCACACAATAGCGCACTACTGCAGTGTCTCAATAACAACCGTCAACTTAACAGAGAAGAGCATTGTAAGCGCAAGCTTTGCACATCAGCAAACGACAAATAAAAGCGTCAGGCCGTCAGTTATGAGAAATGTTACTCTTTACATCAAATTAAAGTAGCCTGTAATCCAACAAATAAATACGGAGAAAAAAAACAAGAAAATCACAAGACTGAAATACTCACGTTTGGTTAATGGGAGAAGTGACATTTCCCCTCCGACAGTATCTTTTTAACATCGGGCTTAACAGCTGTTATACCTGCCTTATGCGCCTGCAGTCCTAGTGCATTTTTCACAACTTCACAGGTGTATGTTGATCCGAACATGGTGAGCACATACATGGCCAATGTCTTCAGTGTGTCATACTTTTGGGGACAAGCCACCCAAAAGGCGCTCAAGCTTTCAGCACCACGGAGAGCAGGCTTCATGTCACCAGTGGCTTGGATGTCAATCAGTTCACTGTGATTAGCCGCCTCATCCAGCGGCATCACCTTCCCCACTTTAGCAGTTGACAGCCTCATGAATATGAAGCCTAAGATATCGTTTTCGCCCCCCAGTGGCTTGCTACCGTACAGGTAATATGAGTCTGTTAACACTGACAAAGGCTAAAAAATAACATACATTTCAAAGGCAAATTGATATATGAAATAATAATATATTACTTAGGATACAATATCAATTTAATTTTACGAGAATGTCTGCCGAGAAAAATTCTGGCCCTTGGACAAATTTAGTTGATGACCCCTGCTCTAAACCACCACCTCCACTTTCACCCCACCTTTACCCCACCTCCACCACCTCGTCCGCCCAAGGACCTCGCTACCTCGCCACACTGTTAGGAGAGAGATGATTAGACTGTGTAAGGCCGCCATCTACTGGACAGCATCGGGATCTTTCAACAAATTAATGTAAACAGAAGAAACTACAATAACAGAAGAACCCTTTAACCGTGTGTGTGTGTGTGTGTGTGTGTGTCTTTAGTGGTTATGGTTATGGTGGTAGTATTTAGTCGTACACAGTATACCATTACTGTGCTATAGGCCTCATGGTGCTGCTGTTAGTGACTGTATGTCTCCCGTACAGACAGACAGACAGACAGACAGCTGCAGAGCCGCGCACACGTACCGGGACATCGTCGGATGGTCTGCGACGATCGTCCGGCTCCCGACGCTGCAGCCTGACAGCAGACAGACCGGTTGACGTAGGAAACAGCGGGTCAGCACGTCAGAGGGTGACATAAAGCGGATGATTGGACTCAGAGCAAAGTGCAGACAGGAAGCTACTTCTGCAACTTCGTCTTCATGATCACCGACGCACGCCATAATGCAGCGGTGTTATCGGTGTTATGGTGAAGTCCGGGGTCGGCTATGGCTCTTGTCGATTGCAACTTTGTATTTTTTGGCATTAAGTGTCGCACCTGTGATGTTACACCCGCAGTGTTTGGACTTTAAGCCGCCCTTCCAACCGCAAAGGGAGCTGGAGTTTTGCGTAATGTACAAAGAGTTTGGCTGCTGTGATTATGAGAAAGACCAGCAGCTGATGGCAAAGTACTACCAGATTATGGATAATTTTGATTATTATGGATATGCCAACTGTGCTGGGTTTGTCCTGGAGCTGATCTGCCAGGTAGGCATGCATGGACAAAGGTCACTTGGCAGAAAGTCCCCATCATGAGCCAGTAGCCTGACCAAACAGCACACCACATTACTGTTATATAAATACTGACTTAGTTCATAATATGATCTTAAAATGAGTGTTACACATGAGCTGTCATTATCATCGATCTCATAACTCATCTTAAGCTTCCCCTTCTTCTTCATGGGTATTTAATATTCATCACGTGGGGAAAGACCAGTTACTCATTAGTGGAAATTGATTATCACACATCTGGTTGGTTATGCTTCCATGTGCACTTGGTACATTTCTGAAAAAAGAAAATCTAGTGAATTAACAGGTTAGTCTGCTATGAATTTCCTTTGTTAAAGCTGCTATTTCAATATGCTAACAAACAAATTTGATTCATATGAAATGGGTTGGCCATTATGATGAACCCACATATAATTATCCCCTGATTCTGCATTTCAACTTCAACTCTTTCAGCTCATTGTTTTGGTTTTATGCTTTTCACAGTGTTGGTATCAGGTAATGATGGAGAGGGAGAACAGACCAAAACAGAGCTAAAAATAACTGAATATTCATGAACATTCATCAGGTGGACAGAAACACGACTTCTAATTAAGTTGCTCTTTATTTGCTGGATGTGTAGATAGGCAAACTTGATTTGAGTATGTTTCTTTTGATTACTGAAGTTGAAACAGTTACCCCAACTTAAACAATGTCAGTGTGCTAATATTGTGTGTACTACAGGGTTAAGGAGATTTATATTGCACATTGTACTCAGTCTTCCTCTTTACTGTCTCTCCTCTCCTCCTAACCTTTCTTTTTCTGTCTGTCCAGGAATGCTCTCCCTATGCAGCTCACCTCTTTGATGCTGAGGACCCACACACACCAGTCAGGACTATCCCTGGCCTTTGTCCAGACTACTGTTCGCAGTATTGGAAGAAGTGCAGGGACACCATCCCTCTCCTGTCTGACCACCCACACATAGCTAAAGTCAAAGAAGACCAGACAAATCTATGTCGGTACCTGGAGCTAGACGATATGGACTACTGCTACCCACACCTCCTCAGCAACCAGAAACTCACTCAGAACCTTGGTCGGGTTCAGTCAGACTCAGACGGCTGTCTGCAGCTGTGCCTGGAAGAGGTTGCGAATGGGCTACGGAACCCACTCGCCATGGTGCATGCCAACGACGGTACCCATCGGTTCTTTGTGGCAGAACAGGTGGGATTGGTGTGGACATACCTTCCTGACCGGTCCAAACTGGAGAAACCATTTTTGAACATTACCAAGGCGGTGCTAACATCATCATGGGAAGGTGATGAGAGAGGGTTTCTGGGACTCACCTTTCACCCCCAGTACAAGTACAACAGGAAGCTTTATGTGTATTACTCAGTGGAGGTGGGTTTTGATGAGAGGATCAGGATCAGTGAGTTCCTTGTGTCAGCCAGCGACATGAATGTGGTGGATCACACCTCTGAGCGGTACGTATGGACTGTTTATCCAGGATAGAAAACAGCAAAGGCTTTTTAGTGGCCTTAAACATTTCAAACAGACTTCTCTATTTCTTCTCTTTTTTGCCATGTCCACTTTTCTTCCAGGGTTATTCTAGAGATCGATGAACCAGCATCAAACCACAACGGAGGGCAACTTCTATTTGCAGATGATGGCTACTTGTACATCTTCACAGGAGATGGTGGAATGGCAGGAGACCCATTTGGAAAATATGGGAATGCCCAGAACAAGTAAGATATCTTTAAAAAACTGAATCTAGCCACCTTCAAATGATCTGAAGTAGCAAAGACGTACCCAACTTTTGAAAATGCAGCAAAGAACTCAACGGATACTGTTAGATTCATGTTTTGTTACAATATAGAAAGAGGAATATGATGTTTCTATGCATTTCATATTAAAAGTGACTTTTCTATACTGCCACATCTACTTTAGGTCAGCTCTGTTGGGTAAAGTTCTCCGAATTGACGTGGATGACAATGAGAAAGGTCCATTGTACAGGATTCCTCCAGATAACCCCTTCATACATGAGCAGGGAGCACGACCTGAGATTTATGCTTACGGTGTCCGCAATATGTGGAGGTGTTCTGTGGACCGGGGCGACCCTCACACGAAACAGGGCAAAGGTCGCATCATCTGCGGGGATGTGGGCCAGAACAAGTTCGAAGAGATCGACATCATTGAGAAAGGTCGGAACTATGGGTGGAGAGCCAAAGAAGGCTTCTCCTGCTACGATAAGAAGCTGTGTGCCAACAGCTCACTAGGTAGGCAGTTCCTGTGATCACGGATGCCAACATGGTTACTGATGGCTTATCCTCCTCCAACTGCAACAGCAGTGGTTTCCAATTGTGTTTGTGTGAGCAAAGGTTAAGAATCTGGAGCCCAAGTTTTTCATTATACACAATCACCATGACGGCTTTCTCCAGACAGGAAAAAGTAACTAGTGTCACTTTTCCTGTCTGGATTGAATGAACTACTGTAATGTTGGAAAGAAAGCTGTATGCTCTTGGCCACTGGTAGTACTGGTCACCAATCTTTTTTCTACTGCCACGTATTAAAGGACATGAACTGATAATTACAATGAAACTAACCACATCTACTTCAGGAAACTGTCCTGTGTATGTCCTGTAAGCAGAATGTGGATCATCCTGTAGATAAAGTGGACAGCTATATAATCAGTGACCATAAAAAGTTAATTGTTATGCGTTGAACTAATAAATAACTAATCAATTTAAAGCATAACATTGTTTACGGTCCTTATAAAATTGCATCATCAGTCACTTAAGACATCCCGTGTTAGTTCTTGTTTCAAGTCGAGATGATGAAGCTTTAGGGTAATAACGGGTCAGGATAAAGCATCATGATATACAATAGAGAGAGAAGGATCTCTACTCTACTTTCAAATAATGTGCTAAAATGGATTAGAAAATAAAATAGGGCCATATTTTCTTGTTTAAATTAGTACATATAATACTTAGAATCCATTTCCATCAGATATACATAGATGTGATCTCATTTGGGCACAATATCAGTTATACACTTTGATGGATCCATTTATATTTTCACTAATAAAAGCATGTGGCTTCATTGTTAATAAATGACTAACAGAGCTGAAGGAGAAACTGTAATTTCAATAATGACTTACATACATTTTCACAGATGATGTCCTGCCTATTTATGCATATCCTCACAAGATGGGCAAGTCAGTGACTGGTGGCTATGTGTACAGAGGCTGTGAATACCCCAACCTGAACGGCATGTATATATTTGGAGACTTCATGAGTGGGTAAGGTTTAATCTAGTTAATAGCATATTTTCTTTACAAGATAATGAAGTCAGACCTGAAGATAACTGCTGCAAGCTGTCTGCAATATCTGCATTTCAGAATTTCAGAAATCACATTAAGTCTGTAGACTAGTTGATCAACTTTCTTTTCTTTGTAGATTGTAGAGAACATTTGACATACTTCATGCACAGCAAAAATGTTCACTTTACTAAACAATTGTTGTTAATTAGTCCTACAAGTCTTATTTTCTTAAAACAAATGTGTCTGTGTCTTCAGTAAAAATCCACTAGTTTTAGGGAAAAAACTACTTTTGAAACTCTAAAAAACTTAATTATAGTATCATCATATACTGTAAAATGTGTTATCATAAAAATGATTATGAAAATTCTCTCTCTCTCTCTGTTATTTGTAATGAAATAGTATACACTGTTTGTCTATTGTGGATACTTTTACTTGGAATATTTGGAATAACACAGGTGTATAATAAAATACATGAATGCATGTAACACTGTTTAAAAGCACTTTAGGAAATGTAGGAAAGCATAAACCAAAGTAGAATAAGATAACACTGGTTGGTACGGAAGAAAAGTTCACACATGGCTACACCATAAAGTACACTGCACTGCACATTAGAGATTGAGGGTATGATCCTTCTCCAGGCGTTTGATGAGTCTACAGGAGGACACAAACACAGGGCAATGGAAATACAATGAGATCTGTATGGGAATGGGCATTACCTGCGCCTTTCCTGGACTCATCAACAACTACCACCAGTACATCATCTCTTTCGCAGAGAATGAAGCTGGTAATGCATGAACACATGCACAACACAAACTTCATTGTAATTTTGAAATATGTTTTCTTGTGTAACCTCTTGGAATAACGTTTTATTTCTTTTCTCTCAGGCGAGCTATACTTCATGTCAACTGGAGTACCAAGTGCTACATCACCTTCAGGAGTCGTTTACAAAGTGGTGGATCCCTCAAGGTCAGTAATACAATCATTACTTTGGTTCTTTCTATTTCTTCATCATCTTGTGTAATTTTTCATATACAGTGACTGCTCACTGCATAGAGACACATTCACTGTTTTATTTCTGTTTCTTGGAAAACACACATCTGGTCATAGTTAAAAAAACAAAAAAAACAGGCATGTCATTCTTCTCTGTGAGCCCAAGGGATGGGCAGTATCATGATCATACTTGGCTAGGATGTGAGCATAAGTCTGTGTTTTCTCAGCTGAATGTGAAGGCTATACTGCCTGTTTCTCTTTTGGTAAAGAAGGGGAATGAAGCCGTCTTGGCAGTAGTGTGAAAGGCCTACCATACTAAATCTCCCTTCTCTGACATTGCTTCAGACAGCTCTTGGCTCTCTCTGCATTTCTCTCAGCAGTAGATGGTTGTGTCACCTAATTTGTTTCCCAGTCATCAAGCTCATTTGAACTGTTCCTGACAACTGTAGGGAGCTGGAAGTTAAAAGTCCAGTCTGTCAGAGAATGTTGTGGAGAAATTGCTGAAGTCAAAGGTCAATGGTGAGGTCAGGAGGGAAGAAAGTGTTCAGGAGCCTCTGATGTCTTATGCTGTAATATTTATTGACACTTGGCCAAGGAGAATTAGAGACACTCTCAAAGTACATCAGAAGTGCCTGAGTCGGTCTCACATTCTGCCCAACTCATCCTGGTGGATAGACTTTAAACCCCAAGATAACACCACAAATACTATACGCCCAGAATTAGTCAAAGAGAATGTGTTTACCCATGTTAGTGTTACTGTCAGTGCATTGTAGTCTGGAGACACTGTTGGCTGTGTATGTTAATGGAACTCACAAGCTATCTATTATGTCTATGAAGGCAGCAATAGGTCTCTTCGACCCTGGCCACCACAGTGTTGAGATCGACTGGCACCTACTGTTCCCAATCAAAGCCAAACAACTAATACTGCTGAGGACCTCAAGGCCCACACGTGACCTCGTGTAACCTAAGGATAGAAAATTCAATAACAGAGAACATGGCAGAAATGGTGTGCGTGTGTGTGTGTGTGTGTGTGTGTGTGTGTGTGTGAACCTTTTATTCCTCTATGGTTTTGAATAACTTGATGACTTCCATGAATCAAGTTGATATTTTGAGACTGGGACGTCCCACAGATTTTTTCTCACAAAAATCCTTCGAGAATAGATTATTTTTACTTGACTCTAAATTGATCTCCGGCTTCATTGGTTCTTGACCATAATCATAAAAAGCAGCAGTATACCTGGTGTCTTCACCCATCACTGCTTTCTGATGCATCATTCTGTCAATACATATCTACTAAGATCTCAGAATTCATGGAGAGTAAAGACAACTTGGAAGTCACAGACTCCACTTTATAGGAAACTTTCAAAGTTGTGATTCGGGGTCAGTTAGTCTATTTTGAATTGAATCTTTACTGAAAAAAGAAAAAAGAAAGGCTGTCAGAAATTAAAACTGAACTATCATAATTGGAACTTGCCTCTAGCCCTTCCACCTCACAAAATATTCTTGAACTAAAATACAAATATAAAACCATCCTATCCAGTCAGGTATGTGACCAACTGTTTAAGATCAGACAGAAACATTTTGAGTTGGGGGATAAGCTCCATAAATTACTGGCCTAACAGTTAAGAGGCTTTCAAGCTAGTAGAGCCAAAAATGAAAATGAAATCAAAATCTGGGGAACTGGTTATTGATCCTAAAAGTATAAATGATGGTTTTAGGGAATATTATGCAGAGTTAGACATGTCAAAAGCAAAAGAAGGCCTTTGATCGGATGGAATGGGCCTATATGGTGAAGGTATTTGAGGAATGTGGATTTGGTTGTCAATTTGTTTTGTGGATTACGATGCTATATGCTCATTCAACTTCCTCCATTCTCGCAACCCAAGATAGATTAGTGCCATACCCATTACACCGAGGGACACACCAGGGTTGCACCCTCAGCCCATTGCTCTTTGCCATCGCGATTAAGCCCAATGGATCCCATCCTTAGTATAGGACCCAATCTTGTTCTATTAATGCTCGGCACCAATTAATCCAATTTAAGGTGATGCACAGGCTTCAGTATTCAAAAACCAAACAGCACAGAATCTTTCCTACAATTTCTTCTCTATGTGATGGATGTAAATCTGCAGAGGGTTATGTACCCACCTTTTTTGGACATGTCCATAACTGTATAATTTTTGGTGTGACATATTTAAGTGGTTGTCTTATATGTACAGCTGTGTGTTTGAACCTGACCTGGAGATTGCATTTGGGGTTGCTTCTTCTCTAATAAAGCACAATGTTTGGGTACAGAACACAATTATCTATGGAATGGTCATTGCAAAGAAATACTCTGGAAGTCAGATACTCTGCCTCAGTTTAAGATCTGGTTAAGTGAGCTCACCGGTATATTACATATGGATAAAGTTCAATACAGCATGATGGACAATCTTGATTTATTTTCAGATATATGGCAGCCATTTCTGGTTCACCTTGCTGTGTATGACACTGACACTGACCAGCCATCCAGCTTTCATTGTTTAGTACTTGTGCTAAGATGCTAGTGCCAGTCATGCAGTAGTGTTAGTAATCATTCTTTTTAAATATGCCCTGTGATTGTTTGTTTTTATTTCTGTTATGTTTTTTTTCCTGATGTGTGTCCCCGTTTTTTGTAACCTGTAATCTACAAAATTCTAGTAAAGATATATATATAAAAAAGAATGAAGCGTTTATATCTACAGACACTATGGGTCCTCTTCCACAGAGTCCAGCATGATGAACTGCCATGTTTCTACAGTAGCCCAGAATAGACAAACTTAACACTGACTCTCTTTTAAAGAAATATCAAAATACTGAAAATTTTAGAAAAATTAGATATTTGTGTGTTTACCTGCTTGTACTCTGCTTGTCTTTCCTTCTTGCAACAGAATTTCATTCTGGTTTGTTATTTGTTGTTTTTCAGACGCGCTCCACCAAGACAATGTCACTATGATCCTCTACCTGTCAGAGTGAAGAGTAACCTTATCAAGTTTGTTCCCCAGGAAAGTGAGTCTACCGCCATAACACTTTGCCCTCACTACTGAGTAGTGCGGAAAACTCATGAAATCTGTACCATGCTGTTATATACATAGTTCGCCAAATAAAATTCATGTTTTTTCATCACTCTTCCACTAGCATTAATCAGCATCGAGCCACCAAGCAAAAATGAGGATGTGCTACAACCCACAGAGTCCACTGACTGGCTCAGAGAGCTTATAGACAGTTTGGATGAAGTAGGACCAGGCCCAACCACCCCTTTGCCAACCACAACTACACCCAAACCACCCAGACATCCAAGGCGGAAAGGCAGACGCAGAAAGGGCAAATCCAGAGTGCAGGGTGCACCTGAGCTCCAGAATGGAGCAGTGAGACTGGTTGGGGATGAACAAGGCCGCAGTGACCATGGACGGGTGGAAATCTACATAGATGGGGAGTGGGGCACCGTGTGTGATGACCTATGGACCATCAAGAATGCTGCAGTGGTTTGCCAACAGCTAGGCTTCCGGTATGCTCTGAAGGCAGCCAAAAATTCAGAGTTTGGAGAGGGGAAGGATCTGCGGATTCTTCTTGATGATGTTCAGTGTGAAGGGACTGAGTCCAGCCTGCTGAACTGCAAACACGGTGGTGTGGGAACACATAACTGTGCCCACTATGAAGATGCCGGGGTGATCTGTGGCAACCCAGACTACGTTGTAGAAGTCTAAATGTTTGATTACTATGAAATCAGAGCTAATTACTGTATAATTAACTGAATGCACGCTGAATGTCTGTCTTTTCAATAAGCTGTTGGGGAAGAATTTTCTCCTTCCCTTGATCAAGCATACCAACACATAGCACATAGCGATGTGCCATCAAATTTCCAGCAGCATAAATCTGATCTGAAATTGCTGTATTTTGTCAAATAAAAAGGAAAGGGAGAAATCTTGTAGAATACAGCATAACCACAATACGCTATGCTTTGAACAAGGTGTATGGCACTGATTCTTTTCAGGAAATCAAAATCTTAAGTAGATAGGCTATAAGTAGAGGGGGCACCAACAAGAAAATGATTTCATTAAAGCATCCCAGGAAGTACAAAGGTGGAATTCAGTTCTTTTACTTTCCAACAGAGCAAGAGTTTATTTTAAGATGTTCGTTACAGACTTTAAATTGTTTATGTAGCATTGTTTAATTTAAATGCTTGGCAGTGTTGCATTAAGTCTTTGCTTTCTCTGTGATTTGCTATCGTAACAAACGTTTTGAATGTTGATGTATTTCATTGGTAAATCATTGGTATTAAAGCTTTTAGCCTGCTGACTTCCCAAACAGGTAGCCTGTCTGATAAATCGACATTTGGGAGCGAGCGATGCTTTTTCAGAGGAGAAGAAGAGTTTGTAACCACGTCACATGCTCAAACCTGCGGACGAACAAAAACTTAGTTCGTGTCTGTTGACTTCAGCTAACCTGTCAGGTTGTACTTGAGTCACCCAAGGTTAGTCGTCATATAAAATACAGAGTTTCGGCACGGCTGACGTCGGCTCCATAGCTCAGTGGTTAGAGCACTGGTCTTGTAAACCAGGGGTCGCGAGTTCGATCCTCGCTGGGGCCTTCCGGTGTTTCGCTTTTACAGCTAACTGCAAAACTGCGGTTTGTTAGCGTAATGGTAATTCATAAAAAAGCAAGTAAAGAGAAAAACATGTTACACAGCTCGATCGCGTCCTGAACAGATTTCGTAATCAACAGGACATGGTTGGTTCATTTGTTTCACAACCCAAGCCGCACCTCAGTATTCAGGTGATTCATTGTACTAAGGGATGTGACGTAGGCCTAGCACAAGAGAATCAAGAGAAGAATTTTGGCGCACTGTCAGGTACTTCTCTGTGTGTGCGCGCAGATAACATCCAGGAAAAACAGACAGAGGAAGTAAAAGAAGCAGAGAGGAAATGGACTGTCAAGATGTAGGTTTGACATGAGCACTAACCGACCTCCAGATCAGCACAGCAGCTGCTGTCAAGAGGTCTCTGTCTGTCTTTGGGTTCCTGCTTCACTCAAACTCACAAAACTTTGGTGATCCTGAATAATATTGATGACAATGATGCAGCTGGTATCATCTGTCTGTTCACACTGAACTCTACAGCATGTTCACCACTACGATACAAGACACAGAATCAGAACTATGAATTATTACATTATTGTAACTCAGGAGGACTTTTGTTATGATCCTGTAGTAGTGATGACTGATTGATCAGTGATCTGATTAATCAGTGGTCCAGTTAGTGACACATTTTGATATGATATGAATCTCTGACATTAACCTGCTTCATCCGACACAAGTTACTATGGTGACCTACCTATGTTACAAGCACTGACAGTATAATTAGTGGGTCACCTTCATGATACCAGAAACCTGAGCTAAGCCCCCCTATCTTATCAGGTTGCTGTGTTTGTGTATGCATGCTATGTATCTATAGGTTAGTAGGTTAAAGGGAGACTTTATATTTAAAGTAGACATGAAAATGTTATTTATCTATATGGTTCTTGCCTAAGTAAATAAATTTGAATTACAGATGGAGATGGAGAGAGAGAGAGAGACAGAGAGAGAGAGAATAGAGAGAGAGAGAGAGTCTAATGTTGAAAAATAGAGACTAAATATATAATAAAAACAAGACCAGCCCCAAATATTCCATGATTGATGTGGAGTAAATACGAAGACAGAGTCTAAACTACAGCCCGTTTATTCTATCCGGTCACTGTTTGTTTGAGGGATCTTTTCAGTGTTGTGTGGGTCATTGATATGCTGAACAGGACCTGGGGCCACGATCATCCACCCGACAGCCTGCCAGTTTGTGGCTTTGGCTTGGCTCTACTTCTCACGCTGGTTCTCAGCATCCAATCTGATATGCCCTGAATCTCATTAGGTTTTGTGCTTCATACGTATACAGTATATATGCATACTATATATACTGTTTTGGTTGTTTGTCTAGTCGTGGAAGGATGACTTGTGTTCTCTTCCATTAAATTGTTCCTGCTCTCCTCAATTTTGTCTCCCACTGTGTGTTACAGTGTCAATTTAGTTTGAGTTTATTTGCTATGGTAAGGAGAGAGGTGAATGACAAACACAAAGTCCAAGAGTTATTGCAGTAGTGGTCCTTGCTATAAAGACAATAAAGGTGTAAGAGTCCAGGTGACATCATGCTTCTGACAAAACACAATTCATACCCCTATCAGCAATAAATGTCTCCAATTCATACATTCCAAAAAACAACCATTACATCACATAAAAATGTAACACTATTTAGCTTAATCTCTGGCTTAATAGTGTTATCCTAACTAAACCACAGAATGCATTCTTTCTTAAGAAAAGCAATGAAAATACAAATAAATTATCCTTCACTCTAAGCAGATTCATGATACAGGTCAGAATCACAAAATACTAAACAAATATTTAATTAGCAGGCAGTTCCAATTCCACAAAAAAGACAAACCAGTCTGACAACCAGGGAGAAAATCAATCACATGAAAGGGCTTTCCTTTATTTGCTCCAGTTTGCCCCAGCATGTGTGACATGCCGCTGGGTGGCAGTGTTGTTTCATCCAAAGCTACATCTCCACTACTTCAGCCCATTAGAAGACTTGACGGCATTATATGTGTGTTTTCCTTACCAGAAGGCAAAAGAAGATTTTATGATGTATAATGTAAGAGCAGTCGTGTCAGCCTGTCACCCACTGTTCCCTACCATAAGGAAAAGTACATGAAACCTGAATGCTTAAAACAAATCTCTCAGCCAGTGGTGAAATGCATGTCTGCTTAGTGTTGCTTTTGAGTAAAACACTGGTGTCTACAGAATATGAAAAAGAGCCTTGTTTTCAGAAAAACTTCCAATCACTTCTCAGTTAACCAAAGGATTTATGATCTTTTCAATTTTAATTTAAGTCAAAACAACCACCAAAGGTGAATTTAAGATTTTTTCCCTTGATAACATGTAATAAACCATGTGAGGGTCTGTGGCTTGTGGTGTAGAACCTCAGCAGTGCTGCTTGCTGCTGTTTCTGAGGCACTGAAAAGCCTCCTGTCAGCAGTACATGATCCATCAACTCTGATATCAGTCAGCGTATTAGTGTGATGTTTGTCTCATTGTAACCTTTCCACCTAGAAATACACTTTTGACAGACTAATGACAGAATTTATGTATGTAACCTGTATACGCTCTTCTTTAAATTAACTAAGTGTTTTGTTTTGTTTTGCCTGATAATGTCTCTTTTCATACAGCTGACCTATAGAATGTGTTTTCTAAATAGTAGCAGACTGCCCTATATGCCATTGACAACATATGTCACATACATTCAATTCAATTCAGTTGTCACATAACCATTCGGGAAAAAGTGAAATTTATTTCTATAACCTCCTACAATTTGTTCAATTAAAAACAGAGCAAAAAAATATTGGACAAAGAAAATTGTAGCTGCTGTAGATGCTGAGTATGATTTCAACAAGTGGCCAATTCTTTTATAAATTCCATACTGTCTCTGAATTCTCTACCTGTGGCTCTCAGCTGAAAGCCCAATGGGACTCATAAATCTCTAAATGGATAAACAAATTTATCCATTTTCTTTCAACATTTTCCTAAAAAAACAAACAAACAACAAAAAAATATATTAATTACTCAAAGTGATTTGTAGCAGTGTCAGATTAAGTAACACTTGGTGCTCTAGTGAGTACTTGTGGCAGCAGCCCAAAGTATGCAGGGTTGAATCAAAGTAAACTACACCACCCAGTGCAACAGAGTGACTCACTGTGCTCAACAATGGAACTCTGTGGGAAAGAAGAAGATATCAAGATGCATACACAGTACTCGTTAGTACACGTAATGTTGGTTGACTTTGCACATGGGATTTATTGATAAAGAGAAATACAGAACATTACCACACCCGAAAGAACTATGTTATATTCATGTGTACTATGCTGTCTAGATGCTGTTTAGTGTTGTTTATACTGTCATAAATGTATAATTAGCTGCATATGCAATGTTTTTGTATCTTTTAAAGACGTAATATTTAACTAAATGAATGAAAGTTTATTTAAAATTCCTAAAACATATTCTTAAACATATTTACAGCAGAAATGCTGTGATAGAAGAAGTGGGTATGAAAAAATAACATGAATCCTCTCCAAGAATGAGAGATGATGTGGGTCACTGAGCAGAGATGGAGGCTCCAGCTCGGAGTCTCTCGTCTCATATTTGCCACCATCTTCTCACAGCTTGAGGTCTCCGACTTGTGCCAACATCAGCCACCAGAATCCCTGAGGCACCAATGGGCATACAGCACACATACTTAAAATTTTAATTCTAATCTATCAAGATCTCTCAATAAAGTTCAAATGTCTTTTAGGGAGACCACATAATGCTCAATACCAGCAGTGGTTACTCAAACCCAACAACCTCTCCCCCTCTAAGAGTTCCTCTGACTGGTGCGAAAAGCTTGCTGTAATTTTAAACCATCGACTTGTAATGAATGGCAAAAAACCACAGCTAGAAAGCAACCTCTTATCTAACTTTAAAAATATTTTCAGAATGGAAGTGCTAACCCTGTTTTAGTGCTATAGTCAACAATGTGTAACTCTGTTCAAGTTTTGCCCTTAAATTAACTCCAAGCATGAAGATGAAAGCTCTCAAGTGAATTGAGCTGGTAGCTTAATCAAATTAATTTGTGGTCTTCAATCAGCTCCTTTTACAAGCCTGGAACCTCAATCAACAGAGGAAAAAACATGACTACATTGTCAACTCATGACCTATCTGCATAAACACTTGTCCTTCTATGTCTGCCTACAACACCTCAATAAACCTCAGATGACAAATGTTTGTTTCCCATTTTGATTTTTTTTTTAATTTCCAGAAAAACTACAAGCTTACTATTGCAAAGCCTTGTTTCTATTCATCCAGGCATGTTGTACTCCACTGACCCTTGACTGTTGTAAAAGCTGGATAAACACAGGCACTTCAGTAAGATAATGAGGATAAAAAGCACGTGCACTAAGTGTGTGTGTGTGTGTGTGTGTGTGTGTGTGTGTGTATACACCTAAAGACTCCCAGGAACAGATGTCTCAGACAAAGTGGTCCACATTTCAGCTGTTTTGGCTCATTGCTCCAAGACAAAAGACAGAGTCAAGAATCAGTGTCACTTGTCTAAATGGCTGCTGTCTCTCTCTGTGTCTTGACAGGTAAGCTCACTGATAAGCAGAGAAAACAAGGTTTTATTAAGTAAATAGTCTACTAGACTAAAAAGCAAACCTTCAGTGGACAAGGTCCAGCTGGAGCATTTACTTCTCAGAACAGGAACACAATGAAGGGTAAATAGTAATAAAGGTTGGTAAATAAAAGTTGTCTGAGAGCAAAGGAAGATCAACTTACTCTAATGAGACTCACCAATAGATTCAGTTATAAAACAGTTGTTGATGTTGAATTCAAATTTTTCCATATAATCCTCATATTTAGCTGAGCAAGAGAAAGGAGGAGAGGAAGTGAGAAGCCAGATTTTGCAAGAGAGTCGCTAAAAGGAATACATACATACATTTAACCGTTGTTTGTGTTAGTGGTTACAGTTGAAGAGTAGGTTTCCTGTAAACACCAATCTGGAGGCTCCTGTCTTCATTGATGTGTGCGTCACAGTCCAAGAAGGGCAAGCTGTTGTCTGCAACACCCTCTCGCATGAACTTTATGTTCCTGTCCACTGAGCTGATGTGTTCTGTAAAGGCTTGGATCTCCTGGGACCAGATCTTGACCCATGTCGTCCACATATCTGAACCAGTGGCAGGGTGTTGCTCCTCTGAACGAGTTCAGACCCCTGTTCTCCACATCTTCCATGCAAAGGATGGCCACAATAGGTGATACTGGTGAGCCCACAGCTGTGTTTCTGTCTGTCGAATCCCCTGTTGTATTGGAAGTAGGCGGTGTGACAGAGGTCTAACAAATCATAAATCTGGTCCAGGTTGAGGTTGGTCCGGATGTGTAGAGTGCTGTCCTGTACTGAGCTTCGCAGTCTTCACTGCCTCCATAGTGGGGTTGCATGTGAACAGTGAGGTCGCATTGTAGGACACCATGGTTTTATCTGTGTCCAGTTTCAGTTCTCGAACCTTGTTCACGAAATCCATGGAGTTGTGGATGTGATGAGGAGTCTTGCCAACCAGAGGAGCCAGGATAGTCGCTACATGTTTGGCAATCTTGTATGTCACTGAGTTGATGCTGCTGACGATGGGCCTGAGTGGAGTGCCCTCTTTGTGGGTCTTGGGAAGTCCATCAACACTGCGCAGCAGAGAATAGGAGAACACGTTACATTAATTGGAGGCTAAATAAAGACACCTGAACTGTACACAACTGAATTGGCACTGAACTGAGCTAGCCTACTTCATGAAGAGCAAGCCCAGAATACCTTAGTTAGAATCCCATGGTGTGGAGGAGAGTAAACCAGCTGTAAGAGCAGCAGTGGAGGCCAGAGGAGGTGGCACAAAGTTCATAGGTGGAGGCAAATGTAACACTGACAACAGCATTAAGAAAACGTGACCTCGTCATGGTATCAACATGAAAAGATGCAAAAATGCATCACTTAAAATTGGCTGGAAAATCTGATTGACTAAAAATCTAAAACCACGCCACGCCGTTCCTAACCTCTTTCTGTCTGTCCTTACTTCCTTATGTTTTTACTTCATTCTCTCTATACATCCTTACTTACCTTTACCTTAATTCCTTCTTTCTTTAGTTACTATTATTCTTCCGTTCTACTATTTTTACTCTTCTTTTCCTTACTTCCTTCCTTTGTTTCTTAACCTCTTTTTGCTGACTTCCTTTTGTCTTTTCCATCTTTCGTTACTTCAGAATTTTCTTATTTCTTTCTATACAATCGAACTGAATTTTATTTATATAGCGGCAAATCATAACAGAAGTTATCTCATGACACGTTCGATAGATTTTTTAAAAAAATTTGTAACTCAAAAATTAATTACAATTCGGCAGCTCCAAAGGGGAGATCTTGTTTAAATGTTTAAAATAAAATAAGGAGGCTAACAAATACATTATGTTTTACCATTACATGGTCAGGTTCAACTTTGTCTGCAGACTCACTGCTGCTGTTGATCATTAGATTAGATTATACTTTATTTATCCCACAGCGGGGAAATTCACTCGCCACAGCAGCAAAAGAGATGTAATATACACAACAGAATAGAGTAAAAAGGGCAAAACAACAAACAGACAGAAGAATCCTACAATACACATGTTCATTTTAAACATGACTTATTATGAGTAATGCAAAGTCTGTTCCCCTCTGCTCTTGTCTTTCACAAGATAATTCAGAAAATAACATTTTGTGTCACAGCAGTTATGTCATTAGAGGTTAACGTTTAGTGCATCCAAATGCTTCATTATGTCAACCAAAAAAGCAATCCTAGCAGGCCATGAATAATATATTATAAAAATGAAGCTTCGGGCCGCATGAAATCTGACCACGGGCCGTGATTGGCCCCCGGGCCGGACTTTGGACATGCCTGGCGTAAGCCGTAGAAACTCTGTCCCTCAAGCACCACACCTCTATTAAAACCCTTCACCTGCTTGAAATATTTTCAAAATATTTGCTTACAGAAGTCTTCTCATCTGTCATAGTCTTTGCATAGGATCCAGAGACACAGACACAGTTTTGTTCAAAGGTCTGGTTTCACACCCTGCATTTATTTGCTCGAGTTTATTCTTGCTAAAAAGTTTGGCAAGACTTTTTTACTCCTGGCTTAGGAGTAAACACGTCTCAGCTCCACTAAAGGCATAATTCAGATCCTGATCGGTGCTCCAATGAGAGGGAACTGTGTAATTGATATGTTGGGACCACAGGGACTCCACAGATGAATTTCATTCATGCACTTTTCCCCAGTTCACTTCCTGTCACTGTAACCTGAGAACCTGACCTGGTCAACAAAACTCCTGGTCACCCTTTGCTCTCTCTCTCTTCTCCTCCACGCTCCAGACCTACGTATGTGTCTCTGAACCTCAGTGCAGTCTGCGCAACGCAGACCACTGAAGATAAGACAACAAAGGAAGTCTGCCAGCAGATGTTAATAGTGTGTTAAATTAAAATAATAAACATTTGCGGAATTAGACTTTTGCAGGGAAATTGAATATGTGCAGTGCAAAACCTGTTGGAAGATGTGGAGAAGTTAAATCTGTGCTAGCATCATACATCTAGTAAATCTAGTAATAAAACTAGATAAAAATAAAAGTAGAAATAAAAGTAGAGATAAAATTGTTTTATAGAAATATGAAATAGAACTACAAATAGGGATGAAATAAAGTTTAATAAAATGTACAATTAAATGAGGCTGTAGACTAATGAAAGTCACATCATGTAGCAGAGGTCGTGCAAATAGAGTCAGAAATGACAATGACAGAATGTCCAGGAAATAGTGCAAGTAGAGAATAAAAATTGTCCATTGTCTATGGTTTTTAGCAGGATTGGGACAGCAGTCTGCCACTGAACACACTCCTCTGCCTGATGAAGGTGTTGTGCAGAGGGTGGTGGACGTTGTCCAGTATGGACAGCAGTTTGTCCAGAGTCCTTCTACTGTCCAGAGTCCTGCTACTGTCACCAGAGTTCCCACTACGTAAGTAACACAAAGCAAATTTTTGCCTTAGGGGTGACTCTCGGCCTGCATACCTGCTCAGATCAGTGAGCTCTCAATGTGCTGAATAAACGCCAGGTATTCAATAAAATAACAATAATGACAAAAAACACTGACTGTGGTGATATCCCTAAACACAGGTCCACTTGTTGACACATAGTGGCCATTCTGTCTTTGACGCCAACCACAGACTGTTTCGGTTTATAGCAAAGTTAGCCAAATTAGCATAGTCATAACTTTCTGCTTAGCTTATATTAAAATGTTGCACTGATGCTATATCATATAGTTCAGGAAACCACCAGGATCAATTCATAGTATGAATTCAAATTCATACTTTGTCACATCTGTCCACAAGATGACAAGAAAACAACTTTTAAAATGTTTATTTTATTTTCTGAACAGAGTTCAGTTCAGATCCCCAGAAACTGTTGAGACCTCTCTTTGAAAACCTGTGATTTATGCTAAAAACCCCACCGGGCATGTTTCTGTCATGTTGAGGCTGTAGCACTGTTTTGGTCCCTTTTCCACGTAACTTTCAGAAGCGGAGCATTTTGCCTGCCAGACTTTGTTTAATTGCTAATATTGCAATGTTTTTCCTTGATTTATGCGCTTCTAAATATGTAAATATGCTACGTATTTTTTAAGTTTGCAAGGGGTGTTTTATTTTGAAAATCGATCGGATTCTCTGTGACGTTTCTGTGTCTGACTTCCAGGCAGCTCGATCTGCTCTGTGCAGGTTGATGTGGACTACTCACGGCTCCCCAGAGCCAAGTGAAGATTCTGGGACTTCTTCTTCCTCCATTTGGGACAAATTTGGCTGTGACAATAACGAATTGGCATCATTTTCCCTTATCATGATCCCTTATCCCTTACCACCCCTAAGCAGGGTGTTGTGAGGAATTGTATTATTAAGTCTCCCTCTCTCTCTCTATCTCTCTCTCTCTCACACACACACACAAACGACATATACTGGTTTAGTCAAGACTTAAAGTGAGTGAAACCTGTGAGAACCTGGCCCGAGAACCAATCTTGCCACTTTGTTTTCTTTTTAGTTCCCAGCAGGAAGTAAAGTAAATGCCTCTGACCCAGCCCCTGCTTCTGCTGCCTTGTTTTCATTCCAAACAGATGCTTGTTTATCCTTATCTCATCCTGAACCCATGGAGTCAACATGAGAGGTGTAAAACACTTAGCTTGTGGTTATCCTCTTCTTGAACCCAGTGCTGGATGTCTTCTCTGCTATGTTTATTTGTGAGATGATGGTCAATGTATCATGTACAATTACATTTTCTGTGCAACTCGTGTTGTTAAATATGCCACAAGTGCAAACACTCAATATACTCTCACAGATAAATAATAATGGAAAGTGAAAAGATACAAAAGAAGATAAAAAAGGTCAGTAATAAATAAAAAAAAGAGATAGGTATTGTTACATGCTATATCAGTACAGTATATATTGATGTCAGCAGAGAGAAGAGGTAATGCTAGGAGTGAGTTGGAGTTGCAGTTGCTGCTGGCTCTAAGAAGTCTGAAAGTGATCTGAAAGTGTCCTCCAGTGAGGGTAGGGGGAGTCCAATTATTTTCTGAGTTGTGTTTATGACCCTCCGTAGAGCTTTCCTGTATGCTGCTGAACAGCCGGCATACCATAATGTAATACAGTATGTCAGTAAAGTCTATACACAGCAGTGATAGGACAGGAAGGAGCCACTCTTGAGCCTTTTTTACCAGAGTGGTGGATTTGATTGTCCATGTGAGGTCCTCTGTGGTGTGGATTCCTAAAAACTGGACCAAACTGCTCCACTTCAACTCCTGTGATTCCTTACAATGTTTCCTAAAATCCATAATTAATTATTTGATTTATTTTCTAATATATATACACACATATATGTATATATATATACATATATGTGTGTGTGTGTGTGTGTGTGTGTGTGTATGTGTGTGTATATATATATATATATATATATACATACATATATATATATGTGTGTGTGTGTATGTGTGTGTGTGTATATATATATATATATATATATATATATATATATATATATATACACATACATATATATATATGTGTGTGTGTGTGTGTGTGTGTCTATAGTGGTGGCCAAAATTATTAGAACACCTGGCAGATCTGAAAATACTGATTTATAATAATAAAAATAATATTCTTTTTTTTATCAGATGAAGTCAGTCCTACTGATTTTATCCACTTTGAACTTTAGTATTTTGTATGTCCACCTTTTGCAACAATTAAAGCAGCACATCTCTCTGGCATTGTGTCACTATATTTCCTGAGAACTTCAACACTAAGGTTATCCCATGCCTTCTGCAACTCAAGCCTAAGGCTTTCCTTTGAATGTACAACAGATCTATCCAGTTTATTTTCCAACTTGCCCCAAATTTGCTCTATGGGGTTGAGGTCCGGATTTCGAGGGGGCCAGTCCATCATTTTCAATGTTTCAGCAGATTCCTTCTGTCACAGGTAGTTCAGACAATAGTTAGAAGAATGTTTATGGTCATTGTCCTCTTGGAAAATGAATCCAGGCCTAATAAGATAACTCCCAGATGCTATTCTGTGTCTCACCAGAATATTGTGGTATACTTTCTTATCCATGATGCCATCAATTGTCACTAAGTCACCTGTTCCTGAGGCTGAAAATACAGACACCACACCATAATACTACCCTGTGTTTAACTGTTGGCCCTCCGTCCAACATACACTCTTTGCTTGTTGTCAAACTGTTCAAACTTCAAACAACACTTTATACCAGTCTTCCTTTGTCCATTTCCTGTGTTCTTTTGCAAATTTCAGGTGTTTCACTCTATGTTTCTCTTTCAGTAATGCTTTCTTTGCTGCTGTTCTGCCAACAAGTCCTTCTTCACCCAGTTTCTGACACATAGTTCTTGAAGACACTGTTGCACCATTAGTCATTGTGGCGTTGATCTCGTCATGCAGTTCTCAAGAGGTCTTTCTTCGGTCCTTAAGACTGAGAATTTTGACATGCTTCACTTGTCTGTCTGAAAGTTTCTTTTTTCTACCTCTCCTCTTTTGGTTCTGGTGTGACTGCATCTCAAGACACAGGCCTAGCTTGTTTGTTTTTTTTTTTTTTTAAGTAAAATGACCTAAATCTCCTTATGATGGCTCTACTCTATGGTTTATAGAGCATAATGATGGCATTGTAGATATTTCATTCGTTTTATGGGTATTTTAATGACCAATTCAACAAAAACAACTGAAACCTCTTAAGCATGTCAAGTGTTCTAAGTCTAATAATTTTGGCCACTGTGTATGTGTGTGTATATATTATACACACATACACCTTATGTTGTCTTCCTAGACATAATAGAAAGCTTGTGAGTTCCATTAACATACACAGCCAACAGTGTCTCCAGACTACAATGCACTGACGGTAACACTAACATGGGTAAAGACATTCTCTTTGACTAATTCTGGGCGTATAGTATTTGTGGTGTTATCTTGGGGTTTAAAGTCTATCCACCAGGATGAGTTGGGCAGAATGTGAGACCGACTCAGGCACTTCTGATGTACTTTGAGAGTGTCTCTAATTCTCCTTGGCCAAGCTTCAATAAATATTACAGCATAAGACATCAGAGGCACCTGAACACTTTCTTCCCTCCTGACCTCACCATTGACCATTGACTTCAGAAATTTCTCTGAAGCTGTCCTCCAGTCGGCTGGTCCTGGCCCAGAGACTCCGCAGTCTTCTCCCTGACGGCAGCAGGCTGAAGAGGCTGTGTGAAGGGTGGGTGGGATCACCTGCGATGCGGGTGGCTTTGCGGACGAGGCGGGTGTTGTACAACTCTTGGAGGGGGAGAGAGGTGCCTATGATATTCTCCTGCGGCATGATGCAGTGCAGGCGCCATACCACACCGTGATGCAGCTTGATAGGACGCTCTCGACTGTACCCCTGTAGAAGGTGCACATGATGGGACGCGGGGCTCCAGGTCTTCTTAGTTTGTGGAGGAAGTAGAGGCGTTGGTGAGCCTTTTTAGTCAGTGATGAGGTGTTGGTGGTCCAGGAGAGATCCTCTGAGACGTGCACACCCAGGAACTTGGTGCTGCTCACCCTCTCCACAGCAGCACCGTTGATGCTCAGAGGGGGGTGGTGGGTGTGCACTCTCCTGAAGTCCACAACAATCTCTTTTGTCTTCTCCACATTCAGGGAGAGATTGTTGTGCACACACCATGGGATCAGACGGCTCACCTCACTCCTCTATTTTGTCTCATCGTTCTTGCTGATGAGACCCACCACGGTTGTGTCGTCCACAAACTTGATGAGGAGGTTGGAGTTGTGCAGTGGTGTGCAGTCGTGGGTTAGCACAGTGAAGAGGAGGGGGCTCAGCACACATCCCTGGGGGGCCACCGTGTTCAAGGTGATGGTGCTGGATGTGCTGCTGCCGACCCACACTGCCTGTGGTCTCCCTGTCAGAAAGTCCAGCAGCCAGTTGTACAGGGAGGTGTTCAGTCCTAGTCGGTCAAGTTTGATGATCAGCTGTTGTGGGATGGTTGTGTTAAATGCTGAGCTGAAATCGATGAACATGGGGGGGGGCTAGTCATGATGTGCTCCATGACTAGCCGTTCGAAGCACTTCATAAGAATGGGGGTGAGTGCAACCGGACGGTAGTCATTGAAGCCGGAGGGTGAGGACTTTTTCGGTACCGGGATGATGGTGGTGGCTTTGAGGCATGTGGGGACAACCGCCTGACACAGCGAGGTGTGGAAGATGTCTGTGAAGACATCTGCGATTATTACCAAGAGTTTCCTGAATGTAACATGGAAAACCTTCAAGTCTCCTATTAAATGTGAAGAGGGTATTTTTCACAGGAGAGGAGTTTGATAGCTGAAGGCTCTGGTCCCATATGGGCCAGATAAGCCATTAATGACATGCCAAATCAATATTTTACCTATTCAACCCTCCTGTATGGAATAAGTACACCTTTGTATTCTTGAGTGCTATGGTTTGTATATCAGTTAATCATTTTATTTTCTCTTTTACAAAGTGAATATCAAAATCAAGTGAAATCAACAGAACAACAAATCTTGTCATCATTTCTAATAGCTCACATATTGCAATATATTGTCTGAATGTGCTATTCCTTGCACCTGGTGCTCTGATCATTCAGCTGTTGAAATGGTTGCATATGATGCTTTTATTAGGTTTGCCGTATTTGTTCTTTGTGTATGGTGAATTTTTAGGCATATTCTATAATGGTTTTACATGTAGGCCTAATGATATCTCAAATGCTTTTGGATTTGAGTTGCATTCAGAGACCATCAGCTTAAGAGCTAGTATCAGATTTATAGACTCATGTCTATCTATGGTGTCCTTTTTTTTGGTTGGGTCTTACATTTTTCTGTAGTATGTAAGTTGAGCTCAAACCTCAAGTTCATGCATGGTCTTTATACCCATAGTGCATTTGACTTTTCTACATGTGAAGTGTGACACTGGTCACCCAACTAACATCTATCTGATTAGTAGCTGACGCACTACACCACCTGAGCCACAGCCACACAGCACTGTGAAAGGACATGGCACCAAACCTGATGTGAACAAAATGTGGTTTGATTGCTTTATTCCTCTACCGTAGGTTACATGATCTGCAATGTATGCTGGTGATGAATGTAAGGACAATAAACAGCACTAAGTGCTGTCATACTCATGACAAATTAGAAGCTATGGATGTGATAAAGGTTTATATGGCAGCATGTTTTTGAGAGGTTCATTTGTCCTGAAGGAGATGTCAAATTCCATCTTGTAGGTGCCAGGTGACTGACAGGAGGCTGAGCATTACATAAGTATTAAGGAGACAATAACTGCTGTAACAAAATTGTGATAGGCTAACAATATTAATATGAATATGATTAATTCAAGGTTTGCCGGTCTGTCTGTGACCAACAGAGGCTGCGAAGTTGAGTGGGTCATCCACTAATCAGATGATTGGTGGTTTGATTCCAAGCTCTCCCCAGTCTGTTGAAGTGTCCTTGTGCAATATACTGATACTGCTCCCAAAATTCGGTGTGTGACTGTGATTAAAGATTATTTTTTTGGCCTTTTCAAGCTTTATTGGGATAGAGACAGCTGAAGAGTGACAGGAAATGTAGGGAGAGAGAGATGGGGAATGACATGCGGGAAAGAGCCACAGGCTGGACTCAAACCCTGGTCTCCCACAGCAAGGACTGAGCCTTCGCACATGGGGCGGCTGCTCTACCAACTGAGCTAAACACCGCCTTGTGTGACTGTGATTAGTTGATAAATGGACTGTACTTATATAGTGACTTTCTAGTCTTCTGACCACTCAAAGCGCCTTTACACTACATATCTCATTCACCCATTCACACACATTCATACTGATGGCATTAGCTGTCATGCAACTATAATCAGTTTTAGGAGCTAACCATTCATACACATTCACACACCAATGGCACAGCCTTCGGGAGCAATTTGGGGTTCAGTATCTTGTCCAAGGACACTTCGAACCGGGGATCGAACCGCAGATTATCTGATTATTGGACAACCCGCTTTACCTCCTGAGCCACACCTGCATAAGCAGTTGGCACTTGCATGGTACTCTATACCATCAGTGTATGAATGTGTGTACATTGTGAATGTGATGCAGACATAAAAAACTGGATGACCTGCAACTTTCTGATGTTAAATTCAGACAAAACTGTAGTTCCTATACATCAGTGAAACCCAACAGCCACTCATCAAACACATGGCTCAATGCAGAAGGGCCAACTCATCATGACTAGACTCTGTGGTTTTCTTACACCGTAGGGACAAAAGGGACTCTCTTTTCATAACAATGTCGACAGGTGGTTTGAAAGAGGAGTGAAGTAGGCTATCTGCGTAAAAGTAGAGAAAACATTCCGTCAACAGAGGAGAAGGCTTCAGCCACCACTTATCCCCACTCATAATCCTGTCCTTTTACCTTTCACAGGAGACTGAACAGCTATTCACACTTGGCCTCATATGACTCCAGCTGCCATTGTTCACACCAGACCTCAGGTGACAACTCCTAGATCTACAACCAAGCCCAGTTGTCCTAGATTGAACCTTTCTTGAAGAACAGTTGAATTGAATTGTGAACTTTCCAGTTGAACTTTATGGAGAAAGGAGAAGATGTGATGAGGAGCAGCTATATTTACAAGCTCAATCCAGTTCTCAGATGGTGTTTTAAGAGTTGGCGGATGGCTTATTGGACAGTCATGCCCAAAGATTATAAATATCCTGCCATACTGACAAAAGGTCTTCACATTTCATATTGACACATATATCAAAAGGTGGGACATCGTGGTCGTAACCATGTGTTATCCATGCTGTGACAACGATATTGAATTCCAGGAGCCAGAGTGGCTATAAGGAACATCCTGCCCAGATGTGCTGTCTAGTTGCATGCTCGGCATGCTATTTAAGACAGCCATCAGATGGCAGACTTACTTCAGCATGGAGTTTCCCCCAATAAACCTCCATTCATGCATGTTGGAGTAAACTATTTGAGCCTTTGGAGGTAAAATGGGCAGCACTGTCACCTCACAGCAAGAAGGTTCACGTTCTGAGTCTGCGTGGGCTCTCTCTGGGTACTCTGGCTTCCTCCCACAGTCCAAAGACATGCACATAATAGTGACTCTAAATTGACTTTAAATAGGTGTGAATGTGAGTGTGTCTCTTTGTGCCCTGCAATAAGCTGGTGACTTGTCCAGGGTGTACCCTGCTTCTCGCCCAAAGTTAGCTGGGATAGGCTCCAGCCCCACCGTGACCCTGATGAGAATAAGCAGTTACAGATAGATAAATGAGGTAAAGTGTGGAAGACGTGTAGTGAAAGTTATTGTAGTGGAGTTCTCTTCACCTGCATTAGGGCTACCCACAGTCAGTACGTTTACATGCAGCAAAAAATTCGAATTTCTGATCGTATCAGACATAGTTCGGACTTTTAAAATGCATGTAAACACCTTAATCCGACCTAATTCGGACCTATTTCGGACCATTACGGACATCTCAAAATCGGGTAAGAACACCTAGATAATTCGTTTATAGTCGGCTTTTTAACGCCATGTATACTCAGCAATCGGATCTAAATCAGATTTTGCATTCTGCGCATGCTCGAGAATTTCCGCCGGGGCTTTGAAAGGAGACGTCGTATTAAATAGCGGTGTTGTTGCTTTTATATGCATTATTAGGAGGAAAATAATACACGTACGCAGTCTTTGTTTGAATGCCGTCAGATAGTTTGTTGTTGCTGATAAGTAGAGGTCAACCGGACGTGGCTCTTTGTTGAGATGGCTACAGCGCCACATAGCGTAACGGAGTCAGCCATGCTCCGGCCATTTATCCGATTCTCTGAACGGCATGTATACTCAGACAAGTGATCCGGTCCTATGCATGTCATTATCTGATATGATCAGAAATTCGAATTTTTTGCTGTATGTAAACGTACTGAATGTTGCATCAACATTGGAATTGGAATTCCTTTATCAATGCTTTATAGCAAGACATGGACAAGTGTCTGTACTCATGTAATGGTACCAACTTTGTGGGAGCAGAACATGAGTTGAAAAATGCCACTGGAAACTGGAATCTTGCTCAGATCCATGACACCCTTCTACAGAAAGAGATTAAGTGGGTTTCCAATCCGTAACATGGAGGTGTGTGGGAGAGATTGATTAGATCTGTGTGAAGGGGGTCCTTAATAAAATGGTCCAAACAAACAAAGTCTTTCACAGTCCTCTGTGATGTGTAAGCTATCATCAACAGCTTTAATTTATTTAAGGTATCCACTAACCCCTAACCATCTTTTACTTCTCAAAACCAAACCATCATTACCACCAGGACAATTCCAGAAGGACATATATGCTTGTATATACGATTCAGCTTGCAGCTCTTGGTTGACTGCGAGGATAATCCAAACCAGACAGAAGACAAAACAGGAAGAAGAAAGAGTAGAAAAAACGGCTGTGTGGATAGGCCTTGGATATTGCCTTCTACAGCGAGAAGAAGAGTCATGAGTAGTTGCAGCTGATTCTCTGACATATTGCAGTTGACAGATTGACTTTACACTTGGACTTTTCTCAACTGGACTTGACAGAATGAGTGGGGGTAAAGAACATTCATTTGCTAAGCAGACTCTAAATTCAGGCCAAGAGATGAAATAAGAATGTGAAACTGAATTCCACGCTTACTCTAAATTTCATTTGCCATTTTGTTTTCTGGATTGTCTCCTATTTTATGAGTTAAATAAATATTATCACTGTATAATAATTAGGGGCTGGTGTGTAGGAGCTATGTATATATTTACATTATGTTCGTTTGTCATTAAGCCTCATGGTATGTTATTATGGTAAGGTTGGACCAGGAATAATCATTTTATTCACCTGTTTACCAGCATTTTTTTTTAAATTTTAGAAACTTTATTAATCACATTGTACATGTGAAATTATTCTTCCGCATTTAACCCATCCAGTTGGCACTTGTCAGAACACACATGCACATGCACAGGATCACACACATAGTAGCAGATGCCTAATACACACAGACTGGAGCAGTGGGCAGCGATTCGCAGCGCCCGGGGAGCAGATGTTGGGGGGTACGGTGCCTTGCTCGAGGGCACCTCGGCCGTGGCAAAGGAGCATGGTAGAGAAAGAGAGAGGGGGAGCAAATTTCAAAGCATCCATGTTCAGTTTTGCACAGATCTTTATATAACTTCATATGCTGGATTTAGTTTTTGTCTTTTTTTGCTTGTTTGTTACTTTGAAATGGAAAATAAATACTTTAAGTCTCTAAACACACACTGGAGATGATAGATTTCACATAATAGTATAGATAGTAAAGGAGTTGGGAGATACTTGTGCATAATATCAGGCATATCATTTTTTTAAGAATTACATTTTTTAAAACAGTTCAAAGATAGAGAAATTAACAAATTAATAAAATGTGTGTGAACTTCTATTTAGATTCAGGGCATGCAGTCATTGTTTACAAAGGACATAATGATATCTTCATCTTTTTCACTTACCTTCTTGTTATGCCACCACTTGAAAAGCAAAAGTGTAACAGGGCTGCAAAAGCTTAGAAAAGTCACAATGGGACCGGTTACAGTTAACTCAGTCCACACTCTTGATTGATACCACTCTCATATTAATGGGGTAAATAAGAATAGAATAACAAATGACTATATAAAAATTTTTATAAAAGAATAACAATGACTATATAATAATATATAACAGTAATTGTTCATCACTAGAATACACTGAGCAGGAACTGAACTGGTGAGCACTGTTTGTTGGATGATGGAGGCAGATTTTAACAACGGCTGAATTGTAACAGTTAGCCTTGGTGAAGGAGCAGCCTTTAAGGCCCTAAATCAAATCAGTTGTTGCTTCTGTTATTTCTGTCACAGTCACGTAATACTTTACCTGTGACAGTTAATGGACTTGCATTTATACAGTGCCTTTCTAGTTTTTACACGTCATACACATTCACACACTGGTGGCAGAGGCTGCCATGCAAGGTGCTTGTCAAAAATTAGCTAATCATTCACACATACACAGTGATGGTACAGTCTTCAGGAGCAATTTGTTTTCCACATGTTAATTTTACCATCATAGTCTAACAAACTGAATGAACCACCGTTTGAATGTTATACAAATGTGTCATGTTAGTATGGTTATGTACCAGAAAGAGATCAGAACCTGGAAATTCCAGTGTAACTTCTTCTATCTTTTATGATGCAGTCATTTTTAATCAATGATATAATGTATATACTATAATTGTCCTGGAGGTTTCCACTCTGCTCTACACTGCTGCATGCACTGCACTGCATTTTATGGAACATGCAATTATATATATAATTACAGCATATTGTCCATTTTCCTTTTGTCGGAGCATGAAATGTCTAGCAAATCCAGACATGGCAGATTTTATGGTTCAAATTTTGGCAATTCTGGCAACAAGTCTGATTTTATTGTAAAGATGTAGACAATTTATTGTCCAAAGGTCCATTTAACTTTATTTCCAATTTAGCAGCTTGACAGGAATTCTTTTCGTGGGAAACTAGATCTGATTAAAATAGTTCAAGGGTCAATAAATAAGTTCATCTTCCAAACACAAACACACACTATTACACATACCATAAACATGAGCCACTGCCATCTGAGACATACACCTCAGTTCAGCACATCCAAACAGGGAAGTAGCAACAAACTGGAACAGGGATTAGCTGTCAAGGGTTCCAACACCAGTGTTATTTCCTTTTTTGTTGCTGTGATCAGTCTACAGAAAAGTATAAAAAGCTTCACTAGTACTGTTTGTGTAAGTCTTTCGTTCATTTAAAAATGCACCTTTTTTTAAAAATCTCTGTATCATCCGGTGTGTATCAATGCAGAAGTCCATAAGACATAGAAATGATGCATTAACATTGTAGTTCCCTTTTTCTGTGCTTGTGCAAGTGTGATGGATAATAGAAATGGTGATGTGAACTATCAACATTTAAGTTTACCTGTTGTTTTTCTGTCTTGTTGTGACCTTACAGCCTAACAGTATCAGTACTCTCTGGACTCTTTAAGTTCAATCTGAAACACTTGTTCAGGGGGGTTATCTACACAGTCCAGTCTATTATTGGGCGGCCTTACTGAGTGAAACCGACTCCAGTCCCCCTTGCACAAGATCCAAGGCAGTAAATCAACCTTGTAATGCAGCTCTGGGGAGAACTCTGTACTGACTAAATTTGGCACTCCTGCCCCTTTCCCTCGCGTTATCAGTCTCATCTGATCATCGTAGCAGCAGTGTTGTGCTGAAAGCGTTGTGCTCTCATACGAGAGCATTGAGCGGATGCAGAATCTGGCTGAAGGTTTGTAGATGTCTAGGCGCTCTTTGGGTCCACTTGCATCCCTCCAGCGGTAGACCTTGTGAAGTACGGTGTCCTTGATGTTGACAGCACTGTAAACAGCCTCAGAGGGGTAGAAGCAGGGGCAGCTGGGGAGCTCTGTAAGCATTTGGTGCAAGTACTTTTCAAGGAAGTCATTCTTGCAGCTTAGCCACTTCTCACAGCTGTCTACATCTAGAAAAAAATTAGCTTGGTTAATCTTTCAGAAATATCTACAATGTAGTACCCAGTTAGATGTTGCATTTTTATTAAATAATATCATATTCATTAAGCCAGTTATGCAATGCAAAGCATGACAGTTTAAAATACACAGTGAAATTAAATGAAAGTTTAATAAAAGTGCCTATTAGATTAGCTTCCTAGACGCTATCAATTGACACATGTGAGTGAGTTTCAAATACCAGTGTCTAATACGGGTAGTATGACAATACACAGTTTTTGTATAAGCTGAGTAAATAAAATGACTGAAGTCCCACATGCAGACTGACAGTGTCTTGCTTGAATCATGAAAGGTTCTCTGTGGGTGTTTCTAAAAGTCATGGAGATTGAATAACAATGTGACCTCTGGTGGCTGATTTGGTTTGATGAGTTTGAATGTTGAAAGATTCAAAGAATGAATGTGTGCACTAACATAACGATAACTAATACTCATTTGATCAAAAACTAATACTGTGAAATTTGTCAACTTATAACTTGTTATATCATGTCTTGCTATATAATTACTTGTACTGCTGAATTAACACTGCTATTTTCCCATATTGCGTTTCCTTTCTACCTCTCTCCCTGACATCACATTATTAAAAGAATGATCTATTGTAAGGTTTACCAACATTCTTTTCCTCCCTTCCATTATTTTTAATCTTGTTGCAATATTAATATTTTAGTTGTTTTTATTATCTTTATGTTAATATGTTAGTTGTAATCCAAATGGTATTTGTTTACACCTTCTAATTTGAGCACATAAGTGTTGTGTTTGTTAAAAAAACAACTCGAGCCATACAAAACCAAGATTAAGATATTAATAAGATATTAATGTCCCACCCTAGTGAATCAAAATGGCGGCTTCAGCCACATCTGAAGTTTCCAGCTTTGATGATCCTTTTGAGAATTAGGAGACCACATTCAGGAAACTCCAAAGACTTGCTACCTGGATCTAGAACTACAACTTTCCAACCCATAAAATCCTGGCTTGTTTTATTTAAAAATAAGAGTGCCAGTTTTGTTGTATCCTTTGTTGTGATTCCAGAGTGGGAAGAACAGTCATGTTCTCTGGTTTGAATATAGCAATATAGCATCAAGAGAACAACTAAACAATGAAATGAAAACTAAAAAGCAATTCAAACATTTCTGGGTCAGTTTTCCATCTAAAGACTCAGTAGAGGAGCTCTCAGCATGCTGGGAAGGGAAAGTTCCGAATATCAACACCAGGCACAGACAATGTGATTGAGTTTGTAACCACCAACTGAATGTAACATAACTCCATACATACTTGTATCCAGGTAGTCTGTGCTGTTGGCTGTCTGGATGGATTCAGTCAATGACATCACAGTGCCTACATGACAGACGGGAAAAGAAAGGGGTGACTTGTCTAAAATACAGTATATCTTGACAGACATGCTGGCATTTTACTCACACATCAATGAACCCAACAGAAACAGTGTGAAACACTGTATCTGATTTTGGTTTAGTTTTAGTCTCTGAAATACAGATGTATTTCGGGCCTATGCGTGCAAACCGTGAGAACTAACACTTCTTCAGCTACCAGTCCACACTTTGTACTGTGGTGGACACACAAATCAGATTTTTACATTGTTGCCCCATTATAGAGTTGCTGCTTCTGCTCCTACCAGAACAGCTCTCCAGGTCACATGTCCGTGATTCAGTCACTGTGCATGCGTAGCCGCAAGAATGAGTGCGTTTCTGGATGCCGTGTCCACAGGTGACGCTGCAGGGAGCCCAATCGCTCCACTGCTCCTCGTACTCTGAAAAGTATAGAGGGAAAAGATGTATGAATGGGAGACAGCACAAAGGGGAGAAAAGCAAAACTATGGAGAAATATATTAAGAGTGGTCTTTTAAGTTAACCTTGTGAATTCCTTGCCCAGCTGGTGTATGTGTTATATGCAATTAAAGAGCTTCAAACAGAGCTGGATAACAATAGCTTAGGACCTCTGAGCATAGTCCTCTGCAGTCCTCCGCTTGTAGGAGCGAAGACAGAGGAGGAGGAGAGAGGGGAAAAACTTCTGAAAAAGTGAGGAGGAGAGGGAGGAAAAAGCCAGCAGGAATGAAAGTCTTCTTGCAGTGAGAACTTCACTCAGCTTTAAGGAATGGTACTGAGTTAAGTTCCAACTCAATTTTACAACAACTGTAGCCTAACACAGGAGTTGAATGCATATTTCTCTTTTAAGTTAAAATCAAAGTATATAAAAAGTATTTCAATATAATATTGGCGGCCCAGGAGGTAGAGCGGGTCGTCCACTAATCAGATGATCAGCTGTTCGATCTCCAGCTCCTCCAGTCTACATGTTGAAGTGTCCTTGGGCAAGATACTGAACCCCAAATTGCTCCTGAAGGCTGTGCCATCGGTGTGTGAATGTGTATGAATGGTTAGCTCCTAAAACTGATGAGCAGTTGGCACCTTGCATGGCAGCCAATGCCATCAGTGTATGAATGTGTATGAATGGGTGAATGAGATATGTAGTGTAAAAGAGCTTTGAGTGGTCGGAAGACTAGAAAGGTGATATACACTGCCCATCCAAAAAAAAAGTCACCACCTGGATTTAACTAAGCAAATCAGTAAGAGCCTTCCATTGGATAAGTACTGCAGTGATTAATATGTTTCAACTAGCAACAAGTTATTTAACCCTAGCTGATGCAGTAGTAGAGTAGCTTCTCCTTTCTTAAACAACCATGTCAGAAGACATGTCCTGTGGTTGTGGAAAGGATGTTAATCAGTTTCAGAAGGGTCAAATTATTGGCTGCATCAAGCAAAGAAAACAACTAAGGAGATTGCTGAAACTACTCAAATCGGATTAAGAACTGTCCAATGCATTATTAAAACCTGGAAGGATGCTCAGTGGTGCGACTCTCCAATCATCAATATAAGATCTTGGCGGAAAATGAATGCAACTCTGGATGGAAATAAATGTTGCGACATTGCAGAAGCTTATCAATGCCACAGCAAATGCGTGCCGTTTTCACAGTTTCTTCAGCTAATGTTCTACTTTTTTCAGCAAATTTCACATTTTGTTGTACTATTGTTGTATAATTTTCTAGATTCAGCTCATCTGGGACATTACTACTATTATTTTACTAATCTCTACTATTAATATTTTACAAATTATTCAACTTTTTCCCCCATTTAAATACATTGTACAACCTTCAAATCTTTCTACAAACCTTCCACACTTCTCCTTCTACTACAGACTTCATTCAAACTACAAATTGTACTCAAGATCTTAAACTATTAAACTTGTATTCAACTTTTTTTAGATTCTTCAATACACGCACACACACACAGACACACACACACACACACAGACAGACACACACCCCCACACACTATGAGGGGCATTTTATGCCAGCTCACTATACTAAAACGCGTGTACAGCGCCTATGCGTTGACATCAAACCTCTAACGTGCGTGTGTAAATTCCATTCACTTTCAATGGACAGACGTGTATGAGAGGCCGTTTGAGAAATAATTCAGTCTTGCGCTCACATGTTACATCATACTCTCTCACAAATACGACTGTAGTCACACACACATACTACTATAGTCACGCACACTTACTACTATAGTCACGCACACTTACTATCATACTCTCTCACAAACACTACTATAGTCACGCACACTTCCTATCATACTCTCTCACAAACACTACTATAGTCACGCACACTTACTATCATACTCTCTCACAAACACTACTATAGTCACGCACACTTCCTATCATACTCTCTCACAAACACTACTATAGTCACGCACACTTACTATCATACTCTCTCACAAACACTACTATAGTCACGCACACTTACTATCGTACTCTCTCACAAACACTACTATAGTCACGCACACATACTACTATAGTCACGCACACTTCCTATCATACTGTCTCACAAACACTACTATAGTCATGCACACTTACTATCATACTCTCTCACAAACACTACTATAGTCACGCACACATACTACTATAGTCACGCACACTTCCTATCATACTCTCTCACAAACACTACTATAGTCACGCACACTTCCTATCATACTCTCTCACAAACACTACTATAGTCAGGCACACATACTACTATAGTCACGCACACTTCCTATCATACTCTCTCACAAACACTACTATAGTCACGCACACATACTACTATAGTCACGCACACTTACTATCATACTCTCTCACAAACACTACTATAGTCACGCACACATACTACTATAGTCACGCACACTTACTATCATACTCTCTCACAAACACTACTATAGTCACGCACACTTCCTATCATACTCTCTCACAAACACTACTATAGTCACGCACACATACTACTATAGTCACGCACACTTACTATCATACTCTCTCACAAACACTACTATAGTCACGCACACATACTACTATAGTCACGCACACTTACTGTCATACTCTCTCACAAACACTACTATAGTCACGCACACATACTACTATAGTCACGCACACTTACTATTATACTCTCTCACAAACACTACTATAGTCACGCACACATACTACTATAGTCACGCACACTTACTATCATACTCTCTCACAAACACTACTATAGTCATGCACATATACTACTATAGTCATTCACACATACTACTATAGTCACGCACACATACTATCATACTCTCTCGCATACACTATTATACTCATTACTAAAACAGGAAGTTAGTTTGTTTAAACAGGAAATCGTATAAATCCTCATTCCTTGATTGGTGCACAGCTCTGGGAGCTTACTGCTAGCTAAATGGAAGCTGTGTGGGAGAACTGAAATCAAGAAGGCAACTTTATAAGTACAACTTTATAATTTTATAAATAGCTGCAGTTGCAAATATGATTTTTCCACTTATTTACCTTCTTTTTCAAAGCAACTTTTTGTTAGCAGTAAATGGTAATGAGGAGAGTATTAGGATTTTTTTCACTAATGCAATGAGGTGCCTTCAGCACATTGCAAGGGAAAATGACAGTGGTGCATATGACAGCATGATTTTGGATCGACTATTCTTTGAGCTTAATGGATATGCACGCACAATTTCGTTCTTTCAATCAATTAGCCAGCAGTTTGAAGGAGGTGTCGATCAAGAGAGCTTTGTTACACTGGAGGCCCTACATTCATGTTTTTGTTCCATCATAAATTCATTTCAAAACTCAAGATCAGTGCAAATGAGGCAAAGGGAAATGTTGACTTCAAGAGGCCCACAATACAATATTCTACCTGAACAAATAACCTACTGTTTATCCCTGGGAATGAGCTGGCAAAGAATATCTGTATGCTTTGGCATCAGTAGGAGGACATTGTACAGCCACAGACAAAATCTTCAAATTGGATCAATGGCCTACACAACAATGTCTGCTGATGTTTTTAATGATATAGTCCGGGACATTCTTCAAACAACCCCAAATGCTGGAGAAAGATATATACATGGAAGCCTTCGATCACGGAACATCCGCGTCTAAGACATTGCCTGCAAGAACCTGATCCTATAGGACGGGCCCTTCGTCGTCGTCATGCAATTCGGCGAAGAATATATAATGTTCAAACTCCGAACCAATTGTGGTGAGTATTTTGGTTGTTACTCAAAACATTTTATTTATTACTCAGTACTTGTTACTAACTTCAAAAGTAATACTAGCCAGTTTAGGTCTGATGTAATATTCCAATTTTTTGAGATACTGAATTTGGGGTTTTCATTAAATGTAAGCCATAATAATTACAATTAAACAAAATAAAGACATGGAATACTTCAGTGTGCATGTAATGGATCTATATCATGTATTATTTTCACTTTTTGAATTGAACTATTGAAATAAATGAACTTTTCCATGATATTATAATTTATTGAGATGCACCTACATGACCAGTCTCAATCTCAGGGCTACACTTAATTAATTATTTGTCATTTTTCTCCCCACAGGCACATAGATGGCAACCATAAGCTGGTAAGGTGGCGAATGGTCTTTCATGGATGTGTGGATGGCTTTAGCCGAACTATCATTTACTTACAGTGTCTCAACAACAACAGGGCCTCAAGTGTACTGGGACTGTTCTGCACTGGTGTACAGACCTTTGGTCTCCCTCTAAGGGTACGCTGTGGTCACGGCATGGAAAACACGGGGGTTGCCAGATATATGTTGGAGAGACGAGGGCTGAACAGAGGCAGTGTCATTACTGGTCGCAGTGTCCATAATCAGAGAATAGAACGTTTATGGGCAGAGCTTAACAGAGTAGTATCATTTCACTTCAGCAACCTCTTCACTTTCATGGAACATGAAGGCATATTGGATTCAACAGATGAACAACATCTGTTTTGTCTCCATTACATCTACTTGCCAAGAGTTCAAAGGGCAGCTGCAGAATTCCAAAATCAGTGGAACAACCATGGATTGTCTACAGAGGGAGGACAGACACCTCTACAACTGTGGCACAGAAGTGTTCTCCAGTCTGCTGGAGCTGGTGCTACTCATGACATTTTTGATAGACATGATGCCTTTAGAATTAATGAGGACAACCCTCCTGAGTTAGAGACTGAGAACAATGTTGTTGTTCCGGAAAATTACTTCACTGTGAATGCAGCAGTTATGGACAGAATTCAACAAACAATAGATCCATTGAGTGATGATGGTAATCATGGTATCAGTTTATTTTTAGGCTTGCTACATTTTCTTAGTCAACATTAACAAGGCCACACAACACTTGCTTAAGCTATGAGGTAGCTGTCAGGAAACAATTAATAACAGTAAGCAGTACACAACTGTAATAAAATAAAAACACTGTAACTCAAAATCACATCAATCAGCCCCAAAAATAAATGGTCTCAAAACAAATATTTCAACTATTTAACTAACTCTGATTTAGTATTTTCTAAATCAAAGCCCACTATGTCTTTGAAATCAGTGTAAATGTGTCAAAAAAAAAGTGGCAGTTTCAGACCGTTGTTTCATGTGTTGGCCATAGGTAACACTGAACTATGATGTAACTGTGAGGTAGCAAGTAACATTAAGTGGTAGACAACTGTACACAACAGTATTAAAAAGTTGACTAACATTTATCACTACTCCTCTTTATATTCTAAAAACAAATAAAAACAGTTACCTAAATCATCTACTCAAAGTCATATCAATCAGCCCCAAAAAGAAATGGTCTCAGCAAACTTTCAACTGACCATATGAGAGAAAACAGGGTTCCTAAATTCAGCATTATTACTCTCTACCAAAACCCTGAGTATTTTCTAATGCAAAGTCCATACTGTCTTTGAAATCAGTGTATGTGTCACAAAGTGGCAGCTTCAGACAGTTGATGCATGTGTTGGCCATAGGCAAACAGCGTCCTGGGCTTACAGACTGGTCATGTAGGAAATCAATTGTTGGTTGAGGGGAGAAGCCAATTGGTGGGATGATGCTTGCACCAGTTACAAAGGCTAAGACATCACTTAGCTTTGAGGCTCCACCCTCCTCTAATACACAGAAAAAACCCAACAAAGAACAATGTCAATGTACAGAAAATATCACACTATATACATATATATGTATAAATACTTTGTCATGAGACAAAGCCATATGCAACACCAATATTTACCCTCAACATCCAGCAAGTAATCTCTCCAAAATGGCACAACACGTTCCTCTGCCATTCTCCTGTTGCTTCCTGCTACAGATAGTCTTATTTGGAAAAGCTGATCCATGGAGTTGGCTGTGAGTGGAGGTGGTTGATGGGACAGCAAGGGTCTAAAACTCTCCGGGTACGTCCTCATGGCATCCAGGACACCAAGGGTTTTCAGTCCCTCTTTAAATCTGCAAAAATTAAAGATGAGACAACAAAATAAAATCCTACAAACTACTAATTCAAAATGCCAGCAGAGGTTAAAATGACATCTAGGCTGCTAAAACATGTGAAGAATCAGAATCTGAAACAATTCTGTTTATACGTGGTAAATACATTTTAAAGTGTAGTTTGGATAAAGATATACAGTGTTTTTTGTTTGTTTGTTTTTTTACAAGATCTAGCAGAATGTTGTTCTTAAAATGCTGTTCTATGTGCAGCCCATCTCTATGATGAGAATGTAATTGTAACATGTGAAAACAGTATAGGGCAGTGTGCTCTACAGAAATTAAGGAGTTGCTAACTGCATGGGTTGTTTGAAACCTTCTCCAATTTGATTTAAATGAAAAGTGTTCTGTTCAATGTTATGTTGTATGTATGTCCGTGCATTTGGAGATGAAACTGTTGTAAAAGCCACCAGTCATCTTTACAATAAAAACTTTGAGTTGTATTACAAACCTTCCAAATGCCCCAGAGACTCTGTGCACCACCTGGAACATCACAATATCTTGAACTAACAGATCTCTGTCTTCAATGCATTTCAATGGCCTGAGACACCCAGCATTTGCCAGATAATCTTGCAGTGGTTCCGTGGCAGGCATCAGATCCTCAAAAGATGTACTTTGAGACACCTAAAAGCAGCACACAATATGAAGACAGAAAAAATTAGCAATAGCATAGCTGAACATAATGTGTATTTATTCACTATATATTATGACCTTTTTGACTTTCTCATAGAGGTCAGCATCAGCAATGTCCTCCTGAACAGGCGTTATCGTGGAACTGCCACCAACCAGATGGGAGTACAGAGCTGGTGTAAAGAATCCTGGTGGAGGACCGCCATGCACCAGGCTGACAGCAATGGCCTGTCCAGCAATGAAATATCGATCCTCTCTTAAAGCTAGAACAAACATGGCATAGAGGGAGAACATCGATAAAAATATATGGCACAAACTTACTGACAAAAAAAATGTGCAGTAAAAGCTCAGTGTGTGACATCCAGTAGGTGGCGGTGCAGGACAAAAAATGACAGACACAGACTTCGCGGAACAGAGTGCATAGCCATTTTCACACCAAAACTACCCAGAACCTTTAGTTCCAGCACCCTCTCTACCCCGAACTACGGGGTTTCTGTGACCCCTGTGTTGTCTGCGTTCGCACCATAGGAACGTGTTCGTGAAGTTCGTGAAACATTTTAAAAGTGCAATGATGTCTGACCTGAAAGTATGTGGAACTAGTAGAAATAGTAGACACGTTTGAAGACCATTTCAATGCATTTCCAATGAGACAAAAATTGCAGAAAAACTGTAATATTGCCAAAATGTATGAAGAGTATTACAAAGTTAAACACAAACAATAATGTGCAGAAGAAGCTACGCATAATTAGTAAATGGAGTAGTTAGACTGCAAAAAATGGCGGAAGATGTGAGCATAATAATGAAAAAAGATTCAAAGAACAATAAGCATATAGAGTTCCCAAAATACAGCATGTGTTTTTATCATGTACCTGTGCTGTCCAATGCTAGGACATTGGTGACACTGCAAGGGCTTCCATCAGCAAACGTAGGAATTCCCTTCTCGGGCCACCAAGGTCCACAGCCTCTTCACTCAGTCCCAAGTCATCGGAGAACTTGATATTCATCTGATACTTGGGATTGTAGGACAGCCTCTTGAAGCCCTGAAGAGCACCATCCAGCACTGAGGACCTGTTGATGTTGAATCTGCATCTCTTGGTGGCGTCAATTTGAGATGCAAGACTAAAGAGGACTTCTTGTGCTGATTTTGTGTTTGTTTGTTCAAATACCCTGTTGAGTGAAATAGAGAAGAAATAAATATCAATAAAGTGTTACAATTCTCTAGTTTTCTGCATAAAATGTGATAAAATAATCAAAGTTGGTTTCTTCAAACATAGCCATTGGATCTCCAGTGTTAGTAGAATATAACACTGTGGCTAACTATAAAATTTATCAGAACAGAAAGTATTGTTTGATGTAAAAAATGATTTAGTATGTAGAACGAAAAAGACTCAGATCAATGATCATTGATCAGGCCTTGCCCTTGTCAAAAACAAGCTGTCAATGGCACGGTTAACTAGATATATAACAAATGCAAATTTGCATCGCTTAACCATCTGAAGCATCTAGCTTCTAGCATAAATGTTCATGAAGAAACAAATTAAACAATATTTGATTCATGGACTACATACGCATGACTCTCAAGACTAGCCATTATAGCCTGGTTTAGATCCTCATCATCAGAAGAGAGGTCTGAGGTTGAACCCATGATGGACAGGTAGGCAGCATAGTGGTCAATCCTCCCTGCAACACCACTAGCACCAGGTGCAACCCCATTCCCTGCACCATCACAAGCACTGGATGCTTCTGGGGGTGCAGCTTCAGTCGCAATGTCACTCCATGCTTGTGGTGCAGAGAGCAGTGTAGCTGTCGAGGTAGTGTCACTGGATGCATGTGGGGTGGCAGGAGGCTGGGTTGAAATTTGGTGTCCCCTGGACTGTGTACACATATAGCCTCCAGCTTGGAAGTTGTTGGATGCTGTTGTGTTGTTTATCTCGACAAAGTCATCTGAATCTGTGCTATCAAACTAAAACAACAAAAAATACAAAATGTTGGAGTTATTCTCAATAATGACAACTGTATGCTATCTGGATAAGCATTCATTTTAAATCCCTTACCTGAAATGGAAGATCCCTTCCTGGCCGTATGTACAATGCCTTTGCTTTAAAGACTTTATGGATAATGAGGCCATTCAACTCCTGGCCCTCGCGCAACTTTGGTGACACTAATTTGCTGCCACAAGCCATCAACAGTTCAACACTGGGAAAATAAGAAAAGTAGAATAAAGAAACATAGAAAGAAATAGGAATAAATTGCAAGGCCAGTTTCAATCCATGATGTATCAAAAATTCAAATAATATAATACCTGACATCCTCTGGAATTTTGTTTTGGAATGCATCTCGAATCTCTGCAATGACTTTCCTGTAGTCCCACATTTTATTAATCTCAAAGGCGCTTAGAATGAAGCCATTCTCATGAAGTTTTCTTTTTGTTTTATGTTTACAAACTTCATCCCATGCAGAATGGGGTAACAGGATGACATCTTTATTGAAACTGGGATGGTTCGGGGTGTTAGGCCTGAAAGAAAAAAAAAAAAGAGTGCACTGTAATTGCATGTTGTCAGTAAGCCAATGTTTTTGTTAAAAGCACCTTAAGCCAGGCATATGCTGTATGATTTCAGGCGCGTTTTTGACCCGATTCGGAATCGCATGACTCTCCCTTGAGACTTTCAGCGCCGACTTGTGTTGTTTGTCATGCAGTGTACAGGGCGAGACGAGAAACGATTATCAGCTCCGAACGGCAGTCAGGCAGCAATCGAACGGCCCAACGGATTTCTGACATGTCAAATATTTTGGTTGGCCGACTAAAGGATCTCGCACAGTTAAAGCACAGCAACGAACCAACTTAAGCCTGGAATACACTGTACGATTTTGTAAATGTTCCTGTTCAATGCCAACCCACACTGTACGAGTAAATTGGTCGGGATGTGAGGCATAAGCTCATGATTTATGAGCTCACATTCACCTTTGACACACCAATGACGATCCAGAATGAAGTAAACCAAAAGATAGTACATCGCACCAAGAGTTCACACTTCACTTTCAAAGCCCCTTTGTCTTTATGTAAACAACCAGGACCTTCGTGATTAATTTCAAACTAAAGCAGAGACATAGGAGCAGACATTAGCAGCGTTTTTTCACGCTGGAATATAACTTTTGACCACAAAACAGCAAAGATAAGACATACTGTATCGTTTTGTGGATTTTTTTTGCTACTCTTTGGGGGCTAGCTCACCGAGTTTTCATCACACAGCGGTGAGACACATCTTTGTAATCAGCGGAGTCTCTGCTTTCACATGACACCTCGTTTGTATGGTTTGGTTGAAGTGGTGAAATTAGCAGAAGCACTAAAGTGTTTCGTTTGGGTGGCAATGCTTGGTAGAGGCTTTTAGCTTTTTTTTTTTAGTTTCTCCCCGTCATTTTGGCATGTTACCTGTTAGGATTGGTGCTTCCTAGCAGACGCTGGTCGTCTGTATTGTGCGTGCATCTCACGCTGTTCCCCGTACAGGGGACTTTCGTGTTGAAGAGGTTAATGCAGTTTTTTATTATGGACTACTGTTAATCTTATTGAAAGATGCAATTTAGCTATAGGCTACACTTCAACCTTCATCAGAGGCTTTTTGTGAATGGAGAACTTCATCTTTCTGAGGCTGCTGTACATCTGACAGCCGTCGGCCACATGAAACACTCGCGGTCGCAGACACAGTTTACAACAAACTCCAGTGAGTTTTATCCGATCACGGGCAGAGTGCAGCGGCTCTTCACAGAATGCCAATGGGATGATGCTGCATTCAATACAACTCGGAAACACGGGTCAACCCGTCCTGTACTGGTTCAAAACGGGATGCGCTGTTTAATCCTCAGATATGCTATGGGGCAATTCTGACGTGACCGGTGGTAACCTGCCACAGGACACTACAACGGCAGACTACAACTACCAGGAGGGAGAGCAATGTGCCATCACTTCAATCACAGCCTCCATTCAGAGAAAAAACTAAAATTAAATGATAATTAAATTAAATGTATTTATTAAATAAAAATTAAATGACCTTACCTCCTCCTTGACCTGGAAGCCCATCCGCCAAAGTACTGTTGTGTTTGAAATCGAGGTTGATTTGCTTGGTTGCTATTAAGGTTAGCTTGAGAGGATCTGCTCCGCCCTGATACACCTGTTGCTCCAGGTCTGAAAATCCGCCGCATTTCCTCATCGACCGCGCTATGTGAGGGCTGTTGATTACGGTTTGAAATTTCCGACATTGTTGAAATCACATCGGAAGAGGTTAAAATGTTATTTAAAATGCCAATTGCCTCATTGACACGGTCCCGGTCGACCATTTTCACAATAGTACATCCAGAGGAGGCGGGACATTGTCCTTGAGATCCCGCCGGAGAGACACATCCAGTACACCCGCGATAAGCCAATTAGAAACTGAAAATTCAAGTTGACTTCCGTTTCAATCAAACTCTCTTACACATACTACTATACTAGCACACATTGCATATCATTCTCTCACACATTCACTATCATGTTGTTGCATCCATAATAGCGTGTAAGAGAGTATGATAGTAAGTGTGCGTGACTATAGTAGTGTTTGTGAGAGAGTTTGATAGGAAGTGTGCGTGACTATAGTAGTATGTGTGCGTGACTATAGTAGTGTTTGTGAGAGAGTATGATAGGAAGTGTGCGTGACTATAGTAGTATGTGTGCGTGACTATAGTAGTGTTTGTGAGAGAGTATGATAGGAAGTGTGCGTGACTATAGTAGTGTTTGTGAGAGAGTATGATAGGAAGTGTGCGTGACTATAGTAGTATGTGTGCGTGACTATAGTAGTGTTTGTGAGAGAGTATGATAGGAAGTGTGCGTGACTATAGTAGTATGTGTGCGTGACTATAGTAGTGTTTGTGAGAGAGTATGATAGGAAGTGTGCGTGACTATAGTAGTGTTTGTGAGAGAGTATGATAGGAAGTGTGTGTGACTATAGTAGTGTTTGTGAGAGAGTATGATAGTAAGTGTGCGTGACTATAGTAGTGTTTGTGAGAGAGTATGATAGGAAGTGTGTGTGACTATAGTAGTGTTTGCGAGAGAGTATGATAGGAAGTGTGCGTGACTATAGTACACTGAACAAAAATATAAATGCAACACTTTTGTTTTTGCTCCCATTTTTCATTAACTGAACTCAAAGATCTAAAACATTTTCTATATACACAAAATAACCATTTCTCTCAAATATTGTTCACAAATCTGTGTAAATCTGTGATAGTGAGCAGTTCTCCTTTGCCGAGATAATCCATCCCACCTCACAGGTGTGGCATATCAAGATGCTGATTAGACAGCATGAATATTGCACAGGTGTGCATTAGACTGGCCACAATAAAAGGCCACTCTGAAACGTGCAGTTTTGTTTTATTGGGGAGGTCTGGGGGGGGGGGGTCAGAAAACCAGTCAGTATCTGGTGTGACCACCATTTGCCTCACGCAGTGCAACACATCTCCTTCGCATAGAGTTGATCAGGTTGTTGATTGTGGCCTGTGGAATGTTGGTCCACTCCTCTTCAATGGCTGTGCGAAGTTGCTGGATATTGGCAGGAACTGGAACACACTGTCGTATACGCCGATCCAGAGCATCCCAAACATGCTCAATGGGTGACATGTCCGGTGAGTATGCTGGCCATGCAAGAACTGGGATGTTTTCAGCTTCCAGGAATCGTGTACAGATCCTTGCAACATGGGGCCGTGCATTATCATGCTGCAACATGAGGTGATGGTCGTGGATGAATGGCACAACAATGGGCCTCAGGATCTCGTCACGGTATCTCTGTGCATTCACAGTGCCATCAATAAAATGCACCTGTGTTCGTCATCCATAACATATGCCTGCCCATACCATAACCCCACCGCCACCATAGGCCACTCGATCCACAACATTGACATCAGAAAACCGCTCACCCACACGACGCCACACACGCTGTCTGCCATCTGCCCGGGAAAACCGGGATTCATCCGTGAAGAGAACACCTCTCCAACGTGCCAGACGCCATCGAATGTGAGCATTTGCCCACTCAAGTCGGTTACGACAACAAACTGGAGTCAGGTCGAGGCCCCGGTGAGGACGACAAGCATGCACATGAGCTTCCCTGAGACGGTTTCTGACAGTTTGTGCAGAAATTCTTTGGTTATGCAAACCGATTGTTGCAGCAGCTGTCCCAGTGGCTGGTCTCAGACGATCTTGGAGGTGAACATGCTGGATGTGGAGGTCCTGGGCTGGTGTGGTTACACGTGGTCTGTGGTTGTGAGGCCAGTTGGATGTACTGCCAAATTCTCTGAAACGCCTTTGGAGACGGCTTATGGTAGAGAAATGAACATTCAATTCACGGGCAACAGCTCTGGTGGACATTCCTGCTGTCAGCATGCCAACTGCACGCTCCCTCAAAACTTGCGACATCTGTGGCATTGTGCTGTGTGATAAAACTGAACATTTTAGAGTGGCCTTTTATTGTGGCCAGCCTAAGGCACACCTGTGCAATAATCATGCTGTCTAATCAGCATCTTGATATGCCACACCTGTGAGGTGGGATGGATTATCTCGGCAAAGAAGAACTGCTCACTATCACAGATTTACACAGATTTGTGAACAATATTTGAGAGAAATGGTTATTTTGTGTATATAGAAAATGTTTTAGATCTTTGAGTTCATCTCATGAAAAATGGGAGCAAAAACAAAAGTGTTGCATTTATATTTTTGTTCAGTGTAGTATGTGTGCGTGACTATAGTAGTGTTTGTGAGAGAGTATGATAGGAATTGTGCTTGACTATAGTAGTATGTGTGCATGACTATAGTAGTGTTTGTGAGAGAGTATGATAGGAAGTGTGCGTGACTATAGTAGTAAGTGTGCGTGACTATAGTAGTGTTTGTGAGAGAGTATGATGTAACATGTGAGCGCAAGACTGAATTATTTCTCAAACGGCCTCTCATAGAAGAGGCTGTGCGCATTTACGCACGAGGTACACTGGATCATCAGGACCTGACAGTTATTCATTTTCTATGTTCTGCAGCATCTACACAGATCAGCTGTTACACATAGTCTCAGGTTCATACGGGATTGTTTAGAAGAAAGCGTAACTTATAGATGAACCCCAGGCCCCATCAGAGCTAAGTAACTGAAATTATTTTTGTTATCCCTTTCACCCTTGCCTTTTTTATGTTTCGAACAAAAAACAATAAACAGACCGGTTTGTAACGCCCGCCAATGTAATAATGTCCTCAAACGTAATAAACAACAAACGTAATAAAAATCTGCAGCTTTTAATGCAGTAATCCCACAAACGTAACACATTTTCCACAAACGTAATAGCCGCTGCCTACTACAAACGTAACACGCGATTTCCCACAAATGTAATAAATATTACGTTTGCAGGGATTTATTACGTTTGTGGGGAAGTGAAAATCTTCAACTTTCAATACTGTAATAACTTCCCACAAATGTAATAACACAATGGTTGTTGTGGTTGTTGTTGTTTGTTTGTTTGCCTATACACACACTACTAATACTGACCGTGGGTGCAAAATCCAGCTGCTGGCTCTCAGCTCCGCTATCACGCAACGGACCCCCCTATCCCCCCGTTGTATACAGGCTACACCCTGAAACATGTCTAGAAGGAGTCTTTAATGATTGAATTGTGTTATTTATTTACATCACAAAATGATAACTTAATTGTGATAATGTTCACAGTTATTATTTAGCTGCATGTAACACACTGAAATCAGATGCTGTTGTTTCAGCTGTATGGGGTTTATTTTGGTGCAACACACGTTTCTGTAAACACACTAGTAAAGTTGTAACAAGTATCCTGTTAAACTGTAACGACTTTGACCGGACTTCCTCTGGACTACAGTGGTCGCCATGACAACAGGACAAACCAGCCACCGTGTCAGCCGAATCGATTTAAAACTATACAAACATTATAACAGTATCATACTAACAAGTTAAGACTATAAAGCTACAGTGTCAACATACTAACAGTCGCTAACCGCTGCTACATAACTTTCACATCTTCACATTTAACGAGTATAAACATCAACGAACACAACCGCGAGGAAACAGAAAATATCTCTACATATGGATGCTTGTGTAGACATATTAAACTTACCTGTAAACACACAAACACATAAACACACAGGTAAAGCTGTAACGAGTATCCTGTTAAACTGTAGCGACTTTGACCGGACTTCATCTGGACTACAGTGGTCGCCATGACAACGGGACAAACAAATTACTACAATCTCAGCTTTAATATATAGGCCCTATAGTCTACATTCAAATGATAAGCTGTAGTTTAGAAATGAGTTTAGTAACGTTAGGTCGGAGGGTTTCCCCTACCTTATTGACAGGGCTGAATAGAATTTATTGACAGAGGAGACAGATTGTGGTTGACAGAGGGAGATAGCTTAATAAAAATAATTCCCGTGAGGAAAACATCGCCTGAGATTTAATTTCAAATTCCCGTTGGCAATAAAAATATGAAGAAATCTGGACGTATTGCTCGTTTGTAAACACAACACTCATCAGTCTAAATAGGTAAGAATCTAAAGGTTTATTAATTCAATTCAATTCAAATTTGCTTTAAAATCGTTTGACTTGGCAGGTAGTGATGCGTGGGTCAGGGCTTCTTTGATTCAGCACCGCAGACGAGCGAGAGAGAGAGAGAGAGAGATGCTCCTCATTAGCAAGAAGCATTTTGCTTATCCAAAGAAATAAATCTGTTTAAACACAAAAAATTTTGTGAACTGAAAATGAATGACAATGCTGCTTGCGTGCGTGCGCAACAACCACAACGACCATTATTCATTGCATTTGTGGGAAGTTATTACAATATTGAAAGTTGAAGATTTTCACTTCCCCACAAACGTAATAAATCCCTGCAAACGTAATAGTTATTACATTTGTGGGAAATCGCGTGTTACGTTTGTAGTAGGCAGCGGCTATTACGTTTGTGGAAAATGTATTGCAATAAAAGCTGCAGATTTTTATTACGTTTGTGGTTTATTACATTTGTGGACATTATTACATTGGCGGGCGTTACAAACCGGTTCTTAACAGCACCTGAACAAAAGACAGAAAGCAACGGGGGAAAAAAAAACAAGACACTAGCACAAAAAGGGAAACATTTCGGCAAAGTTGCTTCCAGAGCGAGCGTAGCTGTGCCGGTGTGCACGGGGCGTAACCAAAGAGCTGGTGTGCCAAAGCAGCAGCAGCAGGGCGTGGGGCCGGTGGTGCAGCGGGGAAAATGAAATTTTCTAGTTATGAGTTATACTGTAGGCGTTCACACGCTATAGGCATTAACGTGTGTCACTATTGTACTAAAGCCAATGCTTCAGACGCCTTAACGTGTGCACGTGTGACTGAAATAGCCTAAACTGTCACATCGGTCTGTCTTGGTAATACATAGACTGCTTGAATTGTGAAGCGAAGCAGCTGTTAAACTCAAAACTCCTCATCATAAAGTAAATAATTATTTGTACATTGAGACGAGCATGCGCACAGGCGTCCGCTGCGTTCGCACGTGGCATGACACTTATCATCCGTCAGCCCTTCATTATTTGGTGTACTCGCAATACATGTACCTGTACACACACGTAATTTTCAGTCTTTATGCAGATGTAGGCGACGCGGTTAAGGTGTTTTAGTATAGTGTGCTGGCATAAAATGCCCCTCATAGACAGATGGACAGACAGACAGACACACACACACACACACACACACACACACAAACAAGACAAAAGGCTTTCAAAATAAGAGTCCGTTCAAAATAAAAGACTTTGTAAAACTCTCTCCTTAACAGACACAAGCACATACAAGCACGCACACACACGCTGATAGCTATTTAATGACAGAGACACACAACTTTTTTCAGCTAATTTCACATTTTCTTATACCATTCTTTTTTTTAGCTAATTTCACATTTTCATCTACTATTCTAATTTTTCAGCTAATTTCACATTTTCTTCTACTATTCTACTTTTTTTTTAGCTAATTTCACATTTTCTTCTACTATTCTACTTTTTTCAGCTAATTTCACATTTTCTTCTACTATTCTACTTTTTTCAGCTAATTTCACACTTTCTTCTACTATTCTACTTTTTCATACAAATTTCTACAGTATTATACAACATTGTACCACTTCATACTATTCTACTCTTTTCAGCTCATTTCACATTTTTGAGATATATATTTTATGGCTTTTTCAAGCTTTATAGTATAGAGACAGCTGAAGAGTGACAGGAATGTGTGGAGAAAGAGACGGGGGAATGACATGCAGCAAAGGGCCGCAGGTCGGATTCAAACCCTGGGCTGCTGGGGCAAGGACTGAGCCTTCGTACATGGACCGGCGGCAGAGGGCACCCACACCGCACTGTCTGCAGGAAATGCAGTTTTCTAGTTATTATTCTTTCACCGTTTTTTCACCGTCCCGCAGTTTTGGTCGCACATACACAAAAAAGTATCAAAACAACCGGCTCGGCCGGGCGATGCCGGCTATGATTTTTCTAAGCGTTTCGCCAAACGGTTTGCTGAAAAATCGTCAAAAACCATGCCAAAAAATGAATGGGTGTGTATTGGTAGAATGTTCATGAGCGACAGTTGGTGACATCATCGCTAGAGTGGAGAGGGAGAGAAAAATCTTGTAATTATTATTAAATGTAAACTACTCCCGAGGCCACAAATTTCACTCTACAGAAATAATTCATACATAGAAACGTAGGGAAATTTGTGGTGGTCGCAGTGATAACACTGCTGAAGCTGTGACACTTTGGCGTGGGACGCAAAGATGCGCCAGCAACACCCATCCACGGCCTCATAGACCGCCATGTTAAAAAGGCAGGAACATTTCTGGAGGAAAGCAGAAGTACCAGTGTCTTCAATCGCTCTAAAGGTCACATTTCTTCACTTTAGCCACACAAAATACATATGTAGATGTTCAGGAAGAGCTCAGGATGCTCACAGTGAAGCCGGTTCAATGATAGGAACTACGGTTTGGCCAGAAATCCTTTTTGTTCGAGGGGTACTTTCAGACATTTTTTTCTCTCTTTCAGCGGTGTCAAATGTCACAGGAGCCGCTGCAGTTGACTGCTCTGCTCTGATTGGTGGCCTCCACCTGGCCCTGGTTGCTTGGCTACCAAAGCCTGCCCCTCCCAAGCCTGACTGTGATTAACTTTATTGAACTCTCTGTGTAATAACAATGACTGTCAATAATACAGTTTGAATGTCGGCCATTTTATGCTTCTCTCTCACAGACACAAACACAGACAGATAGATAGAGAGACACACACATGCACACACACACACAATACAACACAACACAACACATACACACACACACACACACACACACACACACACACACAGACAAGACAAAAGTCTTTCAAAATAAGAGTCCCTTCAAAATAAAAGACTTTGGAAAACTCTCTTCTTAACAGACACAAGAACATGGGGGCGACGGGGCCAGAGTCAGGCACACTCAAAATTTCTTTCGAAATTTTCTAGTTCTTAATGACCTTGACTGTATGTCTGGGGTCATTGTCCTACTGCAGAATAAATTTGGGGCCAATCATACGCCTCCCTGATGGTATTGCATGATGGCTAAGTATCTACCTGTATTTCTCAGCACTGAGGACATTAATCCTGACCAAATCTCCAACTCCATTTGCAGAAATGCAGCCCCAAACTTGCAAGGAACCTCCACCATGCTTCACTGCTGCCTGCAGACACTCATTATTGTACCACTGCCTTCGGCAAACATACTGTCTTCTGCTACAGCCAAATATTTCACATTTTTCACATAACAAATTTGTCCAGTTATATATTGTGGTTTTGTTTAGATTTTGAGAGAGCATTCCTACCGTAGTTATCCTTTGCATCCCAGTATTTGTTCCAGTAACCACCCCAGTCTTCCAACACTTCACTCAGGATGGGCTCTTTTGGGTCATAGTTGGAATCCTCCAAACTAGCTTTTCCAAGCTCATCATCCACTTGATCTGGGTACTCCCAGAACAGAGGCCAGAACAGTTTCTTGTGGCTGTTGGCCCACTCTGAGGATGACACTGACCAGTCATTACGTTGACCCTCCTTGGCCAGGTCCATCTCCACCTCCATCTGAATCTGTGTGTTGTCTACTACCTCGATGGTTACCTGAAAAGAAAAACGCAGTTTCTCCCATAAGCAGACGAGCAATGTAGCAAGCAGCCAAATGCATCCCAATTATTCAATTAGGGGGAGCAAAGTTATGGTTTTGCTAAAAATAAGCTTATCATCATACTCTCCCTGCAATTATATTCAAGCAGTCAATAATCAATTAACTATTTTCAAGAAAAAAAAAGTGACTGAAAAAAAAATCTCAAAGGTGAGTCCTTTTGTTGGTTCAACTGAACTCTTGTTTACAAACTGTAAATCATAATCAAGTCTGTCAGTTCACACAATTGTTGTGTGTGTTGACTCTGACAGTTTACAAATGTGAGAAACATAACATTTAACATTCAATGGCATTTAAATGGAGTTTAAAACAATTTCCATTGGTTTCATTCATTCATTTCAATACACTCTTTAGATTCCGGTTGTGTCCACCATATCTGTTAGCAATTGGACATCAGGATTTTAAGTTATCAGAGAAACAAGCTGAGCACACATTCAAGAGGCCATGACTCCACTTTCCTCACCAGCTGTGTCTGTCCACAAAAACATAAAAAACAAAATCGTCTAGATCTTTGTCACTGTCAACAACATCTCAGCTAAACTCTGTGGACATGGTAGTAGTCCATGTGGGCACAAACAGTCTGGAATTTAAAACATGATTTTATCAAGCTCTTCAACATTTTAAAAGAATCCAGACCTTCGTCTCAGGACCAGTTCCCAGCCTCGCCTATTGCATGGGCTGAGTGTTCACGTGTTTCTCAACTGTTTGTTGGGAGCACAGGCTGTTTCAATTGACAATTTCAATCTGTATAGTAGCACCATGGAATTATGATGGCATCCATCTTAATTTTTGTGGACCATGACTGCCTTCTTTGAACATTAACTGCACCATCTTGCACTACATGAACAATCAGTATGCTGCTGACCTCAAGTTTCAAGTTCAAGTTACAGGTTTATTTGTCATATGCAGGTTAACACAGGGTCAGCAATACAATGAAATGTGTTGGAGAATGGGAACTGGTCAGCTCAGGATTAAGAGCACTGAACAATGTAACAGCACTACACATATGAATAAAAAAAAAAGCAAAAGAATTAAAACACAATACTATAAAATGTAGGTAAAAAAGAATAAATACAAAAAAAAATACAAGATAGAAATATAAAATATACTAAAAAAGAATATGAAAAATATGTGTAAGTGTGATACATATATATATGAGTATTGAAGTGTCACTGTATAAATAGATAATGGCCCCACATGAGCCAGATACACTCTCCACTCCCCTTAATGGCACTACTAGCTCTCCCTAAGCCTGCAATAAGTATAGTGACACCCCAAGTTCTTACTCAATAGTTCCTTTTTTAAATCTACACCAAACTCATGACATGAACTGTAATAATCTCAGCACTCCCTGCATGCCATCCACTAATCCCCTCTTAAAGGTCCAGTGTGTAAGATTTATCCTTTTATATCTACAGTGGGAGCGGGTCCTCTTTCATGGAGGCCACCATGTTGAAACACCATGTTTCTACAGTAGCTCAGAACAGACAAACTAAATACTGACTCTAGACAGAGCCTTTCAAGTGTTGTTTCTCCTTTATACAAGGATGGTGAGGGTGATGTGAGGAGATAGCAATGCAGCGATTACACCACTAGATGCAACTAAATTCTACACACTGGACCTTTAAAAGAACTTTGTCACTGACCATGAATATGGCACTTTTGAATATGATCACTTTTAAATGAGACATTTCTTATTATCGACCTGATTCCAGATAACAGTAATGATTGTATGTTTTTAACACAGATGGACCGGCAACCCTTATTGAAGCCTCACCGTCAATCTGATTTTCATATTCATCCAGGAAAGTTAAAAGGGTGGTGGTACAACAACCACATTACATTTAAAGAATTCACATCTTTTGAATATTACTCATTTTTTTAGCAGCCCTACTATACTGTGTATAATAGTTAGCCACCCAGATGATGCTCTTATTTTAGATTTATTCAGAACTAGTCTCAATTATCCACACCAATTACTTTGCTTTGGAATCTGTAAATTTGCTGAACTGTATGAATTTTTTCTTCCAGAACAAACTGTTAGAAAGGGCTATCCTACTACTGAAGAGGCTGCAAATTTTATTGATCTCTTATGTGACACTCCTGCAGAAATTGTACCACCTTGACCAAGTTTTTTTTTTTTTTTTACTAACAAGGTATTTGTGCAAAACAAACATTAGTAAAAATATAAGGAAGATAAAAAATGTAAACAATATAAATATATATACAATATGGTTTAGAATAAAGAGAACTGTTGTGCAGAAATATGCTAGTATTTCACAATTTGTAATAAGAGTAAGAGTTCACAATGTGCAGCAGGATATTTTAAATGTGTAGATATAGCTTGCCATTGACGTTTCATTAATATAAACAGACAGAGTCTCCAGACTAGAATATGCTGACAGTACGTTTACATGACACTTGAAAAAAACGAATTATTGCCTTAATCCAACTGTAACTGGACAACTGAAGTGCATGTAAACGCGTCAGTCCGACTAATATCGGAGTTCTCCAGATCCGATTAAGACACCCAGATAATGCGATTATAATTCGATTTTCTCCGGCATGTATAGACCTTAATCGGAGTCAAACTAGACAACGCATGTGCGCATGCTCCACACCCCCCGTGCTGGCATACGACCCCGGAACAAAAACATCCAAGAAAGCCGGACGCAGAAGAAGAATGCAATCACAGGAGAAGAACCACCAGAGCAGCAACATGGCAGTTTATAAGATTTTATAACATCTTGTTCGAAAATGTTGTATATATGCCTATTGAAAGGATGTTTTTCCTCACCACCATCACCAAGTGGTGGAATTGTTGGGTCTCTGTTTTGTTACAGTTGCTTTCTCTGTAAATTTTATCACTGTAAAGATTTCAAACAACTTACCAAAGGAATGCAGTTGAAAATTTGCCCTCTGGCTAATTTGGCAGATTTAAGAACTGCTGATTAATGTGTGCTGTCATAATAACTGAATAAAAAATCCACAGAGGCAAAAGTAAATCTACCTTGATCTTCAAGTCACAATACTATCTGACTGCTTGCTCTGATTATGACCCACATGATCCTGAAGGTAGTCCTCAGTGGTAGTGAGGGTTCCTGTTTGTTTTCAGCGCTGTCTGTCCATTTACTCAGAAGTGAGTAAAGAACAGCAAAATCATTTGTGCGTTAACATGTGATGCATTAGAGCTGCATTAAATCGTATTTCACCAATAGGGGACCTCTCAAACAGTCCTGACAGAAAGTCCTGACAGAAATCTTATTAACTTGTTGTAGCTTCATATGTTCATTTATTATCTCATCATAGAATTAATCTAAATGTTATAGTGCTCACAGCTGGCAAATTACTAAATGTTTAAATGCCTTAATTTAAGATGCATGACAACTACATACATTGAGGGGAGTGACACCCAACTATTTATTGGAAGATCAGATAAAACGTGTACTTTCTTTTTATGAAAGAGGGTTATTGTGAAGTGGGGGAAGGAGCTGAGAAATGAATGAAGTGGGATGGAAAGATGCAGTGATAGCTGTATCTCCCTGTTTTTCATACACATGCACACCTACACACACACAAGTCTAGACAAAACTCATGTTGTTTCCAACAGTAATTCTTTGTAAAGACGAAGCAGCAGCTGAAAACAGAGATTCCAACATGATGCTGAATATTACAGAACATAGAGCAGGGGTCATCAACTAAATTTGTCCAAGGGCCAGAATTTTTTCTCAGCAGCCACTATCAGGGCCAGACACTCTCGTAAAATTAAATTGATATTGTATCCTAAGTAATATATTATTATTTCATATATCAATTTGCCTTTGAAATGTATGTTATTTTTTAGCCTTTGTCAGTGTTAACAGACTCATATTACCTGTACGGTAGCAAGCCACTAGGGGGCAAAAACAATATTTTAGGCTTCATATTCATGAGGCTGTCAACTGCTAAAGTGGGGAAGGTGATGCCGCTGGATGAGGCGGCTAATCACAGTGAACTGATTGACATCCAAGCCACTGGTGACATGAAGCCTGCTCTCCGTGGTGCTGAAAGCTTGAGCGCCTTTTGGGTGGCTTGTCCCCAAAAGTATGACACACTGAAGACATTGGCCATGTATGTGCTCACCATGTTCGGATCAACATACACCTGTGAAGTTGTGAAAAATGCACTAGGACTGCAGGCGCATAAGGCAGGTATAACAGCTGTTAAGCCCGATGTTAAAAAGATACTGTCGGAGGGGAAATGTCACTTCTCCCATTAACCAAACGTGAGTATTTCAGTCTTGTGATTTTCTTGTTTTTTTTCTCCGTATTTATTTGTTGGATTACAGGCTACTTTAATTTGATGTAAAGAGTAACATTTCTCATAACTGACGGCCTGACGCTTTTATTTGTCGTTTGCTGATGTGCAAATCTTGCACTTACAATGCTCTTCTCTGTTATGTTGACGGTTGTTATTGAGACACTGCAGTAGTGCGCTATTGTGTGGGGATACGAAGCCCAAGAAAGGACAATTTTGACAGACGTGAAACAATAAAAGAGCAACGCGTTTATCGTCATTTTTGACTGGAGGCTGGTTTTGGCACAAGCTACTTTTCTGAGGGTGTTTCATTTCACTTAAAGAAAAATGTAGAAATATACTTTGTCCTCTTCACTAGGCTATTCCTGAATCCAGTAATATTCTGGGGGCCAGATGTAAAGCTCTGGCGGGCCGGATGTGGCCCGTGGGCCGCCAGTTGACGTTCACTGACATAGAGGATAAACTACTTGCTCTGAAACTAATTCAGTTCAAGTGATCAACGTATATTTTCCTCTATGTTCTGTACATTCTTTTATGTCGTACTAACTCAATGTCCCCACAGTGTTACATGATAGGACAGAATATTGCTGTAAGCATTTCCCCGCAAAATACCTTTGATTTTTTTCCAGTCTAGAAAAGTTGAATAGTGTTTACAAATATTTTGGGATCCTATTTTTCTTCACGCCCTCTACTTTTACTTCATTCTAGCTTGTTATTGGCATTACCGTGCAACTAATTGAACTGAAACAGGAAAGTCTTTATCAAGACACACATGTGCCATACAGCAAAATATTTCCTGAGAATAAAGGACTATGAAGTAAATTATTGTTCGTTAAATATGTCTTTAGAGGTGATATTTTCACAGTGCTCATTATTAATGAACAAGTACCCAAAGTACAACAGATACTGACGGGAGTTATATTTGCAAGGGTATTATCGATTGACCTTGGTGTGAAAAAAAAAAGTGAATTGAAATAAAATAAAAACTACTTTAGAACAGAACACAAAAAGGTCCATTTCTTATTTTTTTTTTATATTTTATACTTTAATTTTTTGTTTTATTTTTACTTTTTATATAGTTTTATTCTATTTTTTACTTTTATTTAGTTTCTTATTTGTAAAGATCTTAGCACAGGTTTAATTTCTCCGCACATTTAATTTCTTCTTTGCACATATCAAATTACTATGCACATATTTTATATATACACAGGTATTGTGTATATTATACACAGGTATAATTTAAATGCAGATTCAGCCCATAGGTTAACTTTAACATATGTTTACTGTAGTATAGGTTAATTTTAATGTATGTTTATTGTAGTATTGGCTAATCTTAATGCATGCTTACTGTGTGTTTACTGTGTCTCATGCATCTATTGATATAAACTTTGTCCATATAGCTAAATACCATCAGTTCATAAAAAAATAATCCTTGTTGATTGAACTGCAGCTTAAGTCCATCTTTCTTAAAACCAGACGGATGACAAATAACCAACCTGAGCACCACAGATAAAATCTTCAGATAAATGCAGACCTACACCCTCGTTATATGCATTATAAAACTGCCTACAATGACAAATATGCATTATGTCCAAGTTGGGATCAACTTGTTTCTCTTTCTGTTGCTCTACCGACTCATCCACTCCCTCATCTTTGCTGCTCGCTCACTCTCAGTTGACTACACACACACCTTATGTGCTGCCCTGTTCCCCATTATAGAAACGGTTAACTTATGTTATGGACAGAAAAAAGTTCATCCTATGGTCTGTACCACCGTCAGTGTGACTACCTTGAAAAAACAAAAAATAGTTCACTCACGTGTGTTACATTCAGTAATTTGTGTAATTCAGTTTGCCCATATTGGAAATGCAAATCAGTCACCTATCATTGTTACCAATGATTGCTTAATAAAAACAACAGAGAATGCTTGAAGTGTGAAGTGTTGTGTTGTTACCTTTGGGAGCGTGGATGTCAAAAGTCCTAACAGTAGAGCCTGAAGCGGCTTCCCAAAGGATGTCTCTCAAAAACCTTAAATGATATTGCGTAGTGATGAAGAAAATACACATTTAACATAGTGTAAACTTACTGAATCAAGTAATGTCTAGGGGAAGCCTTTAGCCCCTACTGGGTTGGTTCCTTGATCAATGCAATACACATTGGGGATAGTGCAGACTCACTAATCAGGTGACGTCTTGAAACATCTATCAACCCCCTAGTGTTTAGGCCTTGGTTTTGTGACATGCTAAGTATGTGCCCTTCCTGCCTCCTGTCCTTTTGTTTGCTTGACTTGAACTTCAGGTCTTAATGCAAATGCCCCCCTGCCCTTTGTTACCTACCCTACAGTACCTTCTCTTCCCTTTGTTCCCTACCCTTTTACATATTCTTTGATCACGGTTGTCTTTCTGTATAAAAGTGCTCCATTTCATTTGCTCCTGGTCAACTCACTGGCTCAGATACGTTCTGTGACTGTCAGTTCACCAGTGTGCCAGCATGCTTCTTAATAAACACACACCACCACAGCAAACATTTCAACTGGACTTGATGATTTCTTTGACAGTAGCAAAGAAATAAAAAATAAATAAAGTTGTGAGCATTGTTGAATGGACCCTCTCATTCCACATGCACATGTATAGCAATTGCAGTGTTGTTACTGGAGGCACAATTTGAATTTGAAACACAACAAATTTGAAAATTGGACAATGTACACTGAAGTTCTTCCTATTTAATGAGTGTGTTTGAGAGTTTGTTGAAAATTCACAAGTTTTTTAGCATCATCAGTGTCTTAACATACAGTACATTAGTACATTGTACATTGGTGCTTGCTTTGCTTGAGTGCAGACGCTTCACTCCTTTGCTCTCCGCTTTGCTCTCTTTTTTTCCCATTGCAATCCTTTCCTTTTGCATAAAAATATATGTGGAAAGCGGGTCCTGGATACCTACATATCACTGGGAGCTTAATTTATGACAGTTACCAAAGGCTATCACTATTATTTTAAACTATTTTACTTTGTGAGTGTGGCTTATCAGTAGCACAAGCCTCCACTATCGTGACTGGGATTAAGGAACTCAGCTAACAGAAGCTAATTAGCAGCAAGATGCCTCCCTTTTCCACGGATGATTACCACAAACTGCTTCAGAAGCTAGCAGTACTGGAAACAAAAATTCATCGGCTCGAAGTGAACGTGGCGATAAATGGACACTATGGGAATGAAACTACTCTGCCGATATCCCAAAACACTGAAAGGGAACAGGCTAACAGAAAGCTAACTAGCACCACCATGACGCTGCAGGAGCCAGGTGTAAATGGCAGTAAAGCAACCTGTCCTCCCTGGAACTCTCTTGGTGCAAAGCCAAAGCACTACAAATCGCCTCCCTCAGATATAGATGTGGGAAGACGGTTATCAGGCAGAACCCAGCACCCGGAGACTCATGATGACACAGAGTGGCCTGCACTGCCATCACACAGGAATGTCTCTTCAACCCCAGTACCAAGGAGAAAGCAACCATGGACCGAGGCTACTACAAAAACGAAGAGCAAATTGCCCCAAGAAACAGGAATTCTACTAGAGAACAGATTTGCTCCACTTTTACATAACCCTGACTCCCCAAAAGAAGGCTCATCTCCCAGCACCAGAGAAAGGTATGAGGCTAAATCGTATGCTAAAAGGCTACCGAAAGAGCTAACCACTGGGACTCAAACTCTGATAGTGGGTGACAGAGCTGTGAATGAAATGAAACGATTTTGCACCAAGAAAAACACCAAAGTACTCTGTTTTACCAACGACATGGTGTCTGATATCTCAAGGAAGATCCTAAACATTGCTGCTGAGCATCCGACACTGAAATCTCTCATCATACCGGAGCCCTTGATGTTGTGAAGCAACAATCGGAGGTATTAAAACGAGACTTTATTGATTTGATGAACAAAGTTCAGTGTTTAAATACTGAGGTGTTTTTCAGTGGACCCCTACCGACAGTTCGGCGAGGAGATGAGAGATTCAGCAGGCTGATGATGCTAAACAGATGGCTCAAGGACACGTGTGCCGCTCAATCAATGAACTTTATTGACAATTTCAACATCTTTTGGGGACGCAGGCACCTCTTTAAGGCAGATGGATTTTGCCTTAACAAGTCAGGAGTACAGCTGCTAAGCTCCAACATTTTTTATTCTCTGCATCAGACACCAGCAGCCCCTGTCAAGGACAAGAGGCAAGACAAGCCAAAACAACAGATAAGACGGCGCTCTGGCGAGGGCGCTGAGATAAGGAGTGACCATGGAGGACAGCGGGTCCAGAAAGAACCTGCAACATCATCATCCTCACCCCAACAAGAGGAGTCTCCCCCAGCCCCAACAGCCCAACAAGTGGAGTCTCCCCGAGCCCAAAAAGCACAACAAGTGGAGTCTCACCCAGCCCCAACAGCCCAACAAGTGGAGTCTCCCCCTGCCCAACCTTCCCCCCCCGAGACCCCACCCAGCCCCCAACTCTCTCCACTCGGTCTGGACTCCCCACTTCTGGATTTCACCGACAGGGTGAAGAGCCTTGTCAATATTGGAATCCAACTAACACCACGCCAAAATCACATATTTTCCCCCATTAACCTCCCCCATTGTCCAGCCCCTCCCACTCCGCCACCTCGGAAACAACCCTCAACCAAAAGTCACAGAGCCCCCCCACCTCCTCTGGACCATCATATCTGTGAGTCTGACTGATATGTGCCGGGTCCAGGCTGCAATACTGATATCAACAATGTTTTTCCCCAGGAACAGTCAGGGCCCTATGGAGTTCAGGCAGTCTTCTCAATCCCTGTGATGACTGGTAACAGAAAAGTGGTTAAACTGCTGAGAAATAAAAAGGGTTCAATTAGATCTACCAATCTACTGAGTATAGCTTGTCAACCCCGTAATTCACCAGTGTCTCCTGTTATCTCCACAAGGTTAGCCCTACTCAATATCAGATCACTAGTCAACAAATCTCTGTTAGTAAATGACATCATTATGACCTATAATCTAGACTTTTTACTTCTTAGTGAAACGTGGCTGACTGAATGTAGCTGTGCTACCATTCTCAATGAGGCAGCACCAACAAATTTCAGTTTTATGAATAAGTGTCGAAGTGGTAAGAAGGGCAGTGGAGTTGCTGCCATTTTTAAATCAGTATTTCAGTGCAAGGAAACTTTATTTGGTGATTTTAGCTCTTTTGAATATTTCTGTTTTTTAGTAAAGGGGGATCCAAAAGTTATTTTTCTAATCATTTATAGACAACCAAAATACCCAGGAAAATTCTTTGATGAGTTTGCTGAACTGCTGTCAGTTATCTGCACTGACTACTACTTTTTTATCATAATGGGGGATTTTAACATTCACATAGACAATAACATGGACACAAATGCCAAAGAACTTTGTTCTCTACTTGACACCTTTGGTCTCTTCCAACATGTGAAAGGGCCCACACACACTCGAGGCCACACTCTGGATCCTGTTATCTCTAAAGGTGACATTTCTTCTGTTGATATTAAGGACTTGGCTCTTTTTGATCATTTATGTGTGTTCTTTGACTTACAGATAATTCCAAACATTCAGTTAACCTCTGTGTCTGTTAGAAAAAGGTACATAAATGAGAATACCAGTGCTAAGTTTATGGAGGCTATAGCTATGTCACCAACCGAGAGTGCAGAGACAGTTGATGAACTCTTAGATAATTTCAACTCGAAAATCTCAAATGTCATGGATACTGTTGCACCTATTAAAACTAAGATGACCTTGAGCAGACAGAGAACACCATGGAGTAACACTATGATGGTAAAGGCTTTGAAAACAGAATGCAGGAAAGCAGAGCGTAAGTGGAAAAAAACTAAACTTCAAATTCACCATGACCTCTACAAACAAAGTCTTTTTAATTTTAACCATGGGTTACTCAAGGCTAGACAGCAACACTTATCTGAAATGATTAATAAGAACATCAACAACACTCGTACTCTGTTTTCTATGGTTGATAAGCTTACAACCCCCCCCCCAAAAGAGATAGTTTCAGAACTTTCTTCCACAGAAAAATGCAATGAATTTGCTTGCTTTTTCAATGAAAAAATCAAATCTATAAGACTAAATATCAACACAAATCAGCAAAATAATAAAATGACGCAATCCTTAAAACCACCTAGGAATAAATCAGCTATGATGTCAGAATTTAATACAGTTGACCAAAAAACCATAGAGCAAACAGTTCAGCATCTTAAACCACTGACATACTCTCTTGACACAATACCATCTGACTTTTTTAAAACTATCGTAAGCTCTGTCCAAACAGATCTGCATCAAATAATAAATTGCTCACTTCAATCAGGCACACTTCCTAAACCCCTTAAAGTAGCTGCCATTAAGCCACTCTTAAAAAAGAGAACGCTGGATGCTTCCATGTTAACCAACTACAGACCTATCTCAAATCTTCCTTTTATAGCCAAGATCGTTGAGAAAGTGTTTTTTAATCAACTCAGCAACTTCTTGAACTCCAGTGGACTCTTTGACAAATTTCAGTCAGGCTTCCAACTTCACCACAGTACAGAAACAGCTCTTATTAGAGTGTTAAATGACATAAGGTTGAACGCTGACTCAGGCAAGGTGTCAGTTCTGGTCCTGTTGGATCTCAGTGCTGCGTTCGACACTGTGGATCACAGTATACTGCTGAACAGGTTGGAAACCTGGGCAGGACTCAGCGGAACAGTCCTAAAATGGTTCAGGTCCTACTTGGAGGAGCGGAGTTATTTTGTGACCATTGGAAGTTATCAATCTGAGTGAGTGGCTATGACATATGGAGTTCCTCAGGGATCAGTCCTTGGACCCCTTCTGTTCAGCCTATATATGCTGCCTTTGGGTCAAATTCTGCAGAATTCTAATGTCAACTATCATAGTTATGCAGATGACACACAGATATATCTCGCACTGTCTCCAGATGACTGCAGTCCAATAGAGTCATTGTGTCACTGTTTAGAGCAAGTCAAAAATTGGATGAACCAAAATTTCCTTCAGTTAAATCAAGAAAAAACTGAGGTAATTGTTTTTGGCAATAAAGAGAAGAGGGTTATTGTCAGTTAACACCTAGAGTCACTGTCTCTACAAACTAAAGACCAAGTCCGTAACCTTGGCGTGCTGATAGACTCAGATCTGACCTTCAACAGTCATATCAAATCAGTCACCAAAACAGCCTTTTATCAGCTGAAGAACATATCCAGAATTAAGGGCTTTATGTCCCAAACAGATCAGGAGAAACTGATTCATGCCTTCATCTCCAATAGACTCGACTACTGTAACGGTCTTCTGACTGGACTCCCCCAAAAAAGTATCAAACAGTTTTAACCAGAACAAAGAGATCAGAGCATATCACCCCAGTTCTCAAGTCTCTACATTGGCTCCCAGTCAGCTACAGAATAGATTTTAAAGTTCTGCTACTGGTTTACAAATCACTGAATGGTTTAGGTCCAGAATACATAAATGACATGTTAGTAGAGTATAAACCCAGTAGAGCTCTGAGATCTACTGACTCAGGTCAGATGGTGGAGCACAGAGTTCAAACCAGACACGGTGAAGCAGCATTTAGCTATTATGCTGCACACAACTGGAACAAACTACCAGCAGAACTCAAATCAGCCCCAGCTGTAAGCACTTTTAAATTCAGGTTAAAAACATTTCTCTTTTCATGTGCTTATGGGTGAGCTCTTTTAAATATTTATTTTTAAAATCATAATCTCGGATTTGCACTGTAAGTCCTCTTAATTGTTTTAATATATATATATATATACATCTTTATTTTTTTCTTGTTCTTGTACTTTCTTCTTTGTTCTTGCTTTTAACTGTGTGTTTTAAATTTTTTAAAAATTGTTTGTTTTTTATGCTGTTTTATGCTGTTCTTTTTAAATGCTTTGTCGTTATGTAAAGCCTCTTGGTATGAATTGCGCTATATAAATAAAAATGCCTTGCCTTGCCTTGCCTTGCCTTAAAACTTTGCTGATGATGGATCTGATTAAACACATCATAGATGGATAACTAACTATAAACTGTAATGGAGATATGGTAGCAATAATGACAGTAATAATATATGTAGTGGACGTCGTGCAGGACCACAGCAGCAGCCACGATCCATCTTAGTGGTAGTACGAACAGGCATGAAAATTAGCTGAAGAACAATTACTATGCATGTAGATGAAATGTACTGCAATGACTATTGAAATTTTGTCTTCAGGCAAGAGACATTTGTTCATTTTTTGAACAGTGTGAGGACTACCATGTTGATTTTCCACACACATGACAATACCCATATCATATATCAATTTTCACTACTTGCCATTTTTCATGACAACCAAGAGGAGAACACAGGTACAGTACTAAGGCCAATAATGTCTGAGGGAGAGGTCTGCTCTCTCTTCAGCGTTAAAGTCTAAATTGAATCTGCTGCTACTCAATTGCTCATTTTTATTTGGTTTAAGTAATTACTCATTTATCAGAATAGCGTATTGAATGAACGTTATATTCAGTATGTTTATGTTAATTGTCTTGTGGGAAAGTTAAAATGTTCACACCTGAACAGTATAATACCTGAGTTACACAAATAAACTAAGAAATATTGTTAAATATTGTATTATATATTATATATTGTCTCCCTCAATAGTTCCTCTGTTAAATCAAATCAAATCATATTTTATTTGTATAGCCCAAATTCACAAAACACATTTTGCCTCAGAGGGCTTTACAATCTGTACAGGGAGTACAGGGAGGACACCCTCTGTCCTTAGACCCTTGGTTCGAGTGAGGAAAAACTTGCCCACAAAAACCCTTTTAACAGGGAAAAAAGGTGGAAGAAACCTCAGGAAGAGCCACAGAGGAGGGATCCCTCTCCCAGGACGGACAGACGTGCAATAGATGTCACATGTACAGAACAAATCAACAGAAACATATTGTACAATTACAATGAATGATGAAATGATTACAGTATACAGAGTACACAGAGATATGGTAACAATAATGACAGTAATAATATAAGTAGTGGACGTTGTGCAGGACCACAGCAGCAGCCACAATCCATGAGAACCTGCTGTTATTATTATTATATTTGAATTCTATTGGCTAAATTGTTCTCTCTCTATGTGGCTCAGTCTGTAGGGACTTGGCTTGGCCACCGAAAGGTGGCCAGTTCAAGTCCAGCACGGACCAAAGTATGGAGGCTGGACTGGTAGCTGGAGAGATGCCAGTTCACCTCCTGGGTACTGCTGAGGTGCCCTTGGGTAAAGTACCAAACCCCTAACTGCTCCCAGGGCACAGATACATGGCTGCCCACCACTCCACTCTCCAGATTTGCATGTCAATGAGCCCTTTGTGTTTGTGTGTGGTTGTATTTCAGGCCTATGTATGTACAAACCTGAATGAAAAAAAAGAATTTCCCCTTTGAGGGATCAATAAAGAAAAAAGTATCTATTCTACGACAACCAGGTACAATCCATGTACCACAGGGAAAGAAGATACTGACATGGAGTATAAAAATGGACATTTACCCACAATCTGAAGGTGTTTAATTAGCTTGATAAAATGTATGTATAAAAACATTTATAATATTACTGTTATTACTATTACTGTGTTGGACTATTACTATTATAATGATGCAGCAATAGTAAGAATAATCTTTTAAGTAAGCTCAACTTCAAGCATGCCTTAAGGACATAAAAAAATTGGATGACCTGCAACTTTCTAATGTTAAATTCAGAGAAAACTGTTCTTGTAATTGGACCCAAACACCTCAGAAACTCTCTCTCTGGAGATATAGTTACTTAAAATGGGATCACCCTGGCCTCCAGCTCCACCGTAAAGAATCTTGGAGTTGTTTTTGATCAGGATTTGTCCTTTAATGTCCACATAAAACAAATTTCAAGGACTGCTTTCTTTCACCTACATAACATTGCAAAAATCAGTCTTGTCTCAAGCAGATGCAGAAAAACTAGTCCAAGCATTTGTTACTTCTAGGCTGGACTATTGACTGACAAATGGTGCACTGGGCTCTTCTCTCCCTCTCTTTCTCTCTTTCTCCACCATCACCATCAACCTCTGTAAACATTCATGTCTCATTAATGCATGTTAATGCATGTTACTAACTAAACTTCTTCCCTGGAGTTTCTGTGCTCTCTCATCCAGCAAGTTCTCGTGGATCGTGGCTGCTGCTGTGGTCCTGCACGACATCCACTACATACTGTCATTATTGCTACCATATCTCCATTACAGTTTATAGTTAGTTATTGAATTGTAGCTGCTGTGCATCTGTTTCTCTTTCTGTCTCTCTATTTATCTCTGACGTCTTATCTAACCTCCCCCCCTCTCTCCCTCTCTGCCCCTCTCTCTCTCTAACTCAACCGGTCGTGGTGGATGACCGTCTACCAATTAGCTTGGGTCTGCCCGAGGTTTCTGCCTGTTAAAAGGGAGCTTTTCCTCGCCACCGTCGCCAAGTGCTTGCTCATGGTGGAACTGTTGGTCTCTGTAAATAATATTATAAAGAGTACGGTCTAGACCTGCTCTGTATGAAAAGTGTCATGAGACAACTTTTGTTATGATATGGTGCTATATAAATAAAATTGAATTGAATTGAATTGAAGTATATGCAAGCACACAACAGAAGTAGATCAACTACACATACCAAAGCACAAAGGAGTTTCAGATAAGGATTTCTGTATAGTGACCTAGGCATAACAGAGTGTATGTGTATCTAGGTACATTGATAAAGAATTTCAGAACCAGACTAGGAAATGGGCTAGGACAAGAGCAATGTAGTAGTGCCCCCACACAGGTAATTCACTCCCACTGTTCAAAGAAATGAGTGACAGTGCATAAAAGCAGGAAATTTAGATCTGAGTACCTGAGTAACAAACTACTATCCAACCACAACAACCACAAGGTTTACTGTACCTACATATAGTAATTATTGTCTACACTTAATATGCTAGAATGTAACATATAATTATTGGGAGTTCTAGTTCTAGCACCACACAGTGGACACAGGAAGTGAGGTTTACAGTACCTTATTTGTGCAGTGTCTGAAATGCTTGACAATTCAGAGCCATGTCAACCAACCCTAAGTAATTAGCACAATACATGGGCCCATTTGCTTGTCGCTTTAATTATTATCATTATTAGTAGTATTACAACTTTTAATTGAACAAAATGTAGGACCTCACAGAAATACATTTCACTATAAGTGCACTTTCATGATTAGGTGACAAACTGAACTAAACTTGCTGTGGCGACAAATGTATCCATTACACTGTTATTTGTTATGTTGCAATGTTACTTTAATGTATTTTAGAATTATACTTTGCTCTGCTCTGTGTATTTGTGACTACGATTTGCACCTTGTTTTATCTAGCAGGGCCTTTTGTCCTTTTAGACTCAACTCTCCTTTGTTTATATATTTTTACTTTTTCCTCTTCTTACTTTAATTCTTCCAAACCCTGTGTAGATGTCTGAGGGTCATGGACAAGTTGCCCCACTGTTAAAAGTCCTGGATGTGGTAATTTATGGTGACAAATCAGCTGTACAGCAGGATATGATGTATGGAGCATAAGAGTGATACGAGGACAAAAAATGAGGAGACAGTAAGCGCGTATTCATACAGGATCAGGGAAACCGGCAACCTGTGGTGAGGGAGTGCGGTGGTGGGGGGGTGAGGGGAGCTGAGGTGGGCTGCCGTGGGCGTGTCTATACCTGCTGAATGTAACCACTGTGAAACAAACAGGAAATAACTTTTTATTTCTCTGATTAATAACAGCTTTATCGAGGCCGGCACTCGCTCTCTGTTATTGTTACTCTCTCTCTCTCTCTCTCTCTCTCTCTCTCAAACCATCTGACACAAATCAAATTAAACTTCTTCGTGTCTCTATTTTGCGGTGTAAATTGCGAGTCGGACTCAGATTTAAAAGCTGGTACATGAAATAAACAAAGTGAGAACACACACACAGGTAGATTATCAGAGTTTAGTCCGTGAATCCACCTGGATAGTCTCTGCTTCAGAGACATTTCAGGCTGTCTGTGGAGGTTTGACCGATCTGAGTGTCTGACTGGCTTGCGGAGCGTGACATGGGGCTCCGGTTTCCCAAAAGTTGGATCTGGATCAACTTCTCTCCCGGATGCCGGTGACGTTTTTTGCGGCAACCCCTGCTGCGGGCTGCCGGTGCGGAAATGCACGACCCCCACTGAAATGAACTGAAAGGTTGCTGGTTTCCCTGATCCTGTCTGAATGCCCACTAATGGAGGAGGACTCATCCTTAACTTCAGTAATCACTGGTATGATCCAGAACATCTGCATTTCAGAGATGATATGAACCCTTCATACTATGAGTAAGTGTGACCTAAACCAACTCAGTTACATAATAATAAACATTTACATAAATCACCAATGAAATATACACAGTATAAACACCTATTTACAAACCTGATTAACCCTATTAAACACCCCAAAATTCAATACACATAAATAAACATATTTACACTTAAATCCAAACACCCCTCTCCCACTTCCCACTTCCTCCTGTCGTGCTCGTCCCCGGGGATCTCTTTGGGCATGACACCTCAGTAAGACAGAGCAACAAGCAGTGGTAAGTTTGGTGTTTTAAACTTAGTTAAAATTAGCATAACTTTTCAACCTTTTTGCGACATTCCCGTCACAATTTGCACCGCAGGTTGGTAAGGCAGTGTGTATTTGTGTATGTGCACAAATGATGACGAGGCAGATGACAAGGCGGACCGGCCCCATGTCCCCTGGCAGTGAATCTCTGCTCTTGCAATATACTATGTGACTAGCATGCAAACAATCAATCAATACATTGTCTTTTAACATATGTGTGTTTATTCAGTAATGGCGACCCTGTCAACATGCATATTGCCTACCTGGATGTTGGGGTTCTGTGAGTCACTGTTTTCATTGGCCAGCTCTGGGAAATTTCTCAGGTCCAGGATGAAAAGCTTGTGGTCCTTCTCAGGTTCAGATATGGGCAAGTGTTGGGGCCAGCGGTGGCTGGACCTGGGGTAAGACGGACCAGAGCGCACAGTCTGTAGGAGGTTTTCCTGCTGGAACTCCTGGAGAGTCTGATGTTCGTCATGACTATGCTCTGATGTCAGCTGAGAGATACGACAAAGAAAAGACAGTGGTTATGTTGTCTACCATATAACATACTTGGTTAAATATTATGGCAAATATGAAGAAATTCAGGAATTTATAATAGGGGGAATGTAATAATGCTTTTGGCTACCAGTGATGCTAGTCTAGTCTACCAGCAGGTCATTCCTACCCACTGCACAAAATGCAGTTGCCATATATTAAGATTAAAAGTTTGCCACTAAAAGAGGATAACAAAAGAAATGCAAGGCTGTAGCTCAGGAGGTAGAGCGGGTCGTCCGTTCGATCCCCGGCTCCTCCAGTCTGCATGTCGAAGGGCAAGATACTGAACCCCAAATTACTCCCTGTAATTGGCTTTGGATAAAAAATGACAATACCCGCCATTGAGGCTGTCCAGTGCAAGTGATATCTACGGATATGCAACATTGTCAGGGACACCTCTCATCAAGGTCACAGGGTATGGTTGAATAGTCAAAAAAAATTGACCTCGATGGAAGGATGAGGTCAAGGAAAGATGTAAAGGATAATTCATAAGGAGTTAGGAGAAGACGACCGCAGTATTCAGAGAATCCGACTGCACTTACACTTAGACTACGTCATCATGCGACGGCGAATGTTATTGATGTGATCTGTGGTAAAACTACAAAGTCCAGAAGATGGACTACAAAATGCACATCTGAGATACTTCCTAGATCCTCCCTGTGCGCTCTGACCGTGTTGTTTCATGCAGGAAATATAAACGTGGACAACCCGGTGAAAAATTTGACTTCATTATCAACGTCAGAATTCAAATAATAAGTGAATATTGTCCACCTGTCACAGAAGTCAAATGAAGTGTTTGTTACGCTGGTATGGTGGCTCACCCTCCTGTCCACTCATATAGAAACATATTAGCAAGTTATGACGAAAGATGGATGATTAATAATCAACGGTAATTTCCATGATGATCTGCAGGATGCTGGATGTCACAGTTAGAAACAGTTTTTATATCACATCAACACATCTGTCACACGCTCTCTCTCTCTCTGCTGCAGTCTGCATCACACTGTTTAAATAAATTAATGTTTTCTTTAATGTCTTGTTGTGAATGACTGAACGGTGCATCGATTTTTTGTCTCTGCCGCAAGGAATTGTGGGACGGCATTACCTCCTTTGGTAAAGGATGGTCCGGTGCTAAAGGAGATAATAAAGGAAGCACTGAAGCTCCTTTCTTTAACAGTTTGAGAATTTGAACAGCTCTTATCATTGTGGCTACGTTAATACTTCTGGGTCATTTCACTCAGTTAGGAACCTTCCTAAGCATATTTGACCACACCCACAGACTGCTTGCCCTCCTCCCCTCTGAGAGGTGTAAGAGCTTTTTCTCATTAGCTATGACTTTATTGAACTCTGCACCACATTGCTGCGCACCAAACAAATTTCTGAACATTATTTTTCCCCCTCCAGGCTATACCGTCCTCCATGAACTGAACTGTTTTTCTTCCTCTCCACCACTGACTTTCTCATTACTCCACTACCACACTACTGCACACTTAGCTATGCTCCCACACACTAATACACATTTAACTATCCTACTATATATATCTATAGTGTAATAATTTGCTACTGTCTATACTGTACATATAGTGTAGTCAAAGCCCAATTGCATTACTTGTACTTACACCTACATGGTATTATTACATTTTTAACTGTTGCAGAAGCTATATATTTTATAGTTTTCATTTCACTCTGTTCATACTATATATATCATAGCTTAACATATTCAAATATGTCTCTATTGTTACAGTACAGTTAAAAGAGACCATAATGGAGATAATACAAGTATATGATTTCATTACCAATAAACAAATGGGCTTCAGACCTGAGTATACATTAGTCACAACATTAAAAAACTACATGCAACAGTACATTTTTGTTGTCATACAACTCAAAGATTTGCATAGAGTACACATCATCAGGAACACCTGTACACACTGTCTCTCTGAAATAGAGAACCATCTCAATGCATTCTGGCTCTACACCAGTGACGTGCGGTGAGGTTCATGGCTGGTGAGGCACTGACTCCATTAGAATCAGATTTACAAATATATGAACCCAACAGAGTAGATTATTCACCATTGGATCGGCAGCAGTTAACAGGTTGTTTCATATCTCATATCAGCATTCTTTACACATACAAACTGTAGCCCACATGACGCACACTTCATTTAAAAAAAAAAACATTATTATGGTCTTACCCTTACTTATAAATGAAACCCATGC